>OY992501.1:2402500-3602500 GCA_963921215.1 Scoparia ambigualis
GTGGTTGCGATTGAATAATGTGGAAATCAAGGGAGTTCCCATGAAACACCGCGAGAACCTGCACGAGATTGTCGCCAATATTGGCTCTAAGATAATGTACCCTATAGTAAAGGCTAATACAAACTTTGTATTAATAGGAATTAATAAAATTTACTTAATTCTTTACAATAACTAAGTACATAGTTATTATAATTACAATAGAGTATTTTATAACAACTACCAAAAGTAGTAGCGGTAGCTCAACTCTCAATATTCAGCAGCAACTCGTGCTGGAGTACGGTGACATTAGGGCTGGCTGTCCTATGCTAATCGAGTGTATGTACGTATGTAGACTGACCACTGCGAGTAGGGCTCCGAGGTGGAGTTCTTCATGGCGCCGTAGGACTGGCCCTGGTACTGGCCGCTGGCGTTGGAGGCGCGCCGGCCCTCCGTGGCGCCGCCCAACGAGCTCCAGCCGCCGCGGCTGTTCACCTGCAACGCGACGGCTCGACGGTAACACACATTACGCAAGTTGGGATGAACAAATTGCTACCAAATATACAACGTGTTAATGAAATTGTGATAACCTGAAATCAGTTGTTTTACAATCGAGAGTAGATTCGATTCCACGAATGAAACATATGGGTCATCTACATAAATAAAAATATCAATTACCAATAATTCGGGCAACACTTTAAAACGGCTAGCGGTTGCACTTATTTAGTTTAGTTTTTTTTTGTATTTTTACTGTCGGATAAAGCTTGTATGAAAGATTTTTTTTTAAATACGTCACAAGATAGGACGTTTTCACGCGGGCCAATTAAAAAAATATTTAGATACACACGCCGTGTTTTTTCAATTTAACTCTATCGTCTTCTTAGCAACGTTGCACTCGTAATTTGAATGATATCGCGGCGGCAAGACCGGTCGTGCTCGCAGGCTTAGATCGCGCGTTATATACTTTCTAATTTTCAAGAAATGCAAAAAAAGCAGTATATTCTAAATTAATTCGCATATATTTTTTTATGAAACTGAACACTTTTAAACTTTCGCGGTACTTTATAATCAAAATATCAAACATAACGCACGTAGGTAGCAGCTATGTGACCTTTGTATAGATAACATTAAACCTATCAAGTGCAGTACTATTCCGTTCGTAGCAACCAACCACCAACATAGCAAGATAAATTAATTATATTTCATTATTTGCCATTTTCAATGGGTGTGATGTGATGGTCAATTGCAAACTCAAACATTCTTAATATTTAATGGAAATAGGTGTAGATACCTATCTGATTAGTAAAAATAAATATTACTGTTGTTGATGATTAAAAAAACACAATTATTATTATTATCAATCACATGCGACACATGGAACAGGGAAGGGGTTAGAAACTTTCAATACATTTTATTTTTATTTTTAGGGATTAAAGTGAGTGAGGGAGAACAAAACGAAAATTTGATCTTCAAGTTGTTAAATGGTGCTATCTCCAAAATTATAAATCTTAATTTAGTGTTACGTTGTAAATTCGTGGCCCTGTCTGCCTTTACTAATCTACAAAAGAAGTTCGCAATGGTTGAATAGGACTTACCTGAAATCATCCTTTAGAATGATCAAATGTCCAAAAACATTAGTCCGTGTAGCTTGTTTGAATTAAATCCATTTTTCTTCACATTAAAGACATGGAGCCTTGGCTGACACATTACAAGACACACTTTTCTTGCATTTTCAATTAAAACATATTTCTAAATCAGTTTTAGTAAGACTTAAACTTACATCTAAAGAGATTTTATTCCGTGTTTACGTTTTGTATTTGACATAACACCATAGACAAAATGACAGCCCCCGTAGCGACGCCTAGCGGTAGCGGGGCGAAGTAGCTGTCAGCTTTTAATTTCACATAAAAGATTCAATTTTAAAAAATAGTCGAAACAGTTCTAATAATAAATTACATAATAAATTAATATGTATAATAATTACTTTAAGTAATTAAATTTAATTCAAGCAAATCCGGAAATAGAACTAATTTTTTCTATAAGGACTTTTATCTAGAACATTCGAACGGGAGTAATATTTTTTATATGGATATTGTCTCTGCCCGTAGGGGTTACCAGAGAGGAAACTAATACTCCTTAATATTAAGACAGGGTGATTAGTGAGTTAAATATCACAAAACATAATTTTAAATTAAAGAAAAATGCATTTCCCATTGCTAAACGTTAATTTTTTTTTTAGGTCGTGTGTTGTTATTGTTGGCAAATTCTGTTAGCAGAGGGCGAGTTGTGACAGACGTCATATTTGATGTTTTGTTGGTTTGAAGGAAAATTGTAAAAGAACAATTTCTTATGAATTACCCGACAATGGAAGTAGAAATTATAAGCTGGCCTTCGATTTATAAGTGTTTCCGGCGAAGGGAGAGCTGCGGAGTTGCGACGCCGAAACGAGTCAATCTCTGGTGTGAAGTGGTGCGATAAGTTGAGATCAATGCACTCAGGTAGGCATGAGTCGTAGTCACCTTTTGTTTTAATCTGAGGTCGTAATAATGTAGTGGATTTAAGGCGTCATTAGCTTGAGAATATAGTCAACAAGTGTGTGGTTTATTTACAGGAATCCGTGCCACAACCAACCGGTCGTGACGCCGCTGGCAGCCACGCGTAGATATAAGTTATCCTAGCGCGTGAGTATTTCAATAGCATTGTTTAAATATAATAGGCCGTCATACTAGGAAAGCAAATCGATATTTCATGGTGTCCGAATCATGCCTTGTCGCCAGGCGACGCAAGGCTCTTGGCCATGTGGCAGACGTGTCAAACCCTTTTAGGAGTGGATATTGCATCATCCCACAATATTCTGGCATTGTTTGGTTTTGTTTATTGGAATATCGTTGCCGTGTAGTGCCTCGTGTACTAGTTAAATGTGAAACAAAGCTAAAATTAAAACATAGTGTTAAATGTTAGTGTGGGAGTGTGAGTTTTTAGTTGTGCAACAGCGTTGGGAAGCTTTTGATAACCCATGGCGCTGCGAGTCCCTGGTTATGATAGGTTGCAGCCCCAGATACACAGATAGCAGACTGCGGGACCCTAATTTATGTAACAGTTCTGAACTAGGCGTGTAGTGTTATAAATAGGCCCCGTGTTGATAATTTCAGATGCTTCGAGAGGCCCGTCTCGCCGCCAGGATTTAGAGCTGGGCCCTAAAGCCTGGACGCGAGACCTGCCTCTTCGGGGCACCAGCGGCCACCTGCTGCCAGCAAGCTGTCGCCGCACAGGCGTTGACGGTTTTTTGTACCCCCACTCTGGGTTTAATCGTTCGTTATTCAGGAACATATTTTTACATTAGGGTTTCGAAACCTTAACATAGTATTTATAGTATTTTCTTTTATATTCAACTACACCAAGCGTTGGTGAAGTTATGAAACCTTTGAGGATCTGCGAGTTCGACCTGTGTGAAGTTGTATGGTGAAATCGTCTCCAGATTCGGGTCTACATCCAGACCCTGGCGCCCCAAAATTAGTAATTTTATATCGGTATAACCCCACGGTTCTTTAGAGTATCGGCTTTAAACGTGTGAGAGTTTTAATACGGTTAAACGGTTTAAAACATTTAATTTAATATTTCAAGAGACGGAGTAATTTAATTTTAATTTCAACATCATACTCCAGACGGTACTGGTTTATCCCGACCCCCCATGACCCTAGCTCGTACGACTGAGATATTAGCTGGCTGGTTAGGCAGTGGTAGGAACAGTATTATAAAATTTATTTTAAATTAAAATTATCACCGACCCGCTTGGTCATTTTTGACTCTTAGGATTTTAGTGTGTTTTAGGGGGTGATATAGCTTTGGAATAAGGTTTAGATTACTTTAAACAGGAAATTATAGTTGGCAAAATTAATAGAAAGTTTGTAGAACTTTCATTTGAGATTGACCCTAGGGTCAATTTCAACTGATAGTTTTTTTTTATGTTATTTCCGGCTAAATAAATTAAAAGGTGTAATGTAGATGATTTATACCTAACATAATATAAGGAAAAATTGTGACTAACCCCCTCTTTTGAATAATAAGAGTGAAATAAAATTTATTAATTTTATTTTATTGTTGTTGGACAAAATATTAGTGTGTGTTCTTTTACAATATACTGCCTAGCTGTTGAACATTTTATGGTTTTATTGGATAACAACCCACTGAAGCTTGCATTTGGGATTTTCTTCCTTTTCCCCAAAAGGGACAAAATCTCAAATGTAACAGTGGCGCACTCAACGTGTGTTTTGGTTAGGGATAGTGGTTATGTCTTATGCTGTAACTAAAAAGCCAGAATACCGATAGCGTTCTGGAACCGTGGGGATTATTAATTTTAAGAAAAACCGTCACGCGTGCATTGGCACGGATTCCTCCCATTTTATTTTAATAACGAATTTTTATTCGTTATTATTTTAAAATAATGTATTAATAGTGCATTTTTTTTTAAACGTTCATAACACTTGTTTTATATGTATACAAGTGTTAATTATTTAATTATTGTACTCAGCTGAACTAGAGTATTATTTTATGACACAATAGGTTATAGTTGACACAATTTTTATTTGAAAATAAGTGGTTTTTTTTAATGCAAGTGTTTTTAGTATTATTATTATAATACTGTGTTTGTGGTGGTTTACTACTATTTTCTGTGGATTGTAACTGTATACTTAGGTTGAAACTGCCTATTGAGGAAGCCAGCTTATATTTTAGTTGTTTTTTTTTTAAATCCAAAATGGAACGCCCAATTTCGTTTAATTTGCTTCATAAAGACGAGCTTACGTATGAGGTGGAGATTCGAGACGCAGCACCGGCGACAACGGTAGAGGGATTACGAGTTCAGATTAGGGAACTTAGTAAACTAGTTTGCTCAGACGATATCGTAGAGACTACTCGGGATCCTAAAGTAGAATTACAAATTATTAAAGCCAAATTGGCAGAGGTCGCCGAAGTAATAGGAAAAGATCCTTCAAATTTTAAAAAATTTAACCGTATAAAGGCTTTAAGTTCCCACCTTTTTCATCGCTTGGGCAGGGTAACTCCCCCTCCTGAACTTGATTCCGTATATCAGACTATTGACAAAGAGCTTAACGGTTATTTGTCAAAAGTTGATAATATTAACGCGAGTTTCCATGCGTCGTTTACATCGGCACCAGAGACACCGAACGTCCTTGAAGTTGAACCTACTCCCGAAGTCGTATATTATAGTAAGAAGGATGCAACAGTCAGATCTCTCGACTGTAAATTTAATGGTACCGGTTGCGTGAAAGCTTTCATAGAGCGTCTCGAGGAACTTTGCGAAGCTAGGGGTATAAGCGAAACTTCGTTACATAAATCAGCTCTGGACTTGTTTTCTGATGGTGCTTTGTTGTGGTACCGTGGTATAAAAGCGTCGGTTGGTAGTTGGTCGGAACTAAAAAGACATTTACTCACAGCGTTCGCTCCGCCAGACTACGATATGCGTCTCATTTCAGAAATTACTAATAGGACTCAGGGGCAAACTGAATTGTCCTGTATTTACATAGCGGTCATGGAGAACCTCTTCAACAGGCTCTCTTATAGAGTAGCGGAACCTGAGCGTTTGGCACGGATTAAGTTCAACATGCGGCCGGAATACGCGACGGCGTTGTCAATGTTGGCGGTCAATACCCTGGAGGAATTAAAGGAGAAGTGTAGGCAACTCGAGCTAGGTTTTGTTAGCAAGGCACAGTTCCGCGAACCGCCGAAACCTACCGCTTCTTTTGTTGCACCAGACTTGGCTTACCAAGCTCCGAGGGGTTCTTTGAGAATCGAGGCCGTGCAAGCTGATCCTGCTATGTATTGTGTTCGTTGTAGGGTAAGGAGCCACTCATTATCTACTTGCAAATCCACAGAAGTAGTTTGTTTTCGTTGCGGTAAGAAGGGTGTGAGGACACCTTCGTGCCCCAACTGCAATAAAAGAGCAGTCGGGACTAAAGGTCAACCCTGTCAGAACTGCAATTCAAAAAATTAATTTCCCGGAACTACAGCCATAATTTTATTAAGTCCGATTGGGACAACTATTTAAAATGGTTAGAAGTTTTTTTAAACTCTTTAAGAGTAGATTCAGTACGTTATAAGACTAGGGAGGATGGTCGGCCGCATTTAACCGTTTCTATATATAATGCGGATTATTACGGTTTACTTGACTCGGGTTCATGCATTTCAGTATTGGGTTCCGATGTTGGCCAACAGTTCATAAAAGCTGGTGCAACCTTACACTATGATAGGTGCTTGGGCAACATCGTAACAGCCAATGACTCGCGTGCAACCGTAAAGGGTTATTTATATTTACCAGTTACTCTTATGGGAGTGACTCAAGTTATTAAATTTTATATAATTCCTGATATCACCACACCGTTAATTTTTGGCGTTGATTTTTGGAAGGCTTTTAATTTAGCTCCTGAAATTTTTAATAGATTGCCTTTTAAGTATTTTCAAAACTCTAAACTCCGTACTTGCGTATCGGAGGTTAGGCATTTGCAGCCGTTTGATGAATTAACACCCGTTCAGAGGTTGAAAGCGGAGTCATTAATAAATGAATTTAAGAAGGTGTCTTTTGAGGTTAAAGGGTTAGGTCGTACCCAACTGTTGCGTCATAAGATAGACACGGGTGATGTTTCTCCTATCAAACAGCGTTATTATCCACTATCACCTGAACGCCTTAAGGAACTTAACCGCCAGCTGGATGAGATGTTAGAGATGGGAGTAGTAGAGCCTAGCAATAGCGCGTGGAATAACCCAGTCCTATTAGCTCCTAAACCAAACGGAGAATGGCGATTTTGCCTTGACAGCCGAAAATTAAATGCAGTCAGCAAACAAGATGCTTATCCGCTTCCCTACGTCTCTCACATCTTAGATCAGTTGCGTGACGCTCGATACCTTTCGTCAATTGATTTAAAATCTGCATTTTGGCAAATTGAGCTTGACTCCGCTTCATCTAAGGAAAAAACCGCATTCACGGTTCCCGGACGAGGTCTTTTCCATTTTAAGGTTATGTGCTTTGGGTTGACGGGGGCACCAGCCACCCAGCAACGGTTAATGGACATACTGTTTGGTCCTGAGTTTAATAATAAAGTGTTTGTTTACTTGGATGACATTATAATATGCTCATCGACATTCGAGGAACACATTTCGCTTCTTAAACGGGTTTTAGAAAAGTTACGACAGGCTAAGTTAACGATTAACTTACAAAAATCCTGTTTCTTTCGTCGGGAGTTAAAATATCTAGGTTACAGGGTAGATGAACATGGTTTACACACTGATCCGTCGAAAGTTCAGTCAATAGTCAACTTTCCCACACCTACCACCCGGAAGGAGGTGAAAATGTTCCTTGGAACAGCGTCGTATTATAGACGTTTCATTAAAAATTTCAGTTCTATAGCGGCACCTTTAAATGCACTTACAAGTACTAGCAAAAAAGCCCCGCCTTTTAAGTGGACTGCTGAGGCAGAAACCGCGTTTACTACTTTAAAAACAGCGTTGGTCTCTGCACCAGTATTGGCTTGTCCCGATTTTTCCCAGCCATTTGAGATTCATTGTGACGCATCCAGTTTTGGGATAGCGGGCACTCTGACTCAGTTTATAAAGGGAGAGGAGCATCCAATAGCATATTGTAGTCGTTCACTGAATTCGGCAGAACGCAATTATTCGGCGACGGAGCGAGAGGCCCTAGCGGTGGTTTTTGCTGTAGAACACTTTCGTCCTTATGTGGAGGGAGGTCCTGCGTTTAAGGTGATAACCGACCACTCGAGCCTGAAGTGGTTCTTTAATTTAACCAATCCTACGGGTCGATTAGCTCGTTGGGGTTGTCGGTTATCGCCTTACAACTTTGTTATTGAGCACCGCAAGGGCAAGGACAACGTAGTTCCAGATGCACTATCGCGTGCCGTTCCGGTGCTCGAAATAAAGGTGTCTGACGCAGACACTTGGTTCCAAAAGTTGTGGGACAAGTGTGTTAGTACTCCTAGGTCGTGTCCTAACTTTATTATTAGAGACAATAAACTTTTTCGTTTTTCAAAAAATAAATTCGGTGTGGCGAGTGATTATGATTGGAAACAAGTGGTACCGGAGGGAAATCGTCTGGAACTTTTAAAGAATCACCATAGTGGTGAATTATCTCCACATTTTGGAGTATTTAAAACTTATAAACGACTTGCACTACGTTACTACTGGCCTAACATGTATAAGGATGTAACTAACTACGTGGGGAAATGTGATACGTGCGCCGCATATAAACACTCACAATTGCCAACCCCTGGTCTCTTAGGTAGCGCGAAAGACTGCTCTAAACCGTTTGAAACAATAAGTTTTGACCTCGTTGGTCCCTTGCCACGGTCTAGAGCGGGCTTCACATATCTCTTTGTGGTCGTATGCTGTTTTACGAAATATTGTTTGCTCTTTCCTTTACGAAGAGCTGTTGGTAAGGCTATAGCGCAGAAACTTGAAGATGGCGTTTTCTTGGTTCACGGCATACCCCGTACGGTGATAGCGGACAACGGAACGCAGTTCACGGGCAATGAAATTAAATCTTTGTTGGAGAGGTACAAGGTACCTCAGGTTCACTTTACACCTCGCTATTGCCCCAGCGTGAACACAGTTGAACGTTATAACCGTACGATTATGACCGCCGTATCAATTCTTGTGGAAGATGACCATAGATCGTGGGATGTTAATATTTCGAAAATTCAGTATGCAATAAACACTTCCACTAATGAAGTAACACGTTTTACCCCATTCTTCCTAGTACATGGTAGGGAGGCAGTTAGTTGCGGAGAGGTTTTCGGCAATAATACCGATGGACCGCTCACCCTGGCGTGCGCTTCTCGCGGTGTATATGCGGACCAGTTAGGCGTCTTAGAGGAAATTTTTAATAAAGTGAAAGGCGCGCTTATTAAATCACATGACCGTAGTGCTCGTCATTATAACAATGGGAGGAGGCCCTTAGAATTTGAGGTGGGTGACACTGTGTGGAAAAAGACATATCCACAGAGTGACGCCTCCAAATTTTTTATGGCTAAATTAGCTCCTAAATATGAAAAATGTTTTGTTAGGAAAAAACTTTCCCCCCTAGTGTATGAATTAGAAGGCTGTAGTTCCGGTAAAAACCTTGGTGAATGGCACATCAAGGACTTTAAGTCTTCATGGGAAGACTAAGATGTATTAGTTTTAGTAATTTATCGATCATTGTATCATGGTACAATGTTTTGCTTGTTGTGAGCGGTTGAAAAGTGACAAAGGAGGGCTGTATATGCCCTGTAGTCGCTGCTGTTGTTGGCATTGGTGGCTGTATATGCCACGGTGCTGGAATTCGTTATGTGGTTTATTTTGGTTGCTAGATGGTTTAAAAGTGACGAAGGAGGGCTGTATATGCCTTTAAGTCACTGCACTTTGGGCGTTTGTGGCTGTATATGCCGCGGCGCTGGAGGCTCTTTTAAGAGGAGCTTGATGTTTGTGGTTGTGTTTTTGCGCAGTGGAAAGTTTCGACTTTTGGCGTGATGACATTCTATTTGTTATTAAGTTGGAATGTTTTAATTCCTTTCTTTTTTATTTTAATATTATAGGTTAGATACCTTAATGGATGGGTTCAATCTCCGGACCGTTGGTAAGGCAACGTGGTGATAGTCCTGAGGAAGGTGGCCATTTATTGGCGGGCGTGTAGGCTGCTTTGACGGAATAAGTTTATGTTGGATTTTCTTTGTGGGCGGTTAGCCAAACCTCAATCTCCGGACCGTTGGTAAGGCAACGTGGTGATAGTCCTGAGGAAGGTGGCCATTTATTGGCGGGCGTGTAGGCTGCTTTGATGGAATTCGGTTTTTTTTTGTAGGATTTATTTAGGGGCGGTTAGCCAAACTTTTAGGTAGTGGTGAATTTTTGTTGGTTTGGGTTGTGGGTTTTTTGTTTTTGGTTTACGGCTGCCCAGCCGTGTAAGAAGTTTACTGGGCATTACTTTAAAAATGTGCTTATAGGTAGGAGCATTTAGATGTTTGTGTATTGAGGAGGTATCGTTTGTCAGGAAGGGTAGACTTGGACGTGTAGACGATTCTTACATGTATTTATTATTTTATAGCTCTTTGGGTTTCGTCTTTTCCATGTTTGTAAATGGATCAGACCTTACCTGTAGAACATATATAAACGTTTGGTGTATATATTTATTATTTTGTGCCTCTCTGGGCTTCGTCTTTTCCATATTGCTTAATGGATCAGACTTACCCAGTGGGATAACTGTAGGTCTATTTCAGTAACCTGTATAGTTAAATAAGCCATTCACCCCAGCGGATTAGTGACTGGTACCAAAAGCCTTAACGCGAGGCGTCAGTGCGGCTGGTGACACTGTAATAATAGGTTAACTGTATAGCCACCAGTTTTTATGTTTATGTAATAATATCATTATAACCATAATTAGTGTATTTAATATATATAAAGTAATCCATCATTTATAATCTAGTATTTTAGTAATATTCATATTGAACTCCTAAAGGTTTGTCTTTTCCATATTGCTTAATGGATCAGACTCACTTTGTGAGTCTATTGTGGTGACTTTTCAGTAACCAGTATTGTTAAAAAAGTAAGCCATACACCCCAGCGGATCAGTGACTGGTACCAAAAGCCTTAACGCGAGGCAACAGTGCGGTTGGTGACACTGTGATAATATGTTAACTGCATAGCCACCAAGTTTTTAGATTTATGTAAGAGTATATTATAATTGATATTATTATATTTATTATGTACATTAGTTTATATTCATATAGAAGTTTGTATATTTTTTGGGATATACAAACTATATATATATGGGATATTTGTATATTTAAATATATATATATATATATATATATATATGAAGAATTGTCGTACACAAGGCTGCGTTTTGTTGTTTTTTTACTGTCATAGCATATTGTATAGCTATTTACAGGAAAGTTTTAAGTTATTGTGTAGTGCAGCTACACGGGTAGGTTTCTTTTGGTTGTTTGTGCTTGCTTGGTTGTTTGAAGTGTAGTGTGACGCTGGAGGGCCAGCGTCGAGATTTGCCCTGGTCGGTCAAATCTCTGGTGGTTGGGGAGGTACTGTTACGTTGTAAATTCGTGGCCCTGTCTGCCTTTACTAATCTACAAAAGAAGTTCGCAATGGTTGAATAGGACTTACCTGAAATCATCCTTTAGAATGATCAAATGTCCAAAAACATTAGTCCGTGTAGCTTGTTTGAATTAAATCCATTTTTCTTCACATTAAAGACATGGAGCCTTGGCTGACACATTACAAGACACACTTTTCTTGCATTTTCAATTAAAACATATTTCTAAATCAGTTTTAGTAAGACTTAAACTTACATCTAAAGAGATTTTATTCCGTGTTTACGTTTTGTATTTGACATAACACCATAGACAAAATGACAGCCCCCGTAGCGACGCCTAGCGGTAGCGGGGCGAAGTAGCTGTCAGCTTTTAATTTCACATAAAAGATTCAATTTTAAAAAATAGTCGAAACAGTTCTAATAATAAATTACATAATAAATTAATATGTATAATAATTACTTTAAGTAATTAAATTTAATTCAAGCAAATCCGGAAATAGAACTAATTTTTTCTATAAGGACTTTTATCTAGAACATTCGAACGGGAGTAATATTTTTTATATGGATATTGTCTCTGCCCGTAGGGGTTACCAGAGAGGAAACTAATACTCCTTAATATTAAGACAGGGTGATTAGTGAGTTAAATATCACAAAACATAATTTTAAATTAAAGAAAAATGCATTTCCCATTGCTAAACGTTAATTTTTTTTTTAGGTCGTGTGTTGTTATTGTTGGCAAATTCTGTTAGCAGAGGGCGAGTTGTGACAGACGTCATATTTGATGTTTTGTTGGTTTGAAGGAAAATTGTAAAAGAACAATTTCTTATGAATTACCCGACAATGGAAGTAGAAATTATAAGCTGGCCTTCGATTTATAAGTGTTTCCGGCGAAGGGAGAGCTGCGGAGTTGCGACGCCGAAACGAGTCAATCTCTGGTGTGAAGTGGTGCGATAAGTTGAGATCAATGCACTCAGGTAGGCATGAGTCGTAGTCACCTTTTGTTTTAATCTGAGGTCGTAATAATGTAGTGGATTTAAGGCGTCATTAGCTTGAGAATATAGTCAACAAGTGTGTGGTTTATTTACAGGAATCCGTGCCACAACCAACCGGTCGTGACGCCGCTGGCAGCCACGCGTAGATATAAGTTATCCTAGCGCGTGAGTATTTCAATAGCATTGTTTAAATATAATAGGCCGTCATACTAGGAAAGCAAATCGATATTTCATGGTGTCCGAATCATGCCTTGTCGCCAGGCGACGCAAGGCTCTTGGCCATGTGGCAGACGTGTCAAACCCTTTTAGGAGTGGATATTGCATCATCCCACAATATTCTGGCATTGTTTGGTTTTGTTTATTGGAATATCGTTGCCGTGTAGTGCCTCGTGTACTAGTTAAATGTGAAACAAAGCTAAAATTAAAACATAGTGTTAAATGTTAGTGTGGGAGTGTGAGTTTTTAGTTGTGCAACAGCGTTGGGAAGCTTTTGATAACCCATGGCGCTGCGAGTCCCTGGTTATGATAGGTTGCAGCCCCAGATACACAGATAGCAGACTGCGGGACCCTAATTTATGTAACAGTTCTGAACTAGGCGTGTAGTGTTATAAATAGGCCCCGTGTTGATAATTTCAGATGCTTCGAGAGGCCCGTCTCGCCGCCAGGATTTAGAGCTGGGCCCTAAAGCCTGGACGCGAGACCTGCCTCTTCGGGGCACCAGCGGCCACCTGCTGCCAGCAAGCTGTCGCCGCACAGGCGTTGACGGTTTTTTGTACCCCCACTCTGGGTTTAATCGTTCGTTATTCAGGAACATATTTTTACATTAGGGTTTCGAAACCTTAACATAGTATTTATAGTATTTTCTTTTATATTCAACTACACCAAGCGTTGGTGAAGTTATGAAACCTTTGAGGATCTGCGAGTTCGACCTGTGTGAAGTTGTATGGTGAAATCGTCTCCAGATTCGGGTCTACATCCAGACCCTGGCGCCCCAAAATTAGTAATTTTATATCGGTATAACCCCACGGTTCTTTAGAGTATCGGCTTTAAACGTGTGAGAGTTTTAATACGGTTAAACGGTTTAAAACATTTAATTTAATATTTCAAGAGACGGAGTAATTTAATTTTAATTTCAACATCATACTCCAGACGGTACTGGTTTATCCCGACCCCCCATGACCCTAGCTCGTACGACTGAGATATTAGCTGGCTGGTTAGGCAGTGGTAGGAACAGTATTATAAAATTTATTTTAAATTAAAATTATCACCGACCCGCTTGGTCATTTTTGACTCTTAGGATTTTAGTGTGTTTTAGGGGGTGATATAGCTTTGGAATAAGGTTTAGATTACTTTAAACAGGAAATTATAGTTGGCAAAATTAATAGAAAGTTTGTAGAACTTTCATTTGAGATTGACCCTAGGGTCAATTTCAACTGATAGTTTTTTTTTATGTTATTTCCGGCTAAATAAATTAAAAGGTGTAATGTAGATGATTTATACCTAACATAATATAAGGAAAAATTGTGACTAACCCCCTCTTTTGAATAATAAGAGTGAAATAAAATTTATTAATTTTATTTTATTGTTGTTGGACAAAATATTAGTGTGTGTTCTTTTACAATATACTGCCTAGCTGTTGAACATTTTATGGTTTTATTGGATAACAACCCACTGAAGCTTGCATTTGGGATTTTCTTCCTTTTCCCCAAAAGGGACAAAATCTCAAATGTAACATTAGGGAAAGTCAGGTTCAATAGTTAGCAAATGACCTACTTCTCCTTGCATGTACCGTCACCTTGTATATCTCAATAAAAACTCAAAAGTCTACAACACAAAACAAAAAGTACAAATTTTAATGAAATTCTAACAGTTCAAAATTTCGTAGCAGAGGTGTGTTTAAGGCGAGTCACCGAGGATATGCCGTCAAAACTGTTTTGCTAGATCAAATGTTTTATGTTATCTTTACTATTAATTAAAGCTCTTATAAAAAATAAACAATACACTAAAGGATATTAAAGGTCTAAAACGGTTAATTTCTTACATTTTTTTAAAATTTTGAACATAACTTTTACCTGTAAATATTTATTTTGAAGTACTACAGAGAACCTGCTAATTCATTAAATCCTATGAAGTCTAATAGGCCAAAAAACCTATAAAACGCTCCTATTTGCGCCGCTTTGCTGTTATACCCGTCCCGTACCTTCATACCGTCGAGAGAGCGAGAGAGAAGCGCTCGAATGGACTCGACTTAAAGCCCTCCGCTAGGAACAACTTCGTGCGACATGAAGCATTTAAGCTCTCGCGAGTGACATAGGATTGACTTAGCCGTGCGCGTAAGCGGATTGCGCTGTGAAGGTGTCATTCAATGGTGCTCGGCGAAAGCAACTTTGTGCACGCGAATCTTATTGAACACAAAGGAAAAATAAATATAATTTTAACTTGTTGTGTACTTATTCATTTATTTTATAGGAGCTGTATCCGGCATGCGTTGCAATGCCACAATTTTTATTAATACAGCTTCAAAACTGACGGGAGTTTCATACAAATTTAACCCCTTGTTTACCCCCAAAAAGTGCGAATTTCCAAAAAACCTTTATTAGTATTAAGCAAAGTGCAAAACTTCAAGTTTCTAATAATAGTAGTTTGGGCTTGGCGTTGACATGTCAGTCACTGTTCTTGTTCGTGCAGTCAAATCCCTTAGGTCAGATTTCTTTTTATATATTTAAAAGAAGATATCTAGATTAATGTTTTATATTTTAGCGTTTTATTAACGCTTAAATATACTTAAGTAAAATTTTAAACACTGAAAAAAGACGACAACCTCAGGCGGGAATCGAACCACTCTCAACTCATCGAACTCAGAGGTGAAAACTTCTAAGATTTGATGAAGCAATGTTGACTAAAAACATAAGCATCAAGCACTAACAAATTTCGACGGTTGCAAGCCAGACCTCGGTAGCCAAGTGGTTAAGGCAGCCGCCCGGAATGCGGAAGGTGCGTGGTTCGATTCCCGCCTGAGGTTGTCGTCTTTTTTCAGTGTTTAAAATTTTACTTAAGAAGATATCTATTCAGCTAGCAGGGTTAAGCCCAACCGCCACAAGAGCTGTTATCCATATGGGAGGCCTGGGCCCAGCAGTGGGACGTTGGTAATGGACTATCGACGCAGTTAGCACGATTGTTAATGCTCGGACATCACAATGGAAATGCAACTGAAAAAAAATAACGGCCCCAGTGGTCCAGTGGTTAGACCACCCAGGGATCTCGAGTTCGATTCCCCGCGGCAGGGTACATGTTTATACTAGGTTTGGTTAGTGGTAACGCTGGTTTTAAATCCGCCTGCAACGCAAATTTCTCACCCCGATGTAATCCGATTTCACTGCAAAGGCTAAAGGTTAAATCTTACGAGTACAGTCACGAGTACCAATATGTAAACACTTTGACTGGAATGGAATAAGTCCATTGTATTAAGAGTTACAATTGTTTACATATGTTTGCTCTTGACTGTACCTAACGCCTAAGCTAGAATCTAATTCATACTTTATAATCTAGGTCCTACAGTCACGAGCAAAAATATGTAAACAAATTTAGCTCTTAATACAATGGAATAAGAGTCAAAGTGTATACATATTGGTGATCGTGACTGTACATACTTGAACCGATACTAAACTAATGCATATATCCGCGTATTCTCCGCTACATAGCGTGTTAGTTCGAAGCGCCGGCTTAACTCTGTTAAAGTAACTATGTTAAGTTTTGTGTCAGTAGTTTACTATGTCTTTGCAGTTTCAGAGGAGCTTCTTTCCGCACATGTTCATGTTGTGGAATGAGCTATAGTATTCTATAATTATTGTTATCTTTATTTATATCAAATAAGTTTTTTGAAGCTCAAGTGAATGGGATGATTGAAAGGGGAAGACTTCGGCGAACGTACTTAGATCAGATAGGTGGCGTTCTCGTTAAAAGTCATGCCAGTCAAGAGTACCCTAAACCGACGACTAAGTATAAAGAATAGAATAGAATAGAAAACATTTTATCACACTTACATGATAAATTGAAATAAAAAAAACTAAAATAACAGGCAGTATGTATACAGAAAATGTAATAAAAATAACATAAGAAAACATATGAATAATAGAAAATATAACGATGAGTGTGAAGTTTGGCCCTGTCTTAGCATAATGCTTCTGTGTCATTCGTGGCTGTTCAGAAGGCCCTGAATGATGCCTGATGAAGAAAACAAATAGAAATAAGAAACAAAGACACAGCAGACAAGGCAAAAAAAAATTGACAAATTAGTTACAAAAATCTAAAAAAAATAAAGATGATGCAAGGCTTCCCGGAAGCACGATTCCTTTGCCAAACCCAGTGCTCACCAATAAATGGCAAGCAAATAAAATCAAAACCATGACGTTGATTAAAAATGTTGAAATAAATCCATCTTCTTCTTGAGTGCCTCTCCATTACTGAAGGTCAGCAGTCAGTTTTCAAAATTTTTCCCTATCCAGAGCTAGCCTGAATAATTGTTCCACGGTTTTGATACCGGTCTATTCCCTGATGTTCCGAAGCCATGACATTTTCCTTCTTCCAACTTTCCTTTTTCCAGCAATCTTTCCCATCAATATCGTGCTAAGCAGCAGATATCTATTATTACGCAAGACAGGGCCCAAGTAGGCAACCTTCCGCTGCTTGATGGTGCGTAACATAACAGCTCTACCTTTTTCCCCATTCGTTTAAGGACCTCCGCGTTTGAAACTTTATCTGTCCAGCTGATGCGAAGCGTACGACGATAGCTCCACATTTCGAACGCTTCGATCCTTTTCCGGATGTCTTCCTATAAGGTCCATGCCTCGCATCCATAAAGAACGACCGGCCAGACATAGCACTGCAAGAGTCTAGTGCGGAGTTTAATAGACATCTGACGACTTCATAAAACTTTTGTCATAGTTTCGAAAGATGCACGGGCAAGCTCTATACGCACACGGACCTCGGTATCAGCACTCTCCCAACAGTCTGTCAACCATGATCCGAGATATCTATATTTATCGACTCTCTCCAAAATTTTCCCACCTACCAGTAAGCTTGATTGAGGTTTGGGCCTGAGTCCTCCATGGCAAAGCAAAATTTAGCAAAGTCATGCAAAAACAAAAAAATGACGATGACGTGGCGCGAAGCATACGTGGCAATTGGCATCTTAGACGTGGCATGCCTGAATTACACCGGGAAATGGAATTTCCCGCATGTCTGTTATCACGCCAAGGCCAACATGTCAAGACATTGTACATTGTGAAAACTGGGATGTCCTTAAAACCGAGTAGGTGATATTAGTGGCAGAGAATTAAAAGCATGTTATGAGTGTAAGTGAAGCACAGGATGTGTGTCAAGCAAATGGAAATCTCTTGGTCTCTGCCCACCCCTCCGGGAAGCGGCCGTGATGTATGTATGTATTAAGATTTATTTACAATATTTAATTAAAAAAAATATATATGTAGGTACCTACATTCATAAAAGCATTTACAGAAGCTGAATTACAGGAAAATTTAGCGTAAAAGCTGGGCTTGGAATGAATGTCACCAAAACAAAGTTAATGGTCATCTCCAACATTCAGAAGATCCAACCTAGCATATTTGTGGCGAACCATAAATTGGAATAGGTTACCAAACCGAATACAAGTACGTGGGCACTAGAGGTCACCTGACTTACAAAGAACTGGGACAGCGATGTCAAATGTCGGTGATCGAAATCGCCCGCAGTAACTTTGGCAAAATGAGATGGATGGAACGGTGGATGAAAACTCCACCGCGCAAACGAAGGCGTGATAGTAGTCAGTCCGTGACTCAGTCAGGTATAACTCGTGAAACGTCGGGTATAAAAGGTATGCGTAGGATGTCTTAACTAAACAGTTTTGCGTTACACCCCGTTCAAATATTTATACTTAAAATGTAAGTACAAACCTTCTCTGTGACGGTGGAGGCCATTTCGGAGACCTTCTGCGTGGCGATCTCGCCGTAGCGCACCGCGCTCTCGGTGGCCGTGCGCGCCACCTTGGTTACCGACGACGCGAACATCGTCCAGCCCTGGGGGTAACAGCACACGTCACACACATCATCATCATCAGCAGCGGCTTATGAACGTCCCACTGCTGGGCACAGGCCTGCCACGTGGACTATAGCACGTGGGGATATACGTCACACACTGCTCTCACAATTTTTTTATCATCTTTATTTTTGAAGCCGTATTGGCTAAATTCCATAAATGAGAGCCGTGTAGTATATCGGGTCTCTTAAAGAATACTACCAACCCCTCTCTTCCCTTGGCTGTCGTAAAAGGCGGCTAACGGACTAGACACTGCAAATACATCCAACAGCATAGAGCGGCGATAGGCTTACCACCTATTCACCACACATCACACCGAGTACATAAGTGTTGTAATTTGGTGAAACGTGATGACTATGACTGCTTCTGCGGTCCTCACTGCCTAGTCTCTGACTAACCCTCATTTGTATGTAATTAAAGCAGCACCTGATGACGAACTAAGACAATTACCAATACAGCCATTGAAATACTCATTAACGTCATCTCAATCCCACGGTGCATAAAACGCTCCAGATAATCAGGTGCACTTCTCTTAGTTGTGTCATCGCTGCCTCTGGGGAAATCACACGCGGATATATCGGCGGCGGCCGTTCACACACGCAAAGGCGCCTATGATCGGCGGGCGGATCGATGCGCTATCAATAGATTGCAACGATACTTAATTTATGAAGTTGGTCGTGAAGGGCAAAAACACAGCACCGGCTGTCGCCCACTTTAGCAATTAGCAATATGGTCTAATAACTTTCTAAGACGCGGCGTATACATATAAACATGTGATATATTTATTACCGCTTTTTACACATTTAGCAAATAAAAGCGGCTTACACTAAGAAAAAACGTCGACGTAGTAAAATATTATGCAAACATTCTATAATACCCAGCTTACCACTAATAAAACAGTCCGCATCACTTTATATAGTGGCACGAATGTATACTTATCTATTCTGCTGGTCATTAAATTTAATTGTGCAAGAAACTTCACCAAAATATAAAGTACAAATGTCTTTTTTTTATTGTAAAATTGTGGATATCATCATAATCTACAGTGATCAAAACACAATAAATTAGCAACGTCTTATGCCGCGTCCGCCACACGCTTGGCAAACCTCAACAAGCCGTCACAAATTCAAACGAGTGGATAGATCTGCATGATATGGCTTTGTCTGCAAGCGCTTGTTGCCGTTTAACAAATCACAAATGCAAACGTTTGTAGAGGTTTGGAGTTTACGGCAAGTGCCAAGCGTGCGGACGCGGCATTTGGATTTGTGATTTGTTCGACGGATCGGCTACAAGCGCTTGCAAACCAAGCCAAACGCTCATCCACACGTTTGAATTTGTGGCGGCTTGTTGAGGTTTGCCAAGCGTGTGGACACGGCATTAAATGCACCTTAAAATATCGTTTTTTCGTAGAAAGTAAGTTATGGTTAATTTTATTCTATAGTTAAAAATGTTATTCTGCCGTAAGTTATTAGGTATTCCAATTTATTCCTTAACGCAAGCAAATAAAGTTTAATTTTAAATATACACTATGGTAGCGTAATAAAATAGTTTCTTAGCGGCAGACTAACATAAAAAGCTATTCTGCCACAACTTTTAGTCATTGGAATATGTATTTTGTAATTTCGAGGTTTTTTTTATTAGACAACAATAACAATACATATAACCTACAGGCATAGGGCAGCTAGTATTTCTGTTGTCTTATAAAAAAAATAACCTCGAAATTCAAGACAATCGCAACGCTGCGCTTCGCTGCGCGCTTAGTATTGACGTCATTAAGTGCCTGTAAAGGTTTACATTGAATAAATAATTTGACTTTGACTTTGATTAATTTTTATTAGCACGCCGGGTCTGGCGTCGCGCCATCTATGAGGTCCCGGGTTCAATTCCAGGACGGGTCACTTAAGAGAAAAACTGTTTTCAAAATTGATTTCGGGTCTGGATGTTTTTCTATGTTTATGTATATTTATCCGTTATCTTACCATATTAATTATTGGTCTAGTCTAGATAATTGGTATGAGCGTAAACCAATAAAATTATTCTTTTATATGCCAGCGTTGCCAGACGGTTTCTTTGAGATCCTATTAGATTAGTGAACGAAAAAGATAAAAGAAAGAATTTCAACTAGCTTTTACTGTTTAACATCACCTTTGAATATTTAAAATGCATCCTGTTCATTGCGGTTATCTGAGCTCTACACTGCACGTGCCTCTCGAGGCAAGGGCGCACTCGAGATGATTCTCGTTGTTATTCCATCAAGCGCCTCGCGTCAAAACTGATTTAGCCAAGCTCTGCCTTGCGCAATAGAGATCAATTTCACTAAGTTGAGCTTCAATATTAAAATGCTGAACGCTTTCCTCCAAAGTAACGGTTTTAAGAGTTAGGGCCGATTTTTCAATTGTCAGATAAAAGTTATTCGCTTGTCAACGTAATATACAACCATTTTAAAATGTATTGTCAAATCACGTCTTTTCTTTTTTGACGAGTGACATTTTATTTTGGTCGCGTCACACTTTATCAGGTGGATAAGTTTTATCTAGGGATTGAAAAATTAGCCCTTAATATAATTGTGAATTAGCCAAATAATTCCAGTTTTTTTTTAAGTGATGCCAGAACAACATTCGTTGCAAATGATTTTAATTCATATAGATTAGAGAACCGAGAACAAAGATTAGAGAACCGAGAACAAACACGGCACTTGTCCTTTATCTCATGTGATTTTAAACACCATTGAAGATTGAGGAGGTAACCTTAACCGGTAGTACTATAGTTATTCTGTACCTTAACTATGGACTTGCTATCTTACATCTTACCTATTGGAACATAACAATACTAGCATTAATGTTATAGTGACAGGCTAAGATAGATTGTGGCAGCTACCCAGGAAGATTTATATAACAAAATCTTAAAACTAGCCATGTACCACGAAATGATCTAGATAATCTAGATAAAATTCCGCCGCCGACCCACGCTGTCTATTTACCCATTTTGAAAATTTACTAATGAAAGGTAATATTACACTGGATGTGTACCAATTTCTGTGCTTACCTATACTACATTTTAAGCAAAAAATATTAATCGTTTTAGCAATAAAAATTTCCAGCAATACACGAACAATATGAAAAAAGCCGGAGCACAGGCATTGTGTCCACCAAACAGATGCACTGCTATGAGGACGAAGCAATAACGTGTAACGATTCTTTGAGCTTTGCTAAGTATCTCTTTATTTAACATTCATAAAATGTCGCACACAGTTTTAAAGCGCAAAAAGTTATGTGTTTAAAAAGGAATATAGTTTTGCATTTTCAATGTTATCCAACATATCGTCCGAGGAAACCTTTCTTTGCCTAGAATAATATTAGTTTTCAGCGAACGACGGAGCAATGCTTCTAAAACGTGCCGCTTTTTTGATAACCGTGTAGCCATCGGGATAGATTCGAGATCGTTGCGATTATATGCTTTTTCAATTCCAGTCGGTCCGATCTCATTGATGACAAGTGCAATGCAGTCAATTGGAAAAGTATCGCTGATGTGTTGCACGCTGACAGGGCGCGGGAGCAGACGCGGGAGCAGGCGCGGGAGCAGGCGCGGGAGCAGGCGCGGGAGCAGGCGCGGGAGCAGGCGCCGCCGCCGCCAAGGCCGCCATTCGCATCATCGTCGCCCGGCGTCGGCACAGTGCCGCGACAATTTAGCACTTGCAATCCATTGAGGTATATATAAAACTAGAGACGATGTCACAAAGAAAGATTGTGAGCACTAAGTTGCGGCTTTTGGGCTGCAAACGCTTGACAGCGAAGCCCCGCCCACTACGCCCGACGCGAAACTTTTGATAGTTCTGATGGTTATAGACCATTTACCATAAAATAGACCATCAGTCTAGAATTTATATCATTATTATAAATATGATACTAGAGGGCGTACAGCGGTGTAGGGAGTAGAAAACGGTGGAGGGACGATTTCAAGTTTATAGAAAAGATTAGACGCTGCGGACGAACTTTGCCCGTGAGACGACATGCATTAAATTAAAAAGAAAACCAAAGTTACATTTACATAGACCTTAACATTTACTTTATAACACATCGTCATATAGCAAAGGTATGTGCAAAATGCGAAGCTCATATTATGGTAACCTTTAAAAAGAATGGACAAAACGCTTTAGCATACCATGGACATTCTTCCACTTGGTTTGGAACTTTGCACACGAGCTTATGAGGTTTTTTTTATTGAACAGAAACAATGAACTTCTGGTTGTGTGGATAAAATCGCTTTATAGCGATAACACTGCCAAATTGTAACTGTGTATTTTACTTGTTTATATATATTGTGTATAATTTAAACTGTTAAAATAAAAGTATAAATAATAAATATAATGGCCGTGGCATTCTATGTATACTTTCTATATACTTTTCAACACACTTGCTCGTAAAGTGGCTCTTATTAATAAATAAATGTGAGTTAGATAAATAAACACAAGAGTAATTTCACCAAATTATTTATTTTGTCAATAAATTAAAAACCTTAATTCGTAAGATTATTGTTAAGTTTATTATATTTTTAATATCTATATATTCGTTTGGCTGTTGTCCTTTTCCTTATTATTATTTTTACTTGAGCGCGAGAAACAGCGTGCGTAATTAAATTTGCCGTCTTTTTCACACCTATATTGTGTTGATTCATACAGCGGATTCTTGTTCAATATTACTTTGAAAGTTTAAAAATAAATATGTCTAGTTCTAGTTATGAAGAAATAGAACAGTCTACACCGCCGGACAGCCTATTACCATCTAAGTCCAAAGAAAAATATATGTTGGCATACCAAAGATTTATACACTAGAAAAACAACAAAAAACAATCATTTTCAGAAAATATGTTTTTCCCACTAGTGTGTTGAAAAACGTGGTATGAAATGCACACGCGGGCATTGGTAATTACCTACAATCCTCGGCTCCACTAAGCTCTCGCCTTCGGCTCGATTGTAATGACCAACATAGCACACTCGTATCATAATGTACTATTGTGTAACAATGAAGTCGCATCGTATTGTCTACTGCGAATGAAGGGCAGAGGCTGGTTGGCTATGTATGAAGAGCCTTAAACGATTCCATATTCAATTACGGAGGTACAGACAAAAGACTAAAAGATTTTTTTAGCATAGATAAAAGTGCGAAACACTACAAGCACGTCTATTTCCGTTCCATTCTAAGATAATCACAAGCCTATTAGCGTCCCACTGCTGGGCACCGGCCTTCCCATAACATACCTCGCTGACCCAATGTTGTAAAGACTAAACTTTACTTTTTTATTGAGAGACAAACATAAAACAAGAAGTACGAGTAAGTACACAAACAAATGCGTACAAAAAATAAAACAAAGTAAAACAAAAAAAAATATAAAAGGAAGTTGATGGTTAGCAAAAACACGTGTGTAAAAGCTGGCAAAAGTTAGAAGCGTATCAGTTTAAAATCAGGCTTCGTTTAATTTACGTCAGGCATTAAAAGGGATTGTGTGATTGGTGTGGTTAGCGTCAATCAGCCATTAGCTTACCAGCAGACCGACAGAGCCTGTTAGCCGATGGCGGCGTTGGAAATAAAATACATTTGCGCGCCGCTGTTGTTAGCGAATCACGAAGCTTTTAAAGCATGTTGCTTTGAAAGCTGCACTTTAAAATAAATCACTTTATTTAGTAAAAGACTTTTAAAATAAATGAGTAATACAAGCATTTTTAATATTATTGCGGGACAAGGCAGCTCTTGGGTAAGGCGGTCAGCGAAAATTCCGGGCCCTCGCGCACAATACACATATTGTATTATTGTGCCTCGCGTGTGCTGCGCGGTGCGGGGTCCGCGGTTATTCGTAAGCGCCATTTACATTTTTATCAAAAAGTTAATAAAAATGTTTAGTTTTTTGGATATCCAAATCATTTAGAAATCGAAAAGGTAAGTAAGTAAGTAAGTAAGTAAAATACCTATGTGCTTATGATTTTATAGGAATTATTATTGTAAAACACGGTCGTAATGTGCATTATATGAAATTTTAGAGGTAACTCCAGGATTTTTTTCTATCGAGCAAAATGTTTCCAATCGTGATTTGGAAACAGTCACCCTCTCACACATAGGTACGTTCTGTAATACATATTGAAAATTTCAGTGCGAAATATCTAAAATATTTTAAATACTTAAAAGCTAGCTAGAAAACAGCCAATTTTTCCGTTTTAACCGCCTAACCCAGATACTGCGACGAGGCTTTTAAAAGGCCCGAAAAAAATATTATTGCTATTTATCCTAGTCCTTATGAGTCGTTTTAACTATCATATCTAGATACTGCGACGGGGCTTTTAAAAGGCCCGAATAAAATATTTTTGCTATTTTTTCCCAGTTATTATGAGTCGTTTTAACTATCATATCCGTATATCACCAAGATCAGAAAAAAATAATTCAGTAACATCTGGCTCAACAGTCTTCTATGTGAAATAGTAACAAACAAATTAATTTATCTATATAAATAATAATCATACATAGAATGATTTACGGCTATTATCACCAAAGAGCTAAGTCAGAGACTAGGCAATAGTCCTCTGCCATACTCCACGGCAAAACAAGTAACAACTGCACATGTGCTCAGCGTGACAGGTGGTGAGCCCACCGCCGCTCTATACTGTTGGATGTATGTGTTAGTCGCCTTTTACTTGATTGATTGTATTTATTTTGTAAATTTGTTAAAGTTACCATAAATGTGATTCGTTAACAACTTGGGAGGGGGAACTGGCTTGTGTAACACTGGTATTAAAGCTAGCACAGATGTCAGGGATACCTATATTATTCTGTTTAAAGCGTTTTACTGAAAAATAAAATTTATTATTATTATTATTTACGACACCCAGGGGAAGAGAGGTGATGGCAGCATTCTTGTAGCTAGCCTGTACCAAACGGCTCAAATGACTACTTTCAATGATGCGGTTTTTAGGAGTACACTAGACTTCGCATGTTATATTGTCCGCACACAAACACGGGACATGATCTTAAACATAGCGACTAACGATTTACTCTTAGCACTCATTATCCGCCGACCGCAGACAGCGTGGAAATGGAATAGCGAAAACCACTCGCTTTGATTTCCAGATCTTCCATTCTTTTTTTATTAATTACAGCATCGAACGTACGGAATACGGAAAAATTATTCGCTTACATCCTCGTATCTTCCAAAATCATTTCATTAAATAAAACTTGTTCTTTGTGTTCTTTTTATGCTCCATTCGAATATTTCCATATCCTTTAGTTGCACCTACGTAAAACGGATACATAGCCCACGGTCGCTGATTGACAAGCTGTTTACTTTACTTTACTCTAACAGGAACGTTGTAGATCTATTGGCACATTTTTAGGTAGGATAGGGGAAAAAATTGAATTTTCATACGGTATAAACGATTGATGTAATGGCGACATATTTATATAAGATGGTGTAGCATTTTCAGTTTAAACCGCGATGATAAAAACTTACGTAATAGCAGAAATGACATTCAACACTAATTAATATTAAACTTCATACAACTAAGAATATAGCTTAAGATTACTAGTTTTAAATATCACTGTATAATACTCTCCAATTAAGCACGGTTTGGTATTGACATTTTCGAAGCAGTCAATTTACAGTTTATCAAGGCTGCAATCCCACTCCTTACTTCGCTTATTATATTTGTACTGGCACCTAAGATCAACCGTTAGGTCATGCAAGTAGTAGACGTGCGAGACCATCTGCGTTAAGTCTTGACGCCGAATTAGAACCCGCCGAAGCGAACGGGATTCGATCCCGTTCGAGCTTTCCTGAGACTGGTTGTTTTTTTTTCTAGTAAACCTTTTATCCTATATCTATATAGCATTGTGAATGCAAAGTTTCAATAATAAACATATTTATAAGCAATTACGTCTTTATCGATTGTTAAATACTTGCAATAGTATTTCTTTTGAATGTGAGGGTAGACTTCACAGTGACGTAGGTAATACCGCTGGCTTGCAGCGTATCAACTACTAAAAAAAATCCAACGAGTCTTCTGGGGTCTCGGTAGCTTAGCGGTTAGAGCAGTGGACAGGCAATCCAAAGGTCACGGGTTCGAATCCCGTTCGAGCTTGCCTGAGACTGGTTGTTTTTTTTCTAGTAAACATTTTAGTACATAGGCTATAGTTAACTAGTCATAACATGAAAAAAAAAATACTTGCAACACTGTGTGGTTAAGTTGTCAAAATAATTAGCTCCATATTTAATTTTGATAATAATTGTTTATAGCCTAATAACTAGTTAATTTTCCAATTAATTAATAAAATAAGTGACAAAAAACGCCTACTAGTGTTATCTCTGCTAAAATTTGTTTAGTTTTTAAATGTTTTGCAAAAATAAAATTCCAACTGTCATCGCCAGCTAACTGTGATAATATTTTAGACTCAAAAGTTGTGAAAATTACAACTTTTGCCGTGCATTGCAGCAACATAAACCGGGGAGTATTGTTTTCATTATATCTTTAACTAATAAGACGTATAATAACTATTTTTTTAACTATTCCAAAACACTATAGGTACGTACTACATTTGATTTGCAAGTGTCAACGTACTACGCTGGTTATTTGTTTTTTACATATCAACACCTCAAATAGTAGTACTTCTTAGCTGTTTCAATTAGTATCACTAGATTTTTAGAGGCACATGTAAAAGATATTGTAACTTTGTACAATTAAGAAACTACAGTTGCATACATAATTTGTTTTTACTTGTATTTTGTCATTATTATTATTTTTTTGCTAGTTAAAATTACTTCTATAGGTACCAAATAAGTACATCGAATTATTAAATTCAATTAAATCTAGATCAGTACCTAATATAGTTATTATAATATAATAGCTTCTTTTATGCACCTTTATATGTGAGACACATCTACCCCCAAGTAATTATATTAGTATATTGTTATCCAATAATCTTTCTAGTATATAGCTATTCATAAAAGATAAATATATATAGTGGAATTACAATAAATAGGATCTTAATCTTGTTTTAATACTTTCAGGTGAATACAAATAAAAACTCAAAATGCTTACCCGTAAGGCACTTACACAAAGTACTGAACTCAAGCTCAGACAGACACTTCAGGAGTTGAAAGTATCCAAGGATTCCTTCAACCAGCTGCTACGCAGCTGCTACTACAGCAGAGAGAAGAGAGTGAGGTAGAAATAAAGTCCATTATTGACAAAAACTCACAGCTCAAGTATGAATTAAGCCAACTGCACATTCAACATCAGGATGTGCTTCACCAGCATAACCATCTACAAGGGATGGTCTCCAACTTCGAGGAGCAATACAGCACTTATGGACTTTGGACCGCATCACAGAGCTGGAAAGGCACCTCAGTGCAGCCAACCATCAGATTTCTCAACTCGTTGAGAAGCAGCAGCAGCATGAAGTGGAACATACTCAATATTTGTTCGAGGAGCTTATGGCATCACCTGGTGGAATCTCAGCAGAACGACTTCCACTTAACAACCACAACACTAATAAGTTAAGCAACAATAAAATTAAGAAATATGTTAAAATCCATAGATTTATAAGGAAAACTGAAAAAGTGATCAAAAAGAACAACTTTTACAAAAATATTGCTCTTAGGAAAGAACGTATGCGCCTTTTAGATTCTTTAGAGATTTATAAAAGTAGGGAAATGTATGACCGGGACACTCAGCAATTACAATCAGATATTCAGCGGTTGCATGAGACACTTGATAGTGTAAACAATAAATATTCAACTGCACAAAAGGAAATCGAAGAGCATATTCAATCAGCTACAGAGTTGATTGATTTATGCAAATACAATGCTGATCGGTACGACTCTTTAGTTAATAATGAGATAAACAGATGTGAAAGTCCTTTATTATCAAACTCAAGTATTCAGTCGACTAACTTGTCTGTCATGGATCCCAGTCCTTTAACGGCCTGTACAGAAATTAAACCTACTTATGATTTAAACAGCTTGATCATAAACAATGCTAATGAATTAAAAAGAAAAACAGTTATGTTCTCTGATAGACTGGATCAGGGGTTGGGGTTGCTTTTGAATGGAAGTTTAAATCAACAAGTAACGAATGTCTGTGCCCCAGGTTTATCAACGAATGCTATAGTACGTAGCATTTCTCAGCAGTCATTGAGCAGTTCCACTAATGTAATTATTTTATGTGGTGACAGTTCAGAAATTAAGAAACGTGACATAGAAAACATAACTTATTTGTTACAATTTCAAGCGAATACAAATTGCAGGTTAATTGTTAGTGCTTTTGCCCTACTGTAAAGACTTAACCTGGGAACAAAACAAACGTATTTTTGACTTAAATTTATTATTATATAATTTATTATGGCGTCATAGTGACAATATTTTATTTTTTGACATTAATAAATTTATTAATAATTTTATTTTGACTTCAGATACTATGTATTTGTCAAAGAAATATAAGACCCAGATAGCTAATTTATTAGCTTATAATATACAAGACCCAGTTATACCTGGTATAACAAAGTCTATTTATAATAATGTCATCATTAGTAGTTCTACTAATGCATCTTTTATAACTAGTAGTAAGGTGACTACCTCTAGTTTAAACTGAGGTCTAAGACAAAAGCCAAGTCCACATCCATTAATATTATAAATCAAAACATTCAGGGTTTGGCTGGCAAGGACTTAGAATTAGAATTAATTGCAAAAAGTCAGGCTATTCATTTATTTTGTATAAGTGAGCATTGGCTAAAAACACATGACACGTCTTTCCATGTAAATAATTTCCAACTAGCAAGTGCGTACAAAATGAGACCAGTTAGGAAAGTGTCAAGTTTAAGAAAATGACAAAGTCGTCCGGAGGGGAGACGGGTTGGAAAAGTGTCAGGGTTGGAAAAGTGTCAACTTTGCAAAAGAGACCAACTAAGAAAGAGCCGAGTTAAAAATGAGACAAGTTAGGAAAGTGTCAAGTTTAAGAAAATGACGAAGTCATCCTGAGGGGTACGAAGCCCTCAGGACGACTTCGTTCATTCTTAGTTGGTCTCTTTTGCAAAGTTGACACTTTCATAACTCGTCTCATTTTTAACTCGGCTCTTTCTTAGTTGGTCTCTTTTGCAAAGTTGACACTTTCATAACTCGTCTCATTTTTAACTCGGCTCTTTCTTAGTTGGTCTCTTTTGCCAAGTTGACACTTTCGTAATTCGTTTTATTTTTAAAACGGCTTTTTCTTTTTCTTTGTCAAGTATGATAATAAGGCTCCCAAGTTTCGTTTATTCTTCGGAACAGGGGAGGGGTAGCCAGTAGGTGCCAGGTTTTTTGCATTGCAGCATTGCCACTTTGTGCTCCCTCATTAATGACGTGCGTGACTAAATTTATACACAACGGCAGTCGGAAAGGGGGTACTAAGCCGAAAGAAGGGTAAAGTATACATGATATTAAATAACTTTTGTCCAAGAACTTTTCCTAAAAATGAATAATTTTAGATTAACAGCTGTTTTAAGTTTTCATAAGAAACAACGCTGTGGTAACCCATTGGCCCTTACGTCGGAACGCTTTAAGATGTATGTAAACTCCTTTATTATTGTAGGTACAGTCGAGTTTATAAATATGTATACATTTTAGTACCTTGGCTTGTCTATTTAATGTCTGTTTAAACTGCCATACACGAATTGTCAAAGCGATTAAAGTGACAAGGTACTAAAGTGTACACATATTTATGAACTGGGCTGTACGCATCCAGTCTAGTTAATCTTGAAAAAAATATGATTTAGAAAAGTGTCAAGTTAAGAAAGAGACCAACTAAGAAAGAGCCGAGTTAAAAATAAGACCAGTTAGGAAAGTGTCAAGTTTAAGAAAATGACAAAGTCGTCCGGAGGGGAGACGAGTTGGAAAAGTGTCAACTTTGCAAAAGAGACCAACAAAGAAAGAGCCGAGTTAAAAATGAGACAAGTTAGGAAAGTGTCAAGTTTAAGAAAATGACGAAGTCGTCCTGAGGGCTCTAAACAATAAAGTTTTCACAAAAACTTAAGTTCTGTGACTGGGCCACGTCTGGTATTTATAAAAGTAGAAATAAACTGTTTGAGCTATATAATCTAAGACAAAATAACCATAATTTAAATTATACAGAATATGTAAAAAAAATACTCTAAATTGTTTAAGAAAGTGTGCATACTAGCAAAATCAAATTTCATTAAAGATAAAATTAAAAAGTCTAATAATAAAATAAAAGCCACTTGGGATATCATCAACCGTGAAACTGGTAAATTAAAACCACGAGACAACACTTTTACTCTAAAAGTTAATGACAACCTTGTCAATTCGGATGCACAAATTGCTAATATTTTTAATGATTTCTTCATAAATATACCTGTGGTAACAACCACTAATTTGAATTTATCACCAGTGGCGGCACAATCTTTTCTCGAAGAACATGTACCCAAATGTAATTTTTCTTTTAATTTTCAATATATTAACTCTAATAATATTATTAAAAGTTTCAAATCAGTAAAAATGAAAAACACAGGTGATTTGTGGGGCATGTCTATAAAGATAATTAAGAATATTATATATTCTATTGCACCCTATCTTGCTGACATATTTAATAACTGTATTGATAAGGGAATCTTTCCTGATCTTATGAAGTTTAGTAAGGTTATACCTTTATTTAAATCGGGAAATAAAGAAGACCCAGTAACTATCGACCAATTTCAATACTACCAGCACTTAGTAAGATTTATGAAAAACATATTCTCGAACAGTTAGTAGAATACTTTAACTTAAATAATCTTTTACATAGTAAGCAATTTGGTTTTACAAAGGGTCGTTCCACTACTGACGCAGGTGTTGCTCTAATACAACATATTATATTTGATGCCTGGGAGGGGTCTCAGAACGCTCTTGGAGTTTTCTGCGACCTGTCCAAGGCTTTCGATTGCGTTGAGCACCGAACACTGGCGATGAAGTTAAATTATTATGGTCTCAAAGGTTTTGCGCTTAAATTGATACAGTCTTATCTTAGTTCTAGAACACAAACTGTCGATGTTAATGGAACTAAGTCATCTCTCAAGTCAAGGTTCTCATGTAAAAATGGGAGTTCCACAAGGGTCAATTCTTGGCCCTTTCTTATTTTTGATATATATCAATGACTTGCCATTCTTTGTAGAAAACTTCTGTGATATTGTATTGTTTGCAGATGATACTTCACTCATTTTTAATGTGACTAGGAACAAGAATAATTTTGACGATGTAAACAATGCTCTCTCAGAGGTACTTAGTTGGTTTACTGCTAATAATTTACAGCTAAACGCTAAAAAAACGAAATGTATTAAATTTACACTACCAAATGTCAAGACCGAACAAACCGATGTTAGAATGAATGGTGATAAATTAGATTTGGTAGATTCGACAGTTTTCCTAGGGATAACACTGGACTCAAAACTCCAATGGAATCCGCATATATCGATTTTGGCCGGCAAACTCAGTTCAGCAGCTTACGCTATTAGAAAAATTAGACAATTAACAAATGTTGAAACTGCTAGGACTGTTTACTTTAGTTATTTTCACAGTGTCATGTCGTATGGCGTCCTTTTGTGGGGAACAGCGGCTGATATTAAAACTATATTTATTTTACAGAAACGAGCAATAAGAACCATTTATAGACTGGGATCACAAACTTCTCTAAGAAATATTTTTAAGGAAGTTGGTGTTCTTACTGTTGCATAGCAATATATTTATAATTGTATAGTTTTTGTGCGGTGCAATATTAACTCTTTTTCTAAACACGGTGATGTACACAATTTCAATACTAGAAGTAAGTCAAAACTAGTAATGCCACTGTTTAGGTTACAAAAGGTTCTCGGCTCTTTCTTGGGGCAAGGTATACACTATTATAATAAAATACCAAGTACTGTACAAGATTTACCTTTAGATAAGTTTAAAAATCATGTAAAATCTTGTTTACATAAGAAAGGTTATTATACAGTCAAAGAATATTTAGAAGACAAAACAGCCTGGTTATACTAATATTTTCACATTTTATTTTCTTAGCAATATTTTTTTTTTGAAAAGAGGACAATACTCTATTTTAGAGTACGGGTGGCAACCCTAGTTGTATCTGCGGACCAACACTCGGATGGGCCTCTTTTATTACTTGGTACTCGTAAAACTCATTTCAGAGTACCACTATGCCCGTTGTGCCACGATGATGGTTATAAAGTGTGAAGAAGATGAAGTTCTCCCCTGTTACCGCCTTAATGTCCAGGTCAGGTCATGTCCAGGTCAGGTCATGTTTAGGTCATGTCAGGTCATACAGAATCGCCCAATTTCATCCTCTCACTTGCAGCTGGCATCTAGGAATGCTTCGCACCGTTTAAGCAACATTGATCCCAGCATCGGCCCGCGTGTGGGCCCCTAGTAGAGTAAAGTTCAGCCTGTATTTTGTCCCACTGCTGGGCAAAGGACTCCATCATTGAAAACAAGTCTTCGCTACAATGGATGGGTGTTGGCTTAAAGAAGCAAAAAAAAAAACCGACTCCAAAAAATTTGATAAAACAAATTTACCTTGGCTGGCACCGACTCCAAAAATAACAATAATTGTATCTACATTATTGTCCTAATAAATTGAATTTAAGTAGGTATATATTAGGCATTTGCTTGTTTGTCACAAATTTGTTCTGTTAGATGTGAAGTTAAGTACCTATATGGCAGACGCATAGTTTTTAAGACTATATAAGATTAAGTAGAATAAAGGTTAATTGAAAGTAAATTTAACAAACTAAACTACGCAATTATTGTTTACTTTTTAGTACATTTTTGCAGTCTATATTTTTTTCTTAATTTAATTTTTTTTTTAATAATTAATTTCACGCTGGTATGATAGCCTTTAACAGCAGTGTCTTACAGACAAAGGTACCCACTCAAAATTTATGTTGCGTTTAAAGTTGTCTTATTGTTCTCTTGCTTTCGTTGGAGTTGCTCGAATGTGTCATGCTCTCTTAAAGTGTCTCTGCGGTGGTGGCATGTGCGTCGGGTCGTTACGTTCCCTAAAACATGGTTGAGCGAAGCGATGGCTGATTCACATGTCATACTCGTGAATGGGTGCCGCCTGTGGAGGCTGGTCTGCTCTTGCAATCTTATTTTTTTTATTGGTAGTATTTAATAGTCTTTCTTTTTATTTCAAAGATACTGTAAGACGTTGTTCGTTTTATTTAAAATCGAGCAATACCTGTTTTTTATTGAATATTCTTTTGTCTTGTAATCGTATCAAATGTTTTTTTTTGTTGTAATGGAAAATGTCCTTCTATGACAGGGAGGGCATGTTCCAACTTGTATTGACGCTCATAATTTGTTTAATTGTATGTTGTATGATTTGGTAACGACATATTGTTTTGTAAATGTCGTTACTTCTATATTATTATAAACCTGCGACGGCGCGCCACGCGCCGCGCATGGAACAGACACACACACCGGGCACACAGGGTGACGTCACAGCCGCGAGCCTTATAAAAAGCGCCCGCGCACAGAGCTCGCCATCAGTCGCTGCCTCGGCACCGTCGCCGACGCATCGCCTGAACCGACATAGCTGCGCGGTACGGGCTTTCACCGTATGTGCGCGCCTGGGCCGATAGGGATCTCGGGTTGTAGCAGTGCGGGCTTTCACCGCATATTTGCTCACCTGGCCTCCGTCCTCAGGGACGTTTGAGTCTACTCGCGACCAGTCGTTGCCTCGACGCCGTCGTCGACGCATCGCCTGACCCGACCTAGCTGCGCGGTACGGGCTTTCACCGTATGTGCGCGTCTAGGCCGATAGGGATCTCAGGTTGTAGCAGTGCGGGCTTTCACCGCATATTTGCTCACCTGGCCTCCGTCCTTAGGGACGTTTGAGTCAATCCGCGGTAGTCGTAGATCCCGTAACCGGGCGTGATTTAGTGATTGTGGGTTCATTGTATCGGTATAGACAGGTATCCTCAAGTTGGAGCAGTGCGGGCTCCACCGAGAGCTGCTCACCTGGGTTTCCCTGTCTGTAGATTAGTGGAGTGTTCTCTTACCGTAGCTGTGACCGTGCGGGCACGCCCCGCACTCGCTCGTCTGAGACCTCCGTTCCCCTGGAACTGTTCACGTAGGGCCGTATTCCGTTTCCGTAGAAACCCCACGATCACTCTCGTCACGCCACCGTAGACGTAGCATAGTACTTATTTTCAATAAAGGGGCGTAAAAGACCCGTCCGTGCGATAATTGTATACCCGTGTTTATTTGTCGCACCCCGTGGCTAACCCTTCTAACGCTGAGCTAGCTAGGAAACCTTCTAAGCCCCTCCGGCGGAAGGAAATGTAGGATTCACTCTCGGCGCGCTCCCGCCACGAGAGTCCGGGGTTCGACTCCCCGCCAGCAATCCATTACATTTGGCGCCCAACTATAAAACTCACAAAAGAGTTAATTAGCTAAGAGGGGAGCCACGGAAATAAGTATAAGCTCGCCACGTGTAGTGAACGCGACGCTTCCCGCCCGCCCAAATTGAGGGTGAAGTAGGTAATATAACCGTAATAATCACTTCTTCCCATTTAGCCCGCCGTTCAACCCGCCCGCCAGGATAGATTGGCCCCTGTCCGCCCGCCGTACGCACCAGCAACTGGGTGAGTTTAGAATTAAGAGTGAAAATTAGTGCGCCCCGTAAAAAAAAAACCCAACGCGTCGCTCCGACACACCGACCGACCGACCGACACCGAAATAAGCCATTTAGAGCACCCTGGAGGAATGCAGACAGCGTGGATATATCAATTACGGAAGCCAGAATTAATTGAAGAAGCCGAGAAAAGGGACCTACCTACAGAAGGGCTAACAGTGGACGAACTAAGAAAATTACTCGTAGACGTCATAAAAGAAGGCGAAGAATTTAGAACACCGAAAAAGGGACACACGGAGAGAATGTCCGACAGCGAAAACAGAGACATAAGCAAAATGATTAACAAACTCATAAAAGAGTGGAATCTAACCTTCAAACCAGGGGATGACGCGGTGGAGTTCATCGAAAGACTCGAGGAGCTCGTGACGGCCAGCGACATACAGAAGGAAGACGTACTACCGGCACTACCACGGATATCACAGGGAAAAGCCTTAATGTGGTACAGGAACAACGCGGCGTCATGTGACACGTGGAAAAATTTCTTAGAGCTGTTCCAACTGTATTATTACCCACATAACTACCAGGAGGACCTTATCGCAAGAATTGTCGCCCGAAAACAGAGGTACAGAGAAAGCTTCACAGACTACCTAACCGATTTACAAACTTTAATGCGAAGGTACGCCAAACTCTCTAAGGAAGAGCAAATCCACCGGATACACGAGAATATGGCTAAGGAATATAAATTATATATCAAGAAGCAAGACTACAAAGACCTCCCAGGACTCCTGAAGCTAACCGCAGAGTACGACAACATAGCTATGACACCGCACGAAAACCAGTACATAGAATACAGGGAGCCGCGCAGCAACGACGCCGGCACGTACCAACAGGGACGTAGGGAGAAAATTCATACCACGAAAGACACCGTGGGGGCCGCCAACGACCGAAACAGAGAAGACAACCGAATCTACGTAGAAGTAGAATTCATGGGAACCAAGCACCGATGCATAGTGGACACAGGAGCCACAAACACATACATTAACCAGACAGTATATAAAGAGTGCATAGCTCGGGGGGCAATAGAAATACCTACCCGAAAAGAGATCATACTCACGGATGGCACAAAAACACAGGTGAAAAAGACAGTTGTGGCGGAACACTAAATGAAAAATGTGCGAATATAACACCGTGTAGGGGTACTACCGACGGCAGCATACACGATAATAGGTATGGACGTGTTGAAGAGGATAGGCATGGTAATAACCTGGGCAGGCGAAACTGTGACACCGGAGGACCAAAAAGACCCCAAACAAAACCCCGAGACATCGCCGGAGGTGGCCAAGACTACACAGAACAAAAAAGAGCCAGCCATACCCGCCACACAAAAGATCAATAGGATACACAACAAACCGGTGAAACAAAAATACTATCCAAGAAATCCGAAACCGAACCAAACCAAGAAAATAGCAGATAAGCTATCCCGAAATCCGATTTGCACCGCAACGGAACAAACCTGGTACAATAAGAAACGAAGACAAGTAGAAAAAGGGTTAGAATCACCACAAAAATACTGTATAAGAAATCCAAAGCCGAACCGAACCGCAAAAATAGCAGATAAGCTATCCCAAAATCCAATCTGCACCGCAACAGAACAAACCGGGGACAGTAAGAAACGAAAACAAGTAGAAAAAGGGTTAAAATTACCACAAAAATACCGCATAAAAAAGAGAAAGAAAGATTTCTTCTGCTTTTTACATAGAAAGCACTGGGAACCACCCGATCCTCGAGAGTCCACACCACGGTTCGCCGCGGTACTCGGTCAGAATCCTGGAATTTGACACGAGCAACGCGACACACCGCGATGGCCCCACAATAAAGGATCGAGTGGGTGTCAATTAAATTTTCACTGGTTCCAAGATAAGGAACCAGTAAATCGTTCAAGGCACTCATTAACGCCAAATTATGTCCACCCCGGAAACTACAGCCCGACCGAACACAGTACGTCAACTTAGTTGAAGACAGCCTGGGCGAGAGTGCGGCACAGGAGGCCCCGCAGCCACCAGGGCCGGTCCGTAGAAACGGGACACGCAGGGCGGGCCGTAAGCGGAACGGCGGGCAAAAGAGGGGGCTCATTCGCCTCGCGAAGACAAAACAGTCGCCGAGATAGTCCCAGTGTAGGCGTAGTTAGTAGTAGGGAGATGGGTGTAGACGTAGTTTTTTTTTATTATTATTATATTGTTATTACGCAGGTTGTTAGACCATTATTTTCCACAAACCAACTCCGCACCGTTTCTCTTTCAAATAGTCTAAATTTTTAGTTGTCGTTAATTGTTTACATACAAAATACATATTCATTTTGTTGGTATCGTTACCGTGAAGCAAAATCCGGTCTTCCACAAATTACATTAATAGTAAGTATAGGAAGTACAAATGTATAGGAATAGAAGCCGTAATGGATAGGCTTCAATACAGATGTAACGCATTTGTTTACGGTGATTTTTCCCGTAGGTAAAAATCTCCAAAGAGGGGGAGGCAGTGTGACGGCGCGCCACGCGCCGCGCATGGAACAGACACACACACCGGGCACACAGCGTGACGTCACAGCCGCGAGCCTTATAAAAAGCGCCCGCGCACAGAGCTCGCCATCAGTCGCTGCCTCGGCACCGTCGCCGACGTATCGCCTGAACCGACATAGCTGCGCGGTACGGGCTTTCACCGTATGTGCGCGTCTGGGCCGATAGGGATCTCGGGTTGTAGCAGTGCGGGCTTTCACCGCATATTTGCTCACCTGGCCTCCGTCCTCAGGGACGTTTGAGTCTACTCGCGACCAGTCGTTGCCTCGACGCCGTCGTCGACGCATCGCCTGACCCGACCTAGCTGCGCGGTACGGGCTTTCACCGTATGTGCGCGTCTAGGCCGATAGGGATCTCGGGTTGTAGCAGTGCGGGCTTTCACCGCATATTTGCTCACCTGGCCTCCGTCCTTAGGGACGTTTGAGTCAATCCGCGGTAGTCGTAGATCCCGTAACCGGGCGTGATTTAGTGATTGTGGGTTCATTGTATCGGTATAGACAGGTATCCTCAAGTTGGAGCAGTGCGGGCTCCACCGAGAGCTTCTCACCTGGGTTTCCCTGTCTGTAGATTAGTGGAGTGTTCTCTTACCGTAGCTGTGACCGTGCGGGCACGCCCCGCACTCGCTCGTCTGAGACCTCCGTTCCCCTGGAACTGTTCACGTAGGGCCGTATTCCGTTTCCGTAGAAACCCCACGATCACTCTCGTCACGCCACCGTAGACGTAGCATAGTACTTATTTTCAATAAAGGGGCGTAAAAGACCCGTCCGTGCGATAATTGTATACCCGTGTTTATTTGTCGCACCCCGTGGCTAACCCTTCTAACGCTGAGCTAGCTAGGAAACCTTCTAAGCCCCTCCGGCGGAAGGAAATGTAGGATTCACTCTCGGCGCGCTCCCGCCACGAGAGTCCGGGGTTCGACTCCCCGCCAGCAATTCATTACAAACCTGTGGAGTTTCTTGCGCCCGTTCTTCTCCACAGTTAAAAGACTTCCTGAATGGGCGGGGTGGGTGGGCGGGTGCCCATCCTTTAACTTCTGACGATTCAAAATGCTTATTCTAAGTTTACTGAATAAAGAGATATTGATTTGATTTGATTTGATTTGTGTGTTAGTTATACAAAAATGGTAAGAGGTCCCATTGTAATCACGATATTACGTATTACCGAGGTGCACACGCCTTCAGGTCAACATATTCAAAACTGACGAATTTTTTCAATCGATATTCTTTTAACTTAACCTGTTGTGCGCCGTGAATACAAACACAATAAAATTTGAATTGTTCCGAGCACCATATGATGCGCGCGATAAATGAAATTGAAGAAAAGAGAACCGGCACTTTCCATAGAAAAAATGCTTTTAGAATTTGGTCATAAAGTAAAGCTAATATTATTTGCTGCCTAAACCAAGTTTTGACTTATTTATATCGAATTGCGAATAAGAGTTATTTAATAAGTCTAAGTCTAATTATAACACTAAGTCTTCAAAAAACAGACATGTTACTTTAAAAATGTCTAAACGTGGCTGCATAAACCATAATTCATTTGCTTTTAAAAAAGGGAAATGTCAACAGTGTCGTCCCGTCACGTTTGATTTAACAGCTAGCGGCTGTCATTTGTCAACACCTGTCATTTGTCAACACCTGTCATTTGTTGACAGATATTGCCAGATAGATAATGATTAACAGCATAATAAATTAAAAAAGTATACAACTTAAGCATAAAATGCCGGGTCTCCTTTGAAATTTTGTGGTAGGTTGAAGTGCAGGCGTGTGTACATATGCTGAGTGTGCTCACCGAGGCGAGTGAGGCGAGCGTGTTGTCCACCATCTCGTTGCCGCTGTGCGCCGGCGACATGGGCGTGGAGTGCGACTGCTTCGGCGTGTTCCCGAAGCCGGTGTAGCGGCCGCTGCCGTACTCGCTGCTGCACAGAACATAGCGCGTTACAGATGCCGTCTAGTCATAATAACTGAACGGCCCTCCACTCAGCGTAATAGTTTCAAGTGCTGTGATGGTAGCGGCCCATTACTAACTAGAATACCATCGCCCAATCTCTACCATTGGGTGGACCAAAGACTGCACTGCACATACATCCAACAGTATACAGAGCGGCGATGGGCTCAAAGGGGGTTGGGGTTAAGTTACTCGCGTCCGTAGGTTTTCCCTTGAGACCCTACACGTGACCCCTGGATGGTGCTAAATGAGTGACACTAACTGAGTGGTAGAGCCACGCTGCTTTGCAGCACGCATTGGGCCGGCTCGTCCGGGGTAATACCATCCTCTCACGAATATTCGGCTTGAAATAATGGCACCTGCTGGTGCTGTTGTGTTTCGTCCGGCCAGTGAGGGTTCCGGAGGCGCCTCCCCCCTCTCACAATTCCTATTCCTTCCTCAAACCTATTCCTTCCTTAAGGCTGGTTTCAGAGTCACGCTGATCGCCCGCGCGGGTAAAGCGACGCGGGCCACGAGCTATAAAACGGTAAGCGTCGCCCGCGCGGGTAGTAAGCGTCACTATGAAACGGTACAAGGCAACACTTAGCTCGTGGCCCGCGTCGCTTACACCCGCGCGTGCGGTCAGCGTGACTCTGAAAGGGGCCTTATCCTCCAGAAGACGGCATGGCATTTATAAATGCCATAGGTATATAAAAAAAAATCCCGTCCCACGGGGGTTAAGGCCGGCAACGCGCCTGCGATTCCTCTGGTTTTGCGGGTATCCATGGGCGGCGGTGATTACTCTCCATCAGGTGACACGAATGCTCGTTTGCCTCCTTCTTTTATAAAAAAAACCACCTGTCACGCAAAGCACATGTGCAGTTACCATTCGGTGTGCCGTGGAGTGTGTCAGTGGACTGCTTTCGCGGTCCTCATCGCCTGATCTCTGACTAACCCTTCGGAGATAATAGTCGAAAATATAAGGTGAGTGCTAGAAACCGCAAGAAACTTCAAGGGCTGGGCCGCAAGAAACTTCAAGGGCTGGGCAGGTCAAGTGTTTTAAACATGGCATAAAGTTTTTTTTATTTTTAATTATATAATTCATTTTGTAAATTATAATTGGATAGTGTTTGAGTATCTTATTTATTTTAAAGCAATAACATAAAAAATATAGTAAAAACAATTAAAAATAACGATTATTTACAACGCGAGGGCAACGGCCGGCCGGCCGTCTGTTGACCCGTCAACGTAGGTACTTATCGCCCAGCTGACGCGGAAAAAACACGTATTCCTTATTTGTCATTTTTGTCATATTTATAACACTTGACCTGACCAGCCCTTGAAGTTTCTTGCGGTTTTTAGCAGTCACAAATAAAATAAATAAATCTTTATTAAAAACTAATTTTACAATATTTTAACATAATGCTAAACATGTATGTACTACTTGAGACAAAATATACATGTGCCTGGACTAGGATTTTCCAGTTTTCCAGGCAAAGAGAAAGATTAACATAGTTCTATGCAAAATAGGTACAGTTTCAATATTAATGAATTAATAAAGAGAACCTTTTGAATTTTAATAAAGTCCAATGAAGTTAACTACATGTTGTCGGATACAATGTGTAATCACAGTTCCACTTATCGACAATGACGTAAGTACTGAATTATACTCGTATACATGTAATTAATGCTGTAAGCTGCAATGGGTTAATAAGAGGCCAGTTTACCACTGCAGGAGGCTAATGCGCCTGTGTTAAAGGACAGTGGTGGGACAAGGCTGTGTGAATTGGATTTGTCAATTTGGACATTAACGCAGAGCATCTTCATGTTCGGCTCGCACACAGTGAGTCGAAATCCGATTTGAGGGACCATAGTATTAAGGACATAATGCGTATAGTATAGTTTGTATAGATATAATAAGAAATGCGGACGAAAAAGAATACATATTTTTCTACAGTTTAGTTTGCAAAATGCCATATTATAAAAAACACGGAACCAGAGAAGACGCGGCCCTTTCCGAGTTTCTTACGACTTCTTCTCGTTACAAGGTCTCCTTCGAAGGGTACCTACCTATACAAAGCTACCTATAGGGTTTAAAAAAGCAATAAGCTTAGATATTCTGTTTAAATCAACACACAAAATGATTATTAAATATTTTTTTTATACAACTTGCAGAGTGCAACAGTTGTTATTCCAAACAAATGTTATTTGAATCAAAAATTATGTGAACCGTATTGATACTCGGTCTTAAATATACTATATGTGGTTCACGTGAATAGATAATAATTAAAGCTCGATATTCGTATAAAAGGGAGAAGCGGGTCAACAACAACGGCCATTGAAATGAAACACTTTATCTGCTCACCTGTTATCTCATTCAGCCTGATGCTTCGCATGGTTCGTGGCCCATTTAACTATTGCTGTGGATTGTCAAGTTGTTTAGTTATTTTCTTGATAGTGTTTTATTTATCTAATACAAAGATCAATCATAAAAGTTCCGGTAAGTATAACTGATTCCGCAAAAGCAGTCCTCTGCACAGTGCAAATAACAATGACACTATAGACTTACTAACCGATGGCGTAGTGCCATTCATAAGTGTTCAATTTACTGTAGCTTATATTTAATAAATGATATTAAATGGTTAAAAAAGTGATCTAAGTATTATGTATGTATGCTAGAACTTTATGCAGTTCAAACCGCTCTCTCGTTAAACATTGTTAAACCTTGTAACCACGATCGGTTGGCTAATAGCGCCGCATAGTTTCGAGGCCGGCGCGAGCGAATACCATCTGCGACGATAAACTCGCGTGGGACCGCCGGAGCCTCGCAGCGCCGGAGCCGTAACAGAAAACATTCCTGATGCATGCTTGCTTGCATGCTGCATGCTTGCCTGCATGCTGCATGCTTGCTTGCATGCTGCATGTTTGCCTGCATGCTGCACACTTGTTTGCTCATTATATCAATATCTTCAGATTATTATAATTATCAAATAAATATTACCAAATGTACCAAATGTATGCATTTTGAAATTATGGTAAATAAAATAAGTGTTATCCTGTAAGAGTTTAAGGATTTTGTAAGTAATTCTTATGCTTTTTGAATATTATGTCTTCTGAAAATTATAGCAAATAAAAAATATGCCTTTGTTACTTATGCTTATCGAAATTATGCTTTTCTATGGTTATGCCTTTTAAATTTTGGCCATTTATGTTATGCGTAATGAAGTTATGCTATAAAGACGTATGGCAAGTGGCGATTATGGCAATTAACATGTTGCATTGTCAGTTTATGGCGAAAAACTTTATGCGATTCAATAGGTAACCTTATGTGACATATTTTTAAATAGTGATTTGCCAGTTTCGGTTGCGATATTGCATGGCAAGCAACTTTTACGACTACACCGGTTTCTCGTGACTATCGGATGGGTGACCAAATCATTAAATTGTGGCACAGGATTAACAGCTTAACTAACTGAAACGTGTCTGGTGGTTTTTTATTCCGTTTATTTGAGGTTCTTATAAGTTTTTTTGATGATATCATCCCCACCGTATGTTTTCCGGGCGGAACTAGACGATAACTCAACCCTGGCTCACTACCTCACTAACCAAAGTTGGTTAAAATCATATTAAGTTCCACGTCGTTCGAGAGAATACATTTTCATGTTGTCAGCAAGACTAGTGTCATAAGCAAAGCTTTGTGAGGCGCAGAGTACTGCGTTCATGGACATAGTTTAGTTAATATGTCCATGACTGTGTTAACTAGTTTTGACAGACTTCGAACTGTGTTTGTAACATACACAAACCGACCTTACCTCCAACGCGTACCGTGGCTTAACGGCTCGGCTACGAACGCGGGTGTCTTGCGGCGGGCGCTATATATTTCAGCAGTCCTAGTCCCCGGTAATTTTCCGGTAATAGGAAGAACGCAACGAACGGATGAACCGGTGAAGTGTTTACCGTTCAGTTGGTAGTGCCGAATAATTTTAAATAGTACTTTATTTTCTACGCAGGAAAATGCAACAAAATAATGCATATCGCAAACTCTCTTTGCTTCGCAAGAAGGTGGTATTTATTTATATAATGTTATAAAAAACCTATTAGCCCGGATTGGTTTTGGCCCATTCTAGCCAAGTGAGTGATATACGGTAAGGGCCGATTTCAGCAGTGAGACATTAAAATATACTAATAATTCACTGATTATGATTAGAAACTGTCTAACAATAACGATAAAGAAAACCTAGTATTTATTATCATCTACTATGATGACCCGGTGAACTTCGTATCACGTACATTATATTTGTGAAAAATATAATCAAAACTTATTAAGTACAAAATTTTTCGGTCAGCACATTTAGCCAGTGTTAAGTTAATAAGTAATTTCTTATAATTATATATTGATGGTAATGACTGATAATATACATTCTGTCAAAAAAGTTTCAGGAACGGATGATTTGTTTATGATTCCAAATTCAATTTTTTGTTTTTTTTTGTTGTTAGATTGGCACAACTGTTATCCATTTTGGCGCGGAGTTTGAGTTGCCTCTGTTATTTAGATTAAATACAGTGCTGTTTTTAGTTAGTTTATATCTAGTGTGTATTGCAAATTTCATAATGGATAAAAACATCGAACAAATAGTTTGTCTTAAATTTTGCGTCGCCAATGGAATTTCGTGTTCGGAGTCACTGAAAATGTTACAGAAGGCTTACGGTGAAGCGACTTTATCAAAAACACGTGCTTATGAGTGGTACAACGCGTTCAAAAGCGGTCGAGATGTGATAGAAGATTTGCTTCGCTCTGGTAGGCCATCAACGTCTTCAACTGAAGTTAATATCGCAAAAGTGAAGGAAATGGTAACTGAAAATCCTCATTCAAGTTTGAGAGAGATAGCCACTGAACTTTCTGTGTCTCACAAGTCGATCCGTACCATATTAAATAATCACTTGGGTATGAAACATGTTGCCGCTCGGCTAGTCCCAAAAGACCCGAATTTTCTCCAAAAACTCAATCGCATAAGAGTCGCTGAGGACAGGCTAGAACGAGTCAATTCCGACCCAACATTTATGCAACGTATTGTTACTGGTGACGAGACGTGCGTTTACGAGTTTGACATGCAAACTAGTCAACAAGCTTCGGAGTGGCGCCTTCCGACTGAACTAAAACCGAAAAAACCACGCCAAAGTCGATCAAAAGTCAAAGTCATGTTGACTGTTTTCTTTGACTATCGCGGTGTTGTGCACTCGGAATTCTTGCCGGAAGCTCAAACGGTAAATAAAGAATATTATTTGAGCGTTATGCGGCGTTTAAGAGAGCAAATTCCACGAAAAAGGCCAAATTTGTGGAAAGAAAATTCATGGATTTTGCACCACGATAATGCGCCTTCGCACAAGGCCAGCATTGTGAACGAATTTTTGACCAAAAACTCAACAAATAACAACGAGCAACCACCTTATTCACCAGATATGGCTCCAGCCGACTTCTTTCTTTTTCCTAAACTCAAATAACCACTTCGGAGCACCCGTTTTCATTCGGTAGAAGACATAAAAGAGAATTCGCGGCGAGAACTGAACTCAATTCCGGATAAAGCGTTTAAAAATGTTTTGATGATTGGATTATTCGTTGGCGTAAGCGTATCGTTTCTAAAGGAGCATACTTTGAAGGCGATAAAATAAATTTGGATGAATAACTTACATTTTGTGTATTATTGATCTTTTCCCGGTACTTTCCTGACAGAGTAGTAAGATAACGATTAATGGTAAATGATATTCCCCCAAACCCCTTGAGACTCTATAAAGCTGTGGGACTTAATTGAGATCTCACACGGACTTCTTGAGAGAATCTGAAAAGTGATGTTGCACGGTTTTGTTTTATTTGCCAAAACTCATGCACGTTCACGAACACTAAAACAGCTATTAATCCGCCTCGAAACACAAAAAAACAAAACTGCCGACATGACGCTTCACTTTCCCGCCAAAAAGTCCACTTTTACACTTTCTTTATTTCTGAAACGGAACTATTTTGTATACCAACAAAACAGACCAAAAAAAAAACAAAAAAAAAATTAGGAATCAAAAAAATGTGTATGAAAATGATGAATCACCGAACTTGTATAACTAGGCTCAGAGCAATCCTACAACTTTTGTGCCATATTAACTATTACTCCAAATGGCTAGTTCTAACAATACGTACTATTTTTTTTGTTGACCGGCACTGTTATAAAAGGCCCAAAAATGTATGGAGCCTGAAGGATCTCCTTTCTGAACAGACAACCAAGTGTCCATTTTTATTTTTATAAAGACAAAAGCCATCAAATGTTTCACAGCTAGGAACATTTTGTATTGGAAAATTAAATTGTCGTTTTTAGTATTTCCGTTACTTATTATTATGCTTCTACCGTTTATAGCTTCCCTGAGCTTTCACAAATATTTCAAAATTGAAGTTAGCTAAATCGGTTTAGCCATTCTCGAGTTTTAGCGAGACAAACGCACAGCTACTTATTTTTATATATAATAGATCTATACATAATGTAGCTGATATAGGTACTCGTTGTTTAGTACCATTTACTCGCGATTCGCCCTGTTAATAAAGTCATTTACATATTCCATTCAAACACAATAGAATTCTGTTCCCGAAATAGATTACATATTGTGAAACCGTATATATTGTGAAATCGAATAATAACATATCAACCTGCCTATCCGTTCATGGAATGTAATACCATATTACTATCTCGCCGCGGCCGAGCTAAATAAAAGCTCCAATATTGAAGGCGAGCTTACACTGGAATTTTCGGATCAAATTGTAAAATGTATTTTTCAGCTCCAAATCCTTTTTCGATGCAATTTAGCTTTAAATAAAATCCGGTGCATCACCGGAAGCGTTCGCCTGTAATGTAATAAATAATCCAATATTGGGTTTTATTGAGCATTACGTTACGATACTGAATCACTCACTGACGAGCATTCGTCTGTAATAATGTACTTATATAGCAGTGTTGCTCATTTACTATTGTATAGTCCGATCCAATCAAATTTTCCCTTCTTCTTCCTCTTAGGGTGCCTCTCCAACTAGTGAAGGTTGGCAGTTGGCTCTGCATATTTGCACTTGTTTCTGGCAAGGCGAAAGAGTTCAGCGGCATTCCCTATTTCGGTCCACTCCCGAATGTTTCGCAACCAAGACTTTCTTCTGCGGCCAAGTCTCCTTTTTCCTGCAACTTTGCATCATTATCAGTTGCAAGAACTCGTATCTGTCGTGCCTAAGCAGATGGCTTAGATACGACACTTTCCTTGGCTTGATGGTCTGCAAAAGCTTACGTTTCTGGCCGACCCGTCGCAGAACTTCCTCATTGGTGACTTTCTGAATCCAGCCGGCCTAGCACGCGCAACACGAGAACTCTTCTCGACTTGTTTTCTCGTGTTTTATTCATTTATCTCTAATGTCTATCGACACTATATAAAGACACATGACATGTCACACATTCACACAAACATGGATGCGCTTAGAACTCTACATAATATGTCAAAATAAGACATAATAGTAGTTTTTGCATAAACTGTGGTATTTTGTCTACAAACCTTAACATGACAACTTAAAATGATTTGTCGTCTCTCGACCGCGACATATTTCGTGTTGCGCATGCTAGGCCTACAGGATATAGAAATCATGCGTCTGTATGCACACATTTCAAAAGCTTCTATACGTTTGCTGAGATCTTCCTATATAGTGCAAGCCTCACATCCGTATTGAAGTAAAGGCCAAATGTAACATTGGAGAAGACGTATTCGGAGAGTGATTGTAAAGTTTCGGTTGGAAAGTACCTTTCTCATTTTTCCAAAGGCACTGCGGGCGATTTGGATGCGTGTTTTGATTTCTACATCACTGTACCAGTTCTGTGTAAGCCAGGTGCCCAGGTACTTATATTTGGTTGGGACGCTAGGGACCTTACGCTACACTCGTTTACGCGATTGACGATTTATTGCAACTCGGCTTCTGTAGGTGCTATGAGAACAGTGTCATCGGCATACCTCAAGTTGTTAATGAGACGACCATTTATCTTTATACCGCAGTTCAGGTCTTCTAGAGCTTCCGCCATGATCGCCTCCGAGTAAATGTTGAAAAGGGTCGGCGACAAAATACAGCCCTGCCGCACTCTCCTCCCGATGACAATTTCTTTGGACTCTTCACCTTCAATCCTGACAGTAGCGCGTTGGTTCCAGTACAGATTTTGTATTATGCGGATGTCTCTCCCCTCTAATCCGATGTTGTTGAGAAGCTTGATTAGACCACTGTGTTTTACTCTATCTACGCCTTCTCATAATCAATGAAACATAGAAAGACGTGTTGCTGCATGTCTCTACATTTTTGCACCAAAACCTGCACTGCGAACAAAGCTTCTCTAGTGCCCACTCCGGTTCGGAATCCAAACTGACAGTCGCTAAGTTGTTCATCGCATTTTATCCTGAATCGCTCGTGAATTGCAGAGAGAAAGAGCTTCAGGACCAGGCTCAGAAGGCTAATCGTCCGTAAGTCTTCACACTTTCTGGCGTTTCTCTTTTTGGGCAATGTTACAAAAGTCTACTTCAGCTAATCCTTAGGTATGAGGCCAGTGTTATAAATCAGATAGAAAAGGTTCCTAGTGAACCTTTACTGCAATATGTTCTTCATTAAGGATTTCGATGTGAACATCATCTGGTCCCGGAGCATTTCCAGTCTTAGCTCGTCGGAGCGCTTTTGTAATTTCGTCTTTCAAGAAGAAGCGGCTATCGTCAACAGTGTTATTATTTGTAAACGCGACAAGCACTCTAGAATCATCCGCAAACAGACCTTCGATATATTGCTCCCAAAGAGCCTTTTTTCTGTCTATGTCAAGAATTGGTAAGTTATGATCATCCACTAATTGATGATGAGTGTGGATTTTGTGTCCAATCATTATCTTGATTTCCTTATGCAAATTGAATGTTGTCAATGTCATATCATGTTTTGCGTGAAGGTTTTCTACATGTTCACATCTCCTTTCATACCAGGACTTTCGAGCAAAACGAATTACTCTCCGTATCTGCTTGTCTATGTCTATTTCTCCGGATCCGTGTTTTTATGTAGTCTCCTTTCTTCCATGAGATTGTAAATATAATCAGTCATCCAAGTTTGCTTACTTTCCCAAATTCTAGGCCGAAGATAATTCCTTATTGATTTCAGACACCTTGCTCTTTAAATCTTGCCACATTTCTACCACAGTATTTGGCACCCCCCTTTCATTATCCAAAGCCCACTCATTAATGTCCTTCGCTACTTTAGGTCTTATATTCTCGTCGTTAATTATTCGAATGTTGATACCAGTCTATGGATTTTTTTTGTATTTTCTTTAGTATACACAACAAGTCAGCGACTACAGGATTGTGATCCGATCTTATATCATATAACGCCAGGATATGTCTTTACACTCTTATGCAGTTTAGAAATCGACTGTTAATAGTGATGAAATCAATCTGATTTCTTATTATATGTTCAGATTTATGCCGAGGTGACGTCCAAGTAAACAGTCTCCTCGGTGGGAGTTAAAAAAATGTGTTTGTGATGACAAGGTCTTTTTCTTGACAAAACTGAACAACCGTCTCATCGTTCACTCGCCCAGGCCGAACTTTCCAACGACTCCTTGAACTTCTCCCTGTTCTACTTTGGCATTAAAATCCGCCATAACAATGTTGATATCATGTCTCTTTGCAACCGCCATTAAATTAAATTTTCCTGGAGATAAACAAACCGATGATCGCACAGAACCATCAACATTTTACAGCAATAATTCGTAAAAACTAAATAATATTTAGGTATCCACACACTTCGGCACAAATTTTGCTCCACTTTTGTAGGCATGTATATTTACAACTTGTATTGTTATTAAATCACAATTATTAATTGTTTCGTACCCGTCGCCGTCGGTACCCGCAGCTAGGGCTGTATGAGCTGCATCCTTTTGCCACGCAATTTGCTTCACAAATAAAAAAGGATAGTTAGCTGCCTAATTCTCTCTCTATTTTTTCGGCTCGGAACGCCGCGTGCGCATAATTTTCGGATTTCGGTGACTAAAGTTTTATTCGGATATAAGTTGTTAGCTCATTATATTTATTTATGCTTACAATATTGTGGAGTTTAAATCAAGAACGAACGGGTCAAGAAAATACCAAGAAGCTCCTTTGGACTGGAAGCAAAAAGCACGCCGTCGCCAGTACAAGGAGTACCACGAGGTTCGAAGTTAGTTTATTGAATCTATTTATTCGATTTGGTTAGGGCTCCGCGCATCGCGGAACACACTTATTTATCATATTTTAATATTTTTTTCACGTTTCCAATTTGAAGTGTGCTGTCAACATGAATTTATCTTCTAGTCTATGCAATTAGTGCGGGATTAAGTAGATTTAGAGCGATTATTTTTATCATACACACTGTTCGGAACAGAATGGCCACTTACGGCTGGCAACCTTTTTTGTAGTTTTAATTTATATTGGACAGCCGGCTGTCAATGTCAAAGTGACACAGACTCACATTGGTTAGGTTAGGAACCTTGAACGCGGGGTCGTGTAAAATTAATTTGTACATTGGTGATTTGATGTGGGGCACATTGTTTGATTCCGGGGGGGGGGGGGCGTAATGACTAATAAATAGTGTGAACTTTAATAAGTCTAAACTCATTGAGTTGTTTGGTGGCGTGAACGGTGCTATGTGGTTGTTGTGCATCAGTGGTACGTATTTGTCTGGGATTGAGAGCTCTCAGGGGTAGCCACGGGACGCTTAGGGCCTTTCCACCACCACAGCAGCCAGAGCAGTCGCCGGGGAGGCGAGCTACCTTCACCAACACAGCAGCGGCCTGGGCGCGGCGGACTGCACCGGGCTGAGCGGCGTGTATCAAGGGAAGAATAGTACGTAAGTCGTTTAGTTTAATTATAATTTAAGTTTAGTTAGTATATCTTTAAGTCGAGAGGGTGCGGTCTACAGGTTCACCGGAACAGGACCTCGGAACCGTGCCTTCTTTGGTAGCAGAGAATCGCTATTAGGGAAGTCAGTTGATGTAGACTCTCTATATCATACACACACATTCAATCAATGAGTTAAATCATATTGAATTTGATCATTCAATAATACGGTTTTAAATTAGTGAAATCGACTAATAATGCACATTATTCGTAAAGTTATTTCGTTAAGATGCTGAAATACAGCAGTTGCATGTCGTTAAAGAATATTGCATTTCACCGTTATTTTGCTTTAAATAAAAATGATGTGGTTTCTTGGCCCGTTCTTTGCCACAGTCAAAAAATGACGTCCTGAATGGGTTTTGGACGATTCAAAGTATTTATTAATTGAGTAATAATATTTTGACTTTGACTTTGATGATGCAGAAGAATAATAATTATTTCATAAATGTTATATTTACGCTATTATTTATTTTTTAGCAATTAAAAATTCCTTTTGATCAGACTCAAAAGAGTCAGTTTAGAGCGAAGTCAATTATCAAAATTTCCCATCACTAATCTGTCTATATATAGCTTTTGGTAAGCTGTCACATTCCATGTTAATTTATCTCCAGGGAAAATTCGACTGGGATTGGGACACATTATAATGTTACAATTTGTATAATTACAGGTGGCGCACTGCAATGCTCGGTTCTCCTTACTCACTGATGTAACGCTCGAATCGGAAGTTACATTACAGGAGAATGTTCACGGTGAGGAACGCCTTTATGATGCTCTCTACACTATCGTTTCGTAAGTCCAAAGCCGGCGGTAGGTAGGTTCGGCAATAATGAGTTACAGCAAAGGTCATTTTTGATTTTCAGCGTCATAAATATTAAAAAATCCCCTCTATCATAAAAGGTACTTCCCATCACAAGTCAATATAAGCCTGCAGACGAGGGACAGTTCTCATCTCACTGTTTTATACATGCCACAATGATGACCCATTTACATTTGACGACCTAAGTGGTTAGAACGTCGGTTGTAGCGTCGCCTTCTCTGAGGTACCGGGTTCAATTCCCGGGCGGATCAATTTAGAAATAACTGTTTTTCTAAATCGATTTCGGTTCTGTCACACATCCAGTGACGCGGCATTGCGAAAATGGCTTATCTGGCATAATCGCAAACGCCTCAGCCGCTGCGCCATCGAGCTCGTCCGTTACCATACATTATACTTCAAATCCGCGGTGTATGCTTTATATGCCCCGCGGGCGACGTGAATATCGGTAATTAGTCAAGCCATTCGTTACGGGGTATTTATTATCAATTCGCCGAGAAAACACTTTGAATACGGCACCGGTTCACGTTGAAATATTGCAGCCGGTAACGAATAGCTTCGGGACAGAGGGCTGTAGTTTTATCGGGAAAACCAATATCTCTTACATTTTGATTGCTCCTTGTGTTGACCGACCGCCATTGGTTATTAAGCTAATATTAACCAACTGTGGCGATGACTTGATTCGAAACAGCCACCGAGGCGTCTTACGATACAAACCGGAAAAGAAAATATGATTTGAATTCGGTTGATTTATGTGCAAACATACACACCTACAGTCACAGGCGTCAAAACTTATAACCCTTTGTGCGTAGTGGGTAAAATCAACTCTGTTTTTGTTTAAGCAGGCGGGATAACAGGAAAGCTTTGCATTACTTAAACCCTTAGAAATGCAAAAGTTTTTCTTTTATTACACAAACACCGTTGGATTAGGATAATTGTTTATTGAAAGGGTGCTATTTATTTACAGAATATCATCATTAAAATCATTGTTTACGTAATAAATATAATCCTAACTAAGATTATAAATGCGAAAATGATTTTTTTTTGTTACGCTCTCACATTTAAACCGCTACACCGATTTTGATGAATTTTGGTATAGTCAAGTCAAGTAAGTCAAAATATATTTATTCAATAAACTCAATTAATAAGTACTTTGATACGTCAAATTTTTTTTAACCTACCACCTATTCAGATATAGAGATAGATGGGGTCCTGAAGCCGGTAATAGGATACTTTGTCTAGCAAAAAATTAACGCAAAAGGCGCGCACAAAAGTTAGTAGACAGTATAGTAAGATATACTTGGTCTTTAGCTCTCACCTGATAGTATAAGAAAGACCAAAGATGTAAGCGCCCGGCAACAGAGCAACTGGCTATCTCATCTTTTAACTGACGGAACCAACAACGCTACTAACCTTGTTGTTATGGCCACAGTAGATAAGATCGTGTTAGATAGCCAGGCGTACTTAAAACAAACCACAATTCAAACCAGTACCGCCAATCGAGATCGATATCACAATACCTTTCATGTACACGTACATTTTTTTTTAAACCTTTATTTAAGGAGCTTTATCAGACTGCTTTACTAGTTTGCTTATTTAAAACAACTAAGTAATCCTACTAATATTATAAACGCGAAAGTTTGTAAGTATGGATGGATATTTGATATTCTTTCACGTAAAAACAACTGAATGGATTTAGATTAAATTCGGCATACAGATAGTTTATAACCTGGATTAACACATAGGATACTTTTTATCCCGACATTCCCACGGGAACGGGACCCACGCGGGTGAAACCGCGAGCGGCCGCTTGTTTTAAAATAATTAATTGCAGTAGGTGTTGAAGTTAGTAAGACAATTAGGCATCCGAACTTAATCTGTTGTGAGTATTCAATTGGAGCTGTGGACTCCGTTTACCGATGTTGAAGTTATACAATACAGCCCGTGGTTAAAGTAAAATAATTTAAGCAGGCGATGCTGCACCCGGTGGAAGCTTGTACTCATGTGCTAGTCTGGTGTACGTTTTAATTAGTCACATCACATCACAAGAAAATAACATTCAACGAGACGGCGGCGCCCCGGGGCGAGAGACGTGTCTGTCTACCTTCGCGTCCATGTCTCGGGTTGGAAATAATTCTTCAGATATCCAAATATTTTGCGCCGCTGCCTTTTCATGTCGCTCGCCGCCGAGAGCTCTCTTTCGACAGCTCTGGATATTCAGAGCGCACAAAAGAACCGACCAATTTGCAAATGCTATGCCGCGTCCGCACGCTTGCCACTTGTCGCAAACTCCAAACTTCTACAAACGTTTGGATTTGTAATCTGTTTTACGGATCGGCTACAAGCGCTTGCAAACCAAGCCAAACGCTCTATTCACACGTTTGAATTTGTGACGGCTTGTTGAAGTTTGCCAAGAGTGTAGACACTGCATTTCGTTAACATAAATATGACAATTTTATTCAGATATTATTCATCCCTATTATAAGTTCTTGAATTGAATAATTCGTATTTGTCGAAATGCAGATTTAAATTAAATTGAACTACTGCATGGATAAATATGATAAATAGTAAATAGCGAGTCCGATATTACAAATAGCGGAGTCCGATAGAAAGAAAGATTTGTTACCTTATTGTTACCCTAGGGGAGAAAGTAGCTTATTTACTCATTCGAGGGAGTAAAATAAAGTCTTTCACCCGAGGTAAACACTGTGCTTTTTTCATTACGAATATAAGGAAAGTAAAAACAAAAACATGAATGTCTTTAGTCCGTTAGTCACCTTTTACGACAACTAAGGATGTTACCAGACCAATCGATCGATCGTCGATCGACGGCATCGGTCGATGGTAGAATGGATTAGTCCACGTTGATCGATAGTGTCTACCAGACCTATCGATCGATCGTCGATCGACGACATCGATCGATGGTAAAATGGATTAGTCGACGTCGATCGATACTTTCTACCAGACCAATCGATCGATGTCGATCGACAATCGACCGGTAGAATGGATTGCGTGTTAGATCGAGCTGTTTGATTAGACGCGACGGCCGTTTCGCTTTTTTTATAAATTTATTTCGTGCTCATGGATACTAGTCGTAATAATAGAGTTCATTGATTATGCTTAAACTTGATGATATTGAGTGATGATAATATGAACATTTAAATGCTAAATGATATTCCCCTAAACCCCTTGGAAAGCACTTTAGATTAAGCAACACCGAAAAAGGGGGGAAGGCGAAGGGGAGGGGGAGCCAAAGTGCGGAAATGCATAGTTTTCAACCCCTTGGAAAGCACTTTAGATTAAGCAACACCGAAAAAGGGGGGAAGGCGAAGAGGAGGGGGAGCCAAAGTGCGGAAATGCATAGTTTTCAAGATATTTTTATTTTGAGGTTATGTTAGGTTATATCTATATTTATTTAGGTTATTTTTAGGAAAAATAAACAAATATTCTATTAAGTTACCATTACCGTACCCCCTCCATCCCCTTCCCTTCATCCCCCAAGATATTTTTGAATGTAGCTAGTTTTCTGTTGTCTAATAAAAAAATAACCTCGAAATTCATGACAATTGCTACGCAAAAAAAAACCGCTGCTTAAAATGTCATTTGGATAAAATAAGTGATCTTTGGCTTTAAAAAACGGCCGCATCCAGATTCTTCAGCGTTTGTGACTCCGTAATAATAGTACGAACAACATCGTACTGGCCAAGAACAACGAGTCCTCTTCTGAATACATTTCGAAAGAAACTGATAGAAAATAACCGGGGTTAATCGATCAACGACGACCCCACCGTCGTCGATCGATTAGTTAGTCAAATGGTATCCGTCGATCGATTAAAGCTACCAGACCAGCCGATCAACTTCGATCGAAGTCGATCAATGTCGTCGATCAATGTCGTCGATCGACGATCAATCGATTGGTCTGGTAGCACCCTAAGGGAAGAGAGAAGTTGGTAGTATTATTTTGATGAGCCCATCGCCGCTCTATGCTGTTGGATGTATGTGCAGTCTTTAGTCCGTTATTCGCCTTTTATGACACCGTAGAGAAGAGAGGGGTTGGTAGTATTATTTTGATGAGCCCATCACCACTCTATGCTGATGGATGTATGTGCAGTCCTTAGTCCGTTAGTCGCCTTTTACAACACCCAAGGAAAGCAAGTGGTTGGTAGTATTATTCTGATGAGCCCATCGCCGCTCTATGCTGTAGGATGTATGTGCAGTCTTTGAGCCGTTAGTCGCCTTTTACGACACCCATGGGAAGAGATGTGTTGTTAGTATTATTTTAATAATTAATCACAATTACACATGTCAGAAAAACGATTCTCCCTAAGGAGGAAAAGTACTACTTTCGGACATCATATCCGCACATAATAGCCGCAAGTGTTGGGTTTAATTCACAGGTCGTCAGTGTGTTTCGTATTGCAGTACAGATGCAAAGACAACTTTACTAATGAAGCTGGATTGTGCGGCACTAGCCGTTCCCCGCCGACCCGCAAACAATCAGTTCGTTACTTTAGCCGTTTCTTCGTGCTCAACTGCATATCACGACTGATCTCGCATTGCATCTAATCAGGTGGTCATCACTGACTTTTTTCATCACCTAATTACCTCACGGAAAGCAATCACCGCCGCCCACGGACACACCCAAGACCAGTACAACCGCAGATGTGTTGTCGGTCCTTGAGTAAGGACTAGGCTTTTGTTTCTTAAAGATCGCCGTTGTACCTGCACGTGAGGAGTACTGGTAGCTTAGCTGATGTTCTGTGAAACTATAGCAAGTTGTAATCTATTCCGGGGGGTTATCACTGACTTTTTTCATTACCTAATCACCTGATAGAAACCAATCATCACCGCCCATGGACCAAGGACCAGAAGAATCGCAGATCGTTAGGCTTGTTTCTTGAAGATTCCCAAGTCGTAACGGCCTGGGAGTGCCTGCAGGTGAGGAGTACTCACTGGTAGCTGATGTTGTTGTCTGAGCCGCTGGTGTGGAAGGCGCTGTCGCCCGAGGAGTAGAAGTCCCTGGACTGGCCCCAGTCGGTGGGCTTCTCGCTGCCCTCCGGCTTGTAGGCCGACGGGCTCCAGGGACGGCCCTCCGCCAGCGCGGTGATCTGGTGGACGGGAAGAGAGCTTCAATCATGCTTTTTATAGATTATGTGATCGCGAGATCATACAGATTAAGTGCGGTTTTAGAAGAATTTTTCCAATCAACATCAGGTGGAGTGGGGTCATTTGCTGGGCTAGTATAAAAAAATAGAATGTGTATAGATTTACAGTGATTCTTGGAATAATTAAAAGACTGAGATTAATTTGGCGACATTGAGAACCTTTTGTAGGATCCTCACGGGGATCAGTGGGTGTTGGTATTCTTACGAATATAATTAATTTGTCACTTGATGCCATCAACATCTACATCTACATCGGGACCGTCCTATTTCACACGACAGGAGTTCACGGTATATTTTAATTTTGTAGTGGTGCTGAAACTGGGCTTTATAACTTTGTTTATATATGGGAACGAAAACTGGTTTTAAATTTTAACAAACAAAGTTTCCATTGAAATTTCAATTTCTTTTCATTTCAATAGCCTCGAGACCATCATAGGGATTAATCGTTTCATAAAGTCGAATCTTAACCTCAAGGGCATGTTCGCACGCTGCCGACTTGTTTCGCGCCTATGTTTGGCCGACAGCCACAAGTTACTTTACGCAAGTTCCCACATCCCCCTTTGTTTGTCCGACGTGAAAGAGCCCACAGACGCAGTCCAGTTAATCCAGTTCCAATTGTTCGCAGCTTCAGATACTATAAGTAATGTCATTCCTTTCTCCATTAGTTTGGTTATATAGAAAGTCGCTTTTAAGCGTTCTTATAACGGCCAATTGTAATTTTGTCACAAGTTCGATTATTACTTCAATGACGGGATAAATACAACACAAAGGTAATAAAGGTGCCGAGAACCAGAAAGAAAAGCCCCATGAAGGGCGTGCGATCCGATTGCGAAGGAGCTCGCTACAGCTCTGTGCTGCGTCTGCGCCTACAGAGGCTGGGCTTTATATTCATTTTACAAGCTTTTATTGAGTTTTACCTGTCCCGATGGGTAGTCCCTTTCTTCTTCGAATATCGTTCGTCTGAAAATAGAAATCCCTAACGTTGGCTATAATAATCACTATCCATAATGTTCGCGTATACGAAATTTTATTTAACCTAATCGTCTTTAATTCTAATAAATAATAATCAAATATACTTTTATTTATTTATTTAATCTTCTTTGCAAAACAAAAACTGCAAAAGGCGGACCTAACGCCACATGGCATTCTCTACCAGTCAACCGGTAAGGATGTGAGAGACTAGAAGTAAGGCGATGGAACAAAACAGTTAAAGTAATAAAATCAGATAAGTCATTTCTTAATACAAAACATAAATACAACATATGTTATAAACTACTTATATAAATATGATTCATAAATATTAAGCATAAATAAATACATATTCATACATATATAAATACAACAAATCTGATACTTTGTGTGACAATTTAGATCGCGTTAAAATAATGCTCACGCACTAGTCTTTTGAACTCCATTTTACTCTTGGCACGACGAATGTGCAATGGCAGAGCGTTGCAGAGACGGATAGCAGATAGGGTAAAAGAACTGGAGACGAAGCCAGAACGATGAGCGGGGGCTTGAAGAGTGAGGTTGCTACTGGAGCGAAGTTCACGGTTATGAGAGGCTCCCAGAAATTGAAACCGAGATTTCAGGTATTCTGGGGTACGTGGATCGTATAAAATATTGAATAGCATACACACAACTCTAAGGTTCCTACGCTCACGGATAGGCAGCCATTTAAGTTGAGTCATGTAGTGGGAAATATGGTCAAACTTACGCAAGCCAAAAACAAATCGAATACAGCTGTTTTGCAGACGATCCAACTTGTTAAGAAGATGTTGATTAGCGTCAGAGAGACAGACGTCAGCATAGTCAAGAATGGGGAGAACAAGAGCCTGTACTATAGTCTGACCGCTACCGCTGTACCGCGCCTTGGGTATGCGAGCGGCGAGGCGGGGGGGCGAAACAGTTGCTCCATTTTGTCATTCTGCCGTCATCGCTCACGGCGGCAACTAGTGTGTCAGACGCACATGAGATAAAATATCTAAAAATGGGTCGTGCAACATCTCGTGATAATCAAGACTGTCATTTTTAAAGTGGCCGAATATTTTAAGAAAAGAAAAGCAAACAAAGAAAGTTTATATTATATATTTACAAGAATTAAAAATTTATTTCATTTATATTGGTTCTTTAATTGTACTTATCTAAAAATCATACTGGACAAAAACGGATTGGATGTAATTATACTCGTAAATATAAAGCTTCAATAAACTGTGCTTCGATATCGTAAGATCTGTCTGACACTACGAATCTCATGTGAGTTCATGCTGTTTACTTCCCACTCCCCCCACCACCCGCGCATACCTATGGCGCGGTACAGCAGTTGCGGTCAGGCTAGCGCGATTTTAGTGCTGGACGGGAGAAAAAATGTTAGCCTATACAAGGACCGTAGCGAATTGACCACTTTACGAGAGATCTCGTTGACTTGATCTTCCCAGCCGAGGGAGCAGTCAATCAGGAGGTCTAGGTTCTTTACTCGGGACTGGTATGGTATGCAATTCCATTCAAAAATTTTATTGCACACAAGAACATATAACAGAAAACATTTATACAGTGTCAAAGGACAAAACAGGCGGCCTTATTGCTTACAAGCTATCTCTTCCAGGCAACCTTGGGTGATAGAAATATAATAAAAAGAATATAGAAATGGGTGCAAGAATAAGGAAATAAGAAATAGAAATATAAGTATAAATTAAATAGATAGGTGCTACAAAATAAATAAATAAATGAGATAAAAGAGATCATGCAGTATTATAGGTACATTAGAGAAATAAATAAAACTAAGATGATATATGATGACTAAGATGATACGTAAAAAATGACTCTGGACCATGAACGAATCCAACGTGCGTGCACTCCTGATGCTCTCTGGTAGTGCATTATTTTAATTAAGTAATTAATTCTAATGCTTTTTTGTCATAAATCGGGTGCTATAACAATTAGATATTCTAATTTTTCTTGCTATAAAGTCACATGTCCTAAGTGTTATATTGTATAATGTATGTTAGTCCTAACAATATTATTATAAACCATCATTCAGATGATGGTTTATACCCCTGTAGGTCACGTGATAGGTAAAAAATTTAAGACAATTAGTGTATGGATATCAATACTATTTAGGACTTATAACTATTATAGAAAAGCGTTTTGTCTTTTAAATATTATCGATTGTAATATTTATGACAAACAAAATTAGAGCATAGGTACTGTATTTAGGGATTTTAATTTTATGGCATGTGATAATTATGTAACATTAAATTCGAGCAAGTTATCATTCGGACACATGATAATTATGTCACAAAACATTATGACACGTTGGATTATGGATAAAAGATTTATGAGACAAAAAAGAGAACTGTCTCAATGTTTCTCTGTAATCAAATCTTCCCGGTTACCTAATGAGCTAAAATTTTGCATGCATGTGTAAATCGGATGACAGTACAAAATTATTATGACATGGAGCTGATCTGATGATGGAACTGGGAGGTGGCCATAGGAACTCGGTAATTAAACGACACAACCCCATCGAGTTTAAACTCGTATGATTCGCCTTGGCGAGTACTTTGGTGCTAGATGGTAACCAGGGTCTGATGCTGGACTTGAAGATGGCCATAGGAACTCTGTAATTAAACGACATAACCCTATCGGGTTTGGGCTCGTTTGATTCGTCTTGAAGAATACTTTGGTGCTAGATGGTAACCAGGGTCTGATGATGGAGCTGGAAGGTGGCCATAGGAACTCAGTAATTAAACGACACAACCGCGTCGAGTTTGTTTCGTTTTGAATATGCGACCCCATCTTTGGGAAAATAAGTTCCTTCGTTCCGTTTGTTATGAATGTGGATTCCGTCTTTGATTAAATGGATGACCCATTGTCAAGGTGAGCACGTGCCAAGGGGTGATGGTATGAGAGTGTATATATCGCTAACGTTGCACCTCAGGGTACTAGGGCGAACCCTGTTGTACTAAAGCCCTTATTCCCCAACAATAAGTGCTCAAAACAACACAATGTGAGCGTACTACGGGCTACATAACTGATAAACACTGCTACGCGCTACGAACTACGCCGTAGTCAATCTCGCATCAAAAATACTAAAAAGTTAAAATAAAAAATAAAAGAAAAGAAAATTTTTAAAAACAAGCTTTTATTACTTAAACGAACTATTTCTTTTTTTTAAAGAACTATAAAGTTAAAAATAATAAAGATTTAATACAAGGTGTAAAGTTTTAGGTTGTGACTGTGTCATCGTTATTAGCGCCAACCTCCATCTAATTTTATAGCAACTTGCACATTGTCATATGCAAAAAGGAGCATCTAACGCAATAAATTACTAATAAACAAACGCCCTCATCATCCTGTCCAGTGTCCACACTAATTACCTAGGTCTAGGAAACTAGGTCGCCCGGGCGTAACAACCATCTCACCAGTACAGCCCCGCGTGTCCCGATGTCATTGAACCGATAGCGGATATTATCACTGCATCACTGCATTGTCACATTCAAAAAGCATATTAAGGCTTTTGATTGATTGCACATCGCAAAATAGGTAGGTAATTTTGAAAATCAAAAATTATTTTTAAATTTTTTAACTTATAGCGGCCGGAATGCCTCACCTATTTAAAGACAATTATTTTCGTATATTTTTCATTAACTAAAACCAAGTATAATGCAAGTAATACGATATTTGAATTACGATTAGACAATGTTTGAAATTTTATTTGATGCAGTAAAGTATCACTAATAGAGTATTCAATGGCCGGAATGACTAGATAAAGAAGTGAAGTGAAGAAGTGTGGAATAACATATATTTTTAGTACTTGTGATTTGCGAGTAATCTATAATTTAAAATACCCTATTTTCGGAAATTTCGGGAAAATTAGGAAAGTATATTATAAGATGACTATAGCATGGCATCCAGACAAATATTATGTGGGTAAATAATTCTGCTCTGTACGGGGACTTAAGAGGAAACACTACGTCGACGTGGCATGCAAAATACTTATACAAAACACAGAAAAACGACGTTTCGTAGTCCCCTGTTTCCTCCTTCAGAACTGGACCAATTTTTATTACTTTTTCGGTAACGGTTAAAGAAAGAGATTTTCTATGTCTGTATGTTTGATTTTTTGCATTAAAATCACTCCGTTTTATGGCGTCTTCGGAAATATTAAGTTACTAATTTAAAAAAATAATTTTAATCTCCCCAACCTGGACATAGTAATGTAAAATATTACAAAAAATTAATAAAATATGAGTATATAAAATCTATTATATTTCTAGCAAATAAATAAAATATTTCTCACACTATCAATAATCTCACAATACTTCAGACATTTTCCGCACACTTCCCTCCATCTGTCAGCAAACAGATCACACAGTGGTGAAGATACCAGAAGCTGATTTAATAGATTTAAAGCTCAAAATAGATAGAAAACATCCCGTGTTTTCTATAAAGAGGAAAGATTTGTATTGAATAGGCTCCGAAACTACTAGACCGATTTAAAAAATTCTTTCACCGTTGAAAAGCTACAATATATAGGCTATATCATATTTTCAAAAAAAATTAGGAATCCTTTCTAAAATTCTAATCAATTTCTTACATCGCGTGCGCTACGAAAACTATTGATGATAGTACAAATGCGATGTAGGCGTCGTCACTGGGGTACGGGAGGGGTCATTTTGAAAATTCGTCACGTGGTACGGGGTCCACGCGAACGAAGTCGTCGGCGGTGTTTAATAAGTAGAAATTAATTTAATATGTATGTTTATCCGTTGTCCAGTAACCATTTAACGAGTTTCATAACGAAGCTTCTCTTGGGCTAGATAATTGGTGTGAATGTAGGAAAGTTTATATATTATTATTATATTATTTATTTATGCTGTTGGATATACGAGCAGTGTTCAGTCCGTCACTCGCCTTTTACGTTACACAAGAAATGAGATGGGTTGGTAGTATTCTTTAAAAAATGTGCCACATCCACACATGTACTAAAAGTCGCAACGTGTTTAGGGCTTTTTGCCAGTCGCCCGAGGCGCAGCGGCCATTGGCCTTTGCGTATTGATGCACACGGATTGGAGATTAGGCACATTGATCCATTGAGGCCACAGGAGCGGCTTCAGGGTGAAGTAAAGTACAGCCTGTATACTGTCTCAGTGCAGGTCAAATACCTCGATCATTGAAACTAAGGCATCGCTATAATTGATTAGCTTCAGGGTAACAACTTATAAACGAAGACGGTCCGCGAATAAAAACGCGACTAAAATTAAATTAAAAGAAATAATGGCTACAGAGACGGGCGTGACGGATATTCATCCAAGTCCACCCCACCCTATTTGTATTGAATACACTACATTTGTATTTGAATGAAAGGAATGAGGGAATTAAACGATATGACGGATACTGGCCAAAAAAAGTATCGAGTACAAAAGTATCGAAAGAAAAAGAACTCGATACCAAACGTATCGATATATCTCCGTGCCCCTGGTACGGCCCTATCGTTTCCGACCGTGCACTCTACGCATTTGCGAAAAGACCACTACAGGATTGTCGACAACTAGTCGCTCGAATGTTCCACGATTTCAGTTGTACGAGTACACTAACTTTGTCAATGGTTACAGTTACAGCCACTCGCGTAGTTTGTGCCGCTGTTTGGAGCTACGGTGAGTCTGCAATAAAGTTAGCCTCTCTAATCTGATGAAGAATTATAGTTCCTATGCAATCAACGAATAGGTTTTTGTATTTGTAATCCTTTTTGGTACATGGTTTATAGATTTAATCAAAATAAAGATAGGCGCGTTTAGCTTTCAATATTACTTTAAAGTGATCTTATAACATTACTTGCGGCCGCTCGCGGTTTCACCCGCGTGGTTCCCGTTCCCGTGGGAATATCGGGATAAAAAGTATCCTATGTGTTAATCCATGTTATAAACTATCTGTATGCTGAACATGTTTCAATAATTATTTTAATGCCAACTATGTACCTTGTTACAGTTATTTATTTATTTATTAAGGTCAGCCAACGTTAGTGTCCAATGTTACTTACATACAACAATCTATCAGTTACCATTTTTGGCTTTCGATTTAAAAAAAAAATCAGTGTCTTTTTAATATCGAGAAAACCTTTTATTTGTGACCCCCGGTTTCTTGGTCCTAGGTATTTGACCCTCTATTTGGTCTGTATCGGAGGAAAACATTTTAGGTTATCCTTGATGTCCAGCTCCAGCTGACTCTAATTTTCTCGTAGATTTCCGGGCCTATTAATTACATAATACCGTAGAACGTTAACATTTAGGTACTGAACAATATATTTTCATTACCTGGATAGGTGATATTCAATGTATATTTTCAGCATTAAATTGTTGCCGTTAAATGCGCTTCAGGCAGTTTGCTGACAACATTGAGGTATTGGTATCATAGGCTAGAGGCGACACCGCGAAGCAAGTTTATGCGCACTGGGTTGCAACTTGCAGCCCATGAGCTGCAAACGCCTCAGTGATTGCGCGTGACGTGATCCAAGCGATTGTAGACCTTGCGGCTGCAAATCACTGCGCAACAAACTGCTTCGCAGTCTCTATTTGATAATACCTCAATGTATGACAACAAAGAACGTCAACGCTACGACGCGGCAGTGCCTGCGGGTACATGATTATGATTGCAATTAACTCACAATACAGCCCTCTCCTAGGCGCTTCGGTGACGGAGTTCCCAGGTCGGACAAAGAGTGTTTCATATTGTTCGATGCTGCGCCCGGGTTTGCGACAGGCTTTGCGACAGGCAACCGCATTTGGTAAGCGTGTTGATATAGCCTATACCCAGCTTTTGTCGTGATGTCTTGATTTCAAAGATATGGACACTTTGTCCTAGCAGTGGGACAATTTACATGCAACAGACCAAGGTAATGTAATGTAAGGAGAAAAAGCAACGACATAAGCTCTCAACAACGAAAATAAATTAGGCAGCGTTATAAAAAGGCACGAAACAGCGCTGACAAATCAACGAACAAACGATTCCAAATCCACGCGATAATAACAATACATTTCTTACGGTAACGAAGGAATTAAGTATGGACAGGAACCGCAAAATTTTAAAATAAATAATAAAAACGGTTAGTTTATTTATTTCGTATCTCATTCTTATAGTAAAAGACATTAAAAAACCGTACAGTTGTCAGAAATATAACAAGCATTTCCGCGCACAGTTATGTATGTGAAGGTGCTCAATCAGCTTTAAAAAGCTCCAACTTCAGTCAATGTGCTCCAGTTACCAATCGTTGGTGAGAATAGGAACTCCTGAACTGTTATATGAAAGTTGGTCGATTCGGAATTTAGAACGGAGACTGTGTAACTGGAATAGATATGCTCCAGACCCAGATGTCAATACTCCTAAAGCATCCCACTAAAATTGGAATCCGATCCATCATCAATGAATCGAGATGCAGCGAGAATCAATAATCGAGTAAGTCGAGTGTTCCATTCGCGGAATTGTGTCGTGGCGGGTCATTGTTATAACTATATCACCAACCCATCTTTTCTCTTAGGTGTCGTAAAAGGCGACTGGCACGTAGCAAGTAGCTGCAGTGCACTGCTTTTGCGGTTCTCATAGCCTAGTCCCTGAGTAATTTGGGGAATAGTCGAGTGTATTTATTATATTCGCGGCTTACCGTTGTTCCTACTGAGACTGTTGAGGCTTCGCTGCCACGTTGCTGAAAAGCTTTAAGAGGGTGCCGCGCGATCGCAAAAACTGTCTTAAGTCTCTTAATGAACTTCAAAGCAAAATCAATCATATTGATATTTATAATTAGAACAATTCTGCTTTGAAGTTTTAAACCTAGTAATTTAATTAGAGCAATTCTGCATCCTTCGTCCATTTCAACGTTCGTCTACTCGGTCCCCGTTCGTCCATTTCGTTATAGAGCAATGTTTTTATTCTGCGAAATGTACAAAACCATCACGCGCTTGTGTTAAAAATTAAAATTCACTTTTTAAAGAAAAGGGGTGCCCTGCGGAATATTAATACAAATATTTTCATGTAAGAATTATTGTTTCATGCGTAAAATTAAGAAAGTTGTCGAAAAAATATGTTTTAGGAGTCATTAGATTTATATATTGTTAGTTATTGTTTAAAGAATTTGTTTCAAATTTCAACAAGGCCACAACCTTGTACAATGATCAGGGTAACTAACATATGTTCTTTCAATGTATTTAACTACTTAATTCAGCGCATAGTACAAGTGACTTAAAAATACGTAAATTTTCACAATTTCATGCAGGACCCCCTTAAGCCTCTCAATTGTCGCGCAACATAATAAAGCGCGTTTCGACACACACGACACATACTTCTTGGTGACTTAATTTGGTTTTTTTTGCCTACGTGTGACATCATTTCCCCATGCTTGTTTTAAACCTTTCAATATTTATTATTTATGCTTCGACAGGTCATCACTCGGCCTTTATCTCACCTGTTAGGTGATGGTAAGGCTTAGTATAAGGCAATTCATCCGCGGATTCCTCAACTACTGAGACTCTGGCTATCTTATCTCTAACTGTCGGAAGTTCGAAACACAACAATGCTAGTAACATTGATGTAAGATGGTGGTAGGTAGATAGGGCGACCTTGATAAGCCCTACCACCAACCAAACCGATTACAAACATATACCTCCAGCTGGGATCGAACCCGGGAAACTGGTCGAAGACCCGTGGTCTATATAACCACTAGACCACGGAGGCGGTTACTTTACTTCACAACAAAGTTATTTCTAGAAAGTTAGAAAAACAAGTATACTAAGGAATTTACGACGCCTCTCTAGAAGACGTATGGACAAACGAGAGAATATGATATGGAACTGAAGGCCTACACTAGTGGCATGAACGGTTTTAGAATAGAATGTATTTGTAATGCATTTCACATATGTCAACTGTACCGTACGTCATTTAGCGAACGCATAATTGTATAATTTTAAAACTTTATACAGCTAATTTTTGTAACATCATTCTTTGTTTATTTTTCTATTTTCAATTATACATTCTGTGGTAGCCATCGACAACCGTTACCATTTGCACAGTATCTGTACAATAGGATTGTGTCCACTAAGAATAAATCTGGTGGATTGGCGTTTCTAATGATCAATTATTATGATTTATACAAACAAAAAACTTTAAATATTCCTTACAAATAATTGGAATTATTAATATTTTTAAAGAAAAACTTCGATACTCATTCAGTCATATGACATTAAACGCCAATCAAAAGTAGTGACGTAGCGCCGTGCCAAATGTCATTTTATTGTTGTGACATTTCTATAGAACAAGCCTCGAACGAAACAGATGTTTGGCACGGCCGGCGTGACCTTACGCCAGAGCTTAATTATGTTTATGTTGTTGATAATAGATCCATGTTTCTATAGCCAATGTGCATCAAATTCCGTCCAGGGGTTCTATATTTATTTAAAGTTAAATACTGAGCATTATTGAAAGAAGCATAATATGTAAAACATTTATTTTGTTATTTATGACTTAATTAGGGTCTTTGTCAATAATTATTGAATCCAAGAAGAGAAACGGTCTGTGGATGTCCTCTTGATGTCTTGCCAGGCTCAAAGACCATATTACAACCATGGCATGAGCGCATCAACTCAAAATACGGTTCCATGTTTTACATGAGCCGTAATAATGGTTCAATGCATTTAAACCAGTCTCATCCTCGTTTATTAAAACATAGGTGTATAATAAGATTGTTTTTTTTTATAAATTAAGTGTGTAATGTAAAAAGGTGTGATCTGTTATTTCTAATATATTTGTTGTATCTGTTGCCTCAATGTTACTGTGCATGTTGTGTTCTCCTATAAGTAGTGAAACTTTCAGCACTTATTTATTTTGTTACAATGTAAAATAGTTTAATACAAATGTACTCATTGTTGGAGAACCAAATAACGAAAATAAAAATAAAATAAATAGGTGTAATAGAGCTTTGACCTCGTTTAACTAGATTGTAATTTTGCTCGCAAAAGCCACAGGCAACGAGTTGATTACACATCAAACAAACTGTTCCACGATTAGGACGAAATGATCGATTTTTTGAAAAATAATGTATATTTAGTAAACAGGTACCTATAGTTTTAATATGATTTTGAAATTCAGTCAACTAGCCTATTTTTTCCACCAATTTACTATTGACAAACGCTAATGTATAGATATGTCGTTTGCTACTTGTCTAGGGGAGCTGTAGTTTAAAGTCCCATACCTTTTGGCGGTACATGGCGGCCGCCTTCGTGTTGTACTTCTGCGGGATTGTCATCCCCTGCTTGTAATCGGGCTGGCTCTCGAAGAAGTCGCGAGCCTTCTGGTTACCCCCCACCTGTGGAAAACACAAAAAACTTTAGACGAAAAACATAGCTACAATCAAACCTTCTGTCATTAGACGAAAGTGTTTCCTGAATCGTATATATTTTGCCCTCAAAAACGGTCGTCCACATTTTATAACTCCATTTGGTAGAATTAATCAAAAGAATGCATGAGTAGAACTCCCGAGTGCCAATTTTACATATTTCTGAACTTATAATATTTTTTTTAAATTTCTATAGATTTTCAGAAATATCATAGAAATTGCTGTTGAATAAAAGTTACTTAATTTGGTTTAATAATTTACATGACTTCAAATACAACGGTGGTCCAGGATTATATAGAAAAAAAAGATAAAAAAAATATTTTAAGGTTAATATTTTAGGTTTTATCAAAAAGAAAAAAATAATGATGTAGATAATGTACATACTGAAAGCTACAAAATAATTAAAAATTAATTAAAAATAAAATCGTTGGGCGCGTGATCCGTTCATATAATTTTATGTAAATGCTGATTACACATTGATGCTTACAGGTACGCCCCACGATTTTATTTATAATTATTTTGTAGCTTTTAGTACATTATCTACATTATTATTATCTTCCTTCTTATTCAAACCGTTTAACTTAAAATATTTTTATTAAGTACCTTTTTTTATTTAATTATTTAATGTACTGTATGTATACTACTAGTCGAGCCCTTTCATTTGATATCCATATTGAGTAGATTGAACAAAAAAATGTAATCCACCGTTTTGTGGAGGCGGCCATTATGGATTTACAATGATACTGAATATACATAATTGTATTGTCATCAGAACTAAAGCTGTGTACCAAAGGACATTGGCGAACTCCCATACAAACATTTGTCGACTCTTGTTTTAAGCGTCTATAAATGAAAAAATTATGTTGGTATAGAGTTTGTAATCCTGAACAACATGGTTTTGGTTTTACTTCTCTAGTAAGTCTACAATATTAAAGATATTCCAATTAAAAGTTTTGGAGGTTATGTCTATAATAATTGGATAAAAACGAGTACTTACCTACCTAGTTGTGTTATCCTTTCAAGGATTGGCCAGCACAAGCCACAGACCGCGAAAAGTGGAAAGAGGAGAAGGAAAATATAGGCTTATAATAATAATAATTAACCAATTTACAACTCTCCGAAACGATAAACTTCAGATCTCTCTCCGAAGTTGAAACATATAAATATCTTGGTATGTCACAGTCTTTGGGTGTTGAGGATGGGGACATAAAACAGTCATTACGGCAGCGATTTTTATGCCGCCTGAGAAAAGTACTTAACAGTCTTTTATCGGGTGGCAATAAGACGCGTGCTTTTAATGGCTGGGTTATGCCTCTGCTCACATACTCCTTTGGCATACTAAGATGGACTCAGACCGAATTGGACGCCTTGGATAGAAGAGTCCGTCAAATGCTCACGACTTCCAGAATGCTACACCCGCGTGCATGCATCACCTGTTATGAGGCTGTACATCCCGCGGAGATGTGGGGGTCGCGGCTTTTAAAATGCCAAGGACCTACATAACCGTGAGGTGTGCAGTCTCAGGGATTATTTCCTTAACAGTGAGTGCGGGATGCATTTGGATGTCGTGGCAGTTGATAGACACTTTACGCCGCTCTCCTTGGCAACAGAAAACTGGCGCAAACCAGTGGTGCTAAGCACTCTCGATCGCAAGGACATATGGAAGAGCAAGGTGCTACACGGGCGCTACTATCGGGCTCTAACTGGGCCTGATGTAGATTTGCCTGCTTCGGTGAACTGGCTACGTTTCGGTGACCTTTTTGGGGAAACCGAAGGTTTTGTCTGTGCCATTGAAGATGAAGTTATCAAGACGAATAACTACCGGAGATATATTATGAGGGACGGTACGGTCGACATCTGTCGGGCATGCCGCCGTCCTGAAGAATCACTCCGACATATTATTTCCGATTGTTCTCATCTTGCTAACGGAGAGTATTTGCACAGACACAACCAAGTAGCCAGAATAATTCACCAGCAACTTGCTCTTCAATATGGCCTTGTTGAATCAGAGGTGTCGTACTATAAGTACGCACCTGCGCCAGTTCTCGAAAATGGTCATGCAACGCTCTACTGGGATCGCTCTATCATCACGGACAGGACTATTGTCGCCAATAAGCCTGATATCGTGGTGGTCGACCGATCTCAGCGCCGGGTAATATTGGTTGATATCACCGTACCTCATGATGAGAACCTCGTGAAAGCCGAGAAGGACAAGCTCAGTAAGTACCTTGACTTGGCTCACGAGGTTACCGCCATGTGGGATGTGGATTCAACCATTATTGTACCGATAGTCGTTTCGGCAAACGGTCTTTTAGCTAAGAGCCTCGATCAACACCTAGAGAGGCTCTTGCTAAAAGGTTGGGTCAAGGGTCAGATACAGAAGGCAGTACTCCTTGACACGGCACGTATTGTCAGGAGGTTCCTCACTCTGCAGCCCTAACCACCGGTAGCTTGGGTCTATCCCCGCTGCCGGTGGCAACCTAGGTTAAGTTTTTTATAATATTTTATATTGTAAATATGTTTTTTTTTTATAAAATATTGTAAAAAATTATACTTAAGATAATATTTTAAATAAAGAGATAATAATAATAATGTGGTTTTAACTAACTAATGACTAGGCAGTATGGTCTCTGACTTTAGCCTGTTCCTTCCTTTAAGAAACAAATTATAAAAAAAACTCTGACCAAATTACGTCATGCCAAAATGCCATAAAGACGTGGACTTCTTGGCGGGAAAGAGAAGCGTTATGTCTGCAGTTTTGTTTAATTTTCTATAATTTGTGTTTTGTCGTTTAATATTGTGAAATAATGGTGGATTATTAACTGTTAAGGCTAGGTGTTAGTGAATAATTAAAATAACACGTTCTTAGAATTACTTTTTGAAGTAGTAAACAGTAAAATTAAAATCTGCGAAAAATATGAAAAATTGTTGAGGCTTTATTCTGTGGAATACACCCGATGGAAACTCGAAGTCCGTGTGAGATCTCAATAAAGTCCCACAGCTTTATTGAGTCTCAAGGGGTTTGGGGGAATATCATAAGCTTTTATTTAGCTTGCAATGTATGTATGTATGTCTTGTTCGGGTGGAACTTTGCAACTTAATTTTGACCCACTTCCCGGTTACCGATTGAGCTGAAATTTTGCATACATGTGTAATTCGCGTGACAATACAATATTATGATGACATGGTGCTGATCTGATGATGGAGCTCGATGGTGGCCATAGGAACTTTGCAATGAAACAACAGAACCTCGTCGAGTTTGGGCTCGTTTGAATTGTCTTGACGAGTAGTTTGTCTTTCAATAGTAACCAGGGTCTGATGATGGAGCTGGAATGTGGTCATACGAACTCTGTAATGAAACGACGCAACCCCATCGAGTTTCGGCCCGTTTCATTCGTCTTGACAACTGCGTTTTTTTTTTTTTATATAAGAGGGAGGCAAACGAGCAGGCGGGTCACCTGATGGAGAGTAATCACCGCCGCCCATGGACACCCGCAAAACCAGAGGAATCGCAGACGCGTTGCCGGCCTTTAAGGGAGGAATAGGTTTAAGGAAGGAATAGGAATTGGGAGGAGGGGGGGGGGGGAAGGGGCCTCCGGAACCCTCACTGGTCGGACGAAACACAACAGCACCAAGTGCCATTATTTCACGCCGAATATTAGTGAGAGGGTGGTATTACGCCGGGCGAGCCGGCCCAATGTGTGCTGCAACGCAGCGTGGCTCTACCACTCAGTTGGTGTCACTCATTTAGCACCACCCAGGGATCACGTGTAGGGTCTCAAGGGTAAACCTACGGACGCGAGCAACTTTGACCCCCGCGTTGTTTTAAGATGGTTACCAGGGTATGATCTGATGTTGGAGCTGGAAGGTGGTCCTTTCTAGGAACTTAGTAAAGAAACGACGCAACCCCATCGAGTATGGGCTCGTTTGATTCGTCTTGACGAGTACTTTGGTGCTAGATGGTAACCAGGATCTGATGATGGAGCTGAAAGGTGGCCATAGGAACTCAGTAATTAAGCGACAAAACCTCGTCGAGTTTGATTCGTTTTAATGGGTGGACTGTTTTTGATGGGTGGTGAGTGGTGGTGGTTTAGTGAACGTGAATAAATTTTGTTTACATATATATTTGTATTCAGTGAGATGAACAGATTAAAAACGTGGCCAGGGATAACTAAAAAGTAAAAAATAAATTAAAAGTAACCAGCCTTTTTTAAAAAAAAACAAGCTTTTATTTATATTCGCTAAAAAGAAAAAAGTAACTTATACTTTAAAACTTTAACTATCAACTTATAACGTCATTACACAATTTATATGATATAAAAGGTTATCGCGAGATTTACTACATGTGTAAAAACAAGTAAATTAAATATGTGACTTGATGTGATTGATTTTAACTATTAAAATTTTCAATCTAAGAAAATACGAGTAAGTATTTACTTAAATCTCGCGACAACCTTTTATATCATATAAATTGTGTAATGACGTTATAAGTTGATAGTTAAAGTTTTAAAGTATAAGTTACTTTTTCTTTTTAGGGCATTTAAATAAAAGCTTGTTTTTTACTTTTAATTTTTATCACTTATTATCATCTACGTTTTGCAAAGAAAATATATTCACTTTAATATACTGGCTAAATGTGCTGATCGCACGAAACAATTACTTAAGAGAAAAAAATAAAAACATCGTCATTGCCCTAAACAGAACAGCACTAAGTAGTAATTAACGTGTCTTTTAAACTTGTTTTTGTTTCGAGGTTTTTCAGGTTTTTCCTATGGTTTAAAAAATCTTGCGAATTTATTTCATCCGTATTTGTAATAGTAAAATTTATAGACGCTAAAGAATTCATTCAACAATGATTTCGCCATTGTCCTTTCAGATCAATCAATCGGTCAACAGGAAAAGGGCAAAATTTTAAATACTAAATTTGACCCAACATCAACAACAAACAGGTCAAGCTAAATAAAGCCGTTTAAAAAGACAGAATGTCATAATCAAAAACAGCTGAGTTATAGCTGATTTTGTCTATTTTTGTTTTTATTTTTCTGTGGTCACATATTTATGAATTTGGGTTCCATTACAGGATTAAATTAATAAGGATACCGTTAACCTAATTCCTAAAAATTGAAGACGTATCTCAAAGGACCTCCGAGATTTTACATTTTCAAATTTACAACTCAGGGTTGTCACATAATTATAATTTATTTGTAAATAGTCGTAATTAGATGTATTTAATTATAATAATAAATCGAGTTATTATCTTAGCAGCCCATAGCAAACATGTGGTAGGGATCTAAATTACTAAGCCGATTTCAACACAGGGACCTTTGAGTCATTACTCAGTGCTTTTCAAAACACGTTTCTTAACATTATTTGAGTATTACATAATATTTGAAACATTTTCCAATGAGAGGTATTATGTGGTACAGGGAAGGAGTCTGCCCTCGTTAGGCTTATGTTGAAAAGGCGGCTATATTAATAAAAATCAATTGCCGATATGTACGCGCATCACTTTGGAACGGCTGCACCTATTTGGGTAATTCTTTTTTGTTGTGTTCCTAATTGTCAGGACTAGGTTTGTGTTAATTTTTTTTTAATTCGTCACGGAATACAGGATTTCACGCACTCTCCTCCCCCTCCCCCGCCCAGTTAAAAAAACTAGACAACGAAAAGGGGAGGCCTACCCATTAAAAACCTTGTACCAGCTCTTTTATGCCATGGAGATGGCTCGAGACCCCGAACGACAAGCACAAAGCTCCATTCCTGTGAATTGAATCATCCTAGGTTCCGTACCGTTGTTCCTACTGAGACTGTTGAGGCTTCGCTGCCACGTTGCTGAAAAGCTTTAAGGCTGGGATTCCCGAAAATAGGGTATTTTAAATTATGGATTACTCGCAAATCACAAGTACTCAAAATTTGGAAAAAATATATGTTATTCCACAGTCTTTTATCTAGTCATTCCGGCCATTAAATACTCTACTAGTGATACTTTACTGCATCAAATAAAATTTCAAACATCCGTCTAATCGTAATTCAAATATCGTATTACTTGCATTTTACTTGGTTTTAGTTAATGAAAAATATACGAAAATAATTGCCTTTGAATAGGTGAGGCATTCCAGCCTTTATAAGTTAAAAAATTTAAAAAGAATTCTTGATTTTCAAAATTACCCTACCTATTTTGCTAAGTTGACGGTCGCGAATCGCGATGTGCAATCAATCAGTCCCCTACGAGTTCTGCGCTCGGGAATCCTAGCCTTAAGGGGGTGCCGCGCGATCGCAAAAACTGACACAAATCTATAAATGAACTTCAAAGCAAAATCAATCATATTGATATTTATAATTAGAACAATTCTGCTTAGAAGTTTCAAACCTAGTAATTTAATTAGAGCAATGTTTGCGCTTGTGTTAAAAATTGTGGTTAAAAGTGGTTTCTCAATTAGTTCTCAAAATACAGTCGCTGTATATGTCACCGCAATATCCGTTCGGTATCGCAGTACAAAGCCACCACCTGCGCGCTCGAGGGAAACTCACTTGACAACATCTATAACCGGAACGATGAACTTCCCCTTCTTGCTGCTTGTCCACAAAATGATCACGAATACAAACTCAAGTTCGAATGAGTCATAGGCACACCGCTTTCTTCTGTTCTGTGGTCATAGGCGTCAAGGCTCTACAAGTGTATTCAACATTCTCCAAGTGACAAGACAAGTGCTAAGACAAGATCATTCTGTCCCTATCGCGGATGATCCAAATATGCTAATTGTAGAAGAGCATGATGTTGATGATACATATATATTAACTACCGAAGACATATAAGGCTTAGATAATTATCCTACAATAATCTTGAATTGTAAAACTTTTTTTACAGATTTTTGTATAATAAAATTAAATAATATTTTTGCTACTTGCTAGTGACAACCCTAAAATCATAGAAATCAGAAAAAAACTTTAGAAGTATATTTCTCAGAGGTCATCAGTTATTACAATTTGATAATTTTTTGTGAGAAAGTATGTAATAAAAGCAATAATTGCCTGTTAAGGCTAGGTGTTAGTGAAAAACTAAAATAACACGTTCTTAAAATTACTTTTTGAAGTAGTAAACAGTAAAATTAAAATCTGCGAAAATTATGAAATATTTTTGAGGACTTTATTCTGTGAAATACACCCGATGGAAACACGATTTGATAAAGTTGGCTCGATAGAATAAATTCACAAAGTTACATATTTTTGTGTCATTTTATCTTCTTTTCCAGGTTTTATTCTTAAAATAAGTGACTTGATATTATGAGTCATTAACCAAAATGAAGTTCATAGATAACTTGAGGAATTATAGCCGATCGTTTTTTATTTATTACATCTACCAATTTTTAAAAATATAAAACGTGATTATTCGCGCCGCTTCACTGTTACACCCGTCCCTTACCGTCGTACCGTCCAGAGAGCGAGAGAGAAGCGCCCGAAATACCTCCCCTTAAGGGGGGTTAAGTCTCATAATGAACTTCAAAGCAAAATCAATCATAATGATATTTAAAATTAGAACAATTCTGCTTTGAAGTTTCAGACCTAGTAATTTAATCAGAGCAATATTTTTGTTCCGCGAAGTGTGCAAAACCATCACGCGCTTGTGTTAAAAATTAAAATTTACTTTTTAAAGACGGGGGCGACCTGCGGTGTAACAATACAAATATTTTCATGTAAGAATTATTGTCTCATGCGTAAAATTAAGAAAGTTGTCGAAAAAAATGTTTTAGGAGACATTACATTTATGTGTTGTTTGTTACTGTTTAAAGAATTTGTTTCAAATTTCAACAAGGCCATGACTTTGTGCAATGATCAGGCTAACTTACATATGTTCTTTTAATGTATTTAACTAATTCAGCGCATAGTAAAAGTGACTTCAAAACACGTAAATTTTCACAATTTCGTGCAGGATCCCCTTAAAAAGAAATCCTATACTTATAAGTTTAGTTAAAAATTAATACAAAGGAAAATATTAAAATAATGTATAACTCTTTCCGATCGTTACATAATGACATTCTATTTCCTTTATTATATTGCATTTTGATGCCATTTTATGTGACTTTACTAAGCAACCTTTGAGAAGAAAATTTAATTTTACTGATTTAAATAACTTTTCATTTAAAATTGTTTTTCTGAAATATCATACGAAATTGGACTTCTGGAGTTCTACTCATGCATTTCTTTTGATTAATTCTACCAAATGGAGACATTCATGTTGAACATATTTAGAAGTCTCCTTATAAACCTACTTCTCCGAAGGGAAAGGCAAAAATTCTAAGAAATACTGGTACTTTTACATTACGTTGGCGAGAATGAGATGCAGTTCACCACAAAGAGATTGCTCAAGTAACGAATTGATTGTTTGCGGCTCGGTGGGGGACGGCTAGTGCGGCACAAGTCAGCTTCATTAGCTGTTTTGGCATTTGCTTAACTTCCGGTAGAGAAGAGACATTTGGACTTGACTACTTTTATACTTTTTATAGTTAACAACGGGGACCAACGGCTCTACGCGCCTTCCGAAGCACGAAGGAGCTCGAGACGACTTTTTTTTAAATTTGGTCATTCACCCCGTGACCCGGCATTGTAAAAGACGTTTTACTGGCAACATCACAAGCCGCTGCGCCAAGGAGCTCTTTAGTATGTTTCCATCAATGTATCTGTTTGTATATGTCATGTATGCGTCAACAGAAGCACATTGAGTGGGGGAACGCCTTGTATCTTGGACGATGACGATGCGCGTACGTACCGCGTTAATGAGTTAATGACGCGGCCGTGCCCCGATAAGCTGTACTGGGTGTTGCGAACTCTTTCCTATCAAATTGTTAGTTGTATTATTAGTAGGTGTGGTGACGTTTTTACTGTCGGGATTAGAATAATCAGCTCCTCGCAATGTGTTACTTTTTCACTAATATAAAAACAGAAAGATGTTTTTTATCATTTTGTAACAATAGTCCTGTCGTTGATAAGAAAATATACTAGTGATTATTGTGGAAATAGTTGTAATATTAAATATTATAACTATTACAGCCTATTTCATGTTTTTGCTTACCTGCCAATTTAAAGGCCACTTTGTACACAAATTCAATTTTTTGAGTATTCACTTTACTTAAATTAGAGAATTAACTTTACTAAGGAATTGTTCTTAAAAGATTCGATTAATACTAAAAGTATCTAATATGGAATTCTATTATTTCTAATAAATAAATTTATTATCTTCTATTGGCTTTTCCTTTTATCTTAGTGTCATCAAACCAAGCAAAATATAATTTTGTGTCATTTTATTGTTTTTTTTATACAACAGATTTAGTTTCTAATAAATAATATATGAAATTTAAATAAGTGATGATATTAATTCAGACTACATAGGACGATTTTCAAGTTTCAAACTTGCTAGAATCTCAAATATAGTTTTAACAATTGTTTATAGTCAATTTTTTTTTAATTCGTCACGGAATACAGGATTTCACGCACTCTCCTCCCCCTCCCCCGCCCAGTTAAAAAAACTAGACAACGAAAAGGGGAGGCCTACCCATTAAAAACCTTGTACCAGCTCTTTTATGCCATGGAGATGGCTCGAGACCCCGAACGACAAGCACAAAGCTCCATTCCTGTGAATTGAATCATCCTAGGTTCCGTACCGTTGTTCCTACTGAGACTGTTGAGGCTTCGCTGCCACGTTGCTGAAAAGCTTTAAGGCTGGGATTCCCGAAAATAGGGTATTTTAAATTATGGATTACTCGCAAATCACAAGTACTCAAAATTTGGAAAAAATATATGTTATTCCACAGTCTTTTATCTAGTCATTCCGGCCATTAAATACTCTACTAGTGATACTTTACTGCATCAAATAAAATTTCAAACATCCGTCTAATCGTAATTCAAATATCGTATTACTTGCATTTTACTTGGTTTTAGTTAATGAAAAATATACGAAAATAATTGCCTTTGAATAGGTGAGGCATTCCAGCCTTTATAAGTTAAAAAATTTAAAAAGAATTCTTGATTTTCAAAATTACCCTACCTATTTTGCTAAGTTGACGGTCGCGAATCGCGATGTGCAATCAATCAGTCCCCTACGAGTTCTGCGCTCGGGAATCCTAGCCTTAAGGGGGTGCCGCGCGATCGCAAAAACTGACACAAATCTATAAATGAACTTCAAAGCAAAATCAATCATATTGATATTTATAATTAGAACAATTCTGCTTAGAAGTTTCAAACCTAGTAATTTAATTAGAGCAATGTTTGCGCTTGTGTTAAAAATTGTGGTTAAAAGTGGTTTCTCAATTAGTTCTCAAAATACAGTCGCTGTATATGTCACCGCAATATCCGTTCGGTATCGCAGTACAAAGCCACCACCTGCGCGCTCGAGGGAAACTCACTTGACAACATCTATAACCGGAACGATGAACTTCCCCTTCTTGCTGCTTGTCCACAAAATGATCACGAATACAAACTCAAGTTCGAATGAGTCATAGGCACACCGCTTTCTTCTGTTCTGTGGTCATAGGCGTCAAGGCTCTACAAGTGTATTCAACATTCTCCAAGTGACAAGACAAGTGCTAAGACAAGATCATTCTGTCCCTATCGCGGATGATCCAAATATGCTAATTGTAGAAGAGCATGATGTTGATGATACATATATATTAACTACCGAAGACATATAAGGCTTAGATAATTATCCTACAATAATCTTGAATTGTAAAACTTTTTTTACAGATTTTTGTATAATAAAATTAAATAATATTTTTGCTACTTGCTAGTGACAACCCTAAAATCATAGAAATCAGAAAAAAACTTTAGAAGTATATTTCTCAGAGGTCATCAGTTATTACAATTTGATAATTTTTTGTGAGAAAGTATGTAATAAAAGCAATAATTGCCTGTTAAGGCTAGGTGTTAGTGAAAAACTAAAATAACACGTTCTTAGAATTACTTTTTGAAGTAGTAAACAGTAAAATTAAAATCTGCGAAAATTATGAAATATTTTTGAGGACTTTATTCTGTGAAATACACCCGATGGAAACACGATTTGATAAAGTTGGCTCGATAGAATAAATTCACAAAGTTACATATTTTTGTGTCATTTTATCTTCTTTTCCAGGTTTTATTCTTAAAATAAGTGACTTGATATTATGAGTCATTAACCAAAATGAAGTTCATAGATAACTTGAGGAATTATAGCCGATCGTTTTTTATTTATTACATCTACCAATTTTTAAAAATATAAAACGTGATTATTCGCGCCGCTTCACTGTTACACCCGTCCCTTACCGTCGTACCGTCCAGAGAGCGAGAGAGAAGCGCCCGAAATACCTCCCCTTAAGGGGGGTTAAGTCTCATAATGAACTTCAAAGCAAAATCAATCATAATGATATTTAAAATTAGAACAATTCTGCTTTGAAGTTTCAGACCTAGTAATTTAATCAGAGCAATATTTTTGTTCCGCGAAGTGTGCAAAACCATCACGCGCTTGTGTTAAAAATTAAAATTTACTTTTTAAAGACGGGGGCGACCTGCGGTGTAACAATACAAATATTTTCATGTAAGAATTATTGTCTCATGCGTAAAATTAAGAAAGTTGTCGAAAAAAATGTTTTAGGAGACATTACATTTATGTGTTGTTTGTTACTGTTTAAAGAATTTGTTTCAAATTTCAACAAGGCCATGACTTTGTGCAATGATCAGGCTAACTTACATATGTTCTTTTAATGTATTTAACTAATTCAGCGCATAGTAAAAGTGACTTCAAAACACGTAAATTTTCACAATTTCGTGCAGGATCCCCTTAAAAAGAAATCCTATACTTATAAGTTTAGTTAAAAATTAATACAAAGGAAAATATTAAAATAATGTATAACTCTTTCCGATCGTTACATAATGACATTCTATTTCCTTTATTATAATGCATTTTGATGCCATTTTATGTGACTTTACTAAGCAACCTTTGAGAAGAAAATTTAATTTTACTGATTTAAATAACTTTTCATTTAAAATTGTTTTTCTGAAATATCATACGAAATTGGACTTCTGGAGTTCTACTCATGCATTTCTTTTGATTAATTCTACCAAATGGAGACATTCATGTTGAACATATTTAGAAGTCTCCTTATAAACCTACTTCTCCGAAGGGAAAGGCAAAAATTCTAAGAAATACTGGTACTTTTACATTACGTTGGCGAGAATGAGATGCAGTTCACCACAAAGAGATTGCTCAAGTAACGAATTGATTGTTTGCGGCTCGGTGGGGGACGGCTAGTGCGGCACAAGTCAGCTTCATTAGCTGTTTTGGCATTTGCTTAACTTCCGGTAGAGAAGAGACATTTGGACTTGACTACTTTTATACTTTTTATAGTTAACAACGGGGACCAACGGCTCTACGCGCCTTCCGAAGCACGAAGGAGCTCGAGACGACTTTTTTTTAAATTTGCTCATTCACCCCGTGACCCGGCATTGTAAAAGACGTTTTACTGGCAACATCACAAGCCGCTGCGCCAAGGAGCTCTTTAGTATGTTTCCATCAATGTATCTGTTTGTATATGTCATGTATGCGTCAACAGAAGCACATTGAGTGGGGGAACGCCTTGTATCTTGGACGATGACGATGCGCGTACGTACCGCGTTAATGAGTTAATGACGCGGCCGTGCCCCGATAAGCTGTACTGGGTGTTGCGAACTCTTTCCTATCAAATTGTTAGTTGTATTATTAGTAGGTGTGGTGACGTTTTTACTGTCGGGATTAGAATAATCAGCTCCTCGCAATGTGTTACTTTTTCACTAATATAAAAACAGAAAGATGTTTTTTATCATTTTGTAACAATAGTCCTGTCGTTGATAAGAAAATATACTAGTGATTATTGTGGAAATAGTTGTAATATTAAATATTATAACTATTACAGCCTATTTCATGTTTTTGCTTACCTGCCAATTTAAAGGCCACTTTGTACACAAATTCAATTTTTTGAGTATTCACTTTACTTAAATTAGAGAATTAACTTTACTAAGGAATTGTTCTTAAAAGATTCGATTAATACTAAAAGTATCTAATATGGAATTCTATTATTTCTAATAAATAAATTTATTATCTTCTATTGGCTTTTCCTTTTATCTTAGTGTCATCAAACCAAGCAAAATATAATTTTGTGTCATTTTATTGTTTTTTTTATACAACAGATTTAGTTTCTAATAAATAATATATGAAATTTAAATAAGTGATGATATTAATTCAGACTACATAGGACGATTTTCAAGTTTCAAACTTGCTAGAATCTCAAATATAGTTTTAACAATTGTTTATAGTCCTTAACTAATTTAAATTTAAAAAAAATACAATAATTAAAACAGGGACGCTGTTACTTATAGCACACAGGGTGTTCCTGTTTAAAGTACCAGCAGTAATAGAATTCGCTATGTGCATTAACATCTAATCGCCACGCCAGTTTCGAGCGTAAGGCCTACCTCATCTTATGAAAGACCGTAAACACAGCCAATGAGTACTGCAGCACCAAAGTTGTCACGCGCCTGTTGCCAACCCTGAGACCTTAAGTACTTATGCCTCTGAGCCTGAATTTAACTGAATCTAGTACCCTTCAAACTGGAACACAGCTATGCTAAACCCTGCTGCTAGGCGGCATAAAAAACATGAATGTAGTGGCCGTCCAGACGGCTTTGGCCAGAATCCTACCACCATTCGTAGCTCGCGATGTCAACTTTTACAAAATTCGCTCTGCAACTTCTACATTAATTTTAAAGCTAGCAGCGCCTGAATTTGCCTTTGCTGGGACATAAGCTTTTGCATATATTTTTTTTACATATTGTGGTAAAAGACAAGATTTTGCAGACAAATATTTTTCAACTTTCATAAGAATTTAAAAAAGTTAGGTAAGCTTTAATAAACAAGCTTAAACATTCAGCCACAATATCTAACATTATCACATTCCTTTTTTATATATTTGCATTTAGAACTCATTTAGCACCCATTATGAAAATTTTCTTTTACATAAACTTAAATCACCCATCCATGTATTCAGTTTTAGTTTTAGAGCCAGTTAAAGTTTTTAAAAAAAAAGCATTTTCTGTGCTTTACAAAACAATTTTTTGGCTTTTTTTGTAAGTACTTAGAGTACCAATTTAAAAAACCCAGAATTATTATTCTTACATACGAAACACTTATAATAATGCATAAATATGCAAGCAGCCAAGATAATAATGAAAACACAACAACTGTGGATACACTCGCAATTTGCTCTTAAACTAAGGAAGAATAAGACGGTGCACCTGATCAAAATTTGGCGGTCAAAGTTGCTTGCGTCCGTAGGTTTACCCTTGAGACCCTACACGTGATCCCTGGGCGGTGCTAAATGAGTGACACTGACTGAGTGGTAGAGCCACGCTGCGTTGCAGCACGCATTGGGCCGGCTCGCCCGGCGTAATACCCTCTCACGAATATTCGGCGTGAAATAATGGCACTTGGTGCTGTTGTGTTTCGTCCGACCAGTCAGGGTACCGGAGGCCCCTCCCCCAATTCCTATTCCTTCCTTAAACCTATTCCTCCCTTAAAGGCCGGCAACGCGTCTGCGATTCCCCTGGTTTTGCGGGTGTCCATGGGCGGCGGTGATTACTCTCCATCAGGTGCCTGCTCGTTTGCCTCCCTCTTTTATAAAAAAAAAAATAATAATCAAATTTTTTATTAAATAACTTAAGTATATTAAATGGCACTTGCACAGCAATTTAGACTTTATATGTTCAAGTCAATTTAATAATTAGCCACTTAATGGGCATAGCCACCCATGGAGATCTGCCATATCCAGGGAGCCGCAGACATTGAGAGCCCTGATAACACTCTTCTTGAAGAACTTTACTTCTATTCCATATCCTTAAAGTCCACAGAAGGACCTAATGTAAAGCCTGTGTGGTTTTGGAGTTCCAAGACATCAAAGTTTATAATTCAAGATCAAATGAATGTGGCCACTAAATCATCTTGGGTGGGGACTGAGGAGTAAGGGCTGCTTCTTTGCCTAGAATACTTTGCAAAGTTTCTCTGAGCACTCCTTGTTATACAGACATATAGGACCCACCTGCCTTTCGCTTTCTGCCTGTGGCTAAACCATCAGAGTTCAAGATCATGAACAATACAAATGGCCTGGCCAATTCTGGGCAGAGTTCATCCAATCCTTGATGTCTTCAACAATGAATTTTCTTTACAAAAAACTCTTGATGTCATAGGAAAATAATTATTTCTTAATATAGGTTCCATCTTTCTTCAAGTTCTCATGTAGGTGGGAAGATAGATAGAACTTCTTTATATTGAAGTAAGAACACAAGCAATCTATAACTGTGGTAGGTGAGTGTAGAGCTACTACTGAAACTGTTGTCTGGCTCTGTAGCTAATGTACAGACCAAGCTGAATATTAAGTTCTGACACATCACAATTTCAAGTCTTCTCGTTTTTTTATTATTTATTTATAAAATGTACAGCCAGTACATAACACATATTAAACAATACCTACTTTTACTTTCCCAACTACCTGATGTTGAAGATGTGGACTGAAATCAATAGAGTATGAGGACTAATGGAATAATATGCTTACCTAAAAAGGGCAGATTCACCCTTGAAGAGGCTGGCGTGATAATGTCCAGAGAACACATCAGCAGGCTAGAGTTCCACTATTACCAAGCTAGCATTTACACAAAAAGAAGAAGAAAGGAGAAGGCCAAGGCTTACCATCATCTTCTCAAGTTCGATGTCCTTCCACTTGTCCATGGTGACGGAGCGCACGAATGACAAGTGGACACCGAGGCCGCGGTGAATGCCGGAACACTCCAAACATATCCAGATGCCGTACGTCACGGACACCCACTGGGGGTTCAGGGTGCCGCACTCGAAACATTTCTGGAAACAATTGACACAAACTTTAATTCCACTGCATCGCTTCCAGTAACAACGAAACATACGGACTTTTTATTTGTTTAAACTACTTACGTGGTTCTCGTCCGCCGATCTAATCGAATTTAATTTACGTCGGGTACGCGGTGATGCCATTTTAAGATGTAGTGAAAGTTAGCAAATCTCGTCTTGCAGTTATATTTCACGACAATTTCGCGCAAACTGAACGAACGAAGCAGTGCAACGAGCACTCCGGATGTTGAAATGAAAATTGAAAACGTCAAATGATTACAGATGTCCACTTGGCAACCATAGAGCGCTGAATATTTTTTTTTAAATCACAGACAATACTTAGTGGATAGCGAAATAATGGCTTTCTTTTTAGTAGATTTATATAAGGAAGTGTGATACAGTGATACTGAGATACAATGCCACAAGCGGCACTGTATCTCAGGCAATGATATTGCCTGAGATACAGTGCCGTATATAAACAACATGATATGTTGTAAGCGCGCGGGAAGTGAAGACTCAAATACGTCCTAATTAGGACGTCTTGTATTTAGTCTGCGTCGAGCGCAATCACGAGCGTATCGCACCGTAGTTCCTGTGTAAATAAATAAATCAAAAATGCCATCGTGTGTGTTTCGGAAGTGCACCAATTATGACTCTAAAGTAAACAAAATACAAGGGTTCTCTTACCACATGTGAGTATGCAAATATACTTAGATTATTTAGTATAATTTCAATTATTTTCCGGACAATCTAATAACTGACGCAAAGACGCCATGTTTAGGTGAAGACAGAGAGAGCGATCTAGTTTTGACGCTAGAGCGATAAGGATGCGTGCGCTGCGGACATAGATTAGTTAGTGCAGAATCGAATATTGATATTGACTTAAATGCCTACAATTAAAGACCAGTTGTTCTTTATTTTTACTTCGTTTTTATGAAGCTATCTGTTGTATATAATGGACTAAAATAATAAACATTAAAATAGTTTCACTGAATTGGCTATTTGACAGTTGTAACTGTAACTGTATGTCAATAACATGTGCGACATATTCCAGCAGGGCTCTGTGTATCAGTTCGCAGGTGATACTTGTCTCTTGGTGGCACACGAAAGCACTAATGTGGCGCAAGCAAAAATGCAAGAAAACTTTGACCTTCTATGTCAATGTTCACATGACGTTGGGCTAAGTATTATCGCTAAAAAAACCTAAAAGCGCCCACCAGCCAGTGTTTCCACTTTAATGATTTCCTTTCCTCTCGCCACAATTGAGATTTCCCCTTCTCATTACTTTGTTCCCCTCAAAAATTATTCTGCTATAGTTTTTCAAAAGGTTAAAAACACCATATAAAAAGGCCGTCGCAAGGTGGGTAGAAATATACTATTAAAATTGTTTTACGTTCCGTTACACATGTAGTGTTCATAATATCATTTTTGGCGGCGGCGGCGTTACACATGACACTTATTGGAGGTTAAAAAGGTACGTCAAATATGTAAAAAATTACAACAGTATACAACTTAAGCATAAACGCCGGGTTTCCTTCCCGCAAAATGGCTAGGTATTTTATTTTTTTGGTTAGGCTTATTTCCCCTCGATTTCCCCTATTCATCTCTTTCCCCTTTTTCTTCCTCTCTGGACTCTAATTTCCCCTCAAGAGGGGAATTTCCCCTCATTGTGGAAGCACTGCCACCTGCCAGCCCTGTACTAATTGCTCACGAGCATCAATGTCAACACAGCTATCCTAATATGGGCCCTGATTCTGTATCGCAATCTATAGATTCCACACCTAAACCTTACCGCGCACAAACGTCAAACGCATATGTTTTTGGGAAGATATTGTAACTTTTTAAGGAATTAACGTGGTTTTGAAACAAGGAATCGTTACAGAATAAGGGCCAAGATCGAGACTGTCCATATTAAAGTTTAAATTACCTTATAAAATATTGCGCATGTTACATGTCTCTGGCAGATAGCATAATAAATTATTGTATTAGCAGTTATGGCAGAGCATACATAAGACATATCGATATTATTTTTAAACGTCAAATTAGTTTGCTTAAATTAATAGTGCCACAAAAAATAAAAAACAATTCAAAGACGAGGACATCGTTTAAATACTGCAAGATAGTAAATGTGTTTGATCGGTATAAACTGGAAATTGTAAGTGAATACTTTGACAAAATCCAATCATTATCAGTGAGAACTCGAGATGCGAGAATGCGCCAACTTACGTATTTGCCCCTGTACAATGTATGTACCATCATACAATAATGTACATGGGCAAAGAATGTGCGAGTATGTGCTGCCATCTACTCTAAATAGTTATCCTGTTGAACTTGTATCAAAATTAAGAAACACAAATAACAAATTATGTAAATGTGTATTAAAAAAATATTATACTATGTAAATATAATATAATGCGATCTAGCGAGTGACTCACGTTACCGCAAATAAACCGTCCCGGTTTTTGTCGGTAATTACCTATGTAACCAAATTGTGTAGGTACTATTTGTATTGTAAAGCATGAACAAAGAATTGTAAAAACAATAAAATATGAAATATGTCGGTTATGGCAGTTTATAATTTTACGATAACAATCAAATAGTTTTTTTTAAAAGATAATATGTAAATATTTTATTATAACAAAATTTTGCGATTATTTATCTGTGAATTACAAGACCCGAAACACGGGCCATGATTGAGCTTCGTGTGACGCCACATTTTACAAAATAAACAAAAACTATTTTTCATGTTTCAAGATAAAGTTTATTTATTAAAGTCTGACGTCACAGACATTTAGCCAAATGTCACGTGACCAACCATTTCCGCACGAAATTTTAAATATTAATGAAAAATATGTTTTATTCTATTAAATAAAGCTTTTTCGAGAAAAAAAATATTGTACGTGGTATAAAATAAGCATTTGTAATTTTCAAAATACTAAACTTTCAAAGAGACCAAAAAAATCTTTTTAAAAGTTTTTAAAATAGGTATGTATTTTATTTCGGTTTTTTTCAAAATTAATTATTTCATTTTTCAAATTTTCAATAAATATGATTTACTTTTATAAGATGTTTTATTTCTTACCTATGTACTTATTTTTCAATCAAGTGTTCACCTACGACTATAAATGTTACTCTATGCACACATACGTCGTCCGGCCAAACCTAGGCAACATCGTTTTGCTAGCGCTCGTAAATAATTACGATATTTCTAATAAATAATTGTTTTTATTTTAACACATCAAATTTATATTCACGTGTAGTACTGTTCCCGATCTGTGACATTGTGCCCTCGGATTTCGTCTGTTTGTGTTGTGTGGTGAATTGCGAGAATAAACATCAGGTGCCATTATTCAATAATCACAACAAAAGTCAGCTGCTTTGATACGCCACAGCGGGTGCAGCGGTACGGCGCTCAAGGACAACCGGTTTCCGGCCGGTGCACGGTGACGTGAATTAATGCTCTCGCATTCGCTCTAACAACGGTACAGTGCTCACTTTGCTGTCCTTGTCGTTCCCTGTCAGCTGATGTATGCGTGTTCGCATGTATGCACGGGTGGCGTCGAGCGGTCTGCGCTTCACTTGTATTGTAAGATAACAAATTTTGTAACCGCTGCTTATTAGCTTTCGTAACGCACGCTGCTATGAGTTGCTTGGCTTGCAATAATCGCTCAAAAAAACAGATTTGCTAAGATGCATCGCCTGTAAAGGATGCTACCATTATCTTTGCCTAAATTTTACTGCCTCATATTATAATAAAAATATAAAGGAGCTACAACGAGCGTGGCGTGGTGACCTGTGCACTAAAATTACTAGGCGGGCTAGAAGTGACGACACTCCCGTGGCGTCCCCGTCCGGACAGCACGGTGTGCAGGTGGTCCATGCCTCCACCTCCGATGTTCACCAAATTGATATGTCATGCGATGAATCTCTCATTGACAATAATTCGCCCTTATCCGTCGAGTCGATAAATGAGCGAATACTGAAGTCTACTGAAGCCACTATAACTATGCAACAGTTTAGCCAGTTGATCGACGCAAAACTAGACAGAATCAGAGCGACACTTTCTTTAGAAATTCAGGAGAAAATTAAAACGGAATTTACTGCTGTTTCCACGAAACTAAAGAAATAATTCACGGAGACCACAGACTTTTTGTGTAATGAGCAGTCTGACATAAAAACTGAGCTTGCATCAGCTAATGTTAAAATAAATACACTGGAGGAGAAAAGCTCAAGGCTCCAATCACACATTTCTAGACTAAAGTCACGTCCCAGACAGGCCGAGAAAGCGTCACGGAGCTATAACCTTGAGATCCAATGTGTTCCAGAGCGCCGTAATGAGAATGTGGTAAATATATTTAAAAAGCTTTGTGAGGTTGTAAAGCTTTCCATTGTGGACAGTGAAATTCGCGCTTGTCGTCGGGTTGCCAAGCTAAACCCATCCTCCGACAGACCTCGCAATTTATTGGTTACTCTGCCTTCTGAACGGCGTCGTGACGAGATAATATCTGCTGTGAGAAGATATAATAAGGGAAACCCTAAGGATCATCTTAACTCGACACACATCGGTATTAGTGGCGACCGGTGCCTTATCTTTGTGGGCGAACATCTTTCGAAGGAGTGCAAAGAACTGCATGCGGCTACTCGTAAACAAGCTAGAAGTAAAAACTACAGATTCGTGTGGATTAAATATGGCAGGGTCTATGTAAGGAAAGACGAGACCTCGCCTGCCACACACATTAGAGACTTGGCTAGTTTAGATAAGTTGATAGTGTGATCTGTGTATTTTTTTTGTTTTTATTTTGCATTTTAATTTTTATCTTTGTTCTACATTATTTTTATTAATTTTTTGGCTACTTAATTTATTTTAATTTGGGTATATCATAATTCTTTCTTATGTTAATATTTTACCAGAATGTTAATAGGATTAGGAGTAAATTGCAACAATTATACATTAATATCTTAAACGAAAACTACGATGTAATTTGCTTGTGTGAAACCAACTTAGATAGCTCATACTCTACTGAAGAGTTTATTGATGACAGGTATACCGTCTTCCGAAGGGATCGCGAAACCGCTAATTCATCCAAAAATACTGGAGGCGGGGTGCTCTTGGCCATTAAAAGGGACCTCTTTGCGATAAGGCGAACCAATTTGGAAAGCGAACTCGAAGATCTGTTTGTTACTGTGCGCAGCGGTCCTGGTTCACGTGATCCTCCTCTAAACATTTACTAGCCTTACTACTACTACCTTGCATACTTACCACCAGACCCAAGCGTCATTGAATACAATTACTTCTTCGATCACTGCTCTGACTTGCTGCTAAGCCATGCCAGTGGCTCTAAGACAGTTGTTGTCGGTGATTTTAACATTCCAGGGTTGTCGTGGACTCCCGATGACACCAGCCCTCCTCGCATGATTCCGGGCACGGCTTATGATAGTAAGTCAGCGTCACTATTAAGTTTGCTGGAGTGTGGTGGACTTTCTCAATTTAATCATGTACGTAACGTAAATGACAGAATTCTCGATTTGGTTATGACTGATCTTCTCGATATAAAAGTTTCTGAATGTTGCCCTCTGAGCACACCTGATCGTCACCACCCATCTATTGAAATTGATGCAATCATTAGATCGCGGTGTAAGTGTATTGTTACAAAGAATGTCAGGGTGCCTAACTTTCGCAAGTGTGACACTTCCTCATGTATGGAGCAACTTAATGTCGTAGATTGGAGACATATTCTCGTTCATGATGATGTTGATTCCGACGTTCATTGCTATTATAATATTTTAAACAACATTATAAAGAGAAACACTCCGCTCAAGCGGATTGGACGGTCGAATTACCCTGTTTGGTTCTCAGAGCCACTGAGGGCGGGTATCTCCGAAAAAGCTAGAGTACACAAAAGATTTAAAAAGTTCGCAATCCCAGAGACTACGACGAGTTTCAGCTGTTACGCTCTAGATCAAAGAAGCTGATTAAAGCTTGCTACGACTCTTATGTTTCCAATGTTGAGGAGTCTCTTGCTGAAACAACAAAGATTTTCTTCTCCTTTCTTAAGAGCAAGAAATTTAACCCAACTATTCCTGACACGGTTAGATTCGGTAATAGAATCGCTACTGGTGGCCAGGCAGCTGCTTTTTTCGGATTACTTCTCTTCAGTTTTCGCTCCTGACAGCGGTGGCGGCTCCACTAGAGAAGAGGTGTTGCATCCTAGCTATTCTCTGTCGTCGGTATATGTTTCTGAGAAAGATGTGGTCAAGAAACTGCTTGTTTTATCCGAGAACAAGGGGGCTGGCCCAGACGGCATACCTCCCTACTTCGTTAAGCGTTGTGCGTCTGCTCTTGCTCTGCCACTCTGCATTATTTTTAATAAATCTTTGCAGACTGGGACATTTCCGGGTGTCTGGAAGGAGGCCCATGTGGTACCCATTCATAAGTCTGGTGACTCTAGTGACTGCACTAATTATAGGCCGATAAGTATTCTGTCCTGCTTCGCAAAAGTACTGGAGTCTCTAATTTACGAGCATCTTTTTCACCATGTTAAGCCGTACCTCCACCAGCAACAGCATGGTTTTATAGCGGGTAAGTAGACCGTCAGCAACTTACTGGAATACACCAACTACATCTGTAAAGTATTTAATGATCATGGTCAGGTTGACTCTATATATACGGACTTTCAAAAAGCATTTGATAGAGTCAATCACAGAATATTACTTGGTAAATTGAATTCTATGGGTGTACACGGCTGTCTTCTTCGCTGGCTAAAATCTTACATCTCCAATCGGAGTCAATTGGTAGCTCTAAAAGGTTATCGCTCGCAGCCAGTCTCTATTGTGTCTGGCGTGCCACAGGGTTCGCACCTGGGTCCCCTGTTATTTGTTATGTACGTAAACGATCTTGTTCCTAAGCTAAAGCTAGCTAAAGCTAAATATGTCTCTACTATATGCGGACGACTTAAAAATTTTCTGTCGTATCGATTCCGTAAGGGACTGCGTAAGGTTGCAGACGGATGTCAACGCCTTACACGATTGGTGTGGTGACAACAGCATGTGCCTGAGCATTGGGAAGTGTTGCGTTACATCTTTTACACGCAAGAGGAGTCCCATAGTCTTCGACTACACTATTAACAACAGCATACTTGAAAGAAAGTCGTTTGTGCGTGACTTGGAAGTGCTATTTGATGACAAAATGAGCTTCAATTGCCATTGCGAAGCTCTATCCAGGAGGTCTACTAGACTGGTGGGATTCATTAGTCGTGCGTCCAGAGAGTTTAGGTCCCCAAGCAGCTTGCTTTTGCTATACAAGTCATTAGTCCTAAGCCAACTTAAGTACTCTTCTGTGGTTTGGTCACCCCAGTACAACGCTTACATTGATTTACTGGAATCAACTCAAAGGCGTTTTCTCAGAACACTCGACTTCGAGCAGATTCGGTCGTAAGAGAGAGCTCACAACCTACGCCGATCGTCAACGCTTTTTTAATTTAAACTCCCTTGAGAACCGACGCAAAGTACATGACTTTACCTATCTACATAGAGTTTTTAGTGGCTCAATTAGTACAACCCTTACATCCGATATTTACATCAGAGTCCCTAATAGGTCTGCCAGGCGAGAATGCCTTTTCTCGGTTCCCTTTTGCAACAATAACGTTTCTTTCCATAACATCATATTTAGAATGTGCCGGGAATACAACGCGTTACTGACTCGGACTGATGGAGTACCTGACATCTGCCAACTATCAATCGGTAGTTGTAAGTCATTTTTAAAAAGTAACATTTAGAAAAAGCAATGTTCACGTGTATGCAGTTATTTGATGTGTTGTTTGTTAGCGATTGTTTGTTATAATTTATTGTTTTAATGATTTTTATTCTGATTTAATAATTTTGATAATTTTTGTTCTAGCCAATTTAATTTATATTTCTATTTTATTAACAAATTAAGTTTTTGATTGTATTAGCGAATTCGGTAATGTTTTTTTGACGTGACAACGTCTTAAATTAGGTTGCGGCTGGGAGTCACTTATGAAAAAGTGTAACGCTCGGTAACGTTACGATGAGTCACCGAACGAGAGAGAGGCCATGAGAGCGAGTGAGAGGCACGCGTCCCTTCCACTCGGGCATGGTTAGCCCGCCTAAGATTTTGTTAATATGAAATTCAGTGCGAGATTCTTTGTATAAATTAATGTTTTAAATATAATTCTTTGTATAAATAAATGTTTTAAATTGTTACTATTATTTCATCCTTCTTCCTACTATACGAATGAATATTCACATTAAAATTATTTTACCACTCAAAGTCGTTGTCACGTAAAACTTTCGCCCGTATACCGACTTTACAGGCAACCAATTTTTAAATTGATTATTAATTTATTTATTTATTTAAATCTGAACTGTTATTATTAGTTTTTTTTTAATTACTGTAGTTTAATATTGTCGTTTTTTTATGTAGTGTTAAGTATTCGATTATGCATGCTGTTTGCACAAATTAGTGGAGATCCAGCATACCTACGAGTATGTTGGAAAATGTTGCTATTGTTATTTTTAATTTTTTGTTGAGACTGTTTTGTGTATAAATAAAATAAATAAAAATAAATAAATAAAATAACAAGAAACATTTGAAGTGCAATCATTAATATTATACTATCTCTTTCATTTGCGTCCTATTTCGTATCTTTTGTTTTACTTAACAGTGAAACTTGTCAATATGTGCAGTTTTGGATTGCTCGGAACAGATTTTAAACGACAATTACTATGAACGTAACATATCTATAATTTATAATATCATTGCAAGTTACCCTTTTTGAGGTGTCCCTGTACATACTATAACTTTAATTAGCATTCAGAAAATATTTTACAACCGATTTTTACATTATATTGAAAATAGACAGAGTTTTTCCTAAATTTTATAATACATGGACTTAAATTAGTATTATTTCAGTTAAAAAAGATATTTTAGACTATGTAAATTATCCGTTTCATACTGTCTCTTTTCTGGGTGGCAAACTTCGTAGTCGGTTTTTGGAGTGTTTTTATTTTGTGGCTACATTATAATTTCATTTGATAACAATACTTTTGATATTTTATTTAAATACAATTATTGTTAAATTATCATAGTTATTAAATTATTATTTTAATTTTAAAGCTTCTTCGCCCCTGTTTTTTCGCTTTCCGAACATGTCTAGTTTTGTAACGCAAATACTCGTTCAGTTTTTTGTCCTATAGTATGGAGAAATATTTTTTAATTCTTGCAACTCTGAGCACTTGACATGACGCGTCGGTCATATTGAAAACAGTGACAGAAAGAGGCCGAGGTGGACGGACGATTTTCCAGATGACATTCTGTGTTGATATTTGTCTGGAAAGTAACATAAATTTATATTTTACATGGCCTAAACGTACGTTAATCTTATGTTTAATACACGACTTGGAATGTTTTCATTGGAAATACATCACGGCATTAAAGGATTTGTCGCGATTTAATGGATTAATTCGAAACATGCGACACTTTTGTAACTTCTTTTTTGTAACGTTACAAAAAAGAAGTTATTAAGACTTTATTCAATACTGTATAATAATTGTTATTCTAAGTAGAGATATAAATTCGCTGTTGAATCTCACTTTTTTACAAATTTCGTCACAATGAGGACGAGTCCTTGTAAATTCGGTTTTGTAACATGTCATGTCCATTTGTAACTGTCCCTAATTTTTTTACAAAGGATTCATTTATATTTAAAAAGTTTTTCGACTACTAATTATACCCTAGATCTTTTTTATAATCAAAACTAAAAACCCTTTTAATTAACACTGACATCATCAGAGTATTAATAAAATTTAAAGAGTAACTTTAAAAACAAAACTTTGTTTTGCTTAAAATGTTACAAAACCAAAAAAAAATAAGATTTTAAATTCATATTATTTTAATAATTTCCGAGATTTTGTTGATGATTTTAACAAACGTGTCCAGACCTAATTAAAGTTATTTTTGCGCATTTACTGATTGGTTTCTTTTATTTATTCAAGTAATTTAATTGTCGTTACAAACCAGACCATTTTTTAACCACCTCACCCGCAATAATAATCAATTTAAGGAAAAAATTGATTTCTACAATAATTTATTCTTTAAATCCTAAAATTTATGATATTTATAATTTATTTACACCGGTTACGGTACAATATTACAAACTTTTTTTAAATCCATTCAAAACAAAATGTGCGGCATTTAAAATGAAAATGCCCTCGATCAGTTCGGGAACCGTAAGTTTTGTGGTAATATCCTCCTAATCTGCCGTAAAGTTTTTTTATTAGACAACAGAATACTAGCTCATGTAGGTCACGTGATAGGTTAGTAATTTACATTATGGCAAACTGAACATTATGGCAGTCTTAAATTTCGAGGTTATTTTTTTAATATACAACAGAAATCTAACTCCATAGAAAAATATCTTTTAAATATTATGTCTTCTGAACATTATGGCAAATAAAAATATGTTACGGTTCCTGATCCGATTGAGATATATACAATGCCGCTTGTGGCTCTATACGCTGCCTACACTTTGTACTAGGATTCCGTAATTACGGCATCGTAACCGATCGTACTAGAATGCCGCTTGTAGCACTCTATCCGCAGCCTTTATTTATTTACTTATTTTATTTATTTATTAGGTCAGTTTAGTCTGCTGTCCATTGTGTGAACGTGTTAAGCTTTAACTATAAAAATTAAGAGGTATAATATTAATTCTAAGGATTAGCTTAAGGTTAAGCCTTGAACTTTTACATCCCCGATAATAATAGTTACCTGTTGTTATAGTCGATTGGCCTTATGTAGAATTTAAGCATAAAATTAAGCATTTTCTTGAAAGACATCCATTTTATAGTATATCAGAATTCATGGCGAGCTTGTTTCTAAGATAGTTTTAATATATTTTTATTTTTTATCTTAGAATTTTAAAATTGACAAAATTAATTTTGAATAATTGTTACTTATATTATAATTTCTATTTTATTTTAGAATTTAAGAATTACACAGTAAATTTTGAAAAATTGTTTTTTTTTAAATGAAAAGTTTTTTAATTATTTTTTTAGTTATTTTTTCAAAATTAATACAATCAGTTTTTTTTTTTTTTTTCGAATTTACTGATTAAATTTTTTTTTTTTTGATTAAATGATGATATTGTAGATAATTTGCATTATGTTAAGGAAAAATTATTGTAATTGTTTGACTTACCTATGTTGCGTTATATAACAAAGGGTGAATAAATAAATGAAATGAAAAAAAAATATATTTAAACTATGATTAGGTATGCGTTATAAGTCTTCAATGGCGCAGCGGCTAGCGCGTTCGGCTTGCGATCTTGCTCGCTAAGCAACTTTCGCAATGTCGGGTCGCTGGATGGGTGACCAAATTTGAAAAACATCTCGAGCTCCTCCGTGCTTCGGAAGGCACGTTAAGCCGTTGGTCCCGGTTGTTGTCGTAAGATGGCAGCCGTTAAAACCCACCAACCCGCACTGAGCCAGCGTGGTGGGTTATGGCCCAATATCTCCACGTGCTATTGTTCACGTGGGAGGCCTGTGAAAGCAGTGGGACGTTTATAGGCTGATGATGATGATGATGATAAGTCTTCATGTATCGATAAATAAAAGAGAACAAGTAAGACTATAACTACGCATTTAAATATTTGCTTTTCTCACAGACATATGGGCTTTTCTAAAAAGGTCTTTTTTCAATATGGGATAGGTTAGGTCCTATACTTTTCTTCCTATATTTTGATATTCAAATAAATATACAGAGTTAATTTTTTTTATTTTTTTTATTATATTTTTATTAAATTACCCACCCGCCAATATGGGTTCAGACGATCAACAGGTGATCTTATAGCGTACGTTTCTCACGCGTGGGGTGAAGCGATAGACAAGCATGGCGAATCCCTGGCAGTTAGCCTTGATATCGCCAAAGCTTTCGATAGAGTGTGGCATCGTTCGCTTCTTTCCAAGTTGCCGGCCTTCGGTGTGCCGCCCCGTTTGTACGCCTGGGTTGCAGACTTCTAGAAGAGCGGAGGATTCGTGTCCCTCACAAAGGACACGACGGTAGTTCCTCTGCGTTCTTCAAAGTCAATGCCGGAGTGACGCAGGGTTCTGTGCTCTCACCTACTCTATTTCTTCTGCATATCAATGACATGTTTCCTCTTCCCCCCGGACCGCGTAAGCAATAAGTCGTGTGAACTCTGTTTGTTTAATTTTTATATTTGTAATATTTAAAATACAATTTAAATAAAATAATTCGCAAAAACAAATTCGGGAAGTACCAGGCGCACATAACGCGCATAACAGTTACGCGGAGCAGCGAGAAAGAGACAACACTTGCGGGCGCTATAGTTCACCAAGCTACGCACCGAACAAAGGTATCGACCTGCGCATACGTCACACTTCACGCTTGCCACAACGCATAAGCGGAAGCGGAGCGATTGAAATTATAAGGGGTTGGCCCAATTTTACATTTGCTTAGTACTCTAGTTTTGTTGAATTGATTTCTGTAAAGATGGCAATGGATAAATCTATGTCCGATTCTGATCTAAATCTAATGCAAAAAGATACCACTCCATCTAACTATGTACAATTACGGGCTAAAAGAAGGCGCGAAGAAACCGATTTCGATACTTTCAAGGAAGATATAAAAAAATACTATTACTGCTTTATTTAAACAACAAGAAGAAGAAATAAAAAACATCATGCCTACACTTAAGGAAATAAAACAAGTGAATATAAATATAGAGAGTTCCGTTGCTTTTCTCACCATCCAAAATGAAGAGTTTAAAAGAAAAATAGAACAGTTGGAAATTTAAGCGAAGAAAGATAGAGAAAACATATGTCTTCTTGAAGAAAAACTGGAGGACTTGCAAAGAGGCCAACGTAAGAGCAACTTTGAATTAAAAAATGTACCTCGGAAAGAAAGGGAAACAAAAGAAACATTGGTAGAAATGGTAACATGTCTGGCTAAAAATGTAGGATGCGATTTGACGATATCGGACATAAAAGATATCTACAGAGTTCGCGGGAAAACGACGGAAGCCCGTAACACTTCCATTGTCGTCGAAACCAACTCGACCATAATCAAAACAGATATTATGAAAAATGCCAAGCAATTTAACATTAAACAAAAAACAAAATTATGTGCCAAACATCTTGGTTTTCATACTGCGGAAGATACACCTGTTTTTATCACGGAGCATCTGACTCAACGTGCATCCCGGCTTCATTTTCTTGCGAGGGACCTGGCTAAATGTAAAGGCTACAAATTTTGCTGGACTGCTTTTGGAAAAGTGTATGTAAGAAAGACTGATTTTTCACCTATCATTGTTATAACTAGCGAAGCTCAAGTACAAAATTTGTTTCTTATTGAAAAATGACTAGGTTTACTTAACTTGCTAATTTATAGTTGTTTTTGTAATACATACACATACAATACACTCACAAAACAATACTTTTTGATCTCACTAGCTACAAAATGTTCTATCTATTATCTTAAACATTCATATATATCTTATTTACACACTTACACTCACACATACAACATAGTCCTCAATTTAAAAAATCTTCTATATTATGATGATTTAAAAATCAGCCTTAATTATTTTTGCATTTTACTCACAATACTATTTACGCACTTTTTAGACGACTTTCTGGAAATTAAAGAATTTTCTAATGGATAGTAAATTAAATGAACTAGAGATATTGGACAATGCTGAAATTTCTAGATCGGTAATATGTAATACTGGTGATTTAAAGAACATTTTACAGGATAATTACATTAATTTTAGTGTTTTGGCGCAAAACATTCGAAGTATTTACGGTAATCATGATGATCTACAAGTGACCTTATCGGAATTAAACTTTGAAGCTGATATTATAATATTAACGGAGTGTAGACTCAACAGTAACAAACAAATACCAACTCTAAACAATTATACGTCTTATCATACTGTACGCCAACTAAATCGAAATGATGGAGTTGTTGCTTATATTAATAATAATGAACAGACACAGGTCACGGAATTGAAATTAACGCATGCTTCTGGAATTCAGATTATTAGCTCAAACTACACAATTTTAGGTATTTACCGCTCACCAGCTATATGTAACGCTGACGATTTTATTGATTCCATTGACTCGCATCTGGAAACTATAGCTTCTCATAACAATATCGTAATTATGGGTGACATCAACATTAATTTGATATATAGGAGTACTGAAAATACATATGAAAGAAATAATCGTCTAAAATACCTCGATGTTTTATCGTTACATGGTCTTTTGCCTGGTCATAGATTACCTACAAGACAAAATAGTTGCCTCGATCATGTTATGTTAAAATTTAATAAAAACCACAATTCCGCTTTTGTAGCCGTTTTGAACACTTCTGTGACAGACCATTCTATGGTTTTATTGAACTTTTCAAATGTAAATAACATATTAAATACACAAACATTAAAAACTAAATTAATTACAGACTATGAGGCTTCTTGTACATCTCTCGTAAATACTGACATATCACATTTTGCTTCTTGTACTGACCCTAATATTTTTGCAGATCTACTAATTGACCTCATAAAAACAGCTTTGCTTTCAAATACTGCAACTAAAATAATTCATAGCAGCAAACGTATTCTTAAGCCCTGGATAACCAGTGGGGCTTTAAAATGCATAAGACTTAGAAATGCAATGCAACTCAAGATAAAAGCAAATTCGTCTAATGAAGTCCTTAAAATCACATTTAGACGATACCGAAATTTTTGTACTAATCATATAAGAAAATTGAAGCGTCAGTATAATAAAAAGCTAATAGAAGATTCAACAAAAAACACTAAACTACTATGGTCAACTATAAATGAAATAACACAATTTAAAACTTTAAAAATTTATAACACTGATCTTCTTAATGTTATGTCGGATCCGAAGGAATCAGTTAACTTAGTTAATGACTTTTTTAGCAAAATTGGTGAGACATTGGCCAAAGAAATTGCCTATAAACATCCTCACTTACAAAATCATGAGAACAGTAATAAAAACGGAAATAGTTTTGCGTTATTAGAAACCGACCCCGAGGAAGTAGATTCTATACTCATGAATCTCGACTGTAATGCAGCTCCTGGTTGGGATGGTATTCCCACCAAGTTCTTAAAGCAGTGTAGAAACTTTGTTGTCCCATTGATCAGCCAATTAGCCAATTTATGCTTCAATGCTGGTATCTTTCCTACGTGTTTAAAACGCTCCATAGTGACTCCTGTGCACAAGGGAGGAGACAGAAGTGAGGTCAACAACTATAGGCCAATATCGGTGTTGCCCTGTTTATCAAAGATATTAGAAAAGCTGTTAAATAATAGACTATTAAGTTTCTTAACGAAAAATAAAATACTATCCGATACGCAATATGGTTTTCGAAAGGGTCTATCAACCCAAGATGCTGTAAAAAATCTAACTAAGAGCATTGTTGACAGAGTAGACAAAGGAGAAAAATGTCTTACTGTATTTTTAGACCTGAAAAAAGCTTTCGACACCGTTTCTGTCCCCGTCCTTGTGCGCAGACTTGAGAGCATTGGAATAAGAGATATACCCCTTGCCATTCTTGATAATTACCTTTTCGAAAGGAAACAATTAGTTAAAATAGGTAATTTGTACAGCAACGAAAAATCAGTTAATTATGGGGTTCCTCAAGGGTCTGTGCTTGGCCCCACGCTGTTTCTGGTTTACATAAACGAACTTTGTGATCTTCAGGATAGCGAAGGGCAAATCTTCTGTTATGCTGATGACACAGCGGTCGTATTCTCTGCAAAGTCCTGGCAAGATGTTAAAACTAAAGCTGAAACTGGGCTGGCTAAGATTGCACGTTGGCTAAACATAAATCTCTTGACCTTAAACATAGGAAAAACCAATTTCATTTGTTTTACTCCAGATCGCAGGTCACAGCCACATGAAGATTTCAGTCTTCGTATTTGTGGGTGTTCTGATCAGTCCGACTGCCTGTGCCCTTTCATTACGAAAACCGATCATCCAAAATATTTAGGTGTAATAATAGATCAAAGGCTATGTTGGCATGCACATCTGGAAATTATCTCGGACAGAATTAGAAAACTTATTTGGATTTTTAAAAAACTGCGCTATGTTATGCCAAGTAAACTCCTTAATAAAATTTATATGGCGCTGGCACAATCGGTCATCACATACTGCATTCCTATCTGGGGTGGTGCGTCAAAGACCAAATTCATCTATCTTGAGAGAGCTCAAAGGTCTCTTATAAAGGTAATGTATTTTAAGCCCTACCGCTTCCCGACAAACGAATTATATAAAATCAGCGGCATTTTATCAATAAGAAAGCTATATCTCTTGCTGCTCATACTTGACTTACACAAAAATCTTCCATATGAGCCAAAAAAGCTAATGAAAAGGCGTTATCACAATGTAGCTCCTTGTGGCAGGGTTCGAACCGCTTTTGCTGAGCGCCAATACAATACACGCTCATCAGTAATATATAATGCATCAAATAAAATACTAAACATTTATGGTAAAACAACATTTGAATGCAAAAAGATTTTAATAACCTGGCTCAATACATTAGATTACGAAGCAACTGAAAACCTTCTTGCAAAAATAATATAAATATAATAAACAAACACAATGATAAATTTAAATAAACATAACAAATTATATGTAGAGGACTTAAATCTATAGACTAACATAAACACACACACTCGCGGACACATACACACACACAGACACACACACACACACACACACACACACACCCCTCACACATCACACACAGTTAAAAAATAGTTTGTAATGTTTACCTTTTGTAATATTAACTACAAATTGTTAGTACTACTCAATATTAATTTATTATCTTGGGAAGAGCGAGTCAACCCCAACACGAGTATTGTATTACTTTCTGGGATGTCTCAACATTTTGTAAAATCGATATTGAGTAATAAATGCTATTTTTATTTTTATTTTTATTTATTTATTTATGTTGTCCTTGGACAATATTCATTGTTATGAGAATTTAGGCATTTCGGTTTAGGACATCCTGCGGCAAAGCAAGCCGATATCTTGGTGAAAAGGCAAGAACTGGTTGCCAAACTGAACCTGACTCTCGATCGTGTCTCTAAGTGCTTGGCCACGTAGCCGGGCTAGGCGCGGTTGCGGGTGGCGGCGGCGGTTGGCTAATTTAACAAATGTATGAGAATGTATAAACCATGCCACGACGCGCGCGCGGCGGGCTAGAGCGGCTGCGGCTGGCGGCGGCGGTCGGCGGCAGCGGTTGCGGGCGAGGCGGGCGGGTGGGAACAACGCTACGGGCTAGTTTGCGCCTGGCCACGGTGCACAGCTGTTTTTCGGGCAGTTGAAACGGGCTAGTGCGGCACGGATCGAGCGAAACAATATTTGCCATATTGTTTGCCATAATCTTAAATCTGCATAAAGATTCAAAAATTCTCCACATTTATGACGATCTTTATTTAATTCATGCACTCCGTCTCTTGAATTTAAAATGTCGTGCATAAAATACGAACTGCTGTCAAGGCAACTACGCGTCACTTCCTCAATACGTCCATTTAGCCAGCCGCTGTAGCCGCTACTGAATGTACGTGGCATACCACCCGCGCCCGCAGAAGTCAGCCGCGCCCGCGCCCGCGCTAAGCCTAGCCCGTCTACGTGGCCAGGGCGTAAGTGGGAATCTAAAAACCTGGTCAAGTTTAATGCTAGCAAAACCCCATGCACTTCCACTTCCCACCTTCCTTACTCCTTCCTCTCTTCAGAACTCTCCGTACCCATTTCGGTGAACCTCAGCATTCTTGGCATGGACATCGGCCGGGAATTGAATCAAAATGCTACATCGAGAGTGCTATTTTAACTGCCTCAATGAGGTGAGGCGGTTTTTCACTCCCGAGCAGCGCTGTTTGCTGTACAAAACTCAGGTGCGATCGAGTATGGAGTATTGTTCCCATCTATGGGACGGCTCCGCTAAATACCTCCTCGATGCACTTGATAGACTGCAAAGGCGAACGGTACGCATTATTGGAGATGCTGAGGTTACAGCCTCCCTTGAGGACCTCCAGCTGCGTAGAGACATTGCTTCTCTCAGTGTCTTCTACCGGAATTACTACGGAGAGTGTTCTGAAGAACTTTTTGATCTTATCCCACCCTCACTTTTCCTGTCCTGGACTACATGTGCTGGTCTTAGGAACCACCACCATACTACTATCAGTACTCGTACCAAAAAATTAGGCAAGTCGTTCCTCTGTAAGACCATTCGGCTTTGAAATTCTTTGCCGGCGCATGTTCCTAGCTCCTACAGTCCTGGGTCTTTTAAGCGGGGCGTGAAACGGCATTTATGCAGGCCGTCATGAATGGGTGCGCTCGTTACCGTGCTTATTCCACGGTGGGGAGCGCTCTCATTATTTTGGACTGCATCGGCTGCTTACCATCAGGCAGGATGCAGTCACTATGACGAGCAAAAAAAAAAAAACAACCAGCATTGGGCCAGCGTGGTGGGTTATGGCCCAATATCCCCACGTGCTATTGTCCACGTGGGAGGCCTGTGCCCAGCAGTTTGACGTTTATAGGCTGATGATGATGATTATGATAAGTCTTCATGTATCGATAAAAACGTATCGAAACATTCATTATTTTTACGTCAACTATTTTATTATTACTTTTTACTCCATAAAATATTTATTTTTGGCGGGGGTCCAAAATTAACCCTGTGTATATATTTATTTTATTAAAACATTTATTTTGGTTAATTTTCTATTATTTACGGGTACATGTAGTATAAATTTATATAATATTATTTTTATATAATATAGCATCACAAAAAATTTTATTCACATTAGTTTCATGCATTTTGGAATATAATTATTAATCAACCAACGCTAATAAAATTGTAACGCACATTACGTTCATACCTAATCAATATTCTAACATACCTACATTCGTTGGCAACAATAACACCTACCAAACCTCATTTAAGTTTCAATCTGAGCAACACAGTAACGTCCCGTTATTTAATTTGTAAGTAAGGTTAATTAGATTTTTTTCTTAGAAAGCGATAATTAGCGGGCGATTAGGTATTAAACTTGTTTTTATGCAATTATTTAATAGACGCGTTTTACCTGAAATAAAACGCATATTAAATACTTACCTCATTAGAAGCTTATAATATTGAGATAGGCATATCCGTTTCCCGTCGTATTTTCCTTCTCTTTCTTCCGGTATATCGCTGTCTCTCTCGCTCATCCCACTCAGTGGCGTCACCAGGTGGCGCGGTGGGGGAACCAGGAGATTTCACACCCGTGCCCATTTGTTCATCATTGCGTCGAAATATGCAATAAGCACCAGGCGGAAATAAAAACTAAGCTTCTAATGAGGTAAGTATTTAATATGCGTTTTATTTCAGGTAAAACGCGTCTATTAAACACTTGACCGTCATTAGAAGCTTATAATATTGAGACCTGTTTGTTATCGCCTGGTGAAAACGCCAATGTGGGAAATAAATTAAACTATAAGTGCGAGAGAGTTAATCATATGATTATGGTTTAAACAAAAAGTTATAAATTAAGTACTAATTATTTACAATTTAAGTCATGTAAGAAAATAATTGGCCAGTCATTGATGAAAAATCAAATAATTTAGCTTGTAAACCATGTAAACTAACATTATTATTAGGAAATAAATATTGTTTACTCTTTGATTTCAATCACTTTACAGGGTAAAAATAAAAAATGAAAAACTTCGTGACGCTTGAATCAATATTTCACGATAATAAACCTTGTGAAAAGTATTAAGTAACTAATCTCTAATTACCAATAGTTAGTATATCCTCAATGGTTAAATCTTATCAATCTAGTTTGTAGATGCTACAGCGGAGCAAAACACAACCAGGTGTGGCTGTAATATACATCTAGCTACCACAGTGCATGAAACAGGTGACAGGTGAACCACTCGAAGTTTTAAATAAATTAGTTTAGCCATTTTGTACAATATTTATTGATCCTTTTAATCAGTAGCAATTTCTAGCTTGTTTGTCTGTAGTCCTTACAGTCAGTTTTTGACCCAAACTGTCGCCATAATATTACTGCATTGTCCTGAACAAAATAATGTTTGGTGTCCACAGCAAGGTAACAAAGGAGCAATGCGACAATAATATTGCAGTGTTACGAACTAGTTGATTCTAGGTTTGAAATACATTACAAAAGTCTACAGACTAATATTACTAAAACCTGGAAAAAGGAGGTTTTGTTGTTTTTGAATGTTTAATTGAGATTGATTTTAAAAACATGTATAACTATTACCTCGTCACTAAGATTTCCATACAATTGTGCGCTGCATAAAGTAGAAACGACAATTTATGGTAGTGTATAGTATTGTAAGAAAGATTTAAAATATTAAGTGTAAATCTGCCAAAAACTGGACTGACTAGACCCATTTGGTACGCGTTCCGCGTGTGGATGGCGCCGCTGCTGCTGCTAACGCCCTTCCTGTACTACTGGACCAAGCACAAGTGCTCATATGGTTTTATAATAACCGGACGCTTGAGTAGGGAAATTTGCTTGAGGTTCCATAACGATATATCATTTAAGCACACCAAATTTCAACGTCATGTCTTGAACCTTGGGGGTTGGCAGGCCTGTGGTTATGTCTACCAGGCGTCTACGTTTCGAATTCCATACTGTGAATGAGGCAGCAAGGGGTACCACAATCAGATAAATTCCTGTTGAGGTGTGCTAGCACCCGGGGGATGAGGGAAGGTGGTGCGAATTTCCAAGGCAGAGGGAAGCGTTCTACTTCAGGCTGAAAGCATTGTGAAACATCGCTTCGTAATCATTGAGATAAATCTGCATAGTTTACCCACTACTCGAGCGTTCTTGGATACAAACAGGTGAATTACTGGCCAGGCCCACTTCGCGAATATTGTTTGTGTGAATTCTGGCAGTAGATGCCACTCTAGAGCTTGGCTATGTCGAGACAGTTCATCTGCATGGCTGTTCAAATTCCCTGGAATGTAATGAATTTTGACCACAATTTGGTTGGTGGTCATTTGTTGGTTGGCAATTTGGAGGATTAAAATAAAATTGTCGCAGGCTTCGTGTTCGATGCTTGTAATTCTAAGACTTAGAACAGCCCGCTTTTCTTTTTGATTGCAGTGCAGCTTTTGTTCGGATGCACTCCACCTTCCCGATAGGGCAGAATTGTTGAGTTGTGACCCCCCAATCCTGAAGCAACGGTTGTCAAAAAGAATGTTGGTGGAGGTATATGTATTGGTGTTTCTGATAATTTTTAGCTACAATACATTTAACTACATCGTAAGGTAGAGTCTATTTTACCGCCCAATTTCTTCTCTTAGGTATCGTAAAAGGCGACTAACGGACCATAGATTGCACATACATCCAACAGTAAAAAGCAGCGGCGATAGGCTCATCACTTGTCACGTACATGTGCAGTTATCATTTGGTGAAACGTAGACTATGGCAGAGGACTGCTTTTGCGGTCCTCATTGTTTGGTCTCTGACTAACCCTTCGGGGATAACAGTCGTGAGTATATGTAGGTATGTATGGACGCTTGTGATTCCTCCATGTATCCTAGTATGTCCTTGCGGAAGACATTGATTTTGGTAAGCGCCCTGCGAGGGCGGTCAAACAGACTTTTTGAAGTTTATGTGGACACCAAAATAAGTAAGTGTTTCTATTACAATGTTGGCATGTTTGGACAGAACCATCTGGTCTTTATGTCTATAAGATAATAGTCTAAGAAAACATTGCCGTGCTCATCTCAAATGGAAGGCATATAATTTTTAGTAATTCGCCTTTGTAGAACAGACGAAGAAACCATTGTGGGATTTGGCTATAGTCAGATGGTAGTACCTAGGTCTGAGAAAAGTAATTTGTACATCTCGTCTCTTGGCCGTACACAGTCCGGAATTCATATAATAATTTAACGACTTCAGGTTAAAAATTTGGACGGAGTGACCTTTCTTGAGTGCTCTTTGGTACTAAGAACTGGGTTAAAACGAAGTTTGGAAAATAAAACTTACTGTTTCTAGAAACCTGTTCCTTCATCTGTGTCAGCATTGCAGACATTTTGTCCGATACAAGCGTGTAACAAGTGTCGATTGTAACGTTTGAAACCTTGAGCGATGGCTTCAGATAAAACGGTATTCGATACCTTTGTGTTATGATAGAAAACTTGGAGCACCTATTTAGTCCCAACGGTGTCGATAAAGTGCAAATTGACCGGCTCGAAATTTCGGAGCGTCATTGCCTACGTCTTTTGTTACCTCTGTTAACAGAGAAGATGGACGTTTTTGTCCTGATTGATAAAGCTGCCAAGCCTATGATCCTGGGGATAGAAAGTAAGAACAGCCTCCGTTGTTTATATTACAGCTACGATGTGGTTCGTGGCTGGCATAAGTATGTCCTTGCTGAGGACATTGTTTTTGTTAAGCGCCCTGCGAGGGCGGTTCATAGCCATGATGTGGTTCGTGGCTGGCATAAGCATGTCCTTACGGAGGACATTGATTTTGGTAAGCGCCCTGCGAGGGCAGTTCATAGCCACGATGTGGTTCGTGGCTGGCATAAGCATGTCCTTACGGAGGACATTGTTTTTGGTAAGCGCCTGCGAGAGCGGTTCATAGCCACAATGTGGTTTGTGGCTGGCATAAGCCTGTCCTTGCGGGGGACATTTATTATTTGATTTAATTAAAAACGGTTACATAACCATTTACAACAATTAAACGTATTATTCAAATTCAAATAAAATAAGGGACATTTAGCATAACATTAACATACATGCATCATCTCGCAAAAACCGCAAACACTCAAGTAATATTACCATGGATTTTGGTAAGCGCCCTGCGAGTGCGGTTTATAGCTACGATATGGTTCGTGCTGGCATAACCGCATAAGCATGCCCTTGCGGAGGACATTTATTTATTAAATTTTATTAAAACGGTTAAATACCAATTACAATAATTAAAAATATTATTCAAAATCAAATTAAATTAAATAAGGTACATTTAGCATTATATTAACATATATGCATCTTCTCGCAAAACCGCGAACAGTCATGTAATAACCATTGATTTTGGTAAGCGCCCTGTGAGGGCGGGCAGATTATTGCCACGATATGGTTCGTGGCTGCCATAAGTATGTCCTTGCGAAGGACATTGATTTTGGTAAGCGCCCTGCGAGGGCGGGCATATATAGCCACGATATGGTTCGTGGCTGCCATAAGTATGTCCTTGCGGAGGACATTAATTTTGGTAAGCGCCCTGCGAGGGCGGTTCACAGCATGCTGTGCGTGTGTCTGTCCCATGAACCAGAAGAACAACGCGATGGTACACTATAAGAAGTTTGCCCTTGCGAAAGGTAACCGTTTGTTGTTAGTACAGGTTTTACTTGCGAGGCATTCCCAGTACTAGTATTTAATAACTGGCCAAAAAGTTTTCTAACAGGACAATTTTTTTTTTTTTAATGCAACTGTAATCTGTTCAGAATTAAACAAATGTGTGTTTGAAGGTAGAATCTTATTCAAAGTAGCAAGCATTAGAGGGTCTTTTACATTTTTATGAGTACCTATCCTCTTTTCGTATATTTATAGTTTCAGTCTACAACCTAATCACCACTGAAAATAAGACCTTTATGAGAGGCATCAGATGTTTGCGACCAACTAGTAAACTGCGCAGACAATTATTAAAAATATCTTTTTAGTTTTAAAATACCAAAAGTTATTGGTTGTGCACCAATTTATCAATATTGGTGCTTAAGGCCTAGCTGGCTCTTTTAGTTTACTTTTAAAATCAAAAATCAAACTACACGGAATATTTAAATTGTTAACTGTTTTAGTCAGTATTGGTAACACCCGCGAGGTGCAACAATCGTTGTAAGATTTCCTCTAACGCCCGATAAAGCAGACACATTGTCGTTATCGTCATGAAAGGCGGGTAGGTACGATGACCATGCTTCTTTGAACGATGACGACTAACTCGAACTCAACCTTCGCCGATGCGATCGGGATTGTTAGAAGGACTAGCTTAAGCCGCTTAGCCACAATTCATTTTTCTCATTATCTAATGTAAGCACTAATTATCGGTTTCTTATCTAAAATAAAAAGAAAAAGTGCCTGGAGGGTAGATACCACGTATTAAACACAAAAAACACTTTTAAAAATACTATCTTTACTCGAATGCTATCTTATCTTAAAAGAAAAGGTGTATCTACATCTCTGGCGGGTAAAATAAAAAGTTTGATATACCAGATAAGTTTAAATTATAAATTCAGCGAACGGTAACACCGTTAAGTTATGAAACTATTCTAAGTACTCACGTGTATTGTAGAAACTCACGAGAACTGTGTTGCAGTTTAAATAAAAATAATTCTATTTCTTTGTCACTTGATCACTATGTAGTGCACAAGTTACGCCGACGGGAAATTTCACGCCAATGATGAACAAATGGGCACGGGTGTGAAATCTCCTGGTGTCCCCCACCGCGCCACCTGGTGACGCCACTGAGTGGGATGAGCGAGAGAGACAGCGATATACCGGAAGAAAGAGAAGGAAAATACGACGGGAAACGGATATGCCTATCTCAATATTATAAGCTTCTAATGACGGTCAAGTGTTTAACAGCTCATCTCAGCAAATATTAGTTATTCACTCTCTTCATGTGAAACTTCGTTGGAACGTAATTCGTCGTAAAAAGCGGATTGTCCTGCTATTTTTTACACAAGCTATTGTCACAGTACTCAGTACGCACAGAACTGTACGACGACGACGAATTACCGGACAACCTAATCTCTAATAATCTAAACCGGCCAATGATATACCTAATAAAATAAGATCGTTTTTTGACTGTTATTTTATCTGACTGTCGCGTCTCGTGGTGGTGCTGATTTTGTTTTACTGTTCACATTATATGATTTACACTATTTAATGTGTGTATCGCAGTAATATAATCTGACAAAAAGTGTCTTCTCTTTTTTTCTATCGATCATGACGTGGTCGAGCTCGAGTAGTTAGCACGCCGGGTCTGGCGTCGTCGCGCCTTCTCTGTGGTCCCGGGTTCAATTCCAGTCGGATCAATTTAGAGAAAAACTGTTTTTCTAAATTAATTTCGAGTCTGGGTTTTTTTTTATGTTTTTGTATATTTATCCGTTATATTACTATTAACGAGTTTCAAGTGAGCGTAAACAAACAAAAATTTCATTTTCTTATGTTTTAATTTACCGTATTCATTGAGGTATGTATGAATGGCATTATTAATAACCATAGTAGAAAGTAGTAGAAAACCTGTCCGTGGTTGGTAACACCGAAATAGACAGCGGAGTTCAGCGGACAGCGGTGCACTCATTCAATCAAGACGAGAAGGCCGCACGGCATATCAATTTTATCGTCTGTATAGTTCGCATGGTTGTAATAAAGTACATTTAAACTTGCGAGTTCTCGAATTCAACATAAAGCTATCACCAGTGTTGATAAGTGTCGGTCAAAGTTAAGTTCAAAGCCGGTTATTCTCATTCGAATTCCGGTATCCGGAACGTCTACATTTCCTTCAAATAGAGACGCCTGAAATGATAGTGTTTCAATGAACGACGGCAAAATGAACACTAGTAGCGTGGAAGCAGAATACCTAGACATAGCAAACCGCAATGCCTGGCCAGTTGTTTACCAGGTACGTTTACGTAGGTGTTAAGCTAGTAAGCTTCAATTGCCACGCACTTCTTGCCAACTATGAAGGTGGTCACCGCACTGGAAATAGTCGAAAACAAAGTTACTTTATGCTCTCACACGGGTCGTCAGCACTCCGTGTTCTTGTCTAATTGCGAAATAAAACTTCGTTGGCAAGCATGTTTTGGCAGTGTAAATGAACAAAACAACTTCTCGGAAAAGTTGTTTGTGAAACTTTTCACTGGTGAAGTTTTTTCATAGGCATTTATGCTGCCATTACTTTACTACAAACTATTCTTGCGGTAACAACAATCTAAAGAGCTAGTCTAACGTTTTTATAATTACGTTTTAGGATTTTTAGGTTATACTTGAGTTTGGTAGTGTACTTTATTTGTAAATTTTTTTACTATTTACTGCTTAAGCGAATTTGCCTTTGAATTATCGTTTCTTTTGATGGTTTTTGTGACTAATACTTCTAACTAACTAGCTCATGAGTAAGTTCGTAAATAAACATTTTTACAAATCATGTAACTAACTAGCAGTTGCCTTGTCTTAGGTTACATTGACTTGGATTGGTGACATTCATTTATGTATTGATTGATAATTTTAAAATCATCCTAAACCACTTACACAAATTAATACTTAACAGAAATATTATTAGCTAACAAATTATTTTTAATTAAATTAAGAGTAAAAATTGCTTAGAAGAGAAATACAAGATAATCTTAAGGCCCCAGTACGCAGTGGCGTGTGATGGGCCATGCTCGGCCACTGCCGGCCATCGCCATTGTGTAGACGGGGTAAATGGTGTACAGTGGCGGGCACTTGTCGATAGTGGAGCGCAATTTACCCCGTCTACACAATGGCGATGGCCGGCAGTGGGCCATCATACGCCACTGTGTACTGAGGCCTTTACAATCTATTGAGTGTGTGAAACAAAACAATTAATCACGAGATCACTTTTATTGTGTTGTTGTGGGTATACAGAAAAACAAAACAAAATAAATGGTTGGTTAGTCTTGATGTTATTACAACAATGGAGATGTTCTTGCAACAACAATTTGTACTCAAAGATGTGTTGAGAATATTCATTCAATCAGATAATATTTAGATAGTCCATCACTTATTTATTTAATATACAATTTTAGCATAACAGAGTTCACTCAAAGTACTGGGATATGGCCTAAACAGTGGTATAATTAAACCACAAAAAGATGCCCTTCCACAATTTGTTTTGAATGTGTGTGTGCAAATATGTCGCATTGTATAGTAAAGCAAAGTAAACAGTAAAGTAAAGTATTAACTGCTGAAAAGATGCAACCATGTACCAAAAAGACGGTTATTTTGACGGCTGCACTAGAACACCGATGCATTGTAAATGTTAATACGCACACACTTAACCATGTGACAAAATATCATGGTTGATCTCATAAAATAATAACTAAAACATATTATTCTGAGGTTGATCTCTACTTAACTTTCTTAATTAATGTCAAATTTTTTATTTTATTATTATTATTGTTTATCAGAGAGGCAGTATGTTACGTAATTTGTAAAATTTTTGCTTTGGAAAACTATAGACAGTAATTCATCTCACCTCTACACACTGCCAAATTATACCAAAGGTTTAAGTGTCCAATGTGAAAATAACAAATTTCATGACCTTATTTTTCTTAGTTAATTGTGATAGAAAGCTTTGTTAACTCTTTAAACAGGTAATATAGCTATACTTAAATAACAAAAATATAACTATAGTGATATATAAATGCTATAAATAATTGATTTTGAGTTGTATTGTAAGTGTCCTCATACGGTTTAACATATAAAATATAAACATAGCTGTCATTGCCTTCAAGAGGGCTAAGCTTGGCATACTTCCAATATGATCTTCATACACAGTTTCCCTCTTCAATGTCCATTGCTTGCAGACACATGCCTGTCTCTTGTTCAATGGTACTTTGTTCAATTCTGCTGCATCCATTGTGTAGAAATTAAAGTTAGAGTAGTTAATTAAATTATTAGTTAAAGCTGTGATATGATTATTTTAGAACATATACTTTTTTGCCGTTTTACTTCTAACAGTAAGTAAATAAAAATAAATAATAATGCATGATTATTTCTTTGTAATAGTATTATTCATGTATTATAACTAATTATTTATTTATTGTTTTGACAAACACCTCTGAGGCTCAGTTAACTGGGAATGCATAACAATAACACGGTACAATACAGTAGCGCTAAAACCTAGTGCTAGTAATTTAATTAAGTGTATGTTATAAATAAACAATGTAATAGACTTCAAGAGACTGAATGACTAAATTGCACAGGTGTGTACTAGGCTTTAGTCTATTTATTTATTTATTTCGGGACAACAAACAGTTACAACATAATATATGAACATAAAATCTTATAAATCTGGTGTAATACACCACATCAACAAACACAATATTGTAACTCACATATTAATAAACAATAACTTTGCTACTGTGCTTTGATCCTGCACCACTGCAAATGCTTATGAAAACTATGCAATTGTATATTTTCATTAGAAACATTGATTAACATTGAATTCTGAGTTAAACAAAAGTACGTTAGTCCTGCCCCCTTACTCTCGAAACCGATCGCTGTGGGATGGGATTGGTATTGTGAATTTTCGTATTTTTAAGTTACGACACCAGCGCTAATTTGGATTCATATTGGGTGAACTAAATGGCATTGAGTTTTGTATTTTTTTCACTCTATATCCACACAATATGAATCATATTAGTTCTGGTGTCGTAACTTAGGAGTACGAAAATTCACAATACCAATCCGATCCAATAGCAATCGGTTTCAAGAGTAAGGGGGCTGAATATAATAGTGCAATGAAATTGTTAGACTTTTGAAAATAAAATGATGCAAAAGTTGAATCAAAATGCAAAATGTTATTCAATATTGCAATGTAACAACGCCTTTGATCTCGAACAATGCCGACGGCGGGCGCTCATTTAAGTTACGTCGTTATAGTTGTACTAGATGACCCGACAAACGTTGTTCTGTCTTAATTATGAATATTGAATTCGAAAAGAAATATTTCTATTTTTTTCTTTCATACCAAACACAACAAAAAAAGAATTAGCGAAATCGGTCCAGCCGTTCACGCGTGATGGCATGACCAAGGGCGTCCCACGGATATGCCACATGGAGGGAAAGTACTTTGAATATTGTAGATGGAACATTTTAGTGAAAGAAGACGTTATTTGAATTTAAAAAATAATTTAAACTGCATTCATGGATATTTAAATAATTACATGGTTGAACCGGAAATCGAACCCGTAACATGAGAAAAATAATCACCCTGTAGCTTTATCATACCGATCGAAAGGTCATAAGGAAAATAACATAGTGTCACAAATAAAAGGAAGACCATGAATTTTAACATTTTTAATACAAAATTAATCAATTTATCAAATGCTCAAAATGAGTCTCTTTCTGTTGAATACAAAGTCGCAATCTTTTGATTATTTCGCTCCCTGTCGATTTTTTGATCTTGTTGTAGTGGATATTTACAATAATACGTCTCTTGTAGCCCGTGGACATTACTTCTCAAGTACATGTACAAGGTACATTTATTAGTAATAGGTAATAGTGTGTGTAATAGTGATAATGTCAGTTGTATGTCGTAACGGCAATTTCAGGTTTTCATTTTTCTGAACAAAATTTCACATCAAATGTTAAAATTCATGGTCCTCCTTTTATTTGTGACACTATGTTATTTTGCAAAAAATTATCCTTATGATGAAGCTTTTCGATCAGGGTTCGATTCCCGGTTCAACATGTAATTATTTAAACATGCATGAATGTTGTTTAAATTGTTTTTTAAATCCAAATAATGTCTTCTTTCAGTAATTATCTAAAATATTTAAGGTACTTTCCCTCCATGTGGCATATCCGAGGTATATAGATGAATAATTTATCACAAAAATGTTACAATATTTTATCTAATGAATGAAACATAAAACAGGGGCCCAAGTCAGCTAATTTACGAATGCATAATTGAATCGCAATTGTATCGCATTGTAATTGTTTGACACATTTGGTATTCATAAATGAGTAAGAGAATACCAAATGTGTCAAACAATTACAATACGATCCAATTGCGATTCAATTATGCCATTCGTAAATTAGCAGACTTGGGCCCCTGGTAGCACTGAATTTTATTAACGATATTTGAACTTACTAGTTACAATATAGTTTGCTGCTAAACAGGGTACAAGACATCTGTTAGCAACTTATACCAGGTTGTTCGAAATAAGATAAACCTTGTTTAAATAATGATGCAGGCTTTAATTAGGGACAAAAATGTATTAGTATCCATTTTAAACTAGATTCAACATATGAAGTCATGGTTTGATTACAGCAATTTATATTTACACAGATAATTTAAAAAAGAACTATAAACCAACTTTAAGAACACATCATCATCAGCCTATAAACGTCCCACTGCTGGGCACAGGCCTCCCACGTGGCCAATAGCATGTAGGGATATTGGGCCATAACCCACCACGCTGGCCCAATACGGGTTGGTGGGTTTTAACGACTGCTATCTCACAACAACAACCGGGACCAACGGCTTAACGTGCCTTCCGAAGCACGGAGGAGCTCGAGATGTTTTTTTTATATTTTTTATTTGGTCAACCCATCCAGCGACCCGGCATTGCGAAAGTTGCTTAGCGAGCAAGATCGCAAGCCGAACGCGCTAGCCGCTGCGCAATCGAGCTCCTCTAGCCCTAGCACAGCTAAATTTAATAAAGTACTTTGATATTTATTACATAAAATGGAGCTATGGGGTAAATTCAGTGAAAACTTCCTTCCTCCTTCCCATTCTGTTGTTTCATTGTTTTGTTTTCTTTTGCGAAGATTCATTAATCAGAAACCCTTCGGTGCTGCGCTCAAACTCTCGCTTTGCTTCCTAAATGTGTAAATCAACACTCTTTATAACTTAACTTTGAAATGTTAGTATACAAAGTAATGTGGATTTTACCCTTTTATTTTAGTAACGCAATTGCGCGCCTCACACATATATTACGGATCTTAATCAACTATTGTAGCCTAAATTGAATAAATGATTTGACTTTGACTTCACTTAAAACTATAGTTAATTATACATAGATATTTATTTATTCATTATAAGGACAAAGGACACCTTTTCAATTCACAATTCTTTAACGAATTACCCATTTTAGGGATATATTTTAATATTTGCATTCTGGCACTGCGAATGTTGCTACTCGATTGAACAATTGTATTTGTATTTTTGTATTTAATTAAATTTTTATCTTAAAAATATACTATAATAACAACAATAAGCATAGTACAAAACAGTAACAATATAAACATTGTAATTATGTTTTGTTTTTTATGTATGCATTTTGAATTGTCCAATGTTTTGAACTCAACCTGTTACGTTGCAGAGGATCGGGCGAGAATGTCAAACCTACCCGTACACGTGCATCGAAGCAAAGAAGCCCCAGAACAAGCCGCTGAACCGCTACCGGGATGTGAACCCGTTCGACCACAGCCGAATCGTGCTCAAGCGCAGTGAGCGCGACTACATTAATGCCAACCTGATCAAGGTTAGTGCACATTGCAGAGGATATAGCGCATTGGAACCATAGGGCCTACTGTCATCTCTAAACACATAGATTATACTCTCGACTATTATTATTATTCAGAGACTAGGCAACCAGGACCGCAAAATGAGTCCTCTGCCATAGTCCACGTTTCACTAAATAACTGCACATGTGCTCAGCGTGACAGGTGGTGAGCCCATCGCCGCTCTATGCTGTTGGATGTATGTGCAGTCTTTTGTCCGTTAGTCGCCCTCTTCGACACCCAAGGGAAGAGACGGGTCGGTAGTATTATTTCTATGAGACTCACCACACAGCTTTTAAAACAGTATAATTTTTATCTTACTATACAATTTATGTAATTAAGAAATTTCAGTAGACCCCAGGCGTTTGAGGATCAACCATTCATGCCTGCGACCACACGCGAAATTGACTTAACAATGTTATGATTTTGTACATTCATAGAAACAAACAAACTTACATACTTGCACACAGGCTCTGCCGGGTTCGCAGTCTCTTTTATGTATCGCTAGCTGGGCCCGCGCCTAATAGACGACGCGGTGTGCAAGGGATTCTGGCCTTAAGACTGGTAAAGCGACGGTGTACGCGATAGTACGAACAAACATACATACTTGCATTTTGCCCATTTACCAAAAAGTTATGCAGTGAGTATTGTGTGTTACTAATTACTCTTTTTACTTTACTTACTTCTCGACGTTGGGTGGCAGATTTGTTGCAGGGGGGTGATTAGAACGCCAAACACACTTGCTGGGGCTCGAGGCTCACAACAACTAGAGGTAGACTTAGCAATGACACAAATAACATCCTCCCAATTTCAACTGGTGAGCCAACGTATTGGCCCACAGACCTGAATAAAAAAGCCCGATCTATTGGACTTTTTTTATTGTCAAAGGCCTGTCAAAGCACTATTTTAAGGCGGAATCCTGTTTTGACAGCGGTTCTGATCACTCCCCAGCCATATTAATCATAAGCACAACCCTAATTTACTATGAGAGGTCGGAATTATTGTGCAACATGCTTACAGAAAGACTTCAGAGTCCACATAGAGAGGGATATTGAGATGCACATGTCCCTAAATACGCACGAGGAGATAGAAGATGCAACTTACCGTATTACTAGTCTGATACAAAAGGCATGCTGGCACAATACTCCAACTGAGAGAAAGAAACACCAAAGTCAAGAAATACCACTTGAAATAAAGCAAAATGTATTAGAAAAGAGAAGGCTGAGAAAGAATTGGCACCATTCTAGGCATAAAAGTGACAATACAGCACTAAACAAAGCCATTACTGGGCTGAAACACATGCTGGATAACATTAAGAATGTTACACTTCTAAGCAAACTGGATTGACTGCCACAGCACAAACAGATTACTCTTATGGAAAGTCACCAAACCCCTAAGCAGACCCCAGCAATTTAAAGCGGCATCATGGTGCGTACATGGTAAATGGGCTAAAACTAGCAAAGAAAAGGCCAAAGTTTTTGCAGACCCCCTGGCAAACGTTTTCAAGCCAAATGAAAGTGATCGCGTAGACATTGAGGCAGAGATAGACAATACTTTGCTGCAAGACTTCCAACTGTTCTTGCCTCTAAAACCAGTGACAGTACTTGAGCTAGTTAAAACCATAAAAATCCCTTAAATTAGAAAAGCCCCAGATTTGATTTGATCACTAAAGAAATCCTTTTTCAACTTCCTAGAAAGGCATTAGTCTATCTTACTACTTTGTACAATGGTATACTGCGGATGCAGCACTTTCTTTACTTCCTACTAATATTATAAACGCGAAAGTTTGTAAGTATGGATGGATGTTTGTTACTCTTTCACGTAAAAACTACTGAATGGATTTGGATGAAATTCGGCATACAGACAGTTTATAACCTGGATTAACACATAGGATACTTTTTATCCTGATATTCCCACGGGAACGGGAACCACGCGGGTGAGACCGCAAACGGCGGCTAGTGATATATAAAGCAGAAAGCCTAAAGAAGAAGTTACTTCCTACAGGCTGATAAGTCTACTACCAACTCTCTCCAAAGTATTTGAAAAGATGCTTCCCACTAGAATAGCGCCAATACTGATAGAAAATAACATTGTCCCCTAACACCAATTTAGATTCAGGCAACAGCATTCAACTGTTGAGCAAGTACATCGTGTGTGTGATAAAATTCGCAAATCACTGGAAACAAAAGAGCAGCAGCGTTCCTAGATATCCAACAGGCCTTCGACAAGGTGTGGCACAAGGGATTACTGTGCAAGATAAAGCAGTCTCTGCCGCATAGTTTCTACGTCTGATGGCGTCATACGGTATGACTCATATCTGTCTAACCGCACGTTCCAATTTCGGGAGGATGGAGACAGGTCTGAGATCTGCGGCATTATGGCCGGTGTGCCTTAGGGCGCAGTCCTCGGGCCAGTGTTATACACGGCTGATCTTCCTGAATTGGACGGGGTAACAACAGCTACGTTTGCTGACGATACTGCACTATTGTCTAGCAACACAGATCCTCTAGTGGCTTCTAACAACCTGTAAATCAGCCTGCGTAATGTGGTTAGCTGGCTCCAGAGATGGCGGATCAAGGCGAGTGCGTCCAAGTCTGTGCACATTACCTTCACACTTAGGAAAAGAAATTGCCTACCAGTGACCCTAAGAAACAACATCCTGCCCCACCATGAAACAGTCATATACTTTGGACTGCATCTGTATAGACAATTTAGTTAGAAGAAACACATAAAAACAAATCGAGACTTATTAAATACCCGGTTCAGGAATATGTACTACTGGCTGATGGCACGAAACTCGTAACTTTCCATAGCAGCGCCTCCTGTTGGCAAACGGGGCGAGTTGTCATACAATGTGGTACTTACTTAGTAGTTACCTGTTACTTTATAATCACAAAAATCCATTTAAAAAAATAAAAACTAGTGAATTATATTGTATTTATTTATTTATGAGTGTAAAACGTGAATTTTATTGTGCATTTCAATATATTTAATTCGATTGATTTAGAGTGGCTCTTCGGGCGGAAAATTTCAACATCGGCTTCGACAAATCATTATAAAACATAAAAAAATATTGCATATAAAGTAATTTTAAGTTTTATCCCCCTTTCTTTAAATTATATTTCACAACAGGGTAGTCTTGGCCCTAAGTTGATGGTAAGGCCGCAGATAGAAACGGAATCTCCTGGAATCCTCAGCTACTAAGGAGTTCCTTAGTAGCTGAGGATTCCAGGTAAATAGTCAGTTGACTATTTTGAGCTAAAACTCTGAGATAGACCTAGATAAGGTAGTGGTAGCTGGTAGCTATCCTGAGTCCTGATCGTCATCAGCGTAAATTGTCAACAATTAAATTAAATTAAAAATCAAATTGTCAAAAATACTTGACGCGCTAGCTACCATAATTCTACTGAATTAGTGAGTCAGAATTTAGTATAAATTCGATTGAAACAATTATACAAAGCCGATAAGTTAAAGCCATTTATATTCAGCAACTTTTATAATGCCAGGTTACTGAAAGAGTGACTATAATAACCCTTGGGGTGCCTGGTGGGTCTGACAGACCCGTCACTTTAAGAAATTGTCGATATTTTGTTAAATATGAAACCAAGCTTGCGGTGCTCAAGAGTAGCTTCGCAATATAGACTAGAGCTAATTTTGCCACCGCCCATACAGCCTTCAGTGCACCTGCGTCGGAGTAGCACGTTTGTTAAGTGCGTTTATGTCAGAGAAACACGACAAGGCACGGAGCCATTTTTTTACCTAAAATTAGATGCATTTTCATTTTAAAATGAATTTTTATTAGAATTGGTTAATGAAGTTTTTTAACACATATTTGGTTTTAATTTGTAAATATATATCACTAAAATAACAGAAAATATAAATTAAAATATTTCTATAGTATCAGTTTATATTTAATAATATAAATAACGGGTCCATCGGACCCACCAGGCACACCGTGTGAGTTTTACCCACCAGGCACCCCTTGGGTTAACAGTATACCTAGCTCCTCCGTGCTTTGAAAGGCACGTCCCGGTTGTTGTAACGTAACACCAGCCGACGACTAACCAATCCGTGTTGGGTCGGTCGGTGTGGTGGGTTATGGGTCGACCTTCTCATTTGCTTTTAATCACGTGGGAAGTTCGGAGCCCACAAGTGAGGCTGTTATAGCCTGCCATTGATGGTCGACTGAAAAGATGCGTCGTCGCTTTGTTAGCAAATGCATATAGGTAATTCACTTACCAATTTACTTTGCTTAAGGCGAGTCACCGGTAAATGCGGGTAAAACTGTTTTGCTAGATCAAATGGTTTATGTATTTTCTATTAAATTAGAATCGCACCCACGTCCTTCGCAATCCGCGCGGCTGCGTTGACCACTCTACTCCGCCACCAAGGAGGTTACTTCGCTTACTTTCGCGAGGCCGCACTATTGTTGACAAGGAGCAAGTAACTAAAACCCGCTTTTTTGCAAATCGTAAACGGGATTATTTAATTTTGTTTCTGTCGTCTTTAAGACTGCATTTGAATGGATGTAAGGGTGCCGTCTAGACAAAACAAACACAGAAGATGCAGGCCCAGGCAGGCCAACCGGTATTTTTGCCGTATGTGAAAGGAGTGAAAGAACACACTCGATAAGTTCTCTAGAAATTCTAAATGAATCTACACCCCTTTCAGAATAGTACTCACAAAAAAGAGTTTTTTCTTAACGACATTAATCGGTGAATGTTTTTTTTTTGTAGAAGTGAATCGTACGTTATGTATTACATACAATGACATTTTATAGACATGGACTAATCACGTCGTACAATAACGCAGTCAAAATATGGCACACGCCTTGAATTTTACCCTATTCAGCTTCAAGTGCTCTTTTCATACATTGCCGCTGTGACCAGTCCGGGGCAGTGGTCCAACTGCTCGACACCCCGATCTTTTAAAAATCCTTTTAAACATCCTCTTTCATTAAACTCATTAAGCAGTAAAGAATTAAAATGATGCACTCAAAGCTACGTATACTGATTTTTGAAGCTGACTGGAACAGAGAAGCAGTGGAGTAGCAACGGGCTGTTAAGTTTTGTTTATATTTATTGAAAAATAATTATATTTTCTTCAACTCCTACATACTTACATTTTGACTTTTATAAGTAAATGTTACATAATTATTTGAAAATTTTTATCCTTTTCGATACGCACAATAAAATAAAAAATGTGTTATGCTATTGGATTTTATTTAATTCTATTCTCGGCTCTGGTCAGCTTTATAAAAAATCTGTAAATGCAGTTATGTTTACGCTGTTTCTTAAAAATAACGGAACGTTACTAACCTAACGAAAGTCATGGTTCTTTATATTAAAACACAAAACATGAAATGTTTTGAGTTTTTATATAAAAATCCCATCGAAAAAACGTTAAATTTTTTTAATTCGGGGTTATTCGTGGTAACTTTTCCAATTTAGATAATACTAGCGGCCGCTTGCGGTTTCACCCGCGTGGTACCCGTTCCCGTGGGAATATCGGGATAAAAAGTATCCTATGTGTTAATCCAGGTTATAAACTATTTGTATGCCGAATTTCATCCAAATCCATTCAGTAGTTTTTACGTGAAAGAGCAACATACTTTATCCATACTTACAAACTTTCGCGTTTACAATATTAGTAGGATGTACTGGACTAAGTATTACCTAATTGTTGTTTGTGATGATAGAGGTTGTTCTTGTTCCGCACCATGCAAGCCCTGAAAAGGACAATTAGTACAAATGTATAGGTGCAGAACTAGACAAGACAAGAATATTTATATCGTTTCGATTTCTATTTACTCCTTACGAGTACGTGTAACGAGTTCAGTTGATCTGATGACCTTCTTTTTCAACACCTCTTTTTCTTGATTGCCTTATTACAGAATCATCGGAAAACTATAATTTTGTTGAAATAATAGGTTGGGGAAAAAGTTTCTTCGCATTTTCTAGAAAATTAAAAACATTTTTAACCCACTTACTCCTGAATTAACTTTTTTTGCACGATTGACTTAAAATTTTGTAAAGGGAAAAAATAGTAAAAAAATATTGCATTTGAAGAAAAGCCGGAAAATGCCGTGTCGCAGACGACGCAGTAGGAGAATGTACTACGAGTACTATGTAATTTGTTATTTTGATTTAAGTTGTCTTCGTGATAAATCAAAAAGACACGACAGTTTAAATATTTAAATCATTAAAAAGTATTTGATTAATAGGTGATGATGATGATGATACATACGTATTACTTTTAAGATGTAGGATCTGCTTTGAATCGTGTGTAAAAAAATTGCATCTTATGGATGCAATTTTACTTTACTTACAAACAAATAAATTGTACTAATAAAAGTACATGTCATAAGACAAGTACCTATATGTCATAACATAAGACATATACCACAACGCGGTCGATCTATTCTTTACCAAATGTTCATTATGAGTAAACTGCAATTTTCTTCTTCTCCAACTTATCATCGCCCACTATTTACCTATATATACATATATTAAAGGTGTACGTCTGTAGGTACGCCTCTTCGGTCTTGATGTCATCGGACCAACGAGCAGAAGGTCTGCCGATGCCCCGTATACCCTTTCTTCCACAGTAGAATGTAGTTGCTCTTTCTTTCATCATTACGACAGATGTGGCCAGCCCAAGACCACTTCGTTATTGCTAACTCAGTTCCCGATATCGGTCACATTTTGTGCGTTGTCTCATGATGTCGTTTCTCACTCAGTCGCCTATGGTTATTCCTATCATACTGCGTTCCATCTTTCTTTTAGCGACTTTGACGTTGACGTACGAACTTGGGTGGCGGTAGAGTCAACGATTCGCATGCGTAAATCATAGCCAAAGAGCACACGCTTCAAAGTTTTAGTTTTGAATCTTGGTGGAATTATTCTTTAAGTATAGGTAGATGCTATTAGTTCTACAGCTTGTATTAGAATGGAATTTTACTGATAACACGTTCATTTAGAGGATCGATACTTCACCTCTTAGAAAGCTGTGCAGGAGACGAATAGTCGTCTGTTCTGTTATCAGAAAAATATTTTGCACTCCTCTTGCTCAAAAAGACTGTCATTGTAGCGTTCCAGAGCGAGAAAAAAATAACTTTTCTTGCCCTAATTTTTTTTAAATTTTTGTCTGTCAAATGACAATGAGCCTACAAAATCGAAAAAGTCTTTACTCTTATGTAGAATAATCATGAATAAAGGGTTCAGTCGCAGAATGTACCTTTCGCATAATGCACCCCATGCGCAAAAATCCCTTTCGCAAAATGTACCTTTCGCAAAATGCACCTTTTGCAAAATTTACCTTTCTCAAAATGCACCTTTCGCTAAATGTACCTTTTGCAAAATGCACCTTTCGCAAAACGTACCTTTTTCTACATTAACCCGTATAGTCCGTTAGTCGCCTTTTACGACACCCAAGGGAAGAGATGGAAAGACTGCACATGCATCCAACAGCATAGAGCGGCGATGGGCTTATAAAAATAATACTACCAACCCCTTTCTTCCTTGGGTGTCGTTAAAGGCGACTAACGGACTATACGGGTTAATGTATAAAAAGGTACGTTTTGCGAGAGGTGCATTTTGCGAAAGGTACATTTTGCGAAAGGTAAATTTTGCGAGAGGTGCATTTTGCGAAAGGTACATTTTGCGAAAGGGATTTTTGCGACTGAACCGACTATAAGGGTGTTTGCAACGAACTTGCGTCTGTGGACTGGAACTTAGTCACATCCTTGTCTTCTGTTGATAATGCTGTGCAGGCTTTTATGAATATCATTAACAAAACTATAAAGTCTCACACCAAAACAGTAAGCATCAGTAGATCAAAATATGTTATCAAACCGTGGATGACGCCTGGTTTGCTAAGGTGCTCTCGCCATAAAGATAGACTTTATGCTAAGTCAAAACAAAATCCAAACAATGAAATATTATAGGTTTCGTATCGCAGATATAGAAATTTTTACATATATTTGATAGGGAAGATTAGGCAGACTTATGAAAGAGAGGAACTACAAAGAAACAGTAAAGACTCAAAACAACTCTGGAAAACAATAAAGGACATTTGTAACGCGAAGGTCAAACACGATCAACCCAGTAAGTTAATGTCAACTCCTAACAGCCCCAGGGTTTCTTTAAACAACTGTAAAGCGTATTTCTCAGCAGTGGGTCAAAGTCTGGCCAGCAACATACTAGGTCAAATTAATAAATCAGAGAACGAATTAGCTTCCAAAGTAGTTCTTAATAATTTTCCCTCTGACTCGTTTTTCATGATACCTACTGATCGGGAAGAGGTTCTCAGCATAATAAGACAACTTAAAAGCGACAGTGCACCTGGCCTTGATGGTGTCCGTACGTCCTTTGTAAAATAATCAAGACTCGTGCTCTGTGAACCGTTAGTGCACCTATATAACTTGAGTCTCGGTTCCGGCTGCTTCCCCAGAACCTGGAAAATTGCCCTTGTTACCCCAGTTTATAAAGATGAACCTAGAGAAGAGCTGGGAAACTATTGACCGATTTCACTTCTTAGTGTTTTTTCCAAAATAATGGAAAAAATTGTGAACAATCGGCTATCTAAGTTTCTTGAGTTGAATGGTATACTGTCTCCCAGACAATTTGGTTTTAGACGTCATAAGTTCACTGAGGATGCTGTGGCGCTTTTGACGGAGCTTGTGTCTGGGTACCTGGACAGGGGGCAAAAATGTGTAGGGGTGTTTCTGGACCTAGTCAAGGCCTTCGACACTGTATCTTCTAAAATTCTGTGCCATACGTTAGAATGTCGGGTGTGAGAGGTGTTGCGCTCGACTGGTTCAAGAGTTATCTCTCTGACAGATATCAGCTTATAAAGGTAAATTCAGAGAGAAGTGATCAGTTTCCAATCAACTTTGGTGTCCCCCAGAGGAGCATCCTCGGCCCTACTCTATTCATAATTTACATGAATGACATCCATGATCTGTCGTTGGCAAATGCCGATGTGAAATCTTATGCTGATGATACTGCTTTGCTTATCCTCTTTAACGGTAACAACTAAATAAATGCATTTCATGTAGCCGAGGCTGGACTGTCATCCATCAACGGCTGGCTCAAGAATCTACTTACACTAAATTCCTCAAAAACAAATTATGTATGTTTTCACAAATTGTCTATTTCCGGACCACCTGTTGGGGGCAATATTAAAATTCATTTTTTTTATTTAGTTTCCCCTCTGCACGGCAGCTGCGACTCCATCTATCGTACCGACTTTACCAAATATCTGGGTATTATGATCGACGAACATCTCTCTTTCAAAAGTCACATCCAGTGTCTCTCAAAACGTATTAGAAAAATATCCGGCGTCTTCAGGAAACTTAGATAATCTGCTAACAAAGAGCTGCTTATTACGATTTATAAAGTTCTGTGTCAATCTATTACTGGGTACTATGTCTCGGTCTGGGGTGGTGCTGCCAAAACGTCTTTACTACAGGCCGAACGAGCAAACAGATTTCTGCTCAAAATCATGTTGAAGAAACCTTATAGATAGATACCCTACAGCAGAACTTTGTAAGGAAGCAAGTTTTGACGATTCGCCAACTATTTATATTAAAATCCTGTCTAAAGGCGCACAAACGGCTTATCACTTTCGATAACTACGAGACACTCTTAGATAAACGTATTTTCAGAATCTCAATTCTGTCTGTAAACTCACATTTTGCTACCAGATTTGGGCTTGTGACATAAGGAACTGTTCAGCCTCAGAAGCAAAGAATATTTTATCTAAGTGGCTGCTTGAGAATTCTTTTATTGAAACTGAAGCACTCCTCAGTCGATGTTTCTAAGTTTATTATTTGTTAAATAGGTTAGCTTAATTTTTTGCATGTTGAATTTATTTATCAACGAATTTTTCGATTTTGTTTTGACGACCTCCTTGGTCGAGTGGTTTGTACATCGGTTTTCATGGTGTCGCCATCTCTGAGGTTCCGGGTTCAATCCACGGTCGTGTCAATATAGAAATTATTGTTTTTCTAAATTGTCTCGGGTCTGGGTTTTTTCTATCCTACTAAGATTATAAACGCGAATATTTGTAATAATGTATGGATATTTGTTACTCTTTCACGTAAAAACTACTGAATGGATTTGGATGAAATACAGATAGTTTATAACCTGGATTAACACATAGGATACTTTTTATCCTGATATTCCTACGGGAACGGGAACTACGCGGGTGAAACCGCGAGCGGCCGCTTATGTATAATAAGTATGTATTTTAAGTATGTTTATCCGTTGTCTAGTAACCATTTAACGAGTTTCATAACGAAGCTTCTCTTGGGCTAGATAATTGGTGTGAGTGTAGGAAAGTTTATTATTTTATTTATTTATCAACCTCAATCTCACATTTAATTTAAGGTCGCAAGGCCAAGTAAATTGTAAATTGGCTTACCAAAATCCAGGCACTGCCTAGCTTGGAGGACTCTGATAAGCTCATTGACTCACTCTACCTATGCACATTTTAAAGTACGTATTTCCAAACCTGTACTGTATTTATTTTAGTGCAATAAAAATATAATATTATATTATACTATACGATATATTATCCAGAACTGTAAGCAATAAAACTTTAATCCATAAAGGTGCAATATATTCATCCGATTCATAAAAATTATCTGAGCAAATGACGCTCGTCTTATTTGGTTTTTCAAATTCTTCGGACCTTTTTCTTTCTACTAATTTGCGCAAATTATTTTTCCTAATCAATGTGCTCGATGGCGCAGCGGCTAGCGCGTTCGGCTTGCGATCTTGCTCGCTAAGCAACTTTCGCAATGCCGGGTCGCTGAATGGGCGACCATCTGACCATATTTAAAAACATCTTGAGCTCCTCCGTGCTTCGGAAGGCACGTTAAGCCGTTGGTCCCGGTTGTCGTAAGATGGCAGTCGTTAAAACCCACCAACCCGCATTGGGCCACCGTGGTGGGTTATGGCCCAATATCCCCACGTGCTATTGTCCACATGGGAGGCCTGTGCCCAGCAGTGGGACGTTAATAGGCTGATGATGATGATGATGATGAATCTATGTGCAGAACGGCTAAAATGTCGTAATATTTACATTTTGTACGATCACTTCGTTCAATTTACATTGACGCGGTGCTGCAAGAACACGTTTTTACCATTTTCGATGATTTTCTTGTATACCTCGGTAGTACCTTAGGTGATTTTCGATTTCCCACCCTCCGCGGTCCACGCTATTGAAGCAACAACCCCGCATGTCCACATCGGCGGTGTTAATAGCATATCGCACTAATCGCAATTAGCTGGGCGCAATTAGCAGCCTAATGCCAGTAGCCCTGCAGCCGGACGTTTATGGGTTTGCAATTATGACGAGCGTAAATGAACCGTGGTACGATCGGTTGATTGGTTGGACATTTAATTGAGATTTCCAAACGTAAGCCAGGTGCAGAATATCATCAATCATCACATTTCATAGTAACCACTTGAGCTCAACTTGTGACAGCTCAGATAAAAAATGGAGAAAAAACTAATAATAAAAACTAAAAAAAATACTAATAAAAAACCACTCCCATGCACAATTAGTACTTTTTAGTGCCAGTTGCCAACGTTAAAATTGAAGCTGCTTTACCATTGTTAATGTTTACTGGACCCAACAGCAATACGTGAACGCCGCGCTGTGTAGTGGGAAAAACATGTTTTATTTTATGGATTTTCGCTCCAGCTACCGTCCCGACCACAAAAATATCTTGATATATTTCTGTGGTCCCGACCAATTATTTAAAAATCCGAAATATATAATTTACTTCTCAACCTTGGAAAAGAAAAAAAAAATTTAAACAATCATAAAATCGTGTGCTTCAAGCTGTAATCCTCGTATTTGAAATCTCAATGAAAACTAATTTCGACAACGCTAAAAAATAGTCATAAAATAGTCATAAATAGTCATACATGTAAAAAAAATAGTCGCATTACAGTTTCGGAGTTATAGCTATAGGTTAGTGAGGATTATGGTGTGAACGTCAAGCTGTAATCCTCACTTCTGGTGCAAGCAAACGGTAAAATCTTTCGAATTGGTTTCGAATCCAACATCGGTGCGCGCCAGTGTTCGCCGCGTTTAGCAAACCAAAACTTAATTTTACGAACCTCAATCGAGTTTGTTTCCAATTAATAACGCTATTGTCTGAATGTTGTTCCCCACGCGTGTGCCTGAGCGCTGAACCCTGGACGTTGCATATGCATTCAAAACCTAACAAAATGTAGGGGAAGTCAGCTCAATGCGGCCATAGAAGGCAATGCGGCCACACCCAATTTTTCGGTAACTAAAAACGATTGCGCGACGTTGCCTTTGTGCCATTATAACCAACCTCCCGCCCCGCACCAAGCAGTCGTTCGGTGCCGATTGGAGTAAACGCGTTGCCGCGGCGACATGTGCAAGGAATTTGTGCATTTTGTTAAAAAAATCCAGGGAAAGTTTAACCTGTTTTGATCAAACCTCTTCAGAATTCAATCTTTTTATTACACGTCTTTTGTTACTTACCTATTTGACTTTGAATGTGTAACATTTCTTTCGACATGGGATAAATAATGTGAGCTGAGTTTATTTTTTAAACAAAATGGTGGAAAAAGGTAAAGCGGTCCGGGCAAAGTGGCCAATTAATAAGGGCAAAGTTGGCCGCTTTAATAATTTGTTTTTGTGTATTACGAGTACTTATGATTAGAATGTTTTATATATTTTTTGATTTAAGTACGAGTATTAGTTAAAACTATTTTAACGGGACCTAACACGATTAATTTTTGTAAGTAAGTACATATCTCCAGTTCGTTTGTGACCACGGCCGCAGCATCGCGGCCGAAACGTCAAGCAGTAAGTAGATATGTACTTACTTACAACAATTAATCGTGTTAGGTCCCGTTAAAATAGTTTTAATGCAATGCAACGCGATAGTTTAGAGTATTAGTTAGTTGTTGACCACAACTACAAAAGAAAAACTACGCAGGGAGAACTATTAGTACATGGATTTTAGTAAGAAAGTATGAAGACTGAAATTATTGTTCCATTTGAAACTTTATTAGTTACTTTTTGATTTTATCTTAAATAAAGCTATTTTTTAATTTTTGGTGTTTTGTTTTTTAAAATTAATTTCTTGTTATATTTAGGCATGACCACTTTGCCCTTACCCCTATGGCCGCTTTAAGCGGCTAACACGGGCAAAGCGGTTTTTTGACTAGTTTTCGTAATTTACAAATTAAAATAAATCGTTTAAGTTTTTGCAAAATGTGCCTACACGTTATGAAAGCTTATTAAATTCCCTTTCTTTTGATATAAAAACCTTTTTTGAAATTGATTCTATAGTGGTATTTTTTTAAAGTCAAAGTTAAGGTGGCCGCTCTGAGCTGACCTCCCCTACCGAATGAAACTGTTTCATAGTTTTTATTCAAAAGCAAACGTAAAACTTGTTTAAAGCCCTCCTATCAAATCAAAGACCTAAGCAACAAGCTACAAAGCTTTGTTATGTTCTGCCAGCTGATCAATTAATTAAAAAATAAAAAACAAATTTGTTTACGCTCACACCAATTATCTAGACCAATCCAAGAAAAGTATTCTTTTGAAACTCGTTAATATGGTAAGATAACGGATAATAATAATAATACTTAAATAGAAAAACACCCAGACCCGAAATCCATTTATAAAAACAGTTTTTCTTTAAATTGACCCGACCGGGAATTGAACCCGGGACCTCAGAGATGGCGCGACGCCAGACCCGGCGCGCTAACCACTCGACCACGGAGGGCGTCAATTAACCAGTCCTTCAGTAGTTAAAGGTGACGAAGGCTAAGTTCTACTCAGGTCAGGGGTCGTAATATCCAATCAGGGTTCTATGTAACTACATCTTCAGGGTCCTGTTGGAACTTCCACGTTTTTGTAGCGCATCAGACATGTTTTCAGATGCTAATTTTGATGATTTATTTACCATCATGCGAAAGAAGACTGTTTTGTTGATGCTGCGATAGCGTGAGAACGCCAATAGAATTTTGGGGATGATTGCTGACAGGATGGACTCTGCAGCCATCGGTATATAGGTTGACGGAATTGCACGTCACTAAGCGTGCATATCGGTAGACCGGCAGTAGGTTTATCTGGTCCACCTTAAGTTATAATTGTGGGTTGTAATCAATGATATTATAATATCATTGGTTATAATTCATTTAGTTTTATTTATTTATTTAAGCTAGTATACCGTTGCAGGATTAAGGGTGGATTCGACCAAACTGGAATAAGACACTCCGAGATTAGTCTATACAATTTCGGCGTTTAATCTAGGTATAAGACCATATTTCAGTTTGGTCGAATCCACCCTTAGACTAGTTGACTTCGTCTTTAAGGGGGTGCCGCGCGATCGCAAAAACTGACATAAGTCTCTTAATGAACTTTAGAGCAAAATCAATCATATTGATATTTAAAATTAGAACAATTCTGCTTTGAAGTTTCAGACCTAGTAATTTGATTAGAGCAATGTTTTTATCCTGCGAAATGTACAAAACCATCACGCGCTTGTGTAAAAAATTAAAATTTACTTTTTTAAAATGGGGGTGACCTGCGGAATATCAATACAAATATTTTCATGTAAGAATTATTGTTTTATGCGTATAATTAAGAAAGTTGTAAAAAAAAATTTTTTAAGTGTCATTAGATTTATGTATTGTTTGTTATTCTTTAAAGAATTTGTTTACAATTTCAACAAGACCACGAACTTGTGCAATGATCAGGCTAACTTACGTAAGTTCTTTTAATGTATTTAACTAATTCAGCGTATAGTAAAAGTAACTTAAAAATACGTAATTTTTCACAATTTCGTGCAGGATTCCCTTAACATTCGATTTTTTCCTTCTCCTTACCATATTGGTTAATTTTGTAGTGGACAACGGGCTGAAAAGATAACATAGAATGGAATAACATACAATGCAGAACGGGTACGTAGGTAGGTACACTTTGCTACAATTCATAATGATTTGAATCAGCATATACGAGTGTTACATTGTAGGTTCTTAGATACTGATTGAATTCCCTATCCCTTTTTATTCTATTGCTATAATTTATTATAATTTTATTTATTTCACCATATTGTGTTTTCAATTTTTTTTTTGCAATTTGTATTTTTTTGTTCTGCGGTACAATGGTGACTCAGTTACTAATAATATGTGCGTGGTTTGTCTGTTTTGACTGGCGGGCGGGATCCATCATCCGCCCCCGCCGTTGGCGCGTGCAATGTTCGTGGTAGATAGATGCGCGCAGGCATAAACTAAGTAGGTAATCTGTTTTTTTTTGTTTTTTTTATACCTATCACATAAACTGGAAACTGTCTATTGTGACCCTATTTATCTGTTTTTACTGTGTTGTTTTTTATTTGTTGTAAAGTTTGGCATCCAAAAATATGTACAAAAAAAAATTTATTGAGCCAATTGAAAACCAGCGTCCTGGATCCATTGGACCTGACAAAATGCTGAATTGGCTGCCTGTTTAGCTGCGGCCGTCAGACAATAATGTGCTATTACTTATAATAAGTGTTTTATTAATCTGTTTTTTTTTTATATATGTTGTTATACTGTTATTGTAGCTAAATAAACTAGTTTTCATTCCATAACTAGTCTCTTTCTTTTAGTTTATTTATTTAAAACTAGCAGCCCGCCGCGCCTTCGTCCGCAAAACGAACTTGATTTTTTGATTTAATACGACCATTCTCCTAAAGATTACAAACAACAAAAAAAGAATGAGCCAAAAAGCGATGCAGCACTTCTCAAGTGATTCGCGAACATGCATTCCTGGCTATTGATTTTTATTTATATAGATTACTTAGCCTGTTCTCTTCAATTTCATTATTATAGAGTCTTTGTCGAGAAGTGGAACATTACGTATAGGCCTTTTGCCCGTTCTTTATTATCATTGACTGACGGATGTATCAACGAAATGCAACATGTTTATGAATTCGTTGTTTTTGATCCCTCGTCCCGTTATTCAAAGATATTGTCAATATAGTTGTCGCTTAATTATTATACCGATCGTCAACGCTATTAAACGGTGCCAGACACAAGTAGTCTATTTCAAATGTCCCGGCGACGACGCCGCCCGATAGCTGATTTTGGTGCAATGAAACCGAATTGGACTATGCTCAATTCTGTTCCACCGTGTGTGTTATAGGATAAGTAACATCGCGTTTGCACTTTAGTTATTCTTTATGGATATGAGAAAAACATATCTAAATTTTTTTTTCAAAATAACCATTGCAATCGTTTCTATAATTAATTCCATTTTTTATTCATGTAGTTAATTCCATTTCGCCAACATGGAGTTAATATGTACTACGTGCTTATCTCAATGTTCGCCAAGTAGAATTTACTGAATCCTACTAATATTATAAACGCGAATGTTTGTAAGAATGTATGGATATTTGTTACTCTTTCACGTAAAAATTACATAATGGATTTGAATGAAATTCGGCATACAGATACACACATCAAAAGTGTCTAGGGATCAACATATATTTTTGCAATAACTTTTCTCCTGATTGATATTAATTAAAATTTTCTTTAAGGATTCATCAAATAAAGTGTTTTCGTTTGTCTACAGTAACGATAAACCAAGTCACCTTTGCATTAATAAAGAAATTTGCCATTTTCCTAATAAAGGGATTTTTGACATTTGAACCACTAACATTAAAGTTCGAAAAAAAGACTGAAATAACAGTTTTCTTTAAAATTTTATTGGGTAACTTAAACAATTAATAATCCGTGTTTCTACCGCGAACACTAACAACACAAGAACATCGGTTTGGCATACTCAAAATGAGTTCATCCAAATCACGCTGTGGAATGGCCGCCCATGTTCGTTGCAACAACAAAAAAAGGTCTTCTTGCGACTGGATACCCTCCATATTCGGCAGAGCTCTTCTCTGTAGCATATCCCATGCATGCTCAATCGGGTTCAAGTCTGGCGACTGAGCAGGCCAGGGCATGACATTGATGTTAGCTGCGGCGAGAGTCTGTCTTACAACTCTTGCGGTGTGCGGTCGTGCATTATCATGCATTAACTGAAATAAGGGACCGATTTGCACTTGTAGAGGAACGATGACGTCTGATACAATCGTCTCAGCATAAATTTGAGCGTTGAGATTGCCTCTGATCCAAATCAACTCAGTTCTTCCGCCGATCCAAATACCCGCCCATACCATGATGGTTCCACCACTATAAGGATGGACTTCCTGGCAGGATTTTAATCGCTGTGGGCGTCCAGGGGTTCTCCAGTGTCGTATACGTCTTGTATCCGGTCTCATACCAAAACGAGACTCATCAGAAAAGCACACGAAACGCCATTGTTCTTCTGCCCAATTTCTGTGTTCAAGAGCCCATTGATATCGAATCCTACGATTGTGCATTGCTATAGGTGGTACCCTTAGCGGTCTTCGGGAATGAAGGTTCACTTCATGCAAGCGGTTTCTGACTGTTTGGTCGCTAATTAAGTTCCCTGAAGAGTGATGAAGCCTCACGGCTAACATCATGGCGGTTATTGTTGGAGCTCTTCGAGTTGTGATTTGAATGTATCGGTCTTGTCTCCGTGTGGTGCAGCGATACCGTCCTCCATGGCGCTCAGCCACGGTACCAGTGCTTCGGTAACGTGTCCAAAGTCGACTGATAACACTCTGACTTGTATTCAGAGCTAAAGCCACAGTACGTTGCCGGGAACCAGCTTCTATCATTCCCACGGCTCTGAGCATTTCTTCCCTGCTTAAATGACGTCGCCGCTCCATAATAACGTTGGTTTTAATCAGTAGTAGGGAAACAGTAGCTCTAATAATGTCTTCAATGCGTTGTATGTTTTTATAGCGAAAATATTGACAGCTGATTTTCATCTTTTACTAGAAATTGATTGAAAGTTCCTGTTTCAAATTATGAAATGCACCAAAAAGGATCCATATAAATTTATAAAATCATAAATTTATTACAAAGCCACATCTCAATCTCAAGAAATCCGCATAAAAATGCTTGATCCCTAGACACTTTTGATGTGTGTAGTTTATAACCTGGATTAACACATAAGATACTTTTTATCCCGATATTCCCACGGGAACGTATGGATGGATGTTTGTTACTCTTTCACGTAAAAACTACTAAATGGATTTGGATGAAATTCGGCATACAGATAGTTTATAACCTGGATTAACACATAGGATACTTTTTATCCCGATATTCCTACGGGAACGGGAACCACGCGGGTGAAACCGCGAGCGGCCGCTTGTACTTATTATAAAAAATACATACTTACCTAGTACATCTACCTACATAAAAGTCATGCTTCTATTTGAAGGTGCCTTTTACTATTTCGCGGAAAGCCAATGGCGCCATAATAATAGACTGCCCTAAAAGTATTGTAGTATAAATTGTAGTATTTTTTATGATTAGTTATCCGAGCAACTAATCAGAAATCGTTTATGCATATATAGGCTTGTATCATACATCATGTCAGACCGCAGTTTCATATTATATTTCTTGTTATTATAAAGCCTACTTGTGCCACTGCCTGCCTTTGTCCCTATAAATAGTTTCAACATCTCTCGGTATTTTACCCTGTATCATTTTGATGTGGCAGCTACTTTTACACTTTCCATAGAATGTCTACACTATCACTTAATAATTTACAACACAAAAGCTAAAACCTATCTTCCAAATAACTTGTTAAAGCTTTATCTGCACCCTTACTTGCTTTGAGCAAACCTGTTGAGGAAATTTAATATCGTCGACGACTGGCTTATAGTGTCGGGGCTTCTGGGAATACTGCGTTATATTAAGAATAGTGTTCAAAGAAGAAAGTTTAATAAATTAATTTTATTCATATTGCGCATTTTGAACTACTAATACAATGAGTTACGTACGACGGAGCCTCAAGAGAGTTAAGGTTGTCTGCAGTTGGCAGGTCTTTAACGATGCACAAATCGAAGAAGTTCCCGCCCGATCACCTGTCGGCGACATTGCTTGCACAACATTTACGCGCACGCTATACAATACGTACGCGACGTGGGAGTGGAGCGCAAGCGGATATCGGCCAAAAGTGCTCAGGGACTGAAAGTAGTTACATTACCGGTATGAAATAAGTGTACCTTAATGAAGTAGAGGTAAGGCTATACCGTTATTGAACCTTTATGCGATATCGGTACCGAAAAACGTTGCATTGACAGTTTCGGGGCGCGGGATTAGGGGTTTAGATCACGAGAGCAAAGCAAACTAATGCAAATTGATGAGGAAAACCATGATATTAGTCGTTTATGCTTTAAATGTTTGTTATCCGTCTCTTTCATACCAAAATAAACCTTTTTTATTTCTATAATCAAAATGTTTACTCGTTATTTTTCGGTATGACGTCATAGCGCGATATTATGGTAGGTACTGTGGAACTCGTAAAGGTTGGGGGGCGTTTGTTTTAATAACAACAACCTTTATTTAGTATACGAGTTCATTTATTGTATACTTTAAATACATTTATAATTACATATTTACAATATAAAAATAACATGGTCAAGTCTACCCATGTTGGCACTTCAGATCGTTCTCCTCAATTCCCGTTTTGACATCTTGTCAATTCAAATTACGTTTTTATAAATTACTATAAAGTAAAACCAGCCAGCGCCCTAACATGGTATAAACTCTACAGTACCTACCAGATTTTTTGGGTTATTCAGTCGCTGGAAGTTGTCGATCTAGCTTCCTCGACGGCACACCCCTCTGTGGGCGCGTGACTGAGCGCTCGGCCCGATATCCGGAGGTCCGCAGTTCAATTGCCAGGGTTGGTAATTTATGTCAACACCCACCAACACCGACTTGATTTAAATGATGTAAGCCTTTGCTGGGCAGTGGAAAAGTTTATGTTATAATTAAGATACTTAATTATTAGTTATCGTAATCCTACCTAAAAGAATAAGTGCGAAAGTTAGTTTGTTGGCACGGTACGGTTGGTAGGTTGGTTGGTATAATAAATCAAATCCCATCAAATACATAACATGTACAATAATGCACAAGTCTCGCAACGCAGTTCTGCCGTAAACACTTGTGAAATCGAATGCAAACCATCAAGTCGGTTAATTCAGCACCTACCTATCTATGGCAACCGCTGTCCAACGTGTAAAAGGTATCAATTTGTGACAAAGTTGTCACAAATTGATACCTTTTAACTAACGACATTTTGTAGTAACCATATTAATATTATTATTTATTATTTCTTTAATAAATAGAGCGACTTGGCGAACGCATACGTCCAAAGAATCTACATAAAACAAAATCTATCTAATATAGCGCACTGCATCTGCACTGTAAATCTGAGGTTGTTAAAATAACACGCCACACTTTGAAATTCCTGTAGACAAACCATTGAGTGTTCACTCTCGAAAGTGCCATACACGCTTGAACGCATGTGAATACTGAAGAACCAATACACTATTAAGACTTAGCCCTGACTCAGAAGTATATTAATAGGTTATCGACGAACATAAGCTTTATTTATTATTTCAAATTTAGTTTTTACCGGACCAAGCTCGTAATCATGTTCATTATTAAATTGAATATGTATTTTTGTAATTTGTAAATTATTTATTTTCATGGTCAAGCTTTAATCCTTGTACTACACCGATAGAGCCTAAGACTTACGTCAATAATATATCATAATAAGGCGGTCGAAAATTACCCCAATGGCTTTAAGAAAAGGATAGTACGACTGTGCCATTTTATGGCTCGACTTGGCGGGGGCACTTCCGTAGCCCAGATTCTAAATTTTCCACATCGAAGTTACAGGGGTCGAAAATGGCCCGAATGGCTTCAAAAAGTATGGTACCGCCGCCGTACCTTTTTTTTGCTTTTTTTCTCGCCTTCCGGTAGCACTTCCGTGCCCCCAGTCAAATTCGGAATTTCAGAGTTTTTCCTTGCTATAAAGGCTGAACAAAAACTATGAACCAAAAATTGGAGCTTGTGGGTCTGCTAGTTAGTACCTTAAAATTTTGATGATCAGTGAGTGAGTCAGTGACAAAATTAAAAAACTTTGACCTGCAATAACTCTTGAACTACTGGTTCAAATTCATGAAAATTTGAAATATATCTTGATTTGACCTTTGTCCAATAAAAAAACAATTTGGCTTCTAGGTCCTTCCGCAACGAAGTTACAGTGGTTCGAAAATGGCCCGAATGGCTTCGAGAGGATGGTGTGTAACTGTGCCTTTTGTTTGGCTCCGTGCCCTCAGATGTAAATATAAAATTAAAACGTAGGTATAAATTCAAATTATATTAAAGAATCATAAATAACAAACCATTTATTTAAGTTTTATTAATTTTATTAACATATTCGTTCTCAACAAAACTTATTTATCCTATCAAGTATTTGCAATGGTTACGGTCAATATCAATCTATACACAGCTACGGCAGATTATAATACGTAGTGCCAGCTACGGCGCGCGCTACGGCTCGCGCTACGGCTCGTAGCTACAGCGAGTGCCGTTACGCGCTACGTAGGTACGGGTACGGTTTGGCTACGGGCGGCACTTGCGAAGTAATAGTATTAATTTTATCATATTTTGTACATTTTGTTCGGCTTGCGATCTTGCCCGTCAAGCAACTTTCCCTATGCCTGGTCGCTGGATGGGTGACCAAATTAAAAACATCTCGAGCTCCTCCGTGCTTCGGAAGCCACGTTAAGCCGTTGGTCCCGGTTGTTGTCGTAAGATGACAGTCGTTAAAACCCACCAACCCGCATTGGGCCAGCGTGGTGGGTTATGGCCCAATATCCCCACGTGCTATTGTCCACGTGGGAGGCCTGTGCCCAGCAGTGGGACGTTTATAGGCTGATGATGATGAATATATGTTCGCGCATCACTTTAGAATGGCTGCACTTATTTGGCTCATAACTTTTTTGTTGTGTTTGTGTTTTGTATGGAAGACATTTTTGGAAATCCATTACGGGATACGGAGTGTCCACGCGGACGAAGTCGCGGGCAGAACGCTAGTGTGAAATATCCCCGAAGGGTTAGTCAGAGACTAGGCAATGAGGACCGCCAAGGCAGTCCTCTACCCTAGTCCACTTTTCACCAAATAGTGACTACACATGTGCTCAGCCGACAGGTGGTGAGCCCATCGCCGCTCTATGCTATTGGATGTATGTGCAGTCTTTAGTCCGTTAGTCGCCTTTTACGACACCCAAGGGAAGGGGTGGTAGTATTCTTTCACGGCTACGCGACAAGGTTAATAATAATAAATAAAAATCTTTATTGGTCTAAAGAAAAATAACATGTAACATTTTTAACCATGTTTTGATCGTTTATACCATGGCGAGTGCTCTGAAGTGTGAGTGAAGAAGTGAATGCTAATATTCCATCACGCACAAACAAATTTGGTGACTCGTTTCTTTCTCGCACCTCCAAAAAATGGAATTGTCTACCAGAACTCGTTTTCCCTCCTATACCTATGACATAACATAGTCCTTCAAAACAGGCGTGAAGGGGCACTTTGTGGGCCGGCAGAGTGAGGGTGACTGATGCTTCATCTCTTACGCCGCACCAGTTGTCCTCGCGCCTGGACTTCACTTCCGCTTAACATCAGGTGGCGTGGAGTCATTTGCCGGCGTTAAAAAAAAATTAAAGGTTATGATTTATTTATTGGAATGAAGCAGAGCAGGGCTGGTTGCTTCGCTTCTAATTGGTAAATAGCTCCTTATAGGCACTATACACATAATCATAGGTGAAACTGGTAATTTAGATAGGCAATCAGACGCATTGCGATTTAGGGCATCCGCGCTGACCCGGTATAACGATGTTAGCTCAATGTCGTATTACATTTCTAGATTGGCGTCCATTTGTACATAATATGTGATGTTAGTCTGTTGATTCGTTGTAAGAAGACTTTAATAAAGGTTTTTGTAATACAAATACTTTTTTGTATTAAACAATAAGATGAGATAAAATATTACGAGTATAATATAGCCCATGGCACGTTTTGTCAACAGAATATATTTTTTTTCGTTACACCAATAGGGCGGCACATTCAAAGTTGTGAGCAGATGGCGCCACAGTCGTCTGTACCTACTTTGCTTACGTTTTGCGTGAAGTGTGTGGTTGTGATTTTACGAGTTTATTGTGGTAACTCCATAAAAAATGTAACCTTTTTATATGTTCTAATTTGTGACTAATTTCTAGCCCTTACCATGCAGGCCCCAGTTTGTATGAGAACCGGGTTTGTCCTTTACTTATGTTACGTAGACCCCCACACCAGAAATCAATTTCATAACAGTTATTTTTAAATGGACTCGACCGGGAATTGAAGCCCGCCACAGAGATGGCGAGACGCCAGAACTAGCGTGCTAACCACATGACTACGGATGTCGTTAAAGTCGTTATTGCTGTAACACCACTGCAATCTTTTGTTAGCAATTCGGACCATTAGGGACATTTAGGCTACTGTGCCAACTGAAGTGCAGGTAAATTAATTATTAAAAAATGTTTTTGGTAATCTCTCTGAATACCGACCGCGCTGGGGGCCTCGAGCTCGCATCACTTTGGCGATCGTTGCACAGATCACATCATGACCTCGTCACAACTGAACTCCTTATAAAGATTACCTCTAAATATAAGTAACAAAATTGTATTACAATATTCAACATTTTTGGTCACCCTTCTACATAACGACTTAGACCAAGGTAACTTAACTTTGACGATCGTTGCAATATCCTCATGACCGATGCTGATGACTGATGATGGGCTCTAATTAGGCGGCTCTCGATCACACTGCAGCACAACTACCTCTAAACTTATTAAAATAGCATGGAAAATGAATCCTGCAGCTTAAAATGAATATTCCTTCGTACTGCGCACAAGTAGAGAGGTGAATGAGTGCGCTCCGATTTCCTTTGTCCCTCTTGCCCTCCTTCACTACCAGCGGTAATTAAAGACTTAATAAAATAGTTTATTGCAGCTTCTCTATTTCAGTTACATTCAACGAGTGTCGAGTTTGATTAACTGCTTGCATTTAATTTTAATGAGCGGCTTCTACCCATCTATCTTCTACATAAATAAATATCAATATTCACTAATGTATGTTCGCGCATAAATTGAGAACGGCTGCAATGCAACTATTTTATTAATTCCTTTTTTTAATGAGCGGCTTCTACCCATCTATCTTCTACATAAATAAATATCAATATTCACTAATGTATGTTCGCGCATAAATTGAGAACGGCTGCAATGCAACTATTTTATTAATTCCTTTTTTTGTTGCGTCCGTAATTGTCAGGACAGGAACTGTGAAAGATTTTTTTTCAAATTCGTTACGGGCCACGGTGTTTATGTGGCGAAGCCGGCTGGCCATTAGTTTTTAAATAATAGACGTTCTATTCACGGAGCTTATCAGTCTTTTTCATCTGTCTTGTGTAATATAACGGTCACCCAACGGCTGGGCGGGTAGACACCGAAATAAAGCGAGCAAATCTTGTCATTGAGCTCGATCGGGTGTTGGACCTAATTTCTAAATGGGGCTCCGATAATCTGGTGGAGTTCAATGCCAAGAAAACACAGGTGTGCGCGTTCACAGCGAAAAAGTCGCCATTCCTTCCCCTTCCCTCTCTTCAGGGTACATCTCTAGGCCTGCAAAGCAGTATTAACATGCTCGGTATGATATCCGCTGCGATCTGAACCAAAAGGACTACATCGAAACCGTGATTAAAAATGCCTCACGTAAACTCGGTGTCCTGAACAAGGTGCGGCGATTCTTGACGCCTGATCAATTGTGTCTATTATACAAGACACAGGTGCGGTCTTGCGTGGAGTATTGCTCTTACCTTTGGGACGGCTCCGCAAAGTACCTTCTCGATGCCTTGGACAGATTGCAGCGCCGCGCTGTGCGCATTATCGGCAATGCAGAGGTCACTAAAACTCTCGAGCCTTTGTAATTGCGTAGAGATATTGCGTCACTCAGCGTCTTTTACCGTTTATACCATGGCGAGTGCTCTGAAGAACTCTTTGACCTCATCCCTCCTTCTCCTCCGTCCCGCAAACGAGGCGTAAAGAAGCACTTTGTGGGCCGGCAGAGTGAGGGTGACTGATGCTACGTCTCTTACGCTGCACCAGTTGTGCTCGCGCCTGGACTTCATTTCCACTTAACATCAGGTGGAGTGGGGTCATTTGCCGGGCTTAGTATAAAAAAAAGCGTTCCACCCTCGTATTCCTTTAAATACAATTTGTTAAGTAGAATATATCCAAAACGCTATTATAACTTACCTCAAACATGCCTTTTTTTATCGTACACGTTGCTAATGTGAAGTCTAAAACTGCTTCCGCGATGCACTGTATTGCATTATCATGTGCAATACTCGCCATAATTACTTTTTCCTGCCTTTGAGGGTCCAAAAATTGAACGTCGAAATGATGCGAGAGGCGAGTGCCGGCTAAATTGAGTCAAACGCACCGGACACTCGCACACCGCTTTGACGGGCCACGCGCAGGGCCGGATTCAACTGTGTAAGCATTCAGGTATTATAACTGGAGTAGGTACTGAACACAGCACTGCGAAGCCATTTGCAGCCGCACGCACCACAAGCGCTTAAATCATTCACAATCACTGAGGCGTTTGCAGCCCACGTTTATACTGCAACTTAGACCCCAAAAACCTAAAAATCAAGAAACTCACTTATCAGTTTCACGTCAAGCAAGATACGTTCAAAAATTAGGTTAAAATATTGGGAGTACCTAGTTAATTTTTAAAATTTACCTTTTTTTATTCACCCCGGCTTGTTCCTTAACTTGAACTTTACCTTACTTCCGCGAAAAATTGGAGGAAATAAAACCTTTTATTTTAGCACAGACGCCCTTAGGCACGTGCCTTTTTTGACTTTTGGAAGTGGGGGGACTGGGGGGTGATGTGGTGGGGCGGTGCGCTTGGCTGATGACCATTACCCACGTCACTGGACATTGCGTTGCTGAGTCATTTGCCGCCATTTTAATTTGTTACCAAAGTAGCTGCGTTTAAGAGTCTTCTATTAAATAGTTAAATCATACTGTGAATGCACAAAACATATATCACCATAATAAGTGAATTTTGCAATGTTTTGTCATTTTTCCACAGTTTAGAGATAAGATAGCCAGATCCTCAGTGGTTACGGTTTCCGGGGGTAGCACCTTCTGCCTTATCGTTATTTACCATCAGGTGAGATGGAGGCCAAGTACTTATCATCCCTTCCTACACTAGTTACCATAAAGCATTGATAGTAGGTAGCATTTTTGTTTTCGCTTGAACGCTATCAGAGGTAGCCTTTTCTTGGTAGTTGTGGATTTCGGGTGAAGTACGCTTCCTTTGGCTTTAGCGCCATTGAATAACGTTAATAAAATTGTGTGATAATAAATACTAATACTTATAGGTGTCTTTTATCAGAAACTTGACAAGCCACGTGATTACGTAGGTTAATTGGAGCTTTTATTAGAAGCGGACACACGTAATCTGATACTAATTATTAATAGCCATGTGGTAACATTGGAATAATGGTAATTCTGATAAATGTCTCACATTTATCGTAAAAATATCGGCGGCGAGGCCACCGTTACGGAACTAGTTGTTGCCCGCGACTCTACATCTCTTCAGCCTCTGGCTGTCAACAGTATAGTCTTCACGAATGAGCGTCAGCTAACCCTCTTACCCTCTTGGTTAAACGAATGTTTATTTATGTTTTAGGTAACCAGAGCCGTCAAGCTCGCTCCCTTACGTTGTCGAAAAGCACAACTTGTTTGGTCTTGGGCATGCACTCCTCATCCATCAGCTGCTTGCCGTTCTCTTGATGTCGTTAGTCCAGCGCAGTGCAGGGCGTGCGTGTTATTACATGTTATATTAAAATTAATTTTAAAAGGACCTTGTAAAGATTAGGCGTGTATTTACATGAATCGGTATATGTTTATTGGGATTGCCGAATAAAAACTTTTCAAATGTATTGTATGACGCAGCTACATTTCAAACGAATGCACAAATAAATAAAATGAGCTTTTATTCATCCATTCATGATGCCAGCAATTTTCTGCTACGAGCGAGCGTATTCTCGCGGGCGCGGGCGTGGCGCGAGTTTCGTCGTCCGCATGAACACCCCCCGTATCTCGTGACGATATTTAAAAAAAAACCTTGGTTCATGGAAATGTTTGCGCTGCGCTTGTAACAAAAATACCCGGAATGTTACAAATTACATAAATTTAGTTAAATAACTAACTAATAACATTTCGATTCGATCAACTCATACAAGTTGGCTTTTACGTTATAACTTTTTTATGGGATGCCGAATTCTAAGGCTTTTCAAATCTCCATATTATGTTAAAGTTCGTACTTCAAAAACTTATAACACGCACACCTACATACATACAACTTTCATACATAGGTACACGGACGTAAATACCTAAACAACGGTTAGGCAGAAGAGGCCACAGCTCTTCCTTAGCAAAACAATTGTTTGATCTTCCCGTTTCCTCCTCAGTTGGAGCGCGCCAACCGCCAGTACATCCTCACTCAAGGGCCGCTGGCCTTCACCGTGGGCCACTTCTGGCTGATGGTGTGGGAGCAGGGCAGCCGCGCCATCCTCATGTTGAACAAGATCATCGAGAAGAACGAGATCAAGTGCCACTGGTACTGGCCGCACGCCATTGGCGACCAGCACAAGCTGAGCCTGGCGGACGTGCAGCTCACCGTGGAGCAGCTCAGCGAGGAGGACTGCGGGTACTACTCCACCAGGCTGTTCAGGTTAGTCCACGTACAGTGGCCCAATTCACGTATTTCGTAATATTCAAAATGTCGCTTACGTTTAGAAGTCGTCCTATTGAAAAACAGTCATAAATCCGTATTCACCTGTCATTTCGATAGAACAGCGATTTGTCAACTATTTAAACTTAATGTTGCCATTACAATTCTACCAAACAAATTCAAATACTTTTTGTTACGAAAATATGCAGAAATATTTTTTTTTTTTCATCGACTTGGAAATTGTCAAATTTGACGTGTAATCGCTGACATCCGATCATACTAAACGTCAAAATAATAGGTGAATACCGCGGAGGCAACGATCGAACATCGATGAATGCACGTGAATACGCTTAAACAAAACCGACTTAAACAAAATCGTGCGATTGATACGTGAATACGAAAAGGGACTTTAGCGATCAAATCGCTTGCATGTCGTTGAAGTTTTGTTACGTGAATTAGGCTACAGGCGGGCTAGTCCGCGGCCGACCGCTTTTCAGCGGTATTCGCTTGCGCTCCATTTCGAGCGCGCGTGCGTATACAGTAGCGTGCTTTGCCACTGTACAGGGTAAATTTTGGACCCCCCGCCAAAAGAAAATATGGGGTAAAATAAGTAATATTAAGATATTTGACGTCAAAATAATGAATGTTTTCTTTTTTAAAATACAACTCTTTTGCCTGCTTTTTATATCCTATAGTTCTAGGTGCGTGCGCTCACCCTCGCGGACAAAGCGACGGCGCGCTGTGCCATTGGTGCGCGGGGTGAATAATAGCGGTCACGCGCATGCGCTTTGATAACCGCGATAGGCCGCGCGCTAGGTGACAATCATTTTAATTTTCTTAAGGAGATCCTGCACGAAATTGTGAAAATTTACGTATTTTTAAGTCACTTGTACTATGCGCTGAATTAGTTAATTACTTTAAAAGAACTTACGTAAGTTAGCCTGATTATTGCACAAGGTCGTGGCCTTGTTGAAATTTAAAATAAATTGTTTAAACAATAACAAAAAATACATAAATCTAATGACTCCTAAAAACATTTTTCTTCGACAACTTTCTTAATTTTACGCATGAAACAATAATTCTTACATAAAAATATTTGTATTGATATTCCGCAGGTCGCCCACATCTTGAAAAAGTAAATTTTAATTTATAACACAAGCGCGTGATGGTTTTGTACAATACGCAGAATAAAAACATTGCTCTAATCAAATTACTAGGTCTGAAACTTCAAAGCAGAATTGTTCTAATTTTAAATATCAATATGATTGATTTTGCTTTGAAGTTCATTATGAGACTTATGTCAGTTTTTGCGATCGCGTGGCTCCGCGCGGTTCCCTTTTAAGGAAAAGTAGGGCAAAAATGTAAAAAAAAAATGTTTTTTATTTCATTATTTGGTTGTACTGCTGCTATAGGATCACATAAAAAGTGTTGGCGGGGAGTCCATAATTAACCCTGAATACGCGCACGCGCATACGTTTTTAGCACTAGCTGTGGCCCGCGGTATCACCTGCAGTCATTTGAGGAATATAGACCTTGCCCTCCCCCCTTATGATCGGACGATCCGCCTTGCACACCATAAATGCGCGCGTGGTACTCGTACTTTATCTACTTATTCATTGAAATCAAATAAATGATGTCAAGGGAAATTGTGTTCGCTTGTTCGTTCGCCGTAGCGTGATGTTAATAAAGCCTTTCTCGCTGACAATCTAACACATTTTTTATTTTTATTCAATCTTACTACTTTCTGAGATTAGCGCGTTCAAGCAAACAAACTCTCCAGCTTACATAAATTCACAATTGTTTTTCCCAAAGGGTAAGGCAATAAGGACCGCGCCACGTTTCACCATATAACTGCACACGTGCTCAGCGTGATAGCGGCCCATCGCACAGTGGGTGCAAAAACCTCCCTTTCATAGGATTTTAGAAAAAAAATTGCTTTCTTTATCAGTTTTGGTAATCAGTTTGATTAGTTACATCAATTTATTGAATAAAAAATATAGTCTTGGGATTCCCAACTTAAAATTGCTCGTTTGGGTAGTTTTTTAGTATGGGTTTATGAGGTTGAAATTCAGTTTTTGTTTGTGTTTTCTGCACAGTACTTCGTTATTAATACTAAGTACTCATTAGTATAAATTTTCGACGAGGTTATGAAGGTCGAAATACTTTAGTTGTAATATTATGTTGACTGTCATTGTTTTTTTTAACAGTTAAGGTAACGTTACTAAATGATTTAAAATGTCAGATATAAATAAAAGTTGTATACTGAAAACTTCTTTACATTTTTTATTATTATTATTATTTTATTTTATTTAATGTTACTTGTAAATAAAAAGTTGTCCACTGAAAAATAGTTTTATTAATGGCGCGCGGCTTTTAAGCAATAGTCAAATAATTATTCGAGCAAGTAAACACATCCGTCGTCCTTTATCTGTAGTAGTTTAGTTAAGAATAGCTGTTCAAAATTTATTTAGGGCAGTTTTGATTGAATTTATTCCGTTTGGGGTAGTTATGTACCTAAGCCACATAGTAGATAATGAGCTACTCTGTATTAATAACGAAGTACTCTGCAGAAAACACAAAAAAAACAGAATTTTAACCATTAAGACCCATACTACAGAAGTATCCAAACGAGGAATTAATAAAATCATATCTTTTGAACGGGGTCGTTCAGGACCAAGCTCAAAGGTCACATGGCTTTGTTACAGTCTCAGTAATAATCCCTATGAGTTCCAGCCTTACAATTCAAGACCGAAAGAAGATATAGCCAAAACAAATTGTGTTTTCATACATTCGAAACCTTTACGCGCGGGTTTCCTGTTATAAAATTAAGTTGGGAATCCCGAGATTATATTTTTTTCAATAAATTGATGTACTTAACTAATAAAACTGATTACCAAAAACTGATAAAGCAAGCAATTTTTTTTTCTAAAATCCTATGAAAGGGAGCCAATTTTTCTCGCCCACTGTGCATCGCCGCTTTATGCTGTTGGAGGTGCATTGAGCAGTGTGCAGTTCGTTAGTCGCCTGTTATGCCACACAAGAGAAACGATGTGTAGTTAGTATTATTTAAATAATGGGCCGCCACCATGCAGCTGAGTGCACATGCTTTAGCGATATACTTTACCAACAAAATTGACGAGTGGCGAGCTACAAAGTAAAGGAGCCAAAACGACGACGCAATAAAAAGTTTCATTCAAAGTTTGCAAAGTAAAACATAGCGTTTCATAACAATACGCAACTTCGCGTGTTCTTAATTTTTATTTTTATTTATTAATCCGTCGTTTCCGAGGTTTTTTTTTTTTTTTTTTTATTGGCAACGGGTAAGCGCTTGGCCTTCATCTCACCTGATAGTAAGTGACGATAAGGCCGAAGGTGGAAGCGCGCTTCACCCGGAATCCTCAACCACTGAGGAACTGGCTATCTTATCTCAAACTGCCGGAACACAACAATGCTATAAACATCGTTGTTATGGCGACAGACTTAGATAAGATGGTGGTAGCTAGCCAGGCGGACTTAACAGCCCTACCACCAACCAAACCGAGCACACAAAGATGTACCCCCCGCTGGGAATCGAACCCGGGACCTCTGGGTCTGAAACAGGTAGCTTAGCCACTAGACCACAGAGGCGGTTAAATTATGGTTGATATTGTGTGAGTGTGAACTTAGCTACGCTTTTGTCACGTATATTGGTTGCCGTGTTGTTGGCAACAGCCGCTGCACACTTGACCCACTATTCAAATGCACCTTTGCCCGCGCACTCGATTATGGCGGCACATGCTACCTGCATGGCGTGGCGGCCGAAGCGCATATTCGCTTCGGCAACATTCGAAACCGGTTTCTAAATAAGAATAATATTTCATCTTTCATAAGTTGTTTCGATAAAAGAACAATATTTCTTATCTCGAAACTCGTTTCGGAAAAAAGAATATCATTTCGTCTTTCGAATCTCTCATATAAAAAAAAAACATTTTTTTAAATCTCTTTCTTTGTGACAAATTTACATGAATAAAGATCTGTTTGAGTTTGAATTTAATGAAATATAAGCATATCAGAACCAACCTATAAGACTTGCGTTCAATCTCATCTAAAGAGATTTGATTTGTGCATTGGTTTGTTGATATCAATATCATACCAATCGGGCATAGTGCACGCGAGCACAATGTTATTGAACGTTATATCAGGCGTACCCGTACCTAAGTACTTGATTCTATCGAGTATCGGCTTTACTCTATTTTTATTGAACATATTCGATAAAGAGAATTGCAAAGAGAAGGTTTCTTATAACAACGTACTCAGAACCAATCGCTTCTTAAATATAAGACGATTGAACGCATTCCTTACCGTACCAGCCAGACCAACATTGTAGTAGAAGAAAGAAAATGCATTGTTTGAAATATGTTATGACATTCTGAGTAAGGGTTTTTCGTGTTCTGCACTCGTAGTGAATTTGATTGTGGATTGATATCCACAATGCCCTATAGGGCTACCATTACGTGCGGCGCTAATAAAGGGGGGTTAGGCAGTGAAAACGGAAAAATTGGCTGTTTTCTATTAGCTGTTATTCAAAATTTTTTACATATTTCGCACTGAATGCCAAAATTTCTATGGGACTTAGACCAAGACTGCGCTTTTATGAAATTAGTGGCACCTTATGCCATTTTTGGGAAAAATATAACTTTACTGTAGTTAAGTTATATTCAAGGTGTACCTTGGGATATTAGAGAAATCTTTATTGTTAGTGATCATTTTGAGGTTATAATATTTAAACATTTGACAGATAACAGCTGTTTATTTACGTATTAGGGCGGATTCGAACAAACTGGAATAAGACTTACTCCGAGATTAGTCTATACAAATTCGGCGTTTAATCTAGGTATAAGACCTTATTCCAGTTTGGTTGAATCCACTAAACATAACTGTTAGAATAATTATTCAGAAATAGAAGGTATATTTATTTAACAATACGAAATCATGATTAAAGAGGTTTTTTTTGAGACATCTTTGGTTATTGCGCATGATTAGGCAGCTTTTGGCATTCTCCTTTTCAATATGTATTACAGAACGTATGTGTGAGGGGATGACTGTTTCCAAAACACGATTGGAAACATTTGGCTTGATAGAAAAAAAATCCCTGAAGTTACCTCTAAAATTTTATATAAATGCTCATTACGACCGTGTTTTACAATAATAATTCCTATAAAATCATAAATACATAGGTGGGTATTTACCTTTTCGATTTCATGCCTGATTTGGATTTCAAAAAACTAAACATTTTTATTAACTTTTTGATAAAAATGTGAATGGCGCTTACGAGTTACCGCCGCGACACCGCCTCGCGCAACACCCGCGAGGGCCCGGAATTTTCCCTGACCGCCTAACTTCCCTAAGACATTTGAATCTTGAGTTGCAACTAGGGATTGCAATCCCGCAAAACGGGATCACGCATTCCCGTGAGATCCCGCTGCTTTTATTAATCTGCTGGATCCCGCACTTTCAAAGCGCGGATCCGCGGATCCCGCAAATAAAAAAAATTGGCGTTTTTTAAGTCCGATAGTATTAGAGAAGAGTACTTGACGCTCGCCTATGAATATAATAATATCCTGACGGTTCAGCCTACTAGCGTAGAAGCCGAGAGCGTTTAATAAGGATATATTTGCAGTTCACTCAGAAGCAGGCTCGGAGATGGTACAATAAATGCCATTTGCTTCTAAAGAGCTTATTTTCAAAAGTTAGATATCATGATAATAGCATCTAAGAGAAAGTTGCGATTTGATTATTAGTCATTAATAAGACTGAATTAAAAATATAAAACTGTTGTTAGGAGTAAGAGTAAAATTAAACAAAACTATTAAGCTATGCCAAACATTTAAAGATGTATGTAAGAAAACAGATTACTTATACTTACTTATTTAATAAAAGAGAAAAATTTCTTTGATTTTTACACAAAAATCGGTAGTTTCAATTTGATTTTATAACATAATTTCAAAGATTCGGGATCCCGCGTGATCCCGCGCGGGATTGAGTAATCCCGCATATGAATCCCGCGTAATTGAATGAGCTGCGGGATTGCAATCCCTAGTTGCAACCCATCTCTTCCCTTGGGTGTTGTAAAAGGCGAGTAACGGACTTAAAATTACACATACATCAAACAGCAAAGAGCGGCGATGGGCTCACCGCCTATCCCGCTGAGCACATGTGCAGTGTGCAAAGAACTGATTTTGCGGTCCTCATTGCCTAGTCCCTGCACTAACCCTTAGGGGCTAGATAGCTAGCTAAAGGGGCTATAGTCGTGAGCATAATGTGAGTATGTATGTACTCTTCAAACTGTGACGTTTCCGCGCGTCACGGCATGTGCTACATGTTCGCACGCCCACGTTGTCATATATTATCGACAAATTAATATTGCTGTTTGTGTACACGTAGGTGCCTTTGGAGGATTTGTTATAATAGATCATTTTCACAAAAGCATATTTTTATAGAAGCAAATTTTTGTATCGATTTTTTTCATATTCGTAATTTTTTTTATTCCCGAATTTTAATGTAGCAATTATTCATATCGCATTTATTCATAATCGTAATTTTTTTTATTCGCGAAATTTAATGTAGCGATTTTTCATAAAGCAATATTTTATGGTCGCGTTTATTTTGATCGCTTAAGTTACCAGTAGCTTTTTTTATTATCTGCAAATATTTTCAACAGCATTTTTTCTCAATCCACAGTTTTGATGGTATCAAAGTTTTCTAACAAAAGAACCAATGTAAAAGAGTAAATGCTGCTAAAAATATTTGCATATAATGAAAAAATATACTGGTAATTAAGCGATTAAAATAAACGTGACCATGAAATAATGCTTTAAGAAAAATCGTCAAATAAAATTTCGCGAATAAAAAACATTACGATTACGAATAAATGCGATATTAATAATTACGATTTTGAAAAAAATCGATATGAAAATTTGCTTATATAAAAATATGCTTTTGTGAAAATGATCTAACAAATCCTTTGGAGGTGGGGCCGTTTGAATTGCATACAGTTTGTAGCATATTTTATTGATGCTGCACATCGCGCCCGTGCCGTACTGGCCAAGAGCCGTAGCGCGGCCACCGGGAATTGCTATTGTCAGAGAGTTGAGTAGCGCCGTGTTGCTCTTGTATCGCTGGCTCGCTTAATTTCGGTGCCGGAATGCCTTTGTGCAAATCAGGATTTCAGTTGCAGTCCTGAAAACATAATTAAAAGCCGTCGCGAGTTGTGCATTGGTTGCGCTCCAAACTTTCAAAACGGTGATAATTATGGTTTTTACCGTGCTTCACCGTATGAGTTATTCTGTGCTCGGTCACAACAGAAGTACTTACTTACACCCTTTTGTTGTCGATCAATTTGTATGACATAATTGCAACTCGTCTCTTTTGTCACCAGCAAGGCGCTGCTTCAACGCCATACACATTCCTAACATAATTGAATAATGAATAAATATTGCACTTATCACTAAGCGATTCACGTACTTTTAAATCAATCAAATAGTTATTTTAAATACTTACACTCTGCGGCACGGAAAATAGCCCAAACGTAAACAATGCGATATGAAGTAAATAAGTCGTCGTATCTTTAACTTTGTGTGACCATTCATCAGTATGATAGTTTTTGTCATTTTAAGGGGGTAGTTACAAAAACTTGTTCGTTACTTAGCCTTTGTGACACTTGAAACGCATTTCTGTGTTAAGACTCAAAAAAGAAAGGTGAGTTTTAATTAAATTAAAAAATGTGTTTGCAGTTAATTTATTGTTTCTTTTGTTTTTAAATTAATCTGTTGTGTAGTTATGCTTCTTTGCAGAATCATAGCACAATGCCCATTATTCCAGCGACTTGTCGCTTCAGCTGTATTGCTTAGGAAAACTCAACGGGAAGTCGCTGAGATTTTAAATGTACCCCGTACAAATCTGAGATATGTATTGACAAGGTACGATCAGACCGGGCTCTATACCAGAAGGCCGGGAAGTGGTGGAATAAGGTGCACTTCAGCGCGTTACGATCGATTCATTGCCCTCGCAATTTTATGAAATCGGTTTCTTACCGCGGTCGAAATCCGACAACGCCTGCAAATTGCAAGAGGGGTTAATGTGAGTGAGCGTACAATTAGACGAATAATGGAGGAACAAAATCTACGTGCCCAAAGACCAGCTCGGGGTCCAGAACTCCTCCAAGAGCATCGTGTAGCTCGACTTCGTTTTGCCAGAGAACACGCAAATTGGACGCATGAGTAGTGAAACAAAGTTTTGTGGACTGATGAAAGTTGAGTGGACTCAAGAGCCCCTGATGGTCGTCAGCGTGTGTGGAGAAGGCATGGAGAACGGTTTCTGCCAATCACTACTACTCAAAGGTTTGGGGCGGGATCAGTTCCGCGGCACCTACAGAGTTAGTGGTCGTCTAAATTTAGTGCGATACATCGAAGACATCCTTCAAGAACATATTTTGCCATACGTAGGGTTCATTGGTCATGAAGAATTTCTTCTAATGCAGGATAATGCTCGACCTCACACAGCTCGTTGCGTGAACGATTATCTTTTAGATGTCGGAATTCAAAAAATTCAGTGGCCAGCAAGAAGTCCAGACATGAACCCTATAGAACATGTCTGATATATGCTAAAAAGAAAAGTTAAAGGTAATCCTCCACAAACGTTCCATAACTTGAAGTAGACATAAAAAACTCATCCAAATCATGCCTGATCACATGCAGGCGGTTGTCAGGGCCATGGGTATCACTCGTTATTAATTGTAAGTGTAATGTTTTGATTATTTTAGGGCTTACGTTTAAAATTTAACATTGTTTGTAGCGAAAATAGCCCTTTTTTGTAAATTGATTAAAAATAATTAAAATCACATTTTTCTGTTAATTTTTTGGCAAAAATGTATGTAAGGATAACAAATAGGATTAAATCAAAGAAAAATGTTGGGCATTTTAGTTTAAAAAGTAATTATAAGGGTCAAAATGGGTTTGGGCCATTTTCCGTGCGGCTGAGTGTCCTTACGGTTTTTGCGTCTTTGTAATTGAGGAAACTTGTACTTCTGCCTTATATTCTTAAACCATTGCTCCCTTTATCATTATCAAGTAAAAGCTGCAGAATTTGAATTATATTTAGAAACATATCTAGCGGCCCGTCCGCGACTTTATCTGCGCCCGTTTTCTTTCATATTTCATACAAACCTTGGCAATTACAAGCACAACAAAAAAGAATTAGCCTAATAATACGGGCCACCAAATGACAACTGCACTTGTGCTCAGCGTGATAGGGAGTGAGCTGAACCCATCGCCGCTCTATGCTGTTGGATGCATGTGCAGTCTTTGGCCCGATAGTCGACTTTTACGACACCCAAGGGAAGAGACGGGGCGGTAGTATTTTATTACGGAGCCGCTACCAGCACAGAACACCTAACTGTAGTATAGCCTGCTCCCCGCCTGATAAACAATCACCACATTGACAACCTTCGCAGAGCAGTGCGTGAGCCGGACATTTGGAACCGCGCACAATGGGATGGGACCGGCGCCGGCGGCCGCGCCCGGGTGACAGGGATGACGCGCGCCTTCTGTTCACTCGAAATTAACCTCCGCAGTTCCACTTTACATTGGTCATATAACCTGCGAGTTGTGCCCTTCGTGCAACGAGAAGTGAGCGAGCTTGACGCTCCGGTTACCTATCTGGACAATAGGCAGTGAACTACACGTGTTCACGGGGAAACTCTCCCGAGACACTAGTCTTATGAGTACCGAATGAAGAGCGCGCTGCGGCGGGCACTAATTTGGCGTCAAGACCTAACGTTGGTGGTCTCCTGCGCGAGTGTTCTACTGGCGCAGGGACGTCTGGCACTTCTTGCATAACCTAACGGTTGGTCTCGATATGCCAGTACAAATAAAACTTAGTGAATAAGGAGAGGGGATGGTTATATAACAGCTTAGTAGAAACAACAACCGCTTAGGAGATAGAAAACTAAATAGTACCTATGTTACCAACAATTATAAGTAAATTACCTATTAACGTAAAAAATATATAGCACGAAAAAATTGTCAAACTAAAATTATCACCGAAGGCTGGCTGGCCTGTTGTTTTACCCCACCCCTAAATACGCGCAATGATCAAAGAAATGGCGCGTCGCTCCACTCACAGCGGCAAGGTCGTGGCCGGGCACTTATTTAATATTAAAGAGTAATTAGCGCAAAAAGTACAAAAAACATCTGAAATAAAATGATTTAAAAAACTGCAGTAAAGCGTCATGTTCTACCTTGTGTCAGTTGTAAAATGAGGTCGAGAATGAGTCGAGATGCGAATCCCCGGCCGCCCGCCGCCCGCCGCGACGCCCGCCAATTAATGTCGTGTACGCGCATTGTTGGCCGGCGTCGTCATTCAATTTACGTCAATGGCCCGTCCTAGAGCGACAGTGCCGATCTATAGGCCAGCTGGGCACATCACTTGCCACTACACCTCACGTCCTTGGAACAGCTGATCCGGCCATCTATAGCATCGTAAAATTCGAAACACACTTAGCTCAACCCGGGAATTGAAGCCACGATCTCCGGGTATCGGGCCAGCGCCTGACCTCGGCGATAACTAGGATTATTAAATGAAATCTAAAAATACATTCAACTAATTCGAATTATACATTATTATTATTAATAGGCCGTGTAACGTAGCGGTGAAAGAATACTACCACCCCCTCTCTTCCCTTTTGTGTCGTAATAGGCGATTAACGGACTAAAGACTGCACATACATCCATCAGGTTAGAGCGGCGATGGGGTGACCACCTGTCACGCTGAGCACATGTGCAGTCGCTATTTGGTGAAATGTGGACCATGGTTTGAGGTCCTAATTGCCTAGTCTCTGACTAACCCTTCGGGGGTAATAGTCGTGATTATATGCATCTATGTGCGAGTATATTATGTATTAGGCCTTAGGACGGTTGTCGTTTCGAAATAAAATTGAAAATGTTTGAATAAAAGAAAAGTCTTGCAGACATTTTATGTTAGGGATTTTATATGTACCTACGTTTAGAGCGGTTATCCTTGTACCCGGTTCACCTTGCTGATATTTCGTTTGAAAACGGAAAGGCTTAAATGCGCTCAGGTATACTTACTCTCAGTTACAGCTCTCAGTGCACGTTGGAGTCTTAATTAGACTTATTTCTCGTAAGACTCTTCTGACTTACCTTGCAGTATCAAAAACAAGGACTGTCGGAGAGCGCAAACACTTTCTTTAAGGTGAAAGTGTAGGGTTGAGTAAAGTGTAGAGTTGAGTAAAGTGTAGAGTTGAGTAAAGTGTAGAGTTGAGTAAAGTGTAGAGTTGAGTAAAGTGTTTTAGGCATAAAAAGAAAAGCAAAAGCGAGTTCGTAAGCTTAATTCAAGTAAGTTCACGAGCTCCAATCCAATACTATAGGAAGTACTAATTAAAATCTTTAATAAAAGCAATACTTTCAAGGTTTTTGTAGTCGCAAAGACGGTGTGTCAATAAGATGATTATGTGCAGCAGCATTAATGTGGATCGGATCGATAGAATTTTCGCGTTGAATATATATACATACTAGAGATGGGCCGAATATGGTTTGAACGGAATACGAACTTCGGCCGAACACTCGGTAAAAAATCAAAATTCGTACGAATTTCGGTTCTTTTCACGGCGCTTTCTCTATTATAACTACAACATGTTCATAACTAGTTTACGCACTACCTTCAATTGTTGGCATTGCATCCCGCCCGCAACCCGCCGCAACCCGCCCGCAACCCGCGACAAATGCCCTCGTGTCCCGTCCCGGTCGGCCATTAGCAAATAAATATCCACGCCACAATTGCGTTATTGTTTACATTATTATCTACATGATTTTAAGTTAATTTACGAGGTAAAGTAATAGATAAATTTTCGTGTTGCAAATACAATGTCGGCCGTATGCCGAAGTTCGGTTCAAGCTGCCGAAATTCGGTTAAACCGAATTTGAAAAGAATTTCGGCCCATCCCTAATACATACTCTTTACTATTATTCCCTAAGGGTGGGTGGAGACTAGGCAACGAGAACCGCAAAATCCCTCCTCTGCCGTAGTCCATGTTTCACCGAATAACAGCTCCACATGTGCTCAGCGTGACAGGTGATGAGCCCATGCCGCTCTTTGCTGTTGGATGTATGTGCAGTTTGTAGTCCGGCAGTCTCCTTTTACGACAGCCATAGGAAGAGATGGATCAGAAGTATTGTTTGAATGAGTTTAAAATGAATTGTTGATGCCAAAAGTATGCAAATAGCTTTCTATCCTCTATATGATATGTCGTAGAACTAAACCCCAGTTCTGTTTAAATGTTCCTAATTACTTAGATGTTAGTTCAAATGTGCAGGAAACTATTTAGTAAGCGCTAATAGCTTAACGTGTGGAGGGTGACATGGAACTGTGTTAAGCGTCCCGGTGAAACAAAGCCGCAAACCGCCAAATTCTGCAGTACAGCGTCACATATTTAGTATTGGTTTGCAAGTTATTGCAATTGCATATGGTTCAATTCATATGAACACATGTCTCCATTGAAAGCTGATGGATATTATTTTAATAATTATAGAATGACAGAGTTTGAACTTCTGTGCGACGTGTTATAATCAACGCTTTTGCTATGCAACGTAACATATAAAAATGAGTATGAATGAATAGATGTAGTAATGCGGTTTAAACATTAAAAACTATTTTCGCGAATTAATTAAGATCATTATTTATTAATTAATCGTTATTATTAGTTACACGGGCTGGACCCAGTTACATAATTACATACATAATACAAAATCATCTTCATTAATATTATTATTAACAATTAAACACAGATACAATACAATTCACAACAACGCTACAAACTACATTTAGTTTCAAAGATATCCGTTTTCAATTTGGCGCGATCTAAGCCTGCGAGTACGAGCGATGTTGCCGCCGCAATTGCATTCAAATCGTGAGTGCAACGTTGGTTGGTAATAAATTAATAACTAATAAGACAAAAGAATTAAGTATATTTAAAAAAGAGCCGTGTCGCGTGGCTGCTTATTAAGAGAATACTATCTACCACCCCCTCTCTTCCCTTGGGTGTCGTAAAAGGAGACTACGGACTAAAGATCATTACATACATCCAACAGCATAGAGCGGCGTTCGCTTTTGCGGTCCCCATTGCGTAGTCTCGTGATTAGTCTCGTTATTAGTCTCGTACTTACGTACTGTAGATATGTAAATTTAAAAAGCAGCTCATTGACCTATATTTTAATGTTTTTTTTTATATATTTTAGCGTACATTGCTGCCTTGGTGCTAATGTTTCTTCAGTACTGCACGATTATACAACCTGTAACATAAATACCTCATCTTAACTTTGTGGAATACCGAAAATTAATAATAAAATATAGGTGAATTTTGCGAAATCGCGGTCACTGATAAAACCAACAGAGAAGTTAAAAACAAACAAAAATTTAGATGTTAAGGTAAAAATATATGAAATAATAAAAGAAATGCAAGTTTTGACTCCAAAATCTCAAAAGCGCCGCACTTTATGATTTGTGATAAATACTTCTTTATTTATTTTTTTGTCAGTATTCAAGTCCTCAATCGTGTTATCAAGTTTTGATAAGTGGCCGCGATTTCGCTAAGATTTCATTTATTTTTATTTTTATGTCTTCGGCATCATTTTTTGAGCGTTTCATCCTTTGGATATCTAAAATAAACATTAATTTACACTAGCTGGCTTGATTCTCGTGAAGCCCCTAAAAACCTAAAACTAAAGTAAGTATTTTCTACCACGCTCAGCCTATGCTCGAATAGAGAGGAAAGGGACAGGTGCGAATAGTATAGGTGAATATAATTCAATTAGATAATTTATTTTATGCTATTAGCGCTTATTAAGAGAATACTATCTACCACCCCCTCTCTTCCCTTGGGTGTCGTAAAAGGAGACTACGGACTAAAGATCATTACATACATCCAACAGCATAGAGCGGCGTTCGCTTTTGCGGTCCCCATTGCGTAGTCTCGTGATTAGTCTCGTTATTAGTCTCGTACTTACGTACTGTAGATATGTAAATTTAAAAAGCAGCTCATTGACCTATATTTTAATGTTTTTTTTTATATATTTTAGCGTACATTGCTGCCTTGGTGCTAATGTTTCTTCAGTACTGCACGATTATACAACCTGTAACATAAATACCTCATCTTAACTTTGTGGAATACCGAAAATTAATAATAAAATATAGGTGAATTTTGCGAAATCGCGGTCACTGATAAAACCAACAGAGAAGTTAAAAACAAACAAAAATTTAGATGTTAAGGTAAAAATATATGAAATAATAAAAGAAATGCAAGTTTTGACTCCAAAATCTCAAAAGCGCCGCACTTTATGATTTGTGATAAATACTTCTTTATTTATTTTTTTGTCAGTATTCAAGTCCTCAATCGTGTTATCAAGTTTTGATAAGTGGCCGCGATTTCGCTAAGATTTCATTTATTTTTATTTTTATGTCTTCGGCATCATTTTTTGAGCGTTTCATCCTTTGGATATCTAAAATAAACATTAATTTACACTAGCTGGCTTGATTCTCGTGAAGCCCCTAAAAACCTAAAACTAAAGTAAGTATTTTCTACCACGCTCAGCCTATGCTCGAATAGAGAGGAAAGGGACAGGTGCGAATAGTATAGGTGAATATAATTCAATTAGATAATTTATTTTATGCTATTCATGCTATATATCGTCTAAAGTTTGCGAAGTACCTGACAATACTAATTATAGGTTATGTTGAAATATCTTTATGAATTTTCCGTATTAAAACAAAAGCACACATAATTTACGACTAGAATTAGAGATTTGCAAACAAACATTTTGAATAGAAACAAATCCAAATATTGCATGGTAAATTGCTAATAATCACCACGAAACCAGGGGCCCAAGTCTGCTAATTTACGAATGGCATAATTGAATCGCAATTGTATCGCATTGTAATTGTTTGACACATTTGGTATTCTTAAATGAGTAAGAGAATACCAAATGTGTGAAACAATTACAATACGATCCAATTGCGATTCAATTATGCCATTCGTAAATTAGCAGACTTGGGCCCCAGATTAACAAAACTTACGTACGATATTCCAGGCACTTGCCACTCACTTCTATTACTACAATGTTTGGACTGAACAACTCATTGTTCAATTAAGCCCACCGAAATTGTCAAATAATGACAGCGATTTGTATTTGGGTTCCAGTTTCGTTGGGTCCATGTAAAAAGTTTCACTGCGACACGGTCATTTCATCATATGTTTTGTCTTTGTTTTACATGGATAACATGATGTGCCGAAACGGAACCAAAATAGTAATGGATAAGGGCAGAAGCAAACTTATGCTCTCTCCATAGTTTATAAAGGTCAATGATTATAGTCTTTAAAGTAATTTAACTAATACAAAACTAATTCAAAGTAACCACCCGAAATCATGTTAAACCATCATGTAGGCATTCTAAAATGCTTGTATCACGACATCACGAGTCAGGGCGCAGCCTCGACTGTACCAAAAACTATGTTTTGGTATTCGGTGAGAATAGTACTTCATTGAAATATTTAAAATTTGGTATTCGTTCGGAATAGAAAATTATTTACAATAATAATAACAAATACCATTGGTATTACAAAGGAATAGATCCTGAAAACGCAGTCATACAAAACATTCGATGGACTATATATAAAACTGAAACTATTATATACTATATTATATAAACTGGTGACCTCGAACACAGGCAGCATGGAACAGATGCAAACTTATCGACAGCCAGGTGCACCGCGACATAAATTAAAAGCTCGCTGAATATTCAGCGTGAAATAAAATATGCTAGCATGTTCCAGCTGCAGTGGCGTTCCGTGGTTGCAAGTCACGTAAAGCCGTGGGTCCCGGTTGTTGTCGTAAGATGACAGTACTATTAGTAGACCCACCAACAACGGGCCAGCGTAGTGACTTATGGCCTAAATGTGCCGTTGTGTATGTGGAAAGGCCTATGCCTAAAAGCAATGGGATGTATATAGTGGAGTTCATAATCTCTCGGCAACGTGGCGCGCTTCCTTTACGGCAAAGGAATTCCAATTTGTCGCACCGCTTATGCGAATCAGAAAGGTAATTGGAAATACATTGGACTCGTGAACTACAATACCTAGAAGCACTTAAAGTTTGCTTTAGTGAGCCTTGCGACTTGTAGCGTAACAGTGTCCCAACGAGTGATGCCCGTCAATCGTTTCATCACTAATGGGGAGAATTCCCGCCGGAAAACGTACTACTTAATAAGAAGCAGCTTGTAAAGAAAAATCAACATTTTCCCCAAGAGTACTGGGAAATCCGCTCGCATTCGTGTTCAATGGAAACTCCGCTCGCTTGAAAACGCGACGTTATTTGCGTTCTCTGCCGCGGATCATTGGGTTCTAACCTTCGGGGAATATTCTCTATCGTATGCATCTTGCTGCATTTTTCGCTCGCTGTTTGTTTTTTGCTGAAATATATATATCAATATTCCGTAGTATTCGATTTACTTTTGCTGTGATGCATTTGGGTGTGTCTCGCGTAATGGTGTTAGAATCGCGTAATAGTATTTGGGCACGCTATAGGTCCTATTACCGAAATGTCCAGTCGGGTCGTTAAGTCTGTTTCCCTGAACGTCCATTCCCCGAATGTACACTTACTTGAAAGTCTACTTAAATACAAATGCAAGAACTAAGCTACTTATTTATGTCGTCTTTTTTTTAAACTTACACAATACTGTGCAACTTGACTGTAAAATATCCAGTTCAGAGAAGGTTCTTTTAATTTTTTAGAAAATCTTGTCGTAACGGTTGGTTTTGCTATTTTGGTTTATGTTTTGGCTAATATTAGTGTGTGATACTGATAATAGTCGATCATTAAGCGTTGAATGACTGAGACGTACACGGTTATCAAATGAAACGAAATAGGTTATACATCATTTTTAAAATTTCTCTCAAGAAGTCCACATGAGGTATTTGCAAAGTCTTGCTGCAGAGAGGGAAGCTGGGGAATCTATCACACATCATTAATCTCATCACTTATTATGTCATCGGCCATTAAATATCTCTCACTTGTAAATAAAAATTATATGTTGTTAATACCTATGTTATCTCACTCATTAATTGACCGTAACTAAAAAAATCAGAATTCAATATTTCCTCTCGTATTACGTGGAAATCCGAACCCATTCCCTGAACAGATCATGCGTTTTTATTATTGCGTATGGCAAAATTGATCCTGCGTGGATCATATATGGAGGACTATTAGACTCCTCAGCCAAGTTTCTGCCGCATCCGTCATAGTGTGGAGCGCGGTTATACCACCCGGGAAAAGATGAAGGGGGCAGTCATTTATTACATGTGATAGGGTTTGGTTCAAATGACCACATTCACAGTGTGGCGTGTTCCTCAAGCCCCATTTATGTAGGTGATGGTTGGATTTGCCGTGGTTGGTCCTACACCGGTTTAGTCGGGTCCAAATCTTTCTTACGGCGTCAAAACCAGGAACCTTCCGCGTGGGGTCTTGTATTAGCTCCGAGTTAATGCCGTCGAACATGCTCCACTCCGATCTCTACGTATCTTCAAGGTTGAACTGGCCCTTAATACGCTCGTCTGCCCAAATCGGCGACCTAGATGTAAGGCGGGTGGAGGGTAGGTTATTCAGCGTATCCCTTATTGGCATGGGATCGGAGTTATTCATGCAGAAACACTTATTCCACTCATCGGCGGCCGCTCTGCACCTACGTAACTCAGGCGGTGGGATATGAGACAGAACTGGGAGCCAGGGAAGTGGAGTCGATCTTATTACTCCCGTTATTAGACGCATAGCTTCATGAAGCTGAGTGTCGACCTTGTGTGTGTGAGCACTGCGGTACCACACAGGCGCGCAGTACTCTGCGGTCGAGTAAACAAGGGCCAGAGCAGCCGTGCGGAGAACGTACGCGGAAGCCCCCCAGCTTGTGCCTGCTAGACGTCGGAGGATGTTCAGTCTGGTTTTTAGTTTTTGTTTGACGTTATCTAGGTGGAACTTGTACATCAGTGACCGGTCAAGTGTTACGCCGAGGTATTTAGGTGCGAAATTATGCTTAACGGTTTCACCACAGAAGACCACTCTGAGCCTTCTATCAGCAAGGCAGTTAGTTAGGTGGAACGATGTCACTTCCGTTTTCGATGGGTTAGGGCATAGGCGCCACTGCGAGTAGTAATCTCCCATGATTTTGAGATCCTCTGAGAGTGCAGCTTCTCCCTCCTCAAAATTTCGCGACTGGAAGGCTAATGCCAGATTGTCTGCATAAGCAAATTTATGAGAACTGGTTGCTGGCATATCGTGGATGTAGATGTTAAATAACAGTGGGGCCAGTACCGATCCCTGTGGGAGCCCATTTTTGAGAAGTCGGTATCTGCTACAACTTTCACCAAGGTAGATTTTTATGTGGCGGGGACTGAGCAGAGCCCTAATGAGGCGAACGGTTCTGCGACAAGGGATGATATCGCTGATTTTACTCAGCAGATCATCAATCCACACAGTATCATAGGCCGCACTGAGATCAACGAAAGCTACTGCTGTTTTTAAGCCTCGTTGATAACCGGCTTCGATAAATGAAGATAGAGCCAACACCTGACCAGCGCAGCTTCTGTTGCCCCTAAAGCCAGCCTGTTCTGGAGGAATGTTAACATCCACGGTGCTATATATGCGGTTGTAAAGCATTCTTTCTAGCAGTTTGTAGGTAACTGATAGGAGTGAGATGGGCCTATAGCTAGAAGGCTCGCTTGGACATTTCCCCGGTTTCAATAGAGCGATAACTTTTGAAACTTTGAAAGCTGTGGGAGTTGCACCAGTTTCGAGGATGTCATTGAAAAACTGAAGCAGCCAGTTCTTGCCAACTTTACCAAGATGTTGCAGAAATTCGGGGTATATTTCATCTGGTCCAGCAGCTTTGTTGCTCTTTGTACTTTTTAGCGAAATTTGCAGCTCAGAGAGGGTGAATGGTTTGCGTGTGTAAAGTGGTCATTTGATTCTGCGGTTTTGAAAAATTTAAATAGAGTGTTTCTCGTAGATTTGGTGAAAGACTTTTCTGATTTTGTGTGTTTGGAAATGTCCTGCATCCCTTTTGCTATCTTGTTAGGATCAATGGATGGTGACTGCTTTTCACGTTGTGGTCCACCACCCAGTTTCCGTATTACATTCCAGCTTTTCCTGCTTGAGTGAGTGAAATCCATGCTCCCGACACAAGACTCCCATTTTGCTTTCCGTGACGCATCTAAGGACGCTAGTACCTGCTGGGCAGCCTCGGGGTCGTTAGTCGACAGGTATTCCTCGTAAGCTTCTTCAGTCTCAGCCGTCCAACCCGGCGCGTACTCTTTCCGGTAGCCCCTCGGGATAGTGCGCTTTGCGGCGGATGTTGTTGCTCGTACAAATCGGTTGTAATTTTCGACTGACGGCTTAATAAATCTCACCGTAGAATCCAGTTTTGCTAAAAATTCAGTCCAGTCTGCCTTTGCAAAGTTCCAGCGAGGTCGAGGTGTGGATTCCACCAGCGGGATCTCCAAACCAATTGTTATAATGGCTGGCCTTTGTTGGCTCCTGGGGAAGCTTTCAAGAACCACTCTTTTCAGAGGAAAAGCTTTGCCGTCATTATCTGTAGACACAAAACACAGGTCTGGATTCGTGTTGCGAGTTCCACCTAGCAGATCTAAATGAACTTCGACCTTTTGGGTCATAGATTAAGTGGAAGCCATTTCTTTCGGACCACTCTTGAATTTCTTCGCCATTGTGGTCATTGTTGGCATATCCCCAGGCCGTGTGGTGGCTATTGAAATCCCCCAGGAACACCACAGGGTGCACTATGTCGGGCAGCACGGAACTAGTTATGTTTATGGGTGGTGGCTTGTAAATGGACACCAAATTTAAGGAATCAACTTGTGCGACTATTATTTCAATGTTGTTGGTATTAGTTACTTTGGCGACTTTAATATTGCTGAGTGAGCATCTATGGTAGACGGCCGCACCATAAATAGGCGAGAGCGTATAGCCAATCAGATTAAAGCCCTCAATGTGGGCCCTCCGCGGCAGGTCGCTTTCCAGATTTATATGATGTTCTTGGAGGCATATCATTAGCATTTTTAAAGTAGCCGAAACAGTTCGGTTATTTCTCTTTTTCAGTGTACGCTAGCCTGGCCAGATAATCACATTTAGCCGCAGATAGTCCCTCTACGTTTATTTGGAGGATGCGTGTGACAGGTCCCATTGTTCTCGTACGAAGTAGGTACTTGAGTAGGACAGGTGTTAGTAGATGAGCCTCAAAACGGGCTGTTTTTAGTTTGTAAGTCCTGAAAAGGACTGTTGGTAGTTGATAAGTCCTGAAAAGGACTGTTGATAGTTGGTAAGTCCTGAAAAGGACTGTTTTGGAGATCCATGATGTTAACGCAGGAAAAAAAAACACCGGGAGATTCGCAAGGAACAGTCCGGTGAGCCAGTGAAGTCGAGAACGTTTCATCGATCATGCGTGACGACATGACTCAAATATACTTGTTTAAATTACCCTAGGACATGGCAGTCGTTTTCACTAAGGAAACAGAGTGACAGGACGGGGTTGCACAAAAGATCCCAATAGTTTGACGTGCTGCTGCGAGAGGGAAACCTCTGCAGGCCCCACTAAGATAAGATACCCTGGGACATAAGAAAATGTTGTTTTTAAAATTATCGGTAATTTGGCAGTTTCTTGTTATGTTATTTCAATATGGGAAAGAAATCATGGCTATTCAAACAGTTTTAGGCGTGCAGTTACAGAAATAATACTTCTCTTTTACCTTAACCACTGTTTTAAGTGAAATAACTATTGGACCGAATAAATTACACGGGCCGAATGTCTTGACTAACGTATTCTTGTTACGTATTATTCTTGAGTCTTGAGTAACATTCGAATGCCATAGAATTCAATGAAGTCTTATGTGAAATTTACGAACGGACGGACATCGCGAAATTATAATGTTTCCGTTTCGACATTTGCCTACGGAGCCCTACAAATTGACAATTGCACTCGACACAAAGCCTGGCCTTGCCTTATGTAAAGAAACACGATAGTGCTTTTAATGTATAGGTAGTTTATTATTGAAACTCGGCACTTTAAAATGAGTCTTAAATTAAAGCTCGTATATGCCATCGCGTGGAAAATCGAAGCGATTGCTTTTTGACCACGTTGAAATTATTGGAGCGTATGCTAAAGATTGAAAGAAGGAGGGGAGGCCTTTGCCCTGCAGTGGGACAGAATGGGCTGACAATCATAATAATAGTAATGCTAACGATTGACTTCGATTTCTGAGAGAGATTTATTAACATGCTTTTATTGCATAAGGGTTTAACCGATGCACAATCAATTTTATTATTATTATATGTACCTATATGTTTTTTATATATTTTTTACGCAATTTATTTGCGCGAGCTGGATAAGTGGCACCGTCGCTTAATTGGAAGAGCACCTGACCCGCAATGTCACAAGGATGTAGGTTCCAAATTCGAATCCTGCTTTTGGACATTTTTTCAACCTTTTTATAAAGAGGATCCTGCACAAAATTGTGAAAACTCACCAGGTGGGCTGAATACGGGTTGGTGGTTGATCTTACGACAACAACCGGGACCAAAGGCTTTACGTGACTGCCGAAGCACGCGGAGGAGCTCAAGATGTTATAAATTAGGTCACCCATCCAGTGACCCGGCATTGCCAAAGTTGTTTAACTGGCAACTTCGCAAACCGAACGCCTTAGCGGCGCCATTCACCGCCTTAATATTTTTTCTCTATATTTTCAACTTCATCCTACTAATATTATAAACGCGAAAGTTTGGAAGTATAGATGGAAATTTGTTACTCTTTCACGTAAAAACTACTGAATGGATTTGGATGAAATTCGGCACACAGATAGTTTATAACCTGGATTAACACATAGAATACTTTTTATCTCGGTGTTCCCACGGGAACGGGAACCACGCGGGTGAAACCGCGAGCGGCCGCTAGTTAATTATAAAGTAAAGTCGCCGTTTCCCTCTGCCTGTGGCACCGCATCATTCTCCTAAACCACGCAATGGATTTTTATGCGGTTTTCACTAAAAGATAGAGCGTTAACTGAGGATAGTTTTTGTTTAAATTTTGTAGAAAAGTATATTTTTTTAAATAGCTGATCTATGACGGTTTTTCTAAGTTAGTGGATGAAGGCGCGGGCGGGCCGCTAGTATTACGGCTCGGTCACGACCGTGGGCGTTTTGCAGCGCGGCGAGAGGACTTCAAATGCGTTGCGCATTATACTTCAGCAGTTTCAGTCAACGTAAGAATGTAAGAATTAATATAAAGAACGCAACGAACAAACGATTCGCTCGTCGCGTTGCAAGTCGCCCGCGGCAGTGACCGGTCCGTTAGGCTGATTTCACAGTCACGCGTTTGACCAGCGCCGGCCACACGCGCGCGCTTACAATTACACTAGATAGTAGTTGCGTTTCATAGTCACGCCCGCAGTTCAAACGCGCAACTACTGTTGCAAACAAACACGAAACAGAACTGTTTTGTAACAAAACAGACCAAAGAAATGGGACCTCATACTACAGCTATGAAACAGACAAATTTCTGAGCGCACCTATAAATATTTGACTACCAAGTGACAATAAAAAGTTCTCGCGCACTGACAAACTGATGAAAGATTTTAATAATCGTCTTGAAATTATTTATTTATTTTCTTTTTTCGACAACCAACTGTCACTTTTAGACTTTTTTATTTCTGAATCAGAGCTGATTTGTATTCCAACAAAACAGACCGAAGAGATCGGACCTCATACTCACCCATAAATATTTGACAACCAAGTGTCCATTTTTTATTTTTAATAAGACTAAAGACATCAAATGCTTCACAGCTAGGAAAATTTTGTATTGGAAAATTAAATTATCGTTTTTAGTATTTTCCGTTATTTAGTTATTGTTTCTCACCGTTTATAGCTTCTCTGAGCTTCCACAAATATTTCAAAATCGAAATTAGCCAAATCGGTTCAGCCTTTAGCGAGACAAACGCACAGCTATTTATTTTTATATTGTATAGATTTATATCAAACCGCACGCAAACCGCACACAAACCGCGAACGAGCGGCGGATTCGCTAGATGTAGACTCACCCTAACATTCAATTTATATAATTATTCCAGTTCAACAAATCCAATAAAGAAACGATTTTATATTACAGCTGCATAGCAGCCGATATTATTTCTGCATTCCATTCAATTTCATGATTTTATTATGTTATTCTTTTTTTTCTAACCAGTTGTTGTTGTCATGCCTGGATGAGGGTAATATTTTAAACGAAAAGTACCTAGCTATTGCTTTGTAATCGGCCTCTTTTCAAATCTAAATAGTTTTATGTATGGTGGTGGTAGGTCTTCTCAAATAAAACGAAAAGGTTAAATTGTAAGATCTGGTTATAATTAACTAATCAGTCACACTTACAAACTATGTGACTGTGTATTAAGTTTCAAATAAATATCGTCTCTTAGCCTTATCAAAGCTCTTAGCATTAAATCAATCAATAGATATAGCTCATTGCATCGAATACTGAAGTGGAGCAACATGTTATAAAATATAGCAGGTCGCGCAAGGCCTTCGCAAAATTTACTTAGTGGCCACAGCGCCGGCGGGCGGCGGCCGGAAGCTGGCGAGCACCTCGCCATAAACTGATCATGAAATGTATTTCACATTTACCCCACCGCAAGCCCGCGCAAAGGAGCGGTTATAAGTTTAAATAAATTTCCAATCTGTGGCTTTTCCGATATAAACTGATTTTCGATTCGAGATTTATTTTCTTCGAAAGCCTCAGTTTTACGGTTCTTGATTTGAGGGAAATAAAAATAAAGATTTTCAAGATGTTCAGCTCTGAATAGTACTTTAAATGGTAGCTCGGGCTAAATTAAGCAAACTAAAGTCTGATAATGACCAGATTTATAGTACTAAGCCAAGGGCGACATTTTAAATATAAAAAGTACTTCTTGTAAAGTGTACAAGCTATAAAGGTGAGTGCAACCAGGCAAAAGTTTAAATAGATTTAAATTGAATTACGAATTAGTACAAATCAATCGTTAACTGTTATAAGTAATTTTCAAAATAAGATGAGCACTATATACTTTCGTTATTAGTTGTTAAGGAGGAGCGAGGCTTACTGGGACAAGCATCAGTATCTTTGTGCTGCAGAAGAGGGCTATTCGAGCAATCTATAACCTAAAGGCTGGTGACTCTCTCATTTAAGGATATAAATATAATGACTGTTGCATCACAATACATTTATGAAAATTTGATTTATGTTCATAAAAATATTGAAATGTTTTAAAAAAACAGTGATATTCACAATGTAAACACTAGAAGTAAGAACAAATTAGCAGTACCTTATACTAGGCTCCATAAAATAAATAATTCTTTTAAGGGTCTGTGTGTAAGATTTTACAACAAAGTACCAAATGATATTCAGAAATTAGATCTTAATAAATTTAAAATCAAAGAAAAGCTTTATACAAAAATGAAGTGTCAGATTACACAGAAGACAAAACAGCTTGGATCTGAAATGCTCCAATTGCTCCAACTGCTATTTCTAATTGTTTATAATTAATTGATACTTACATTGTATTGTAGTTTTGTATTGCATAATTTATTATTTTTTAAATTCATATTTGGTATTTTATGACCTGGTAACGACATATTCTTTATTTTTTTTTGTAAATGTCGTTGCTTCTGTGCGCTGTGGTTTCTTGCGCCCGTTCTTTGCCACAGTTAAAAAATAACGTCCTGAATGGGTGGTAGGTTAAAAAGATTTGGACGATTCAAAGTACTTATTAATTGAGTTTATTAAATAAATATATTTTGACTTGACTTGACTAAGATGGAAAAAGCAGTGTACGGCCATACTGCACGGCACATACGGCACACTGCAACAGCAACTGCACATGTGGTGTGTCGAGTTGATCGCTCCCATGTATTCCCAACCAGCTCTATGACCCTGGTCCATCTGACGAGTGGTCTGACGCTTCGCATGTCTTGCCTATCCTCGGTAGCCATTTCATGGGTGCCCTTCGGTTGGCCTAACATTTTTAGTTCTAATTTCATATGGCCGAACTATGTTGGCCTCAACTCATGGATCATGAATGGTTCCGCCTAATGTCGCATTTGAGAAGTTTAAATAGGGCGATAAAGAGTTAGGTGAAGTAAAAATAGGCTTAATACATTTAGAAAAAGTAAAATTGTGCGAAAAAATTAAGGCTTATGGCTATGCTTATGTTTTGTAAGCCATTGACAATTAGGAGTACAAAAAATTCGGCGATCCAAAATGACCCCCATTTTATACTGAAAAATAATATTAAGCCTATAAAATAAAATACCTACCTACAGCTGGTATACTGTCTCACAGCAGGGCAAAGCCGTCCGTCGTTTTTGTTTTTTTTTCCTTGCTTACTACAACATCATCGGAGTCGGAGTCTATATATTTCTCTTTCATACCAGTTCTCGCTTTTTTACCTCTCGTACTTGCATACAGCATACGACACATTCATTAATTCTCATTAATTCCTTAGCGGTGGGTGGTCCGTTTTTTTTATAGACCCTACGCCTTGGCTCATTTGCAGAATGTACCTTTCGCAAAATGCACCCCATGCGCAAAACGTCCCTTTCTCAAAATGCACCTTTTGCAAAATGTACCCTTCGCAAAATGTACCTTTCGCAAAATGCACCTTCGCAAAATACACCTTTCGCAAAACGTATCTACCTTTTTTCTACGTTAACTCTTTAACAGTGCTACGCTACAGGTAATGAAAAGGCAAAAGTAGTGATGGATATTAAAATTTGTATTTTTTAAACTATTTCAAACAAATTACAAAAATAAACTCCGTCTCCGTCGTCGTTGATATCCAGTCATCCCTACAATTGATGCTTATTGGGCATATGCATCTGGAACATTCGGAACACACTTTGCCCGACCTGGGAATCGAACCCTGGACCTCCGGTCATCGGGCCGAGCGCCTAGCCACTCGCCCATTGAATCGGCGAACATACACTTGTGATCATATCATTAAGAACGGGTAGTATTCAATTTAATTTTATGAAATCTAGTTCAAATAACTTTGCACTGATTTAATATCAATTAAACTTTTTACCACGTAAAAGTGTACTATCATGACTATAGTTACAACTCAGAATATTTTATGCAACTCAAATAAACTTTTATCATGTTTCGAGACAATAAACAAACAATACATGTTTTAGCAATGTACGGCCGCTGGACAAATAATTAGGAACGCAATATCATTTCGTTTTAAAATGGTTCTTTCAAAATATTCTGTCATTTTTAACCGACTTCAAAAAAGGAGAAGGTTCTATGTTCGACGTGTATGTTTTTTTATGTATGTCCAGCGATATCTCCGTCATTTGTGAACCGATTTTAAAAATTCTTTTTTTATTTGAAAGAGCATACTTCTGAGGTGGTCCCATTGCCACCAAGTCAGGGTCTGATGATAGAATCCCAGGGAAATCGAGGGAAACCTTCAAATTTTATAGGCACGAATCTATGTATTTCATATAATTTCTAAATAATCATATATTTGCTTTTTCTTTATGTATGTAGTCATCATCTGATGACATTGCTGATCTGATGATGATAGGAGACACAACTCCTTAACGATTAGGAGTTAGGGGATTATTTTTTAAATATATATTATATTATAGAAGGCTAGTTGTATACTATCAAGTTATTCAGGTAAGCTGATAATGGAAGGTACAGTTCCTCAACTCCTGACGGTTAAGGAGTTGTGTAGTTGTACTTGCCCATATTAACTTGTATTTATTTTAGTTTATTGACTTTACACAGCTACTGGGGTGTTTTGTACGAGAAAGGAGGACTTGTAAATTTGGATGGAGATTATAAGAAAATGACAGATTTCTTTTTTTATAATAATCTTTATTGTTCCATTTCACGCAATGCTTTTTCATCATGCGGTTTGTTAAGCACTTTGTTAGGCTCTAAGTCGCAAAGAGCAATGTCATTCAGTGCCTTCACACGATTAAGTGCTACATAGACTTGGCCTTTGGCAAAATATTTCTTGCCCTAGTCAATCACGGCTCTCTTTAAAGTGGTGCCCTGGAGTTTACGCACCGTTACCGCTTAACTGAGGATTAGCGGCAGCATTCTCTGTTCAACATCCCCGTACCCTTTATTTGCTTGGAATGTTGTTGATACGGGCGCTATGGCTACTAACTAACCCATCACTGTCTTTTACTTTTGTGCCATAGTGTCGTCATCAAATTTTATGCACACTGAATCCGGTAACTCGCCTGATTCTATTTGATCACGGCGAAGGGCAGGCCACTTAAACTTGGCCACGATCCCCATTGCCCCGTTGACTAGGCCTTCAATAACAGAAATATTACGTCTTAACATAAATCTGGAGCCTAAACCCAACTTCAGTGCGTGCATCAAACCGCCACAGTTATTAACATCAGCAGGAATGACGTTAGATGGTGGTCGTTTTCGGTTTGTTGCTGCCTCTAGTGACTCGTCGATAGCGTCGAATGTGTAAAGGCGACTTGACTGAAATTTGTACTTAAACTTATCTATTACTAACTAATGTAACTAACACTAAAAAGAGAAAAATAAAGATTTTTTATAAAAAAATAAACCGACTTCAAAAAAAACACAAGCAAGATAAAAAAACAATCAAAAACTCACTAAAAAGCAAAAAATAACTTATTTTACATTAATCGATAAAAATAGCATATGTATCTACATATTCATGATTATAATACCTAAACAAACAAAACTTTACTTACTTATGTTACCTACATATATAACATGTATTTTATATTCTACTAGTACCTATACTATAACCTATTTATTACAAAATATGATTTTTTACATATTAATATGTGATAATTCTTGTCTAAACTTATTACTTACCTATTAATCTATTTAAAATATTTAAAAAATGGGCTACCTATCTGTCTATTTGAAGTCGGTGCCAAGCACAAACAGAAGAAAAATAATATTCCTATACTTTTATATATATAATATACAATTTTAATTAATAACAAAAACAAAACCGAAATCCTAATGATATTATAAAAATATATAATTATCAAAGACATAGAACAACTGTAAGAAACTTACAAACTATAGAAATCTATCAGCAACAACAATAACGCATCAAAATTTTAATAGCATACAAAGCGACCGTTAACGACGTCTGCCCGCATGTGTCTGCCACTTTGAGTTGGATCGCTCAGCGCGAGCACCGCCCGCCCACCCGCACTCGCGCCTTGCGTCCGACCACAGCGGGCCTGCACCACCCTGCACTCTGCATGCAACATACCTATGGCTTGGCACCGACTTCAAACAGACAGATAGGTAGCACATTCATTTAATATTTTAAATAGATTAATAGGTAAGTAATAAGTTTAGACAAGAATTATCACATATTAATATGTAAAAAATCATATTTTGTAATAAATAGGTTATAATATAGGTACTAGTAGAATATAAAATACATGTTTATATGTAGGTAACATAAGTAAGTAAAGTTTTGTTTGTTTAGGTATTATAATCATGAATATGTAGATACATATGCTATTTTTATCGATTAATGTAAAATAAGTTATTTTTTGCTTTTTAGTGAGTTTTTGATTGTTTTTTTATCTTGCTTGTGTTTTTTTTTGAAGTCGGTTTATTTTTTTTATAAAAAAAAATTGGTTGCCTGTAAAGTCGGTATACGGGCGAAAGTTTTACGTGACAACGACTTTGAGTGGTAAAATAATTTTAATGTGAATATTCATTCGTATAGTAGGAAGAAGGATGAAATAATAGTAACAATTTAAAACATTTATTTATACAAAGAATTATATGGAAGGGACGCGTGCCTTTCACTTTTTATGTCTGTCTTTCTCGCTCTTAGGCGGGCTAACCATGCCCGAGTGGAAGGGACGCGTGCCTCTCACTCGCTCTCATTGTGAGCGCATAACGTGAGCGGAGCGTAACGCAGTTTCTTGAAGTGTCACCCGGCAAACCAATTTATAAGACGTTGTCACGTCAAAATCTTTATTAATTAATTAATGCGTTATGTTACGAAAGAAAAATGATTACGAAAGAAAAGAACAATGACAGAATTAACGTTCTATAGTTTGTTCAACATGTATACACTAACCACTGAAAGTCTTAAAATATTATTTCAGAATTTTTTTAATATTATTCAAAGACTAAAAGAGTGATTTTGTGATTTTCATAGTCCACATATTTATTACCTATCTAAAAATTATACGACACGAAAATAAGACAGTTCTTAACATGAAACACTCAACCTTTCAAACTTTAATTCTATATACATTACGTTACACCAAATATTATGAAATACCTAAACTAAACTTCTAACTTTTAAAAAATAGCTCACAATCCAAATAATCTATAGACTCGGCAAAAACGAAAAGTTTTAGTATTATTATCAACACTTCTTTATGGATTTTAATGTCCCACGACCGGACTACAAAGGTCGATAATTTTTATATAGATTTTGTACAAAATGGCTGAAGGCGCGGGCGGGCCGCCGCTTGTAAGTCACTTAAGTAGAAAGTTACGCACGCCTCAGCTACGGCTGTGTAGCTTTAAGTGAACTTGTCACTGCTACGCGGATAGAAGGAGAAGTTTTAAACTTATTTATCACGTAGTTCTATTTATACTACGAGTAGTTCGCAATGCCGGGTCACTGGATGGGTGACCAAATTTAAATCATCACGAGCTTCTGCGCGCTTCGGAAGGCACGCAATGCCATTGGTTCCCGGTTGCTGTCGTAAGATGGCAGTCATTAAAAGTCACCGACCTGCATTGGGTCATTGGTGGGTTACGGTCCAGACCCCCTTGTGATGTCCATGTAGGACGTTTCTATTTAACCCTTAACCACTGACCATTATTTACTTTCATTAACACTGACGTACGTCACTTTGACGTACGTGTTTTTTTTAATTGTCTTTATTATTATTATATTATTATTTATAAATTAGTTTTATTATTTATCGTTACTCTAGCCTATAGGGTGTTAAACTAATTTAAAAAAACACGTTATTTATATACAGAAAGTATTTACTTAAACTCAAAATCAATCGAAACAAAAAACGCCTTCTTTGTAACGGCTCAAAAACTTAGCTTATCAATCTGAAATGATCACAGAGCTGATAGTATCTAACATCTTGATAGTTATTATTAATTAAAAACAAATAAATGGCATATTACTAAGAACTTGACACACTGAACACTTTTTAACGACATGACGCTACGTCCCACAGACGTCAGGACGGCTATACTTACCTATTATAATCGAGGCGCACCGCACGTCGCTCAACCCCGCTGCGCGCGCGTCACAGGTTCTTAGGAAGGTACAACAAGAACAAGTCCGTGCGCGGAAGGTGTAAAAAGATATGACCGCTTTAGTTACGCACCTACGTCTCTCAGACATACGTCATTGGTTAAGGGTTAAGGTAGGTATACGAGCAAATGTTGCTCTTTCTCGTAAATCCTTTTTGGATGATATAACTAACATACATACGTACATATAATCAGGACTATTATCCCCGCAGGGTTAGTCAGAGACTAGGAAATGAGGACCGCAAAAGCAGTCCACTTTTCACCAAATACACCATTTTTCGCCTGGTGATAGAGACTTTAATACCTCTTCCTGCCTCCAAACGGCATTATTTCATTATTTTGTGTTTCAATGTTCCTGTTTCTAAATAGAGTAAAATGACAGGGCTTAAAGACATTGGAACACAGAGCACGTGACAAATTGGAACTAAACATTGAGGGTGAGCAGCGTTACCTTTTGATCGCTAGAGTATATAAACGCGTCGCTGTGCTCTTGTACTCCAAGCATGGAGATTAGAATAAGGATTCTAAAATTTCAAAAATCCCATTCACGTTCCTTATGAAATAAAACTGATCCCCAGGGTATCACATCACATGCATAACCATCACACTAAAATTGCCGATTTTCCCGTCAAAAGGTTTACAAGAATGTTCTTTCCACAGCATCCAAGACATGGTGACCAAGGAGACGCGCGAGGTGATCCAGTTCCACTACACGACGTGGCCCGACTTCGGCGTGCCCACGTCCCCTGTCGCGTTCCTGGACTTTCTGGAGAAAGTGCGCGCGTCGGGCGCCTTGGAAGATGGCGCGGGGCCCGCGGTGGTGCACTGCAGCGCCGGCATCGGACGCTCTGGCACCTTCTGCCTGGTAGACTCTTGCCTTGTCATTGTGAGTGCCTCCGCATTTTTTTTATTCAACAACGGGTAAGCGCTAATCCTTGATCTCACCTGATGGTAAGTAACGATAAGTTCGAGGTGGAAGAGTGCTTCACCTGGAATCCTTAACCACTGACTGGAACTGGAACACAACAATGTTATAAACATCGTTGTTATGGCGACAGACTTATGTAAGATGGTGGTAGCTAGCCAGGCGGACTTAACAGCCCAACCACCAACGAAACCAAGTACACAAAGATGTACACCTCGCTGGGAGACGAACCCGGGAGCTCTGAGTCTGAGACCGGTGGACGTGAGTGCCTCGCCTCGGGTGTGTGGGCCTGCCGGCCTTGGCCTTGCTGCAGCGTTGCTTTTGCTACGCTGGATCGATACATACGAGTATGTTTCCACATGATAGTTCAGGGCCGTAGACACTTTCTGTTGACGCGTTGAGTTGTTGACAGCCGGACACTGCATCTGCGGTTTTGTAGGATGGTGTTCCGTGTGTGAAAGACAAGACATTCATGGATTCATAAAAACAGATAGTGTCTACGTTTGAGCAGCTCCTTACAGTGGTTAGGTATTACCTCTATTTCTGGTGCAAGGTTAACTACGGCGATGAAAGAATATATGTTTCATTGCAGTTTCGCAATCTATTTTAAGTTAGCCTTTCCGACACCAACGAGTAAAGCCGCAGTACAATACCGTTATCATAATGTAATCGTGAATCCCGGCGGCAACTAATTTCCTGGATTCCGCCGCGACCTTGTCGCGACACAGTCTGCACTCTGACAATGTTTTATAAATTCAGATTTGTGCGCATAGCAAACATCTAGTGCGCTTCTGTGAGCACTTCGCTTATGAATTAAATGTTGAAATGTTGGTCGAAAAGTGTGATGAATATTTTTTAAGGTAGGTAGGTAATCTGTTTTTCAAATCGAAGTTTTGAAGTGAGTGTTAACTGTTTTCTGTTGTACTTCCAATGGCTTTACAAAGTACAAAGGGTTTGTGAAGTTACTCGTGCTATTGCTATTGGACAAATTAAAGCGGTTTGGCGGAATGCTGGAATAAAGATTTATAAAAATTTCAACGCTGCAGATTCATAGTAAACTGCTAATGAACCGGCACGTAATATGGGCTTACCTTACTGTCATATCCCTTTTAAAATCAATTAATCTATATTACTACTGACTGACTTGCGCCAGTGCTTATACGCACGAAAAATAACTGGTCTGCAATCGCCCTTTAACCTTAGATTAAAACAAAAAGGGAAGATACGGCATGCTCCTACTTGTAGTCATTCAAAATATAGTCCTACTCAACTACTTAAGCAAACACTCACACACGCACACCTATAAAGTGTAAATCGAGCGAGCGAGACAAAGCGGTAAGTTTCAACGTCAGCGCGAGGGAGTCAGGTAGTAGCGCGTTGACGTCTCGGTCGCTTCGCAACAGACGAGAGTACGTGCGACCGATTCCGACGCCACTGCGGAGTAGCGTCTTTCTCTTTTTCACACAGTAGAATATCCGCAATAGTGCGATGTAGCCTGTTCGCTCGGCAAATTGTGACTGAAGTGAAATTGTGCCTTTAGGCCTAATTTTGGCGGCTCACTCAAGAGACGCTAATGCCGTATCTTCCCTTTTTGTTTTAATCTAAGCCTTAAACTTGGATACCTTTCTGTGCACCTTGTGTCGTGTTTATCCGACGCGATGTAAATATAACTCGCCCGCCGGCATACGATTTAAATGTCATTTATTCTGCAACGGCTCGACCTTGTCACCCAGAGGTGCTGCAACGGGAATGCTCAAATCATATTTTTCAAACCCTCATTGAACAGGACTCAATTCCTAAAACTCTAACCCAGAAGTAGACTACCTAATGTATGGTAGATATATTGATATGTAGCGGGACTTAGTAGGTTTGTCGGAAAAGGTCGTGGATAAGTAAAACTTCTACGTCAATCCAATGTTTTTTATTGCACTAAAGACCTAATCATGTCAAACAATGGAAATACAAGTCGACGAAATGTGAGTTGTAGGAGCTCGCTCGTATAGCTGATTTGGCTACTGATCTGGTGAGGCGGCCAGTCCTGTTTGTGAAACGCACGGTCGAAGGTTCCAATTCTTTTTACAATAGTGTAAGCAAGCAGCGCTGCCCATTGAAGGTCGCAGAGCTAAGACTCGGGTATGACCGACCTTATAGTTAATATGGCTCGAAGCCCAGTAATCTTTAAATATACTTAGGTTTAATCTTTTAGAAAAGAGATGATTGTAAAAAGATTACCATGCTGACTTTATCACACCATTTTTTTCCACGAGCGTGACTTGAATCTGCTCTTTTACCACCAAACCTGTTTTTGCATCCAAATGGAAAAAATTAAAAATATTATGTGATTACAAAATATATCCCGTAAAACTACTTCCACGTATTATTAGTAAAGCATCCCTCTGCCTCCAGATCGAGAAGGAGGGCGCGGCCGCCGTCAGCATCCAGGACGTGCTGCTGGCGATGCGCAAGGACCGCATGGGGCTCATCCAGACGCCCGACCAGCTGCGCTTCTCCTACCAGGCCATCATAGAAGGCGTCAAGCGGCTGGACCCCAACTACGTGAGTGAACACCTACATGCACTACAGAGCCTGTAGGACCGCCAAAGCACTGCCGCCCCCCACAGCGCCGGGCCCGTTGCTGCTTATCCCCTCGTGTGTCACGAACACTCCTAGAGGTTGCTAACAATTTAATTTTCATCCCCCCATCTCGGAAAGAGTATTTTTACTCTTCGTTATCTGAGTGCAAAAGCCGTTTTTACCCGCTAGAGGACAAAGTAAATTGAATTTATAACATCGTGTGCACTTAGTATGTGTATTCAAAACATCATTAAACCTATTTTCTTCTTCCTCCATGGTGCCGATTTATCATACGACCTTTTTAAATTGTTAAAAACTCAGACTCGGAACCTTTTTGGTGTACCTACCTTTTTTAATTTGGTTGGTAATTTCTTCGTTGAGGTGGGATGAAAAGTTACGTGTTGCACTCGAGTGCAAAGATTTTTCACCTCGTGCTCTTTTGATTCCCTCGGTAACGCTCAGGATTCTCATTCTTGAATCACTCGCTGCGCTCGTGATTCAATTTTAGAATCCTTCGCTTGCTCGGTCATCAAAATTGAGCACGCGGTTAAAAAGCAAGTTTGCACTCTTGTATAACAAATAACTATTATATTGTGTCTGGTATTACGACAGCTGGACTTGGATGCGTGTGCAGACTTTAGTCCGTCCCGTTTAGTTTGTCTCCTACAGCCAAAGGATTGGTAGTATTGTTACGATGATGAGCCGCCGCCACCTACCTGCTGCGGATTGAATATGTAGCAGATGTGCGACAGCAGCACTTCTAAGGCGCGTGGCATTGCAGTTGCACATTTAAAACGCCTTTCTTATGTGAAAAAGAGACAAACGAGCGGGCGGGACACCCGCCAAACCAGAGGAGTCGCAGCTACACATGTTGCCGGCCTTACAGTAGGAGTAACACCTTTAAGGAAGGACTAGGAATTGGCTTTAACAGTTCTCGGAAAAGTATTTTAAAAATAACAAATGCTTAAGTTATACCTCTTACCATACTTTTTGTGAAAAAGCTTTATCTAATACAAAAAAAAACATATGTTTCTTCATTCATTTCAAATTTCGCGCGAAAACGGTTGGTCACGTGACATTTTTTTGTCCTCGAGTCAATAGTCAATAGTCAAAATATATTTATTCAATAAACTCAATTAATAAGTACTTTGAAACGTCCAAATATTTTTTAACCTACCACCCATTCAGGACATCATTTTTTAACTGTGGCAAAGAACGGGCGCAAGAAACCACAGCGCACAGAAGCAACGACATTTACAAAATATATATATATTATATGTCGTTACCAGATCACAAAATACAAAATATGAATTTGAATGTAAATAGTTTAATTAAATATGGTGCTCTATATAAATTAATTATAGGCAATTAGAAATAGCTGTTGGAGTAGGTACTTGGAGCATTTCAGACCCAAGCTGTTTTGTCTTCTGTATAATCCGACACTTTATAATAATCTTTTTTATAAAGCTTTTCTTTGATTTTGATTTCAAATTTATTAAGATCTAATTTCTGAATATCATTTGGTACTTTGTTGTATAATCGTACACACAGACCCTTAAAAGAATTATTTATTTTATGGAGCCTAGTATAAGGCACTGCTAATTTGTTCTTACTTCTAGTATTTAATTTGTGAATATCACTGTTTTTTGAAAACATTTCAATATTTTTATGAACATACACTCTGACGTCACTCTTCAATAAACAAACAAAGGAGATCATTCAGGCTCCATACATTTTTGGGCCTTATCTGAAAGTGCCGGCCAACAAAAATAATAGTACGTATTGTTAGAACTAGCCATTTGGAGTAATAGTTAATATGGCACAAAAGTTGTAGGATTGCTCTGAGCCTAGTTATACAAGTTCGATGATTCATCATTTTCATACATTTACTGATTTCTGAAAGTGCTGGGACTGGGAAACATAAAATAATGATAGATATTGCTAGAACTAATGATCTGAAGCAATTGTCATTGCAGCGCAAAAGCTGTGGGGTCACCATCTGTTCCGTTCATACAAAAAAAAATTAGGAATCAATAAATGTATGAAAATGATGAATCTTCGAGTTTGTATAACTTGGCTCAGAGCAATCCTACAACTTTTGTGCCATATTAACTATTTCTCCAAATGGTTAGTTCTAATAATACGTACTATTTTTTTTTGTTGGCCGGCACTTTCAGAAAAGGCCCAAAAAAAATGATGTCTTTTTATCTTGAAACCTGATAGCTGTTTGTTTATTTTGTGAAATGTGACATCACACGAAGCTCAATCATAGCCGCCCGTATTTCGGGTTTTGTAATATACAGATAAGAAAATCGCAAATTTATTTTGTAAAGATAAATGATTTACAAATTATCTTAGGTAAAAAACTATTGGATAATTATTGTTAAATTATAAACTACCATATCCGACATATTTCATATTTTATTGTTACAATTGTCAAATAGCCAATTTTTGAGGGGGGAGCGGGTTAGAGATGGAGAGTACATGTGAAGGCGCTCGTAGTGTTAGGCTTTATAGTTTCCGCACCTCGGTAGAAGGAGGAGGCGAAGACTGAGGAGCGGATGGAGGAGAGCATCTACTCGCCGGTGGCGGAGGGCGAGGAGGAGGCGCCGCCGCCGCCGCCGCCGCGCGGGGAGTCGCTGGCGCGTCCGCCCGCGCGCCCGCTGCCCGCCATCCCCGCCAGCACCTCGCTCGGTAAGCACCGGCTACTGCAGCCGCCCGGCCGAGGCCGCTGCCACATGCGGCGAGCGGCGCGGCGAGCGGATTTACCGTTCATGGCGTGTTATACCACAGAATAACTAATAGTACTACGTACAGAAGGTTCACTCTCTAACGATTTTCACGCGATATTGAAACTTATCGTGTGACCCGAGCGTTCATATTCCGTTAAGCAACGCTGACTCGATATCGATTTGACGTCATGCAACACAGAGTTTGGATTTACTTGCGCGCGCAGGGATTAGGAGTGTTGCGACTCGGCGCTCGGTGTTGGGTGCTCTCGCGCTCGCGGCAACCTTTACTGCCATACGCCTAGGCAGCCAAACTGCGGAGGCGCGTCAAACGAACCTACCTATACTGCGGAGTGACACCCCCTGGTTATACTTCTGACGTCAATATTTTATTTAAATTATTTAAAGTACACAATATAGTCTATAAATAAAAAATCTAGGATCAGTACTTTTTATGAATAAATCACATATAAATACTAGATGCACAATCAACGCTCCAAACCGACCTACATAAAGAGCACCTAGTGAAAGTATAACAATACGTTTAGGCATTTCGATGAGTAGTGTGCGAGCGAAGTGTCAACATGGCAAAAAGCTTTTTTTTTATTCGGCAACGGGTAAGCGCTTGGCCTTCATCTCACCTGATGGTAAGTGACGATAAGGCTGAAGGTGGAAGCGCGCGAACCCGGAATCCTCAACCACTGAGGAACTGGCTATCTTATCTCAAACTGTCGGAACACAACAATGCTAAACTTAGATAAGATGGTGGTAGCTAGCTAGGCGGGCTTAACAGCCCTACCACCAACCAAACCGAGCACACAAAGATGTACCCCCCGCTAGGAATCGTACCCGGGACCTCTGGGTCTGAAACCGGTGGCTTAGCTACTAGACCACAGAGGCGGTTAACAGCTCCTTCCAAAATGGCTCTTTCTATAAAACACACACAAATAAGCTTTTGTCAAATGTGCCAAAGCTGCCACTTGTCCCCTACGATTTAGTATGGGTTTGTGTATCTAGTTTTTATGTGATCGAAGTCAAAAGATACTGCATATTATATTGTAAATGATTAATTCCCTCATCAGTAGGTAGAAATATAAAAAAGTAGTCAACCAACGGTAATCGGAAGACCGTAACGAGCGGAGGATCCGCTCGCCGCGCCGCTCACCGCCGGCGCTCGTGGCCGAGCGGTAACGTCCTAATAGCCAATCTATAAGTTTCGTCTCTATAATTAATTATGTCGTCAACTCTAACATAGTTAAACGCGTTGATCGCAATGTTAGCATAGAAACTTGTATTTAGCTATATTATAACTATAAACTACTTATCTATCCGGATTGCGGTCCGTGCTTACTTTCCTTAACTATTTAACAGAAAATACAAATAATATCCCTTTATTGGGTCAGGCGATACTACTGGCGTTGTGATGCCGTAATTCGCAAACAACTATACCTATCTATTCCAATGTATAGTTATAATAACGAAAAAATATGTTCATATTACATAATAAGAACATATTTTTTCGTTATTATGTTAGTTTTTAATGTATAGACCTTAAGGGTTATTATTTTGGTGACTTTCTTACCTGTAATCTATATAAATAAAAATTAATTGCCGAAATGTTAGTGCGCGCATCACTACAGAACGGCTGCACCAGTTTGGCTAATTCTTTTTTTTGTCGTGTTCCTAATTGTTAAGGAAAAAAACATTTCAAAAAATTCGTCAAGGGATACGGAGTATTCACGCAGACGAAATCGCGGGCGGGCCGCTAGTAAATAATATAGTTCCTTGTGGATTGGCTATCAGACGCATACTAAGTAGTGGCCGAATGCTTTGTACCATATCGTTGCTCGCGCATGCATCAAACACAGTGAAGGAGCGCTGGACTGATCGGACGCGACTGTATTTAATCCAATTGTTTTTGAATCATTGTCCGTAGGCGCGTTGGATGACGTGGTTCATCACCTGTAGACTTTCAGGACGATACACCGTCGGCCATTGCCTCCGTAGAAGATCGTAGGGGTTATCAAAACGTCATTCAAGAACCGAGGCCGTTATTCCTTAACAGTTTAACAAGCAGATCACTTGGAATAGTTGAATAGTTGATACCCTCCCGTAGAGTCGATTGAATCCTCTCGGTGGTCACTATTGTATACAACCTTACTATTGGAAGGTCGAAATAGACACGACACTTGTCACGGCCGCCGCAGACATTATTTAATTATACACAGCTATAATTAATACATAATTAGATTGTAAGCTGAAAAAAACGCCGTAGAAACGAGAGCTCTGACTGCCACTTTATGCAGAGAACTGCAGAAAATCATCAATTTACAGTCATGTAATCGTAATATCGTGTGGTCCTAATACAGCTAAAGACTTATCATTAGCCAGCGCGGCGCCTGTTTACCACTGATTCAATTCATCAGTTTTTACTAATGTCAAAGCACAAGCCAACTTTTGTTAAAGAAATGTCTTTATCTCACCTGATATCAAGTTGGTGCGTTGGTTATTGCGGTAGGTGCAAGCACGCGCTGGTGATCAATCATTAAGTCACAGTCACAAAATAATATAATTCTATTTATATTTTTATACACTTTGGCATCGTGTGATGTCATTGGTATATGAAAAGACTGGTTATATAATATTTAAAAATCAGAATACACAAAGTAAAAAATCTTGTTTCTTTGGCGGTATTCTTCTGTAAGATAGTAGCAATTAGCCAGGTGGACTTAAAAGAGCCCTACCCCCAACCAAACCAGCTGCTCGCTAGGGGGGGAATGAACCCTGATCAAATCAAATGTTAGCCTGATGCCTGGTGATGGGCAGTGGTGTCTCTTGACACGATACGAGTTCAAAAGTTGACAGAAAAAGTTGTGCTTAAAATATATAAAGTGCTGGACGCGATTCTGTAAAGGTACGTGCATGCGTTATGGCATATGCAATTGCCGTGGCAGCTCCGAACTCGTTTCGCGGCGCCTTGGGCCAAGCTACGGTGCGTTGAGCCCATACTGATCTCTATGTTCTAGTCGTATAGTAATAAGTGTCAAATTCCGTTGCCTGCTCGATGCGCCGCTGTCGCTCGTGTCTGTTTGCGACCAACATTCCAATTTGTAGATGATACTGATGTTACTCTTCTAGACAATAAGTCGCTCACATTAACGTGAATGTATTCTAAATGTGGTCTTAATATACGTACGAATAATTGATTGATACGTGTCTATTACCCGTATGTTTTTTTGTTAATTAATTTTAATAAAAAGCACGGAAGTAAACAAAGCAGAGTTTTCAGAATGATGTATTTTAAATAGATAGGCGTTGCAAAGTAGTTTTTTAACTAATCAAAGGGATTAAGCATATTGAAGATACCTTATCATACGGCAAACGACCAGCATGCAGTATATTAAAATTGTGATTTTAGAAAGAATGTGTGGGGTGATAGGGACAATTCCAAAGCGTGCTTAAAGCGGCCTATAGTAGTGAACGATAATAATGTTTTATTAAGAGTATGGTGGGTTTTTATGCCGGATGAATATTTGTTCGTCCCATCAGGAAACATTAGAAACAACAATAGTATATAGGCAGTGAAACTGGCTACAGTCGATTGATAATTTCCGAATTAATGTTATAGTCATCCGGTATATAAACTAACAGATCCGTCACTAGGCGAAGGATCACGATGTATGAATGAATGTGACCAATTTGGACTCAATTTTATAGTGTTTCCTTTTGTTAATGTTAACAATGGTCATTGCATTAACTTGATGTTATCTAGCGTGGAATGTTTTCCCTAATATAAATAAATGTTATTTACGTATTACCAAGTTTACGTAAGGTATCTTATACATGTTTTTATATATATATCATTACAAAAAATATGTATACTTAATTAAAATTCTATCTTTCTAAAGTAAGTTTATTACTGTGACGATATTATTATTCAAGTTTATAGGGATGGAGAGGATGGGCCTTGTATCACAGAACACTAATATTTTTTTCTTATACGCCTATAAAATATAATAAAGTGGATTTAAATGCGTGTTGATATAAAATACAAAAACATCAAAATAAAAAATTGTGTTTCTCTATATAGGTGTTCTCAATGACTCGTATATATATGTAATAGTTACAATTCCGTGTGTCATAGATGTAATAGAAAAGTAGAAGCTACTCTGTTTCAATATTTGTCTGCAGTTTAAATATTTACTAATCTTACACATACTTACAGTAGAAAACAAAATAGACTACAGTTACCAAAAACATTATAAATAATGAAATGTAAATACGCCAAATTATAAATTATTATAATAAACAAAGTTGTTTTTGTGAAATCATTTACCGCGATTCCCCTGATCATTCGCCATTATTTTCTTATTTTAAATCATGATCACACTCATTCCCTATCATACGACCGGTCGCATTTTCTACATGCCTGGACATGTTTGTACATGTGTTTATCGTAGTATGTGTGTGCCGTGGGGACAGTCGATATGGATGCACCTGTCTTACCGTCGCCGTTGTGTTTGCATGAGGCCTTGTGCTGGCGCGTTGTCACTTGGATTAATGTTGTGTGTGCCATTAGTATTCGGCCGAAACCTGCCTCCAAATGTTACTTCACGAACAGGGTACAGCTGCACAAAATTATCCGAAAGTAGTTGACTCGTCCGACCCGCGCCGCTCGTCCCCGGCGAAATGAGCTAACTTCCAAAGTAGTCGCAAGTTCGAGTCGGCTAACATTTCGGTCGAGTACTAATCAGCCGTAGCCGTAGACTGTAGATTATTTTTATTGTTAAATGTCGTTGACGGCGTGGTTCGTTGCGATTCACTTTTAGGCGAATTGTTTTTTTTTAGTACAAATGTGTACTTAAATCGCGGACTTAGTGTGTCCCGCTGGGCCGGCGGCGCGGAGGCCCCGCCGCCGGCGGCCCGGCGGGCGGCCGCGGCGCGCGTCTCGGGCGCCCCACGACGTGGTCGGCATCACGGACGGGGCCCGGGGCACTCGAGACCCTCCCGCTAAGCGGAATAGCGATAGTAGAACACCCCATATCGATTGTGATCGCTCACAAGTTTCATATCATTCACACTTATATTAAAACAAAAAAGTAAGATACGGCATGCTCCAACTTGTAGTCATTCAAAATATAGTCCTACTCAACTACATAAGCAAACACTCACACACGCACACCTATAAAGTGTATATCGAGCGAGGGTAAGTTTCAACGTCAGCGCGAGGGAGTCAGCGAGTAGCGCGTTGACGTCTCGGTCGCTTCGCAACAGACGAGTACGTACGACCGATTCCGACGCCACTGCGGAGTAGCGTCTTTCTCTTTTTCACACAGTAGAATATCCGCAATAGGGCGATGTAGCCTGTTCGCTCGGCAAATTGTGACTGAAGTGATATTGTGCCTTTAGGCCTAATTTTGGCGGCTCACTCGCGAGACGCTAATGCCGTATCTTCCCTTTTTGTTTTAATCTAAGCATTCACATAATCCAATTGTTAACTGTAATAAGTGGTTCACTTTATTGACCTGAGTTAGTGTCACAATCGACATGGAATCGCGACGAGCGCGTCTCTGTGTTGCCTGTAGCGTGCGGTGCACCGCCTGACCCGTGGCTTGCGCAGGTAACCTGGCGTACGGGTTCCGCGAGGAAGAGGGCCCGGCCAGCTCGGACGAGTGCCCGCCGACGCCGCCGCCGCGCGACTCGCCGTCGCCCGCATCGTCGCTGGACGACGCGCTGCAGGCTTCTTCAGCTGACGACGAAGACGACGAGCCGCCGCCGGTGCCTCAAGACAGGTATCGTTTGCTGCTTTTTTTGTCTTTTTGGTTTAGTAATCCCCTTTGTTCTTTTTCAGCTTCTTTTGAGTAAAGGTATTTTTTGTTTTATATTAATTCTGATTGTTGTCACCACTTCATCATCATGCGGGCTGTATGCCTGATTGTCACCTTGGTGTATCAATATTCATACATAAATAAAATGTTACCTAACATAATTATGGTCGTTTATGCTTATCAGATTACCTCTGTGTTAGATTGGCAAAGCGATGAATTATAACGACTAATTAATTTTTATAATTCAAGCTTTTCCTCAGCATTATGACAGTTTATAGGCTGATTGTATATTTTTATTATGAACATAGTATTTTAATACACAATTTTAACAAGACGAAATAGATTCAGTTAAGAGGGTTTACGCATTTAGGTTTCCCATACAAACTTCCAAGTCTAAAATTTAAAAAACCGAACCGAAAGTCGATTTTATTAAAATTTTGCATGCTAAAGTAAAATACAAAGATCTAAATAGTTTGTTGAAAACATTTTTAAAAAACGTTAATTTAGCTGAGTTGTTGCGATTTAAAGTTTACCTTAAAAAGTTTAAAATCGCCATAACTCAGTTAAACAAACGTTTTTTATAATTGTTTTCAACAAACTATTTAGATCCCGGTATTTTAGTTTAGCATGCAAAGTTTCATTAAAATTGGCTTATTGGTTTTTAAAAATGTCGACCTGAAGGTTTGTATGGGAAACCTAAATGCGTAAACCCTCTTAATTATTTTCTTATGTATGAACATATATAAAGAAAAACATGTTTGGATATTTCATTGGTTTTCTTCAATCTTATCTCAATCACATAAAGTTTAAAATGTAATGGAATATTCGTTCCACTGGCTTTTATATAGTTAAAGATCAATGCAATCTGTATTGTTACTGTACATAGTATGTTATCAAGAATTAATGTATGTATAAGATAAGACGTTCATCATCATCATCATCATCAGCCTATTAACGTCACATTACTGGGCACAGGCCTCCCACGTGGACAATAGCACGTGGTGATATTGGGCCATGACCCACCACGCTGGCCCAATGCGGGTTGGTGGGTTTTAACGACTGTCATCTTACGACAACAACCGTTACCAACTGCCTAACGTGCGGAGGAGCTCGAGATGTTTTCTAATTCGGTCACCCATCCAGCGACGCGGCATTGCGAAAGTGGCTTAGCGAGCAAGATCGCAAGCCGAACGCGCTAGCCGCTGCGCCATCGAGCTCCCAGAGATAAGACGTTAACAAGAACCAATGTTTATTTAGCAGCGTCGAGTCGCCGGAGACGCTGCGGCGGCGCAAGACGCGCGAGCTGGCGGAGCGCGTGTCGGCGATGAAGCGGCGCGCGCGCGACGCCGACAGCTGGCGCGCGCTCAAGAGGTCGCTCTACACGCCGCTGCTCACCGTGGGCGTGCTGCTGGCCGGCATGCTCATCTACACCTACGTCAAGCACTAGGCGCCGCTGCCTGCGTGCGTGCGTGCGTGCGTGCGTGCGTGCGTGCGTGCGTGCGTGCGTGCGTACGTGCGGGCGCGAGCGCTGCCGGCCATCAATGCCTCCCACAATACAAGACAAACACTTAGTTTGCGGTTGAAAGTGATAAAACAGATCTTATGTTAGTGCAAGTGTAGTCATTGGTGGCCGACGGCACTCTGACGCGTGTCTTATAGAAACAATGTGTGGCAACGCAACGTATGTTGGCGTTAAGACCGCGGCGTATTATGGCATCTCCACTAGCAAGGCTTTGCGCGGTTAACCGCCGGCGAATCGCCATCTCGTTGCGTGTCATACGGATGTGTAAGAGTGCGCAGTGAACGCGGTTGACGTGTCGTAAAGTCGTAGTCCGAACTACACTACTAGCGACTCTAATGTCGTGGACTGACCCAGGATCGCAGGGTGCATTTTAAGAAACTAAATACAATTTTAGAAATCTGATTCTTCTCATCTCGATGTGAACCAACTTGAAAGACATTCAAATATATTAAAACGGTTCTTTAGAAAAAAATCAGTTAATAATAATAATTATGGTTGGTCACAGCTGTTGGTTTTTGCCTTAAAGTTTTGGAAGTAAAATTTTCTTTTGGACGTGTTTACAACTTTCTTCTTAACTTTTATTGAGTGAATAAAAATCGTTTGTGTAATATCGCGATGAAATATGTAGCGTCATATAAAATTCTACGCCAACGGTGCTAGGTTTCGGGGCTCCGAACTTGTGTCAATGAATACAAACTTTAGAAAATATCGTCAGCAATAAGTAGGGAAAAGCAGGTGTTCTTCACAACGCATTAGCACGATCATAGCACTGTTAACCAGACATTATTGGTTTCTCGAACGCCTTGTAAAGACCCTTACCTTACCAGATTATCCAGGATTGTAACGGCGGGATGTCGATCCATCAAAAGCTTGAAGAGTATTTCAGCCACTAAGCCTTTAGAATCCACTAATATCTTACCGTCCTCTTTAGGCCATATGCGCCCACAAGTAAAAGCTCATCCAAATCACTTATATGCATGCATTTATTTTTATTTTTATTGGAAACTGATTGCTCGTTTGTCCTCGATTTCACCTGAGGGAAAGTGATAACGAGGACGAAGATGGAGCACTCGCAGTCAGTAAATGCCTGTTTACTCTGGCCTTAAAGACGCCCAAGTTGTAGCGTTCAGGAAAAACAGTCGCAGGGAGGTCATTCCACATCCTAGCTGTCCTAATGAGAAAACTAGAAGCAAATCGCTTCGTCCGGGCGGGTGGAATATCTACAACATAGGGATGAAAGCCCTCCCTCCGTCTAGTAGTCCGATGGTGGAACGGGGAAGGAGGTATGAGGTTATATAACTCTTGAACACACTCTCCAAAATGCAACCTGTAGAAGACTGAAAAGCAAGCCACTTTGTGTCGGTGTTACAGACTTAAAAGTTATCGACCAGCTCATCGTCACCAATCAGCCTCTTTGCTCGGCGCTCTATAGAATCCACGGCAGCCAGCTGGTGCTTTGCAGATCCCAAAGATGAGAGCAGTACTTCATGCACGATCGGACCTGAGCTTGGTAAAGAGTAAGAAGCTGTCCCGGGGTAAAGTACCGTCTCACCTAGAATACCCAGCTTTTTTGCGACGGTTTTGGCTTTATTTTCTATAGAGCGGCCGAAATTGAGGTTCGGAACATTAAATATACCGCAATTTCACAACAACAACTGCCGTCCCGACGTACTCTAATCACTTCCACAAGGTAGCTCACTAGGACCGGTGTTTTATTATACGTGGTTCAAAGTCTTGCAGACGAATTTCCGACCGCGTTGGCGTCCTAACACATCTTGGAGTGACGTGTCGATCAACAGTCATGTAAGATCTTAAAATATAAATTAAATTGAAAGAGTAAACAACGTTGACTGACCTAGCATTTACCAAAGCAAGCCGGTAACATTACCCCTGGAATTTATTTTATCAAAATTTTATGGTTAAAATTATCTATCTCATTAAATTGATCAGGTGGTTACTGAATGCTTCAAAACATTACAAAACGACTTGAAATTAATTTTACATCTTTATTACGTAGTCGACAAATTGGTTTGTCGAATAGCACTCTAAGATAGATATACCTACCTACATCATTGAAGAGTTGCTTGCTCTTTATATCCCGATTTAATGGAATATGAGGTCTTTGCCCTGCAGTGGGACAAGCCAGGCTGAATAATAATAGAATATTCTCGGGGGATACACGATAAACACATACCGTCTTATTAATAAAAATGGTCAAATGTCACACCTCGGTTTAAAGTGACGCTGTCTCGTTTTTGTTAAAGAAGACGGATAGAGACAGCGTCAATTTAATCCTAAGTGTAACTTTAATCAACGTTTATTAATAACAGGGTTAGTGACAAACCGAACTCCACGAGTGTGGATGCTAGTACGAATGAATGGTAAGCAATGTCAAGGGTCACAGTTGTAGTCATACATTTTTATTGCTTCTTCTGGTACAGTAATGTCATAGAGGTATAGCAACAGAACAAGTCCTCAAAGGAGCTTATGGGTAGTTGAACGACACGTCACTTGCAAACCAATTTCCCACATCCGTATTTCTTATACAGTTTTTTATAGTGTAGTTGTTAGCGTAAGTGTTATACTAGCGACGCAAAGAGCAAATCTAAAATGAACACTTGTTAACGTAGAATACATGAAACATGACGTCGTTGTCAAACTAACATTAAAATTTGTTTTGTGCACTTTTTGAGATGTCAGGGTACAGACGACAACAGGTCAACTTGCCACAAAATGTCACATTTTGTCAATTAAAATTGAACTTAATGTTTTGGGGTATAAGGATCAGTATCGATTGGAGAAATTGAAGAAACAGTTTTTTTTGGGGGAATGGGGGGGGCTTGTATAAAAGTATGTGCACACAGTAGATGTTAGTTTGCCAACGACATTAAACCGCTTTCGTTGTCGGCTTCGATCAACAATACAACTAGATGTCAGGTCGGCGCTAAAAATGTGTCTCGGTAAATAAGAGCGCACTTGAGAAATGAGGTCTTGTTTTCTCGCAAGGCAATAACAGGAAAAAGTACTTTATTTGTTTCTCCATAAGGTTGATTACACCACTAAATATTATTGACGTCTTTTCATTTTTATGTGACAGGAGTAATTTATTGCTTTGAAAAAGTATTTATTCACGTGGACAGAATTGAGGTTTGATTTTGTACGTGACGCGTTATCTAGTTGGTAATTGGTATTGTTGATGGAAGGTTGCCGGCAATAGATATCAACCTAACATACATACATACAAATACATGTAAACACGACTATTATCAAGTCAATCATAGTCCACTTTTCACCAAATAGCGACTGCACATTTGCTCAGCATAAGAGGTGGTGAGCCCATCGCCGCTCTATGCTTTTGTGGAATATGTGCAGTATTTAGTCCGTTAGTCGCCTTTTACGACACCCCAAGGGAGGAGAGGGGGCGGTAGTATTGTTTCACCGCTCCGCGACACGGTTCATCAAGTTAATGTTAAATGTAACATCCGTTAGTTGTTTTCATATGTTGGATGCATATATGTAACATCCGTTAGTTGTTTTCATATGTTGAATGCATATATTTAACGTTCTAAATCTCCAATCGAGTGTATAGCATATAGATAGTGTATGTACTATGTGGCTATGACCACTCCTAACCCGCACACCGTTGTAAATGTGCATTAATTATCGAATATACCATTGTTTTATTATATGGAACTGCACACGTCCACTCGCCGTACTCTGTATTGTCCTCTTCTTTGGTGTCTAAAATGATGTGATATTCATTATTAGATTCGTTTCTACAGGCTTGGCATTATACATAGGCAGCTCATGTGGCATGTCGACGGGAAATAGATAATATTACCTTCTATCTTTATTTTTGTGTAAGAAACATTATCTGTTTTATTATTTACGTAAATTAGTATAACAATGAATTTTTAGACTTGTTTGTCATTGCGTTGCGGTGTCATAATCACAGTTCATAGGTTTAACCAAAACATGCGAGGACGGTCATTGCGCTCCATTGATCGCAAATACCAATTCAGTATGTTTGTCGTCACATGAAACAGCATGGTATTGGCGCTACGCAGTCAATATATCGCCGCGTTTCAATTGTGTTAGCCTTGTTTCCCTATATGCCGTCATAGTACTTTTTTTGACTCTTTCCGTTAACACCCACTCTCGTCGTCAATTCAATCAAGGCTTCTGGCTAATTCATGTTTTATTATTTATTAACGCAACACGGAATGGATAACCTAAAACACAACTGCACCACAATTAGTTCCTTTTTGCCCTTCTAGTTTTATTTCGTAATCCGATTACGAAGCATTTCTGTTTAAAACCTAGTTAAATAACTTGCAAATAATAATTAAATATTTAGTGTTTACGTCGTTAGCGTCCCTAAACATACACGACGTATATTCTGATCTTCCATAATTTCACTACGGAATAGGTACCTAGTGCGCGTAGAACGATGAAGATTGCTTTGTCTTCTAAAATATTTTTATTAGTTCTAAAATCTACGGTTACACATTAACATCGTGGAATGTCATTAAGTTTTATTTTAAATGTACAGGGTGGTTATTTCCAGTTACGTCTCGGTCATTCACATAAATATTTTACGAAATGACAACATTGTTGCCATGTGGCATCAAAACGATGACGATCCAAATCTCTTTGAAATACTGTCCTAAACATAAATAAATAACATTACGATTAAAAATGTTATGGAGCAATTAGAAAACGTACTGTTTTTTAAGGTACAGTTAGGTTCGTCGTCGCTTTCCCGCTTTACCTCTTGGCCCAAAACCCTTTGCACTCCGCGGCGTCGCTTTGGCTTGAAGTCACGCCCTCCTACGTCACGTGAGCTCTGTTCATTTATGTTTAGCTTTCAATCAAATCCGGCTCAATTTATAAACGTTTGCATGTCGTTAGAATATAAACAGGAGTATATTACGGTAGGTATTAGGTATTTCAACGGTTGCGTTTGAATTCGGTTTAAATTATATCAAACCTCCTTCGGAGTTATATATAATAGAAATAGATAATTTGAGAAGAAATCATTTAACTTTATTACTATCACTCGACCACCGAGGAGTTAACTAATACTAATTTTGGCTCTTAGCATGGGAGATGAAATCAAACAGCCAGATAGGTATGTGCTGATAGCTAACAGCTAAGAAGTGAGTCTTTATTTATTATGGAATCAACTTATATTCAATATTATTTCGTATTACTGTATGTGCGCCAGCTGGAAATAAAGATGAGTGTTAGCTCTAGATACAAAGTCCCGAGCTGATGCTTGACAAAAAGTAACATGGTTTAGTTGTAATCATTTTGGCTCGCGTTGCACATACTCATTACAAAATAAAACATTATTTAATACTTTTAACTTTAACTTAAAGGTATTTTGAATAGTTAACAGCCAGTAACGCGGCCTGGCAACTTCACTTTTTTATATGCATTCAGAAGTTTCTAACTGTATGGTCAATAGATTAGGCCGGCCATTGCTCGTGACACGCCCCACGCCACCTGCACTTGGCGTGGGTCCGCCCGCCATTTCCCATATATTTTCCGCGATTCCCGCGAACATACATTCGTAGCAATGGATGAAGATACATTAAACGGACAACTTTGCAAACTCGGATTCGCAATACCATATTTAATTCAAACTGGGCCTGGTGTTAAATTATGGTAGTAGATAATTTAATTAATAATTTATTAGGTAATTAAAGTTCGGGCTGTAGAATAAAAGAAAGAGTTTGTAATGTTGTAAATAGTTGTTTACTAGTAGTTTTTATTCATAAACGATGCATAATAATAACAATATAATAATAAGAACTGTTTCCAATAAAGAAAAAACGCAAATATTGATTATCTTTACTGAAATAGCGCGTTCCGAAACAAAACCAAATATATTAAAACACTACATTTCGTGTGTTTTCTTCTGCGGGTAGATTTTTGGTAGCCAGGTCCCATAGTCGCACTCGCACAGATAACAATGTAAAATCAGTCAAACAATCCAATTGCTAGCAGGACTCAACATGAAACAACAATTAATCGGTCCGGCGTTGAGGCAGATTTATTACGAAATCGATATTAATTTTATACTTAGCAAAAAATCAGGAGGGAGTTTCACAATTCACACGAATGCGGGAGGTCTCTGTATGTCATATTAAAACGCGTACCACAATCTATCTGGGATAGAGTTTCCTACAAACATTTCTAGGTAAAGCGACGATAATCCTGATAGTACAACACGGTACGAATCTATATACAGGCACTTGCTCCAGCCTCCCAGCCTCCCCACACAGTCTTCCTTTCCACCCTGTATACGTCAGTAAATATAAGACTATCACAAATTCATTATTTCAATTATAACTTCAAAAAGACGTGAAAATTAAGCAAGAAAACAACACAATCAACTTTGTTTATTTTATTATATTCTAAAATAATGTCAATTAAATTACGATAATCGCCTACGACGGACTCTCGGCTCGTTTTAATAACGTTCGCGTTTAGTTGTATTTAACTTATTTTTATAAATTTGACAGTCATGTCGCACATAAAAAGTAGGTAATATAGATATTTTGTTAAGTTAGTATTTTCATTCATTACTGAAATTCTTAATTCCATTTTTTTTTAATCAAATTATTATAAAATAATGTTTTAACATATAATTATATGAGTTTAATCTCATTCTTAGACAACAAATTAATGTAAATGTTAAGTTGCGCATGCATGCATGTTTAAGGTAATCTATTCATAAACAGCAATCGGCGTTGTGATTTTATAAAATGCGAAGCAAATTATACGAAATTATGTGAATATTTTTAACAACTTTTAATTTTAAAACTATAACATACAGACGTGCTCGTCCCTCAAATGCGGACATAATCGAGCAGTGTTCGCGCGTAGGTTAGGTCATTTTACTGTTTCGGTAAAAAATATATATCGTTAATCAATTATTTTTAATTAGTGTACAAAGCATTTTCATAATTCCAAATGTAAGGTGCTACGTTTGAAAGCAATCGGCGCCCGGACGGTGTTATCGATAGTTATTGTTTAAGATGGGGTGCCGAAATTTGAACAGCGGTTTATTATTTCAGGTTAAAATCGGAGAAAAAACCTCGAAACGAACCAGGGGAAGACAAAGCAGACATGTAAAATATATTGAACACGATTGCAAGTCATCGCGGCTAGTGCGGGCCCGCGGGCCGCGGTGAATTTGTCATAGCCAATATCCAATAGGAAATGTTGTTTAGTTAGGTTTGTAAATTGTATCGAGCCTCCGTCGTCGGGACCAGGCGGCCGCGCTGCGGGCCACATGTTCATTCTAATCATTTTAATTACCAACTCTTGGAATAGTATATTTTGACCATTCGAGATTAAGAAAATATTATAAAATGGCGCCCGAAATAATGAAAAAGGTTCCTTAATATATTTTTTTTATGAAATTAGAAAACAGTTCTGTTGGTTTTGAACACGAGGTATGCTTGAACATATTTTGAACAATACTATAATATTGTCGTCTTGCTGTTGTTGAAAATGTTATTAAACATACTTTTGTAAACTTTAAGTGTCAAATGATAAGGTACATTTTCGCTGCGGGGAAAATACTAGATAATAAACAATAAAGTAGTATTTGTGTGTTGGCGCACAGAGACCGAAGCCAGCCCGCCTGACTGTGGAAGCACCGCCATCTTTGCAATTTATATTCCGCATTAGATATTATTATTATATAACTTGTACATAGATGTGAAGTAAGCAAGTTTACTTGTAAGTCCTAGATTATCTATTTAGTATTTATATTTAGGTAATTGAATTATTCATATTTTTGTAATACATTTTTAACGGAGAAGTTATTATCTGTTTACTGGATGGCTGGCCGTGTACACGCGCCGCCCGGCGTCACCATTCGTCATTCAATAACCATGCGACTGTGGTTTCCGTAATGCGTGTCGTGGGGGCAGCCATTTTTGATACGTACTTCACGTGTATTTAGAAATTACGTGTACACTGCTATGTTAGGATTACTTCATCTTGCCAGACTTTAAGTTAGTATAATTTGTAATGTACTATCGACAATAAATATGTTTTGTTTGCTAATGGTCTCCATCGAAGCACGGCGCCGGCCAGCGGTGGCGGCGCCTGCGTAACCGGAGTTACATGTAATAGCCAGTATTAGCTGTGTAGATAATGCAGTAAGAACCTGCACACGTTTGGAATGGACATTGTCATTTCTATCAGAAGCACTATCCTTACGAGAGAAGTGTTATTGAAATGTGTAATAATAACTGACTAATTAGAGTTAAATGTTGGCACCGGCCCCGAGGAGCCGCAGCGGCCTGCCGTCGCGCGGCACGCGGACAGTTGCGCTTATCTTTACAATAAATCGTGACGTTTCCGCTGTGCTTTATTGTAATCGTGAGTATTTAGCGAGTGTCATTACGTCAGCGGCGAATGGGTGACGTCACAGTTGGAAGGGGCGCGGGCGATGACCGTGCTGACTACTTACTGCTGACTGTTCATACCCCTACTTCCGACACCTAATCGTTGTAGAGTCGACCGGCCATTGGACAGCTCCGCGCGCCGCCTGCTCGTGTTTGGACACTCGCTATTATAGCATTTATAATGTTACACATTAAGTTTACTTGATTTTATTTTTAATCAACTCCTTGTTCCAACAATTGTCGGTTTGCTGTCGGCAGTTGTAGTTTCTCATCGATACCATACTTATTGTTATTTAGCACCAGTATAGTAATATGAATAACTAATATTAATATACGTACGTACATATTGTAATCAAATGTCACGAATATACATGAAAAATGTTAACTGTCTTTCATTTGATAACCTAATGTTTTCTTTTGTGTATAGAAGTAGAGCTGGTGACAGCTAGAGCAGTTCTGCGGGCTTAACATGAAGCTCCTTCAAAATCCAACCCTAAATCTGTACAGTAAGACATAAAGCTAAATGCATTGCGTATCCACCAGCACACTTTGTAAACATAGTAGTCGAAACAATTTACACTTCTGGCTTGAATCTAGAACAGCATTTTTCAGCTTCTCAAACCCCGCAGGACCACATAAAGCATATATAGAGATAAGATATTCTTAAATAAAGTTTTTCAATATCTAACTTAAAATCCAAGAAGAGTTATATTATTCAAACAGACAAAGATTAACGTGTCAAAGAACTAAAACCTTTGACGCCAGCTGTCTACCTACCACGAAATGCCTAATTTCTTTTGTATTTTGGGAATACATAAGTACATAAGTTGGTTTCTCAAGGTCTACAGCTTCCTCATTCGATATAGAGAAATTCTAAGCATGCCATATTTTTGTGCATATTATGTGCAATCAAACGTTTGAGTCCTAATTTTTGTGCCACCACAACTTCGTTACTATGAGTTGTTTTATGTGTGTAAGCTGGAGACACGTGTCACCAGCTCGCACACGCCCGTTAAGACAAACCAGTGAGGTTAGGGTTTTGGACTATAGCTAGAAATTTTGTGCATAATTTGTGCACTAGGAACAAAAAAAACTAACCATCACACTCAAATACTGTTGAAACTACGATCATAAAACTGTGTGCGAGCTGGAGACACGGGTCTCCAGCTCCAAACATTCCATAACGGAATTCAACGTGCGTTTCGCACAGATACAGGGCATAAAGGAGAAGCTGGACTCAGTGTATTATAGCATTCTTGACGAGGAGGACCTGGACGAGACGACCGAGAAGGCATACACTGAGAACCACACAAAAGCCTCCGGGGCGTACCTTGGGATTCTTGTGGCTAGGGAGGAAATCTTACCCTCTTCCACGTCATCCCCAACCCATAGCGCTCAGCCCAGTTTCGGCGTCAATACGCCCACAGCCGTCCTCCCCAAGATAGCGCTGCCCAGGTTCAGCTCAAAAGTGGAGGACTGGCCTTCCTTCATTGCGCTGTTTAGGAGTCTGACTGACGACATGGCGACCCTGTCGGACGCAGTCAAGCTCCACTACCTATTCTCATGTCTCAGCGGTGAGGCATTAAGTATGGTGTCCCACTTAAAGGTCACCAATGAAAATTTTGCCGTGGCCATGGACATCCTCACCAAGCGGTACGAGAACCGCCGGGTTCTCATTGATTGTTTTGTGGACATCATCCTGGGGCTGCCAAGCATCCATACGCGCTCGAACATCCGCACACTGTTCCTCACGCCGCTCATATCGGCTCAGTGTGCCCTCAACAATTTAGATTTGCCCATAGGAGACGATTACGTGTTTGTGTCAATAGTGGTGCGGAAGCTCAAGGGCGAGCTCCGCACGCTATTTGAACGCAGGCACGGGTCTAGTAGCACCCTGCCCACGTTAAGGGACCTTATCTCCTACCTCGAGGAGCACGCGCGCTGTGTGGAGACAGAGTTCTCCAACATAGCCATGGCTCAACCTATTCAGCCCCAGCCCGGCCCTTCTCGTAGCCGCGCGCCTCCTCAGTTGCCCCATCGCACTTATGCTCAGATGGCTCAGCAACAACCCGACCATTACCGTGGCCGTTCCTCAGCTCCATCGCCTCACCGCGCCCATGAGCAGCCTACTCACCAACCGTTCCGCCCAGCGCAACAAATGCGTCACCGCCCATCCACCTCCCCGGCTCGCAGTCAGCCCTTCCCCGTATACTCGGCCTTCCAGCAAAGCTGCTCCTCATCATCGTCCTCGTCCTCTTCCTCACGCTCGACGTCCTACTGCCCCTATTGTGCCACTAGGGGACATACGCTCATGACGTGCAGATGGTACAATGCCCAGCCAACACAGGGCCGTTGGGACTTTGTACAGGCACGCGAGCGCTGCCAGCGTTGTCTCGGCCGTCACTACGAGAGCGAGTGCAGGTCAAGGGGGGCATGCAAGAACTGTGGGAGTACGAACCACCACACGTCCCTCCATCGACCAGACGGCCCAACGCACTCAGCTCATTCGTCGTCTGTACATGTGCCCCCACCACAGCTGACAGAGCACTCGAGGGAGCGTCCCAGAAACAGCAGGCGGCACGAACCCGCACATCCCAAACCGGCGCAACCCAGCTCTGCTCACAGAGCCAGCCCGCCCAGGTCCGGTTCGCCAGGTAGGCCCCGCGAACGCCGCCAGCAATTATGACTCCCTACTATCACAGAGCACCCTAGCGAAGAGGTAGATTTAGCCCATGCCCAGTCAACCCATGCCCACACAGCTGATACATACTCAGCTCATACAATTTCAGCTGATACTCAATCAGCTCACTCACCTTCTGTGCCCACTGGCACACCCATTTTGTTGCCAACCGTCTCACTAAGAGTCGCGGACGTACATGGCCATCTTCACACAGCCAGGGCTTTATTGGACTGTGGCAGTATGCTGACGTTAATAACGTCACGCATGGCACGACTTTTGAACCTGCCATTAAAACCCACTTCTTTAAAAATTACAGGAGTTGGGAATCAGCACAAACATGAGTCAAAGCGGCAATAACAATAGTATGCCGACCCACTCACAATGATACTCCTACAATCACTGCCACAGCTCACATTTTAAAAAACGTCACTGGCTACCTTCCCTTGGAGAAGGTACCAAACATTTCCCACGTACTAGGCCAGCCACCCGTGCCATTGGCTGACCAGCTTTACCACACACCAGCCCCGATCGACCTCTTATTGGGGTCGGACGTTCTTGGCCAGGTGTTGGACGGGACTAAGGTCTCGTTGGGCCCGGGCAAGCCCATAGCCTTCGGCACGATTTTCGACTTCGCGTTGATAGGACCCATTGAGGACTTGTATGCGCAGCCGGCGCAGCAGGTTAACTCAGCTCACGTCGTCAGCTCACAACCAGACTCAGCTGAATCAGTCCAGGACATACGTCAGAGTCTGGAAAGGTTCTGGGAGTCTGAGGAGCCCCTCCCTCAATCTCACACCCACAATGATCCCCTGGAGGAACAATGCGAGGAAATCTTCCGCTCTACCACTACACGCTATCCCTCAGGCAGATATACGGTCGCTCTGCCCTTTCTAAAGGACGCCCCTCATCTAGGCAAAACTCACCCTATCGCATTACGCAGATTCCTCAATATTGAGAAGAAGCTAATGGCGAACCCGTCTCTGCGTTCTAAATACGTCGACTTTATGGCCGAATACATCGACTTAGGGCACATGGCTCCCTGTCACCCAAATACATTCGCCCATAAACCTCACTTCTACATCCCTCACCATGGCGTATTTAAGTCAGGGTCGGACAAGCTGCGCATTGTTTTTGATGGTAGCTGCAAAAGCTCCAATGGTGTCAGCATAAATGAATGCCTACACACAGGCCCCGCCCTTCAACAGGACATTGTGGACATCATCATGTCCTTCAGAACGCATCCAGTCGTTTTCAGCACTGACATCCAGAGGATGTTCAGAAATGTGCTGGTTGCCCCAGACCAGAGACGGTATCAGCTGATACTATGGCGGTCCTCACCAGATCACCCTCTGCTCACCTACGCCCTCAATACAGTCACGTACGGCTTAAGATCAAGCCCATATCATGCAATCCGCACCCTGCTCCAGCTGGCTGATGATGAAGGCCATCGCTACCCTGGAGCCGCTCAGGTTCTTCGCAAGTCTATCTTCGTTGATGACATCTTGTGTGGTCATGACACGGTTGAATCCGCCCAAGCACTTCAGGACGAGTTGATAAGTCTGCTAGACCTAGGCGGCTTTCAGCTCAGTAAGTGGACATCTAACTCGCCTAAGCTGCTCGAGAGATTTCCCGACAACCAATGTGACATGCCCAAGGACTTCGACATGAACCCAGAATCCACGTCCATTAAGGTCTTGGGTATACAGTGGAGCCCTCAGTCAGACGAGTTCACTTACCGCATCTCTCTGCCCCCCATCACACATGTCACAAAGCGGTCTATTTTAAGCACCGTAGCCTCACTTTATGACCCAAACGGATGGGTTTCCCCCGTTATCTTCCGCGCAAAGCTGCTGCTTCAGCAATTGTGGCTACTGAAGCTGGAATGGGATGAGCCCACTCCCTCTGAAGTGCCAAAGGAGTGGCACCACATCTCAGAGGATCTGCCGCTGTTGTCTAGCATTCGCTTCCCTCGGCACGTTTGTGCAAGCAAAGGCTCAGCTGCATACTCGCTTCACGGGTTTGCAGATGCCTCTGAAGCCGGGTTTGCCGCCGTTGTTTACCTCCATGAGCTCGATGCCTCCGGAGATACTTGTTACGTACGTTGTCGGCCGCCACCCTACTCTCCCAGCTCATGATCCGTGTGTCGGTTCAGTTATCGGCCCATATCAGTAAACAACAACATATATGTTGGTCAGACAGTACGATAGTCCTGGCCTGGCTCAATACACCGCCTCACCGTCTTCAACCCTTTGAAGCCAACAGGGTAGTCAAAATCAGCTCAGGCTCACCAGAATGTACCTGGCGACACGTACCCTCCGAGCTCAACCCGGCAGATTGCGCAAGCAGAGGGATGTCTGCGCAATCCCTGTCAGCCCACGACCTATGGTGGTCTCCCACGTGGCTTGGACAGCCTTGTGAGTCTTGGCCTGCAATGCCCTTAGCTCTGGGCCATCACGCCCTGCCCGGCTTTAAGCCCAAACACGTCCCGTCACTGGTCACAGTGCCCGGTCTTGACTTTGACCTGCTCACTCGGTTCAGTTCACTAGACAAGCTCGTCGGAGTGACAGCTTGTCTAAAACGCTTTCTGCACAACTGCAGACACCACCCAGATTCGCGACGCTCAGGCCCCTTGTACGTCAGTGAACGAAGAGAGGCCCTACTTTACTGGGTGCGCAGTGTCCAGCACAATGAGTTTGCGGAGGACATCCACCGCCTTCAAACTGGCAAAATCTGCTCCGTCAGACTCCAGCGGCTGTCACCTCTCATTAAAGATGAGCTCCTTAGAGTTGGTGGACGACTGTCCCATGCGTCTATCCGATATGACGCGCAGCACCCGCTCATACTTCCCAGCTCTAGCCCACTTGTAGACCTTATCATTGACCACTACCACAAAATACACTGCCATCCTGGCGCTGACACTTTACACGCTATCCTACGCCAACAATTTTGGATATTGTCCGCGCGCCGCATTATTAGACACCGAGTTTTTAAATGCATTAGATGCTTTCGATGCCGGGCCCAGCCGCAAGCGCCCTTCATGGCCGACCTGCCAGCCGATAGAGTTACGCCTCAGCCAGTTTTTAGTCAAGTCACGACCGATTTTGCCGGACCATTCCTCGTTAAATCTAGTACCCTACGTAATGTTAAACTCTTAAAAGCGTACTTTTGTATATTCGTGTGCCTCTCGACTAAGGCGGTTCATTTGGAACCGGTCTCGGACCTCAGCACGGAAGCGTTCCTCGCGGCATTACAGCGTTTTATAGCACGCCGCGGTGCCCCGGTTCTCATCCGCTCGGACTGCGGTACAAATTATGTAGGCGCTAAAAATCAGCTCATCGAAGTACAAAACTTTCTTGCCTTAAACAATAACACGATTGCGCACAAGCTCGCTGGTCAGCACATTACTTGGTTGTTGAACGTCCCTAAGGGACCATGGTTCGGTGCGTTACATGAGATCAACGTAAAATCAACAAAGCAACTTTTATATCGCGTAATTGGCGAACAACACCTCACATTCGAGGAATTCTCCACACTTTTAGCTCGAATTGAAGCGGTCCTCAACTCAAGACCTCTCTGCCCACTTTCGTCTGATCCTTCAGACTTTGAGCCGCTTACAGCCGGACATTTCCTTATAGGCCGCCCACTAACGGCCCTTCCCGAACTATCCGTGGAGGATAGGCCGATCTCCACACGTAGGCGATTCCAGATGGTACAGGCCCTTTCCCAGCGCTTCTGGACGCTGTGGACCCAGCCCTACCTGCATACCCTTCAAACCCGCTCCAAATGGTTGTCCCCATCCTCCCCTCCCCGAGTCGGCGAGCTCGTCCTCATCAAGGAGGACAACCTGCCTGCCCTCCAATGGAGACTGGGGCGCATTGCTCGCACCCTGCCTGGGAAGGATGGCGTCGTGCGGGTGGTGGACCTGGACACCGCGAATGGACATCTTCGGAGGCCTGTATTCCGGATCGCCAGGCTCCCATTGGATGAGCCCACCCTGGCCCCCGGAGGATGTTCCCGCCAAAGCCGGGACGGCCATTCAAACTATACCGCCATCGGTAAGGCGGTTGTTGACGACCGCGTCCGCCTATCTGCCGCGGCGCCACCGCTGCGCGACCCGCAGCCGCTGGCTTAGTGAGATACCGCGCCGACCAGTCTGTCTGCTAGCTAACGCGAGACGCCCACAAAATACGCGCGCTGTGACTCCTGAACCTAAAGTGAAGAGCTCGACCTAAACGCCCTTAACCAGTGCCCCTTGTGAACTGTTTAGTGAAGTGACTGTGCGCCAGGAACTCAACCTACCCCGCCGACCGTGGACAGCTCGTCTCCAGGTTCCTGTGTATCCCTGTAAGTACTTCACTATCCATAACCTACCCAACCCACATCTTTTATTACGCCGCTGTTACTGCGAACGCCTTTCGCCGTAACAGTTAAGATTTAACTAAATGATAGTTAACTGTTATTTTATTAGTTTTCGACGTCAATAAGTAGGCACTTATTTCTATCAATATAAACCTGTGATGGTTTTTTCGACATACTTCGACATACTCTCGACATACTGTTGGTGAAATCAGATCTTCGCTACGACCAGTAGTTTTTGAGATACAGGTGGCCATGCCAGGATGAGCGCTCATCCTGGCATGGCCACCAATGACCCCTTATAACTTTTGAACGGTGGACCGACAAACTCTGATATTTGGCGACATACTATTGGAGTAATCAGATCTTCGCTACGACTTGTAGTTTTTGAGATACAAGGTGGCCATGTCAGGATGAGCCTCATCCTGGCATGGCCACCAATGACCCCTTATAACTTTTGAACGGTAGACCGACAAACTCTGATATTTGGCGACATACTTCGAGAAACCATCGACATACACACATCAAAAGTGTCTAGGGATCAAGCATTTTTATGCGGATTTCTTGAGATTGAGATGTGGCTTTGTAATAAATTTGTGATTTTATAAATTTATATGGATCCTTTTTGGTGCATTTCATAATTTGAAACAGGACCTTTCAATCAATTTCTAGTAAAAGATGAAAATCAGCTGTCAATATTTTCCCTATAAAAACATACAACGCATTGAAGACATTATTAGTGCTACTGTTTCCCTACTACTGATTAAAACCAACGTTATTATGGAGCGGCGACGTCATTTAAGCAGGGAAGAAATGCTCAGAGCCGTGGGAATGATAGAAGCTGGTTCCCGGCAACGTACTGTGGCTTTAGCTCTGAATACAAGTCAGAGTGTTATCAGTAGACTTTGGACACGTTACCGAAGCACTGGTACCGTGGCTGAGCGCCATGGAGGACGGTATCGCTGCACCACACGGAGACAAGACCGATACATTCAAATCACAACTCGAAGAGCTCCAACAATAACCGCCATGATGTTAGCCGTGAGGCTTCATCACTCTTCAGGGAACTTAATTAGCGACCAAACAGTCAGAAACCGCTTGCATGAAGTGAACCTTCATTCCCGAAGACCGCTAAGGGTACCACCTATAGCAATGCACAATCGTAGGATTCGATATCAATGGGCTCTTGAACACAGAAATTGGGCAGAAGAACAATGGCGTTTCGTGTGCTTTTCTGATGAGTCTCGTTTTGGTATGAGACAGGATACAAGACGTATACGACACTGGAGAACCCCTGGACGCCAACAGCGATTAAAATCCTGCCAGGAAGTCCATCCTTATAGTGGTGGAACCATCATGGTATGGGCGGGTATTTGGATCGGCGGAAGAACTGAGTTGATTTGGATCAGAGGCAACCTCAACGCTCAAATTTATGCTGAGACGATTGTATCAGACGTCATCGTTCCTCTACAAGTGCAAATCGGTCCCTTATTTCAGTTAATGCATGATAATGCACGACCGCACACCGCAAGAGTTGTAAGACAGACTCTCGCCGCAGCTAACATCAATGTCATGCCCTGGCCTGCTCAGTCGCCAGACTTGAACCCGATTGAGCATGCATGGGATATGCTACAGAGAAGAGCTCTGCCGAATATGGAGGGTATCCAGTCGCAAGAAGACCTTTTTTTGTTGTTGCAACGAACATGGGCGGCCATTCCACAGCGTGATTTGGATGAACTCATTTTGAGTATGCCAAACCGATGTTCTTGTGTTGTTAGTGTTCGCGGTAGAAACACGGATTATTAATTGTTTAAGTTACCCAATAAAATTTTAAAGAAAACTGTTATTTCAGTCTTTTTTTCGAACTTTAATGTTAGTGGTTCAAATGTCAAAAATCCCTTTATTAGGAAAATGCCAAATTTCTTTATTAATGCAAAGGTGACTTGGTTTATCGTTACTGTAGACAAACGAAAACACTTTATTTGATGAATCCTTAAAGAAAATTTTAATTAATATCAATCAGGAGAAAAGTTATTGCAAAAATATATGTTGATCCCTAGACACTTTTGATGTGTGTACTTTCTATATAGTCAGATTTCGAGTTGATGATGGTGGCCATGCCAAGATGAGCCACACCCTTTATACGAAGTCAGTTGTTGTAATATTTAATTAATTTTCAACCTCTTATCTCAATCATATAAAGTGCAAAATAGGTAGAAATATCCCACTGCCTTAAAAACAGGCGACAGTCGACTGGAGCGTAGAAGAGATGAGAGGGGCGGGCTCTGCTAATATTAACCAATAGAATCCGTCCTGAGACCCTTAGTCCTTGTCCTGCCCTGGTGGGCTACTCTTGAAACAGAATTGCATTAATCAATTTCCAATCTCAAATCTAAAAAATGTCAAATGGCACTTTTGTAAGCGACAATAGCGTGTGCTTGAAGCTGTAATCCTCATATTTGAAATCTCAATGAAAACGAATTTTGACAACGCTAAAAAATAGTCATGAAATAGTCATAAATAGTCGAACATGTAAAAAAAATAGTCGCATTTTAGTTTATACGGCGTTATAGCTATAAGTTAGTGAGGATTATGGCTTGAACGTCAAGCTGTAATCCTCATTTCTGGTGCAAGCAAACGGTAAAATCTTTCGGATTGGTCTAGGTTCCAAAAAATAGTCATGAAATAGTCGCAACGACATGCCAAATCTCAGAAATAGTCCTTAAAAGATTCCAGAGATATAAAGGTACCCTGGTGAGGATTATGGCTTGAACATTTGAAAACTTCAAATTTCTCCGTAACGCCTACGATTTTCGGTTTAAAATTTGTACCAAAAAATAGTCATGAAATAGTCGTTTAGAGTGATAATAAATTTGAGCTGATTTAATTTCAAAATAAAAAGTTTTAACTTTCCCTACATTTCTATGGATGTACAGTCGTGTTCAAAAATTGTAACTTCATTTGATATGATTGTGAAATATTCCGCTTAATATATAACATTACTTTCAATTAGGCGTTTTCCATGGCAGCTGTTATAATTAAACAAAAAAACAAACATTTATGTATATTTTTTTATATAATAGAAGGTGGCAAACGTGCAGGCGTGTCACCTGATAGAGAGTAATCTTCGCCGCCCATGGACACCCGCAACACCAGAGGAATCGCAGATGCGTTGTCGGCCTTTAAGGAGGGAATAGGTTTTAGGAAGGAATAGGAATTGTGGGGGGGGAAGGGCCTCCGGGACCCTCAGTGGCCGGACGAAACACAACAGCAGCAAGTGCTATTATTTCACGACGGATATTAGTGAGAGGGTGGTATTACGCCGGGCGAGCCGGCCCAAAGCGTGCTGCAACGCAGCGTGGCTCTACCACTCAGTCAGTGTCACTCATTTAGCACCACCCAGGGGTCACGTGTAGAGTCTTAAGGGTAAACCTACGGACGCGAGTAACTTTAACCCCCTTAATTATCCTTATTTATATCTATACAATCGAAAGATTGCTTTACATAACTTGTTTAAATCTCAGTACATATATGTTTATATCACAGCAATTAGTTTTGATCTTATTTATCATAGTTAGTTCAATATCTGTTGGTGTTGGATCAGTTCATTCAGTTTATGTTTCTAGAAAATTTCAATAGGGATATTGCATATTCTAAAATCACAAATTCAATAAACAAATCAGACACCAACAATATCAACAACTTTTAATTACTTACATCGAATAAAAGTATAATACTATGTAATAATATGTTTAAGGTATCACTAATGTTAAAAAGTAACAGAACCTTCCACTCCAAGAGTAGCGTCTGTTGTATCCACAGACGTTATTATACGTCTGTGGTTGTATCAATCCGGGATCGACCAAATAGCGATATATACTTTTATCTATCGTTAACGGACGAAACCGGACGGGTGGCTTGTGAATTGTAATCTAAGTCGAAAGTACGTTTTATACTCACAATAACTTCAAAAACGACACCGCGTCTTCGTAAAAGTTCATAAATACATTCATACGGTTTCTTAGGCATTTAAAATCCTTCACCAGAGTACCCATCACAAATTATTTCATGATTTCAATATCACTGGACCAAATAGCCATTTTTTTCAAAATTTTGCGAATGCTACAACCAACGACACACGTGATCTATGACCTTGACTTACATTCAACTGAACTTGATAATAACATAACAAGCAAAACCAACTTCTGCCCATCGCACTGCGATCGATGCGTTTGAGTAGAGACAAGGATAGCGCTATTTGACCAATCCCGAGAAACAAAAGCGCGCTACTCAAAATGGCGCCATGGACCCAGCTTTTTTGTATTTATAGGTACTTTCTGGTTTTTGTTGGAATTATATATGTTAACATAGTTATTTAATAACAACAATTGTGTGTTACATTAAAGTTTCAAAGAGACAAATAAACTTTTTTAAACTAAATGCTGTTTTTCTTCATAACATGCATAGGTATAAAATAATGTAAAACATCTTAGATAGTTTCACCACCCTGCACCTTGCTGCCGCTTTCAATTTCAAAAAGTATTATCTAGAATGCGTTGCCGTTTAAATTTGAGCCTTTTTGTTTAGGTGGTAAAGTTGCTATTATCATAAAATATTTTGTTGTTTATGCGTTTCGTTGTCCACTACTAAAAGCGGTCGAACTTAACAATAGATAACAATACCATTCATTGGAAAATAAGCTCTTAAATGGATTTCGATATTTTGCAAATTTTCTACTATACATACATATTTCGTTTTCATTGAGATTTCAAATATGAGGATTACAGCTTGAAGCACACCTTATTTTACAATGAATGGTATTGTTATCTATTGTTAAGTTCGACCGCTTTTAGTAGTGCACAACGAAATGAGTGACACTGACTGAGTGGTAGAGCCACGCTGCGTTGCAGCACGCATTGGGCCGGCTCGCCCGGCGTAATACCATCCTCTCACTAATATCCGGCGTGAAATAATAGCACTTGGTGCTGTTGTGATTCGTCCGGCCAGTGAGGGTTTCGGAGGCCCTTGCCCCCCCCCCCCCCCCACAATTCCTATTCCTTCCTAAAACCTATTACCTCCGTAAAGGCCGACAATGCATCTGCAATTCTTCTGGTGTTGCGGGTGTCCATGGGCAGCGGAGATTACTCTCCATCAGGTGACCCGCCTGCTCGTTTGCCACCTTCTATTATGTAAAAAAAATGTACATAAATGTTTGTTTTTTTGTTTAATTATAACAGCTGCCATGGAAAACGCCTAATTGGAAGTAATGTTATATATTAAGCGGAATATTTCACAATCATATCAAATGAAGTTACAAATTTTGAACACGACTGTACATCCATAGAAATGTAGGGAAAGTTAAAACTTTTTATTTTGAAATTAAATCAGCTCAAATTTATTATCACTTTATACGACTATTTCATGACTATTTTTTGGTACAAATTTTAAACCGAAAATCGTAGGCGTTACGGAGAAATTTGAAGTTTTCAAATGTTCAAGCCATAATCCTCACCAGGGTACCTTTATATCTCTGGAATCTTTTAAGGACTATTTCTGAGATTTGGCATGTCGTTGCGACTATTTAATGACTATTTTTTGGAACCTAAACCAATCCGAAAGATTTTACCGTTTGCTTGCACCAGAAGTGAGGATTACAGCTTGACGTTCAAGCCATAATCCTCACTAACCTATAGCTATAACGCTGAAACTATAATGCGACTATTTTTTTTACATGTACGACTATTTATGACTATTTCATGACTATTTTTTAGCGTTGTCAAAATTCGTTTTCGTTAAGATTTCAAATATGAGGATTACAGCTTGAAGCACACACAATAGCGCCACATTGGAATTAAATTGGGTGGAAATTGATTGAACAAATTATTATCGAGATGGCGTTCCGGAATTATCTTTACTTATCTCAATATCGATACATATTAATCGCATTGGAATTGTATTAAGATTGAGTTTGCGTTCGAGAGTAACCCCCCTGTAGCTTTAAACGGATTTTTTAAATTATTAATTTGTGTCATTTAATGTCCCAGCCTCGATCTTACTATAATACTTACGGGCTTAGATTAGAATGTACTTATTAAACGCGTCGATGGTGACTATGACGTACTCGTCCTGACCTTGAGCGTTTAGGGCCCGTCCAGGCCCGCATGAGTCCTTATCTGGTTTGCGACGGCGAAGCCTTGAGTGAGGCTGATTAACCCAAGTGACAAGTTCGCCTAAAGTTAGGGCGCTGTTCTAATGCCATATAAATTTCAAGAAAGTGTGTTTCGGTGAGTCTGCAACACTTTAGCAGTAGCTATTCGCAAATGTTGGTCTACTCTACAGCGGGATGACTTTCGAGGAGATTGTAAGGAGCCATGGATAAAAAATGAAACAAGAAAATTTTAAAATATGATTTATTTATACAATTACATTGTTTACTGAATAAAAAGGTTGTGGCACTAACAATTTATATACTCGTCATGACTTTCGCGTTTATCAGAATGTATAGACGCCTAAAGATTTTATCAGAACTATAATATTTAGTGACATAATTTATTACAACGTAAATGCTTGTTTTTTTTCTAATAGTTCTTACCATAGATCATACCAAGCAAATAGCAGTTTCAAAATACAATAATGTTCTTTGACATCAAATCTGCTCAAGTATGAGCTGCTTTGCACGAAACACATACGCCCGCGTGTGAGCGTCAAGTTGGCAGGCACACCACGGAATTAGACGGTTTTGACTATGTCAAAAAATTGTGTATAAATAGTGATAAATAGTGACGTATAGCATATAAATAGTGATACTATGGTTCAAAAGATATTTGAGTATCTTGGTGTGCCTGCTAACTTGACGTCAAGATAGCAGGCACCATAAGAAATACAGTTCGTATCAATGTGATTTATATGTCAAAAAACTGTGCATAAATAGTGAATCGTATACGCAAAGTTTCAATAATTGTACTTCAATACAAACCGAGATATTACGGTCTCTAAGTGGGCTGCCAACTTGACGATTCTTGCGATGGCGATTCCAGAGAAACGGGTTGAAGGTTTAAACAAATAAATACATGAAAAAATTGTGTGTAAAATTGTGAATCTTTTAATATCAATAAAAAAAGAATTCTTCTAAGCTATTTTCCAAAAATCTAATGTAAACTTCTACCATACATTCGATTTTAAGTACAATCGTGCACAATTTTATTTATTGACTTAAGATACTGACATAAAGTCTAATTATTTTTAATTCAAGTCATAAAATTACACTTAAATCTACCGTTGTAATGTTCCGTTCCTGTCATTTAAACGTAATTTTTAATTAGAGTAAAAGAGACAAAACATGGAATAACTATTCGTAGCTCATTCTTTGTTTATTAGTCAAAAAGGACTAGGCAGGTAAGATTAATATTTAATGCACTAGGAATATACTTAACCCTAGTTAACTTTACGAAAGATTAGTTCGGTAAGTACCTACTTATGAAGTTATACGTATTACTCGACCAACACAATTAGGTGCATGTCAGCTAGACGTTTATCACAGTTGTTCAATAATTTACAAACTAAACGTATCTTCTACGATATTCCATTTTAAAATCTGACCACTTAGCATGTGCAAACTAATTGAAGTGCAATATATTTAGATTGTTAATCATTGAACAATTATGATAAACGTCTAGCTTTAATGCGATTAATTATGTTGGTTGATAAATATGAAAAATTTTGAATTATTGAGAAAATATCTACCTCACATTAGGTACAATGGCGGACTCCGTCGCTTTACCAGTCTAAAGGTCAAAATCCCTTGCACACCGCGTCATCTATTTGGTACGGGCACGTAGGTACCCGGGCGGTCGGTGCGCTTCACACGAAAATCGCTGCAAAGTGGTAAAGCGACGGCGACCCCGACCGCACCTACGTATATCTTTTTTGTAAATATCTACCATAATAGAAAATAAGCTGCGTACCTATAAAAATGTAGGTTGTTATTAAACGATTTAAACACTTTCACTTCTGATGCAAACGTACTCACTGCTTACCAATTTCAACACAAAGAAAAAAACTTTTCGCGCACGATTCTCGTATCACCGGCTCACCGCACGTAAACAATATCACGCCATCTCTCGGTCGTTCGCGACACTCGCTCGTCCACCACTATCCGAGACTTTTAATTCGAGTCACTAAAATTACAAATTGCTTGACATAAGTTTCATAGAAATAACGTGAAACTGACATTACAACGGTAGATTTAAGTGTAATTTTATGACTTGAGTTAAAAATAATTAGACTTTATGTCAGTATCTTAAGTCAATAAATAAAGTTGTGCACGATTGTACTTGAAATCGAATGTATGGTAGAAGTTTACATTAGATTTTTGGAAAATAGCAAAGAAGAATTCTTTTTTTATTGATATTGAAAGATTCACAATTTCACACACAATTTTTTTATGTATTTATTTGTTTAAACCTTCAACCCGTTTCTCTGGCATCGCCATCGCAAGAATCGTCAAGGTGGCAGCCCACTTAGAGACCGTAATATCTCGGTTTGTATTGAAGTACAATTGTTGAAACTTTGCGTATACGATTCACTATTTATGCACAGTTTTTTTGACATATAATTCACATTGATACGAACTGTATTTCTTATGGTGCCTGCTATCTTGACGTCAAGTTAGCAGGCACACCAAGATACTCAAATATCTTTTGAACCATAGTATCACTATTTATATGCTATACGTCACTATTTATCACTATTTATACACAATTTTTTGACATGGTCAAAACCGTCTAATTCCGTGGTGTGCCTGCCAACTTGACGCTCACGCCCGCGTGCAGGTTTTAGCGGGTGATAGATAATAAGAAGAACGACAATAATAATAGAATAGAATCAACAAGAGTAGCTGGACTGCGCACAGGCAGTACGCAAAAACCCATGCTTTACAACCCTTTACGTGAACACCCAGGGTGTTCACGTTACAATTTGTTTTCATTAATTGAATGACTTAATGCCAATTGACAACAATTTCCACATTTGTATCAAGTGTTTTTTTTAGGTGCTCTTTACATTGTTTTTGCGATTATAAGGAACGGGAAATTTTAAAGTATTTTCGATGTAACCTGCTTAATTTTTTTGCGTACCTACCTTAACTATTAGATAATCTTTATAAAAAAACTATGACAAAATAAATATAATTATACAACTGTGATCTACTTAATATTTAAAATTGTATTTGATATGCCAATAACAACCTTAAGTTTAACTAACTACAAGGACCACTCTCAAACGGCAAGTTTCCGAGATCCATCGCACACGCCCTCATACAAACAACTTTATTTGAAATACATTCTCAGATAATACATTTTTTGCTATGACAACAATGTGAAACCACTACAACAACAAGAGAATATGTTAGTTTTAAAGGTTTTGATGAGCTAGAATAGGAGTAGTATTATTAAGAGCTGAGATTTAAGAAGAAGAGTTTTAACATTGACCCTTAGAATACAGAACAACATTTACCATAAGTTGTTTCATTCATGAAACTGAACAATGATTATATTTCGGCCTAACGACAACGGCGACGTAACTAAATGTTGCCTTACTTACAAAATCCCTCTGGCTTATTTCCGTGCGTGTCACGGTGTCACAGTCGGTATACATTTATATAATATACAGATGCAAGCACTTATACAGTCATCCTAACACAACAATTCAAAATAAATGTTGAACTTTATCATTCAGCAATAAGGACCAACATCGATTAAAGACTTTGTCAGTTTTGGGTGATTCAATGGTCTAAGGGTGGATTCGACAAAACTGGAATAAGGTCTTATAGGTACCTAGATTAAACGCCGAATTTATATACCTTTGGGTTCATTTGGCGTATAAACCATTTTGGCCAAATTGAGTTATATATACCATTTTTCTCAGATTTTTTTTCTCTATCGATCTGTTTATACGAAATAAAGAAATTCGCAAAAAAAATGTTTTTACGACCCGGAAAATTTTGATTATAACGTCTTACAAAAGGCAAATTATCAATGTAAAAGCCGAATGATTATTTTTTGTAGTATTGTTATGATGTAATGACCATAATTTATATCACTCCGGGCGTACAAATCGTCGTTAATCGTATATGGTATTTACGCCATAACATGTTAAACGTATTACGTATATATCGTTTAAATTAGACGTAGTAAATCCAAATGTTCATTATCGTATTGATGTAAAAACCATGTTCATTACAAGAAGCACTTTGAATGAAAGAGGTATAAAAAAATATACTGTTATATTGTGACTCTTGTCGGGTCAGAATAAAAATAGGACTGTCTTAACTGTTCTCAACTACTGAAGTCAACGTATCTAGAGGTGATTCAGATAAATTACAAAATAAATAAATAAATTAATTAATTAATTAATTATTGAACGTGAAGTTAAAAAAATCATAGTCTGCAGTCCAACACAATGGCCGTCTTACATCGAGGCTGAAAGAAAAAACCCTAAGCCTTATCATGTAAATGTAATGGAGTATTCGGATTTTCTTAATTGGAATGAAATAACTGCTGAAATGTTTACAAATGAAACGTCTAAAAACCTAACATCAGATCTGATCAGAAGAATCCCCATGAGATTTACATAAAATAATCCATGAAAGAAGATACGCCCACTGATAATGTTAAATTGTTTCAACAATCTGGCAATAACGGCAAAGGTAAAAGTAGAGGTAAAGAAAAATCGAGAAGAAGATAGTACCTGAACAAAGTGTAAGCAAAAGTTCATATGAAAAGGTTATGGATTATGTCCTCGAGTGCACTTTATAAAAACAAATTGCAAATATCAGATGTAAAATATAGAGATTTAAAACGTCTTTGTGACAATGGCATTATCCCAAAAAGATACCACCATGATTATTTGGACTTATCCCATGGAAATGTTGCTGACCATCTTACGTTAACGAAGAAGATGAGAAATAGCTGATTGCATAAAAATAAATAATTACTGTAATATCTTAATAAAAACTAATTGATTTGATTGTGTGTACACTTGGAAAAAGCGATTTAGTCAGTCTCTGGACATTTTAATCGGATAAGACGTGATCAAAATGATCTAAAACTGACTAAATTGCTTTTTTCAGGTGTAGAATTTTTTAGACTAATTTTAGTAAACGAAAACATTCGAATACTTATAAAAAATAACGGTTCGCATTTACGTAATTTCATTTAACATTCGTTCGCAAATTATTCTTTAACAAAAATATACTACCTATGTTCCTTTAAATTATTGTATTCTGAATAACTCAAGTAAAAATGCGTGTAAGTCAAAATGCATGTATGTCAATATGCGTGTAAGTGAAAATGCGTGTAAGTCAATAAGCGTGTAAGTCAAAATGCGTGTGTGTCAATATGCGTGTAAGTAAAAATGCGTGTAAGTCAAAATGCGTGTATGTCGTTAAGCGTGTACGTAATTAGTCATTATGCGAGTAACCCAAATATACTACCTATGTTCCTTTAAATTATTGTACTTATTCTGAATAACTCAAATTTCTTTGCGGTGAATTTAAATATTTTTGTGTTCAAAATAAAAAAAAATACAATGTTATTATAATGCTATTAGGTTGAGTAATGCCTAATTACTTTAATTTACTAGAAGTTTGAATTATTAAGTTTAATATTGACTTTTGTTTTAGTTTATCTAACAATGTTGATTTTTTTTTATTTAATTTTCAATTTAAGATGTATATTTTTGTTAAATTGTTTTAACAGTCAGTATGCCATTATCATAAGAATAAATATTGATTTCGTATTCAGGTAGTTTTATTTTATTTGAATCGATCATAATTTAGGCATGAGGCTTACAATAATTAAGTTCTTATATATTTTGGGAATAAGAGGATTGTTTTGAATAGTTAGAATTCAATTGTTCTATATTATTATAACTGGCTTTTAATACAAAAAAATCTACATCTATGGGTTTTTACGTCAGTAAATGTGATTTAAAATGTATCAGTTTGATATACGACGTACACAGTTAATTTTAGGTAAATTTTCGTGGGTTGTATAAACCATAAACTATTTTTTTTGACGTAAATCCAAGGCTAACTTCGAAACTAAAGACGATAGATATGTTTTGATGATTTAGCCTTCTTCATTCCCTAATTCTAAGAATCTTACCTTTTTGTCATTTTTTATAACTTCAAAAAATAAAGTTACGATTTTTTATTTTAAAAAAATCTGTTTTTCTGCTCTCCCGAAAAGTCGGGTTTTGGTTTATACGCCAAATGAACCCAAAGGTATCGAAACTAATCTCGGAGTAAGTTTTATTCCAGTTTGGTCGAATCCAGCCTTAATCTGTTTAATCATTCGGCTGTTGGGATTAAGTGGTGTTAACCTGTTAAAACCATTTGGCTGTTGGAATTTTCATTTCGGCATGGTTGTATTCGTAACGTTTAAGTGCGGGACTGGGAACCCACATTGTTGATGTTTTGTATCCACATGAGTACCTCACACAGTAACTTGAATATAAACAGACTTTTTATATCATAATTGTTTCTCTTCTTCGTTTACATAATATTTTAACGTAATTTATTAATATTAGGTAATATTATTTATCTGAAACATAGTCAATATATTCATTTTTTAAATAACAATTTAGACAAGCGCATTACCATAAAATATGTAATAATCTATTAGTTTTATAAAAAATATACTATAATAACACACACACTTTGACTGACTCTCTTCACCGTCATAAAATAGGGTAATATTTACAAATTATTTACAATTTTGAGTTATCATCATATAATTTCCGAAGAGAATCTCTTATAAAAAGTGTTTGTTTTACAACATGACATAGCAAGGAATTTGCATGTCAACATTACTTACTCATACAATTTTAATATTTAAAACACCTGCCTGCGCCATACTATTTTTGACCTTTATAAAAATACCTTTTTTAATTCATTGATTTAACAACATCATTTACGTCTTGACGTCAAACAATATAAACCACCATCCAAATCACTATTTTATAATAATTTGTTAGTGGGGCTCACTGGAACATAGTCAACATTTTTAATACATATATATACATGTACTTACATAACCGCTGCCTACTGGTCACCTATGCGGTGATCGACAGCGTTAGCTCACTGTACACTTTATATTTTAACAAATACAACGCAGCGATTTGGACGTGTTAACGTCAGTAGTTATCCCCACGTCCTATCGTGCACGTGGGGGGCCGTGCCCGCAGTGGGACGTTTATAGGCTGGTGATGATGGTGATAAGCGTTAGGCGCCGCCAAAACACAGCAACAACATTTTTAACGCAACTGTCACTGGCTGTAGACATTCCTGAAGTTCTCACTTTAATGTTACCTCCCTGTAATATAAAACTGACAATGCAACCTATTGAATTTTGAATACCTATTTAAAAAATATTACAATTATCCAAAGTGTTACGTATCTAATCACACCCATAACTCGTTTAATGATATGTTCGCTGCAAAGATTTCTACTACACTGTTTGACAATAAAGTGCGCCGGGAGGGCCGCGACCGCCCTGCGAAGGTCTCATACCTTTTAAACGTATTACGCGCATGCGTAGCTAAACTACACGCTACATACAGAATAGAAGTTTAGGTAGTTAAAAATCTCATCAAATTGGACTGGATTACAAATCGTCTAGATGAGTACTGACGACACACGAGTATATATATATATATATATATATAAGCACAGTCATGTAACTGTATACTGTGAATAACTATATAGTTCAGCCCTGTAACTCTTAACGCTTTCATTTTAGTAATAAAAACTTTGGAAAATATTTATTAACTTTATAATAATAACTAAAACTCCCTCTGCATTGTGTAAAAATGGACATACAAATACTTAGTAAATACAATATAAAATATTATCTTTGTCATATTTGCCTGGGAATTGTACATACGTGTAGATAATTTAAGAAAAATACAATTAAAATATTTTGATTTTTCTTCAACAGTACTTATTTACTGCTTCTTTAGTATAAGGGTTAACGATCATCTTAATATTAATGTTTGAGCTCAGGCATACTTCTATATCCAAAAATATACATGCACGTAAAAAATATTTTCTTTAAATATTTACTGAAATGAATAACACACAACATTATCACATAAAGTGCACAAACTATGACGGTAAACGCCTATGTATCAACATACTATAAACCTTTAATTTTTAAAAGTAACATTTAGTATAAAATTCCATACTTTGACGAATTTATTAGGAAGCTACCCTAATACAGCAAAGTACAAAACTACGATTCTGCTAGTTTAAAATGTCCACAATCGTGGCTCAGTTGCCTGCTTCTGACATTGTCCCATAATCCAAATGACAAGTTCAGTAAACGTTTTAAAATAGCAAATTCGGCTTGCGCCTTCAAAAGGACATTTGATGACCTAGACAAGTGGCATACATGAAGCATACAGTGATGACTGGGATTGATATGACCAACCTTACAACTTTCAATAAAATTTAAATTAGTAATTTTAAAAAGTCGTGAATAAATTCTACGTAGACACTTCACAAAGTATCTGTATACTTATATACTAATTTACAATGAACAACGCTATGGCGTTAGCATTTAACGCGATAGAATCGCCAAGGAGCGGTGGCCACTTGCCTAGGAAGGCGCCGGGTGGGACAAGCCGTTCCAGGAGTAACTTTAGATAACGCCCACCCACGCCTTCTGACAGTATCTTTTAAAAAAATGGTTTGTTGTGATAATAATGTTACCTTCTACCTAGATCGTCATATCCATAAGTACCATACGTCATTTCAGTCTCTCAAAACATGACAACATTGTACCAATCTTTACTAATAATGATTCGGGCTCTGTGCCGTATACTGAACCCTTAACCGAGCATGCCATAAGTAGTTCTTTTCGTTATTTACAAAAACTAATGTATAACGTTAATTTATTTAAAATATATAGAGTAGCACACTGAGAGAACATTATTCGCGCTGTCATTTAAGTTGATTAGCAATATATATATATATATATCATTTGTTATAGTTTTTACATTATATTGTTGCTAACATACCTAGATTTTAATCGATTAGTAAAAATCTACATTTTTTATTATAATTTCCACCGACATGTAGTTGGCTCAAATATTTTAACTTTATACCATTTTAATGCACAGATTATTGCTTTTCAAGTGATCATAATTTCTATTTTCTCTACAATAGCGATTGGCCTTATCTTTATTTATCTCTTGTGGTACATTTGAGCACGAGAAACGTTTTTTAATAAATACATGGACCAACTTTGAAACGTTCCGTTATCAATAAAAATTTGGTTTCATCAAAATCTTCATGCCTTTGTGAATACACATCATTGCGGTCACTGTCACAGGCTACCTAACTTTCTACATTTTGATAAATACCGTTTAAGTTATTACAAATCTATTTTCCTTAAACTTAAAAGAGCATCACTCATGCCTACAACTAAACAATGTAAGCGATCACTAGGTCGCGCTGTGCTCTACCCCCCGACCATTTATAAAGATTAATTTCCATAAAGAAAGTAGAGGACGTATTTGTTCACTGTCGCACGCACCACACCGGGCCCAAATGCACCGGTATAGCACCGCATCGGGCCAATCGCACGTTCTAACAACTAAAGTTCACAATGGACATCTGACACCATCGTCAGTGACGGCATACCTAACAACTAACGCATAATATACATATTTACACCTACAAACCTTCACAATTGAAGTAATACAATATTGCACCGAGCAGCACGTTATTCCATGCATGCTTGTCATGTGGCACCCATCGAAGTTGACCGAGTTCTTTTTGAAAGCAACTACAGTCGCGACTGGAAGATATAAGGAGAATCATTTGACTGATCATCGAAAACTTGGAAGAGAGCTCGCCCGGTCCACCGTCGGACCGCTTAAGGCCTAAGTACCTATAGAGTTAAGGATCGTTCCTTTGTACATTTGGCCTGTATGTTCATTGGTATTCGACGTTGCGTTGTTAAAGTTCAAATGACGTTGTCCACTGAATGGACGGAGCTAGCAGAAGCCAGCGGCCCGTGAGCCCGCGCGCGGCCGCGAGGCGCTCAGCTGGCGGCGTCGGCGGCGGCGTCGTCGTGGTACTCGTGGAAGCACGGCACGATGCACAGGTTCTTGCGGCACTCCGGGCAGTGGTACTGCGTCTTCCTGGGTGGGGAGGTGGCACAGACCATTAACGTCGGCGACCTTATACCGTCAGTTAAAAGCTATCCATGGCACCCAACCATGATGATGATGACAATATCCCTACATTTGATGTAGCGAACCTTCTTTTACGGTGACCGCTTACCATCAGGCGGGCTGTATTATGCTTGATTGCCACTTTAGTGATTTAATATTAATAAATATGAATCGAATACTATTACCATTACAGATGAAAAACTAATTATTTAAAAAAGCCTTTGAACTCGAAACGTGAGAAAAGGTCAAACAATCAAACTAGCAAGTTGAGACAAGACCGTTTGTGAGCGTCATGTTAGCAGCCTCACCACGGAATTAGATGTTTTTGACTATGTCAAAAAAATGTGTATAAATAGTGAGGAATAGTGATGTATAGCATATAAATAGTGGTACTATGGTTCAAAAGATATTTAAGTATCTTGTTGAGGCTGCTAACTTGACATCAAGTTAGCAGGAACCTTAAGAAATACAGTTGTATCAATGAGATTTTTATATCAAAAAACTGTGCATATATAGTGAATCGTATACACAAAATTTCAATAATAGTACTTCAATACAAGCCGAGATATTACGGTCTCTAAGTATCCTGCTAACTTGACGTTTCTAGCGATGGCGATTCCAGAGAAAAGGTTCAAGTTTTAAACAAATATATCTTTACATTAAAAATTGTGCGTGAAATTGTGAATCATACGATATAAATAAAAAAATCTTCTTTGCTATTTTCCAAAAATCTAATGTAAACTTCTACATAGTTTTCTTAATATAGGCTGTCGATCAATGTTGAACTTTACTCCACAGTAATAAGGTTTAAACTTTATTTTAATCATGAGGTTTATCGAGCAAAAAAGTAAAATATATTTTTTTTAATCTGTCAATATAATTGTCCTCGATTCAATGCTATTAATTTGGTATAAACAAATATTTTTCTACCACTTTTTACCTACTGTTATTTTTATTAAATCTCATCAAATTTTTGATTGTGTCAATACTCTACTCTCCGTTTAATATAATTTAATCGGGAGACACAAATAATATTTTTCTACTTCCTGCATACTACCTATACTACCTACTGATACTAATTTTAATATAAAATTGACATTCTTTTCCGAGAGATGGTGCTGTTCTTATGATTATTTTTAATGAAAATTGGTATTGTTAAATAACTACATTAAATGGATAAAACGAGTGTATTAATTGTAAAAAATCTTTAATAAATCAGATTATTTTTACATTTAGAATGTAACATTACATGTAAATCAGTCTTATTTTTAGTGTTACGCATAAGAAAATATCTACCTTACATTAGGTACCTATATCTTTTTTGCAAAAACCAAAATAGGAAATAAGCTGCGTACCTTTAAAAATGTATGTTGCTTATGCAGATTGTAGAATATTCGAATGGCAGGTATGGGATGCAACGAAATACGTGTTGGCAGTTCACTTATTTATTTAGCACTGTCCATAGAGTAAGGTAAATATACACACTGTCATAAAAGTTAGTCTATGACACCGGTCTATGAAACACAGATTATGCCATGTCTATGAAATGCGAGGAGAGTACGCAACCATGTAGGTTTTTATTAAACGACTTTCACTTCATAAGATACAAATGTACTTACTGCCTACCAATTTTAACACAAAGAAATAATACTTTTCGTGCACCATTCTCGTATCACCGCACGTAAACAAAATCACGCCATCTCTCGGTGTTTCTTTGTAGGTACTACGTCAGCGACACTCGTTCGTCCACCACTATCCGAGACTTTTAATTCTAGTCACTAAAATGATAATTGCTTGGCATACGTTTCCACAGAAATAATATCAATCAAACAGACATTACACCCATAGATTTATGTGTCATTTTATGACTGGAATTAAAAATAATTAGACTTTATGTCAGCAGTAGGTACGACAATAAACAAAATTGTGCACGATTGTACCTAAAATCGAATGTATGGTAGAAGTTTACATTAGATTTTTGGAAAATAGCAAAGAAGAATTCTTTTTTTATTTATAACGTTAAGATTCACTACTTCACGCGCACAATTTTTTCAAGTATTTATTTGTTTAAAGCTTGTACTTACCTGTTTCTCTGGAATCACCATCGCAAGAAACGTCAAATTAGCAGGATACCTACAGACATACCGTAATATCATGGCTTGTATTGATGTACTATTTATGAAATTATGCGTATACGATTCACTATTTATGCACAGTTTTGACATATATTTTAATGTTACACGTCATAGTGACTACATCCTGCCTGATGGTAAGCAGCCGATGCAGTTTAAAATAATGAGAGCGCTCCTCACCGTGGAACAGCACGGTAACAAGCGCACCCATTCATGATGGCCTGCATAAATGCCGTTTCACGCCCCGCTTAAAAGACCCGGGATTATAGGAGCTGGGAAATACATGCGCCGGCAGAGAATTCCAATACAAATCACATTGATCCGAACTGTCAGCCTCACCAAGACACTCAAATATCTTTTGAACCATAGTATCACTATTTATATGCTATTTACGTCACTATTTATGACTATTTATACACAATTTTTTGACGTAGTCTAAACCATCTAATTCCGCGGTAAGGCTGCTAACTTGACGTTCACGACTGTTTAATTCTCATTCACATACGAAATACATCCACCCTAAATTAATAAAATAAATAATACAATTACCTACACTACAGTACACACGCCAGCGGTTAACCTACCCAAAACTGACAAATTTCTCTAATCGATATTGTTTTTATACCCAACCATAAAGTTCAAAATTTCTTTAAAAAAAATTACATTTTGTGGAAAGTTGACTTGGACCTTAAAACTGTGTGTTGTTTGTGGTGCGTACCTGCGCAAGATGCGTCCGCTGTCGTCCACCGTATTCCAGCAGAAGTTGCAGCTGAGCGGCGGGCCGGCGCGCACGGCAGGCGTGTGGCTGGCGCGCAGCAGCGCCTCGCCCTCGGCACGCTCCGAGCGGCCGCCCGCCGCGCCGTCGCCCGCCTCGCTGCTCACCGCGCGGATCAGCAGCGACCCGACCTCGTGCTCTTGCGTGCGCGACCGCCGGTTCTAAGATGTTACATTGAAGTCATAAATCTTTTACTCTAATAAACTACGTAAAAATGCTTTTGGATGGAGAACGCAGATGTAGATTTACATATCACGGTTTGTATTGAAACCAAGCGCGCAGACGTTTTAACACCTACAGTGACGTCACAGCCGACGTTACGTTCCTGCCTTTAGGTGTTCGTAATCTTTTTAGGCGTAATCTTTAGACCGCCATAGCATAAACGCGTCCGTTTCAGCTCAAATGCACATTTCTTAAAACGTCAACTTCTTGCAATGTCAACTTCGCAAAAAGACAACTTCTCGAAATGTCCATTTCTCACAATAACAACTTCGCATTTAGTCAACTTCTCATAATGTCAACTCTTAAAATGATATATTCGCAAAATGACAACTCTTCGTAATATCTACTTAAACAGCTAATAGAAAAGAAAATCATGTAATTAATCATAATCTATATAATGAATAATCACTAATCGTCATTAAATTCGTCAAAATGTCTTTAATATTTATCGTCAATAACATAATTATGAAAGTATGAAAGGTCAAACCTTTAGAAAATAGAATAAGAAAGAAGAAAGAAATAGAAAAGCAAATAAACCTTTTTGATAATGTAGAAAAACTATGGACTATATTGATTTGTGAACTTGACAGAAAAAAGGAATAATGAATTAAAAGCTATTGAAGAAATTTTGATAAAAATTGACCTTTAGTAAACCCGATTTTTTTTTAATTGATTCGCATATTTAGTAGGAAAACTGGTATAAAAACACGGTTAACCTATCAAAGTAAAATCTTGAAGAGTTGTTATTTTGTGAATATATCATTTAAGAGTTGACATTATGAGAAGTTGTCATTGTGAGAAATGGACATTTTGAGAAGTTGTCTTTTTGCGAAGTTGACATTGTAAGAAGTTGACGTTTTAAGAAATGTACATTTTTCGTCCGGTTGACATTTTGAGGAGTCGACATTATGAGCTGAAACGAACGCGTCACTGTGGCCTGTACGCCAAGCATTTACAATTCAGAGTAAAAATGTACAAAAAAATAAGGATTTAAAATGTCACATAGATAACTATGACAAATAATGTTAACCCTAAGTATTGCCGATCATTGCCGTCATTAGCGTACAGGCCACTCTATCGGTGGTCGATTATAGCCGCCACAAATTTCGCACACAGCGCTCACGTGATTGGCGGTCGGTAGCGAGAGTTGAGTAGCGTTACCTTGTCGCGGTACTGTGGGTAGGAGCCATGCTTCACGAGCGCGGGCGGCGCGGGCGACGCGGGTGCGGGCTCGGAGCTCTGCTTGCGCAGCTCGCGCGCGTCGCCCGCCACGTGGCTCTGGCGGCGCAGGTGCTTGGAGCGGCGCAGCTTCAAACCCGATAAAGGGCTCGAGCTCTCTACAAGGGGCACTCGTTAGTATAACCAATCGGAGAGCAGACAAGTTCAGAAAAAAATATAATTTTAAAATGTTTAAGTGTAGCTGGGGTAGTTTTGGTTAGGTTAGGTAGTGGCCTATATAAGTTACTTATAAAAAATATTTTGTGGCAAAAACCCGCGATGCGCCGTAGCACGTATGAATGATGGGCATTATACAGGGTGGTCCAAGCCTGATGCATATATTTTTTTTAATAGTTCACCAGGGGCCTGTCAGGAACCACCAGGAAAAAAAATCAGATGTACACCTTCTTTTCATTTTATGATAACACTTTAAAATGTACGGTATAGTTTTGGAAAATACTTTTTTCTTAGATTAATTGAGAATTTTGTCAACTTAAAGCACACACAATCAGACTGGTTTTTTTCTGTATGGTAAGACTTATTAGGTAAACACCTGCAAAAAAATTGCATAATCATTAATAACGCCAAAAAAATTTTTTTTTCAATGTACATATCTCAAAATTTCAATAAAAAAACAGTTCTGACCAGATTACAAAATTTCAATATCTTGTAATCTGGTCAGAAGTGATTTTTTTCCTGGCGGTTCCTGACAGGTCCCTTGTAGATCTATTAAAAAAAATTATATGCATTAGGCTTAGACCATTAGACCATCCTGTATAGTATAGTATACAGACGGGCTTACTGCCGCACTCACAGACCTCAACAATCCGTTAACGCTTATAACTTTCATAGTAAAAAATATATCTTAACGGTGACGTCGATCGAATGAACTATTTTGGAATGCAGAAATTATGAGTAATAAGTAAGTAGTCGTTAACGCTAATGGACGTATCCGATTAGGTACGGCAATTATAGTACCGTGATCGCGTCTTCCGTTAAATAGACTAACCAACGGATATAGGTAATCTGTCACAAAAAATCTGCTCTGCTCAGGTCCATAGATATGAACAGGAGATACCCCCATTATAGTATGAATTAATATAGTCTTACTCTTCTCAACTTCCACTTTTATTTATATCTATGCTCAGGTCCCACAATACTAGGGAAACAGGCACAAAATGTTGAAAATTTTCCTTAGTTTTGACCTTATTTATTTATTTACTTTTAATACACAACTATCCTTACAGACTAATCCAATGCGATAGTTGCTTACATTTAACCTTACCACTAATATTAACCAATTAACTTATCAACTATTCACATTTACGCAAGTACTACTATTACTACTTACATTACAATTATTAATCTATATAGATTAATAATTAAGTTATACAGTAAAAGCTCTTTATTCGCGGGGTATATGTTTCAAAAATATGCCGCGAATACAGAAACCGTGAATACGGAATGGTAATTTATATGGGATTATATGGGATACGTTCCTCGGTGACAAAATGTTGCTTTCATTCTGTTTGTTTACATTCTCAAAAACACCGATCGCGGCGAAGGCGGCTATATCAAAGTCCACGGCGATATCATTTAACAACATACTTTAGGCAAAGTTGTAATAGGATCTATTTTACTTTTTTTATTAGTCCATTTGACGGCATTTACAAAGAATATTGGGTAGTGTCGGTAGCGGGGTGCGGCATCCTTTGACAAGAGGCGGCAGTGCTAAGGCGGCGCCATCAATTAGATCCGCGAATAAAGAAATTTTTAGCCGCGAATATAGGAATTGGGTCGCATTTTTTAAATCCGCGAATAGTGAAAACGCGAATGAAGGAAGCGCGTATAATAGTACCTACGTTAAAAATTAACTTTGCGAGTTCAATCAAATTACCCGCAAATATGTCAATCCTCTCATAAACTTTGTTCAGTGTGAGCATCGATCGGACAAATGGCGTTTTCGCCAGGAGATTGGTCCTGTCCACCGGCACGGCCAACAGCGGAGGGCGGCGGGCGTCGGTCGCCTCCACACGTACCGGTTTGGCGCGCTCAGCCGCAGCCAGCCCAGCACGCCCGGGTTGTGCTCCACTCCACGCAGCAGCCTCAACACATTGCGGCGTGCGCAAACTCGCAGTTCGTTGTATCCGACCATACCGAGTACGAACAGTGTGGGGTACATTAGCGGGTACAACGGATACACGCCATACAGCTTGAAGTAAAAGTGCCGCTTAATTTTGTAAGCGTTCCAAGTTCCAACATTACATTGTATTTCTGTTAATGTGGAGACCATATCATCAAGCCATAGCGTCAAGTTAGCAGCCTCACCACGGTATTAGATGATTTTGACTACAATAAAAAATTGTGTATAAATGGTGATAAATAGTGACGTAAGTATAGCATATAAAGAAAGTGATAGTATGGTTCAAAATATATTTAAATATCTTTGTGAGGCTGCTAACAAGCTAGCAGGCACCTTAAGGCTGCGCCGAGCAAAAACGGCAAAATCGGCAGTCACCGTTAAATCGATGGGGTTCACAATTCTTACCAAAAAAGAATATAATATATGTAATTATTATCACAAAGAGTGTGTTTACAATGTATCTCTATTAATAATCTAAAATCAATAACAGTTTACATAAAGTTGTACAAAAAATGGGAAGAACATGTGTTGGGGTTTAGGTAAAATAGAATAAAAAAAATCGATATTTTAGTTTTAAAATCATACACAAACAATTCTCAAAAGTATTAATTACAAGGAGTCAGTCGTTTTATTTCGTAATGTGCTTTGGTTATTTTATTATGATTTTTTAAAAACGCCTTCCATTTCCGCCATACAAAATTGCTATGGGCTCAGACGTTGAAATATAACAAGCGCGCAACACACAAAATATTTAGTCGCCCACGAGAACTCAAAGTGAGACTACGTCTCGATGCGGAGCGACTTGACCTTTGAAATACTACGATGTCTATTGTGTACGTATTGTGTTACACAGACAGCAAAAGAGAGTAGTATTTTTTTATTATTTTTTATTAATAAATTCGGTTTTCACTATTTTGCTTACGAATTAAACACCATCGAATTTGGACTTGTTTGATTTGTGCTGCCGAGCACTTTGACCGTAAATGGTGTCCACGGTCTGATGATGGAGCAGGTTGGTGGCCACAGGAACTCGATAGTTAATTGATGTAACACCATCTAATTCGGGCTCGTTGGATTTGTTTTGACGAGCACTTAAACCCTAAATGGTGTCCAAGATCTGATGATGGAGCAGGATGGTGGCCACAGGAACTCGATAGTTAATTGATGTAACACCATCGAATTCGGGCCATTAGATTTGTTTTGACGAACACTTAGACCCTAAATGGTGTCCAGGATCTGATGATGGAGCAGGTTGGTGGCCACAGGAACTCGACAGTTAATTGATGTAACACCATCTAATTCGGGGCTCGTTGGATTTGTTTTGACGAGCACTTAGACCCTAAATGGTGTAAAAGATCTGATGATGGAGCAGGATGGTGGCCACAGGAACTCGATAGTTAATTAATGTAAGTAACATCATCGAGTTTTGGCTCGGGTTTGATGATGAAGCGTTTTGGGTTAGTTTTAAACAAATAAATACATGAAAAAATAGGGCGTGAAATTTTGAATCTTACGATATAAATAAAAAAAGAATTCTTCTTTGATATTTTCCAAAAATCTTTACCTACCCGTTTCTCTGGAATCGCCATCTCAAGAAACGTCAAGTTAGCAGCCCACTTAGAGACGTAAATCTCGGCTTGTATTGAAGTACTATTATTGAAATTTTGCGTATGCGATTTACTATTCATGAATTTTTTTTGTCATATAAATCACATTGATACGAACTGTATTTCTTAAGGTGCCTGCTAGCTTGACGTCAAGTTAGCAGCCTCACCTAGATACTCGCATATCTTTTGAACCATAGTAGGTATCACTATTAATATGCTATACGTCACTATTTTTATACAATTTTTTAACGTAGTCAAAATACTACGTCTATTTCTGTGGTGAGGCAGCTAACTTGACGCACACCCCATGCTCCATATTATTATGACTCCTGCCTGACCTGAGCTTCATACATCTTTAATGTTGTAATATTTGTAAACCCCCGTGACTGCCTCAACACCACAGATCTCAGCACAAACCCGAGATTTCTATATGCCTTCTTGCACACTTTTATAATGTGTTCGCGAAAAGTTAAATGCACTCCAAGATCCCGCAAATGAGACAACCGCTTCTTATGTTTTAATTGCTACAAATACTCTTAATTAAGATAGCTTCTGCAAATATTTTTACGCAACTTTTACTAAGCGACAAAAAATGGCTGCTCCGCTACGTTTTGATAGTTAGGTATAGCATAATGTATGGACCAGCAGATCTTTTAAAGAATTTCATAGCTGGCCCCATAGTAGGAGTTGAGCAAAATGATGATGAATTAGCAGAAGCTATCCTTAAGTCATTGTAGCACTTTATGATTGAGGTTGCGACACGAGCCCCAATCTTTTCAACCTTCCCCTTGGTTTAACTTCAGTTCTCCGTGTCAAGAATCAATATCATTTATTTAGTTTAGATGACTATAATTGAGCACTTATGAATGCCATCTCGTTTGCACTTGCCTTTTTAAGGTGGACCTCTAGTGCAGCAAACGTCCAAAGGCCTTATGCCTGAATGCCTGGTAACTAGATAAATGGTTAAACATAACTCCACTGCCACTTCAATATAGCTTATTGAAAATACGTATGCGTATGTATGTAAATAATTATTTTTGGCATGGTGGCTGTGATGGTCAGTGATGGATTGCCATGACATTAGTAGTAGAATTTATTTAGTCATGTCATCATGATACGATTGTTTGTTCATGGTAGAGATTAAAGAGTTTTTGAGGCGTACCAGGCGGTCATAGTTCTATGATGGTTGCCAGATATAGGCGCCTATAATTTAGTCTTAGTTTGAGTAAAATATTAGATAATAATAACTATTACTAATGTGAAAAGTGATAATAAAGTACTTATAGCCAAGGCACATAATCCTCTTCGAATAGTTCCTGATGATAATTGGTAAATTAATATAAATACAGATAGGCAATGTCTTTTACGCTATCTTAAATTATACTCAAACTTTGTTGCAAATCATTAAAAATTTGAAACATGACTAAATTCCAAAGTTATTGAAAATTAATCACAGGTACTTAAGACATTGCTACGACATAGCCTATTGATAGTGCGCCTAGTCTGGTATGTCAAAAGGTGCATGTTCGATTCCCGCGCGTTCGAAATAATTTTTACACACTTTCTGAATTACCCATACATTTTTAAGTGACGAATTTAACCGTTTTATTATCTAAAGAGATGAGATGAAATAAAAAGATCATTGTACAAAATAACCAAATGGTTTATTATCTATTTTGGTATAATAGATAGAACAGTTATTTAGTGCTACGCACAATTCACGAACTGGTTTGACAAATATTAATTGCTTATTCATACCTGTATTATAATTATAATTAACTTTGCAAACGACAAGCCGCCTGCGACAGGCCACCGCTCACGGCGTTCCGCACTCGAGAACACTGTCATACGGTCAGCAGCCAATTGAGGCATGCATCCTAACTGCCGGACACATCATCACATTATAATATTAAGTCACAATAAGTAAGCATAGTAACATCAACTAAATATTATAATCGTATGACAGTAAGGTCGCATCGATCAGTCGGATGCTGCCTGTTCACGAGTGTACCGGCGCGGGCGGTTTGTACTGAACTGTATTCTGGTAACAACGCTGCGGGCGCGATGGACCCTCGCGACCCGCACCCACCGTAACGTGCATTATTATCTTATGAACAATTCATTAATATCTATATTCCATGCATTAGGTATACAATACGACCATGGCACCGACATTTTATTAATGTTCAAATTAAAATCATCACGAATCATATAGAACAATGTTACACCGTTCACCGTTCGTTAGCAGTCTTCGTCGCATAATTCGTCCGCCTTCGGAATTTCTGCGTGGCTATACAACTATACTCGACTATATACACATTACATATATTTACATTCCGCGCGAACGTTTGTTCGCAGATCCAAGTTGTTCGCGCACCGGGCTCCCTAGAGGTGATACAATAAAAAAATCAGTCCAAAATTATAGAGATCGCAATGAAACTTACGAAAGTATCGCTGTAACTCACATAGAAAAATATAATACTCTTTACGAATAGAACTTCTAAATGATACTTGTGTCTCGTTGGCTCCGAAACACCGAAACACTACAGCAGCGCGCTCTGTGAACGATTCTAAGATACAAATGCGAGCTGCCACGAGTGCTGCTTCCGTACAATCAAGCAGCAGTGTTGGCGTAGAAGGGCATCAATAAACGCTGTCAGTTAATTACATGCTTCTACAACATTTAGAAGAAGTATGCCATTGTTGTGTAACGTTTACGCCAACATTATTAATAGAAATGTAACACTACACAACACTATACTTCATGGTCCGTATAGCGTGGTTGCCTCCAACAATGGCTCATGATATACAAGCATCGGGTGCAGCAATGCTGGCACCGCCGCGCCGCACAATGTCGGCCAAGTATCACAAACTCTCATAATAATCTATATATTTATCATATCGCATTAATAATTCTACACTTAAAATAACACCAGGACACAATTGCACTGAATGTGATGCAAACAAATCTGTAAAGCTCTAATAAAATACATTTCTAAGGATAGATTTCACCACTTCTTGATTAGTATCACATGTCGCCGTGGAACTATTGTCGCTCATACACACATTTGGATACACAATAGCTCTGGACACTTTATCTGACACTGGTTGGCAAACCTGGCGCGACATTTAAAATGGGCGATTTTCCGAGATCAAAAAAAAAAAGAAAATGGTTCGTAAATGACTTCATAGATGGCGCTTAGCAGAGATTAGTATGGCGCTTAGTAAAAGGCGAGTTCATGAAATGCACGTGTATGGCTGCGTAATATTTATTCTATTCCAAAATAGAAATAGGTTCTGGATGTCCTGAATATAAATAGGTAAGTACTAACTATTTTTTTATTCTTTTGGTAGACAACTAAAAGTGTAGAATTTATTACAGCCCTTAAGTAGGTACGGCTGGTGGCCGGCTTTCATAAAACGACATCTATCGAGTGTTTTTGAACTAATTTTTACTTTTTAATTTGGACTGTCAGAAAATCGCCCATTGTGTCGAACCGTGCTTGCCCCAGGCGTCCGATTCTGCCGATGTAAAACGTCACCGCATTTGCGATTCGTGAAGCATCATCCAGCAACTCGTCAACGCCAACACGTTCACAGGTTAATCATTGAACCAATACAAGTCGAACATAACGAAACGTTGGAAAAAATGTCTACCTCAGGCGGGAACCTGAGTTTGTTTGAGCGTTATTAACGCAAATAATCAATTAATATTACGAAAACAACACAATTTCAATGTGTATGAGACACACGTGGGTCGGAGAACTGCGTTGCGATTTTGAATTGGGAGTTTTAAAACTTTCATGAGTTAATTTATGTAAACACCATTCTTTATTTGTTTATTATTCAATTGTATATTTTTGGTAGCGATCATCTGTCAATTTATCTGCAAGCTTGTCTACAAATATGAGCTGTATCCACTTGTCTAGGGGGCAGATGTGACTATTTCACTTGGAAACTCAAAAGATGTAGGTAGACGCTTTGGTTAACTTTACGTTAGGCACCATTGATACAACTACGCATACGGGGACTTTTTACATTAGCCGAATCGGATACCTGGACGAATGCACCGGATGAACTGCGCAACATCACCGCAGTGGCGCGACAGCTGCCTTAGCCACCTTACATTTTTAATAATAATTATAAAACGGCATACACACGTCACTGTTTGCAAAGCAACCATGTTAACAGACCACTGAGATGCTGCGGCTTTACACGTATTTACCGAAACAAGTGACTCTAGCGGTCGGTATTAGTTACGATACAATCTGTTCCGTGAGCCCCCAATTACGCAAACGGTGACACGCATACAGACATTCTCTAATAATACAGTCGTTACAGCTACCTATGAGTAACACTGGCGATAATATTTAACAATAGCCTAACTATACTAAATATAAATGCATGTGACATGTTATAATACCACTTGGGTGCGCCCTCCGCGACTAAGCGTCGTCGACAAACAAAAAGAGATCTATTTTCAAGTGATATGATATAAATATTACAACTACAAGTACAATATAACAGTTTTATGTATAGGTAGTATACAGCACTGGGATAAAATCGAGCGTTGTCATAAGGCCGTCGGTCAACTTTGGCACTAAACAATATTATTTCAATGTTTATTCCAATTATTATTGAAAGAATCTCATATTCTATCTTATTTTGCACTTGCTGTTTCTAAGTTCTTCATACGTGTAAAAATAAAAGACATAAATGTTATAAAAATATCTAAGTACGAATGTTCAATGTATCGTATTAGTGTATATTATATGAAATGTTTTACATAAAGACTTTGACAACACAGAACAGTTAAAGAATTATCTATTCCATGTTAACAACGATGCAGTTCAAGCAATAAATTATCAATTAACTATCGGAAATAAGCAACAAAGATATTCCGATTTTGATTCTGAGAAATAGTCCTTGAAAAATTAAATTAGGTTTCACGATATTGACTTAAACGCTAGACGCTGCGCCGCTGAGCCCAATTATCGAATAAAGGCAATTTAATAAACCTTATTAACATGAATTTTTTTTAAATAACAATTGTAGTAAACATTGAAAAATAGACATCAATAAATAATACTAAATATTAATTTCGGTACCCTATTAAAATAAAGGCCATCGTCTATACTGTGAAGCTCAGCAGTAACACTATTGATATCTGTGGCGCTTGCTTCTTCACAGTTAACAATATAAAATCTATAGTTAAGTTACTTTTCTACTTTGCTCTACGACATCAGTAGTATGAGATGGAAAACACAGGGCCGCATACTCAAACCTACTTATAAGGGCTGCTTGAAGTTATGAAGCTGTAATGGAGCATCTGGCAGTTATACATGAGTATTGAATTAGGTGCATTTTCTTTCTACCCCTTGTAAGTATGTGTAGAAATAAGATTATTTAGCACACTGAAAACGGCGGAACGGGAAAATTTTGCAATTTCCCATCACACAAACATTACTTAGTTACCTAGTTTTTTAAAGTTATTCTTTATATTCGCTTCAGGCCTACCGACACACGTCTAGTATTTTATACCGAATGCTGCATACTTGGTATAAATTCATAAAGTATAATAAATGAGACAAGAAATCACGCAGCACTCCAAAATTACCATATTTTTTTTTAATGGTGAATTCACTATATTTAAATAAAAATATTTATATAAATTCTCAAAAATTACATACCAGTAAATGTCGTATGAACATCGTATTGCCAAAGACGTGGTATGCGGTACTACAATGACGTATGTGCTACAATATGTTACATGTCAATGGTAATTTGAAAGTGACGTTAACTTTACAGTGTGATAACGAAATGTGATGGAAAATGGAACGTTAGCCAAAATTCTCTAACCATTCACAACTTATAGTCAGGACTAGGACGGCTTTACGTGGTGGACGTAGAAGTCATTCTCACTTGCGGTCAAGATTTCGGTTTGGTAACAAATTTATTTAGAATTCGGCGGGAAGCAAAGAGTTTAAAGACGCCCGTAACTTCAAAGCAATATGATTTACATGGAAGATCGTTCCTGATTATTATATAAATTACGTCATATAAAAGTATTCGTAACACAGTGAGACATACAAAAAAATAATTATATCTAAAAATATTCCTGCAACTCGGCCACATCGTGGATGTACCTAATTCTACGTAAGTACAAGTTTGTATAAAAAAAATCACATTATCTACAGAGACGGTACCGACCAGCGCTCGGCCGCGGGACTCGCGGCAACCGAGCTACACATACAGCTATATACAGTTATTAAAACCACAGAACTATGTTCAAAACTATTTCGCATAATCATAATTATTTGATGTGTACAGTAAATATTACACCTTATTTACCGCTTACCGACTTAAATCGACTTATTATAGGTTTCAATAACACATTAGTAGTATATTAATAAAAAATATGTATAGGTAATGTATTCACAATATATAAATGCACAAATAAAATACTGGTGAAGTAAGTAGTCACAGCATTCGCTGTCGGTCGGAGCGGTGCCGCTGCCGCTTAGCCGACGCTGAGATTAGTCGGGAGATGCTGGCGCACCATCACTGCGGTCGCACTCCCATGAGGGAAACATGCCAATGCCAACGGACATCTGCAGATCATTCGATTCGAAACTTTTCTGGTATTATCAACCGTTCTAATTAGTTGCTCAGTCACATCAAGCCATCGTTTATCAATCCAGCTTGTACAAAAACAATTGTCATTTGATTAGGGGCTGACCACGACTACTGTACAGCATTGATTTGCCTTTAATACGGTAATATCCAGAACCTGCATTCATACTTTACTTGAAATTTATAAATAAAACGAATCTCAAAGTTTAGCATAAAGGTTAGAAAAGGTTACAAAAATTCAAAGTATTGTCTTTCAAGGAAAAACTGCTGCGTCACAACCAGGCTATCGGTATTTTTTACATATAACCAGACAAAGGGACTTAAAAAAAAAAAAAGTACCTATTCTGGTATTTGCGGTATTCGTGTCGTGGCCGTGTGCCATAACATAAATATAGTTATTTAGTTATTTATAATACTTCAATTATTGAGTGGTAACAAATGTTTTACTGAAACGGTACATGGAGGTAAATTCGAGTAAAGCAGCCTTGTTAGTTCCCCTTGTTACCACACCACAATCACTTGTACCGGTAACTTTGCAGCATAAACGATTTACAGTTGAACCTAAGCTCGAATGCTCATCAGACGTTGCGACAGTTTCCATACAAGAGACTCTTAAACATTGTGGTCCTATCACAACCACAAATCATTGGAAAATTTCATCAAAAAATCATTAATACTACATTATTTTTGGTGGACGCTAAATAAGGTAAAAAAAATTGTAAAAAAACGATAGAATACTTATAGATAGAGGTAGTTTCGGATAACTGAATGTAACCTGCACTCTAGTCCTACGAACTAACCGCTGGCGGGCGCCTTGCCACAGACACACTAACAAGCATACAAGCACACCACGTCACTTATTGATGGAAATATATCAGGCAACAAACCATTTTAGAGATGGTAAAAATAAAGAGCGGTCCCATAATGATATTTGTGTGCCATTTTGTATTGATCTACTTTAACCACCATGTATACAATTTAATGTATGCAAGCTTTTATGCAAATAAACAATTTATTTATATAATTAAGTTATAACGGTTGGCGCGGCCGTGGAGAGACTAGGCGGGAAGGGCACAACGTTCAGTTACACTTTTTATTAAATAGCTAATAGGCCTGACTTTTATATAATATTAATATTATTATACTCTTTATTGCACTTAAACACACATACAGAAAAAAATAATACAAACAATAGTGAACAAAGGTGGACTTATCTCTAAAAGAGATCTCTTCCTCAACCTAAGGTGGAATGGGAACGTGATGTATCGGGAAGAACAACAAAATGCTAACTAATTTATTAAAATATTAAGCAAAATATTTGCAATAAATATTAATAAAAATAAACGTCTATATGTTGTCTATGATTGCGAAAAAATGAGTGTCGGAATGTGGCCCTTGACCTTTCTTTTAGAAGATGCAATTGTCGAACTAGGTTTTCTGTATGACAGTTGGAAGATTATTCCAAAGCTAACGAGCATGGGGATCGATCAGGATGTTATAAAGAGTGAAAAGGGCGTGCATATTGCGCGGGCGTCGCATCGGAAGCCACTGCAGTTCATTACGAATGAGAGAGACATGGTCATACTTACGTAAACCGAAAATGACTCGTATGGCCAGCCTCTGAAGACGTTCTAGTTTAAGCAATTGTTCCTCAGTCACATCTAAGAAACAGACGTCGGCGTAGTCTAGTATAGGAAGAAGAAGAGATTGCGCGCCATAATTTTGGTTTTGAAGGGGAGAAAGTATTGAAGCCGCTTGAGAGAGTGGAAGCTATAGTGCAAACGTTTGCTGGTTTCGCCAATGTGGGTTGACCATTACGTGTTGCAGTCCTACATCAAACCCAGGTTCTTAACTTTATCCGTGTAGTTTATGGGGAGTGGGGAACTTAACTCCAATCCAATCTAGATCTTAAATTACCACTGCCCACAATCATAGCCTGTGATTTTGCAGTGCACCGACAGTGCTATGGGAGGGTCGGATGCCAGATTGAAAAGGACAAAGCATGGAGTTGGATGAAAGAAAAGAGTACAGTTGCTTGTGAACAACGGATTCCAGGACCTTAGACAGGATCGGGAGCATGGATATTGGATGATATTGGGAGAAGTCAAAAGGGTTAGGATTCTTAGAAAGAGGTATGATATATTCTTTCTTCCACGAAGCAGGAAAGACATTGCGAGTAAGAGAAAAAGTCTATCATGAAGGTGATTACTGAAACAATGTCCTCCAGTACGTGAACAAGCATGTTCAAACTAAGACCATCATTGCCCACTGCTTTAGTGCTGATGGAGCGAATAGTTATCGTGATTTCGTCATCGGAAACTACAAAAGTAAAAGGATGGGCAATCAAGTGGTGCAAGACAAGAGAGAGAGAAGAAAGGGAAGCAGATTTAGTAACTAAAGTTAGCGGAGGAGAAGAAAAATGATAGTTAAGAGCATCATTCGATCAACAATACCAACTAGATAACGCGTCACGTACAAAATCAAAGCTCAATTCTGTCCACGTGAATAAATACTTTTCCTTTACTAACGAACTGAGACAAAAGTTATAAAACAGTTTTAAGTTCAACCTAATTACAACCATGGCACCCAGTTATAAAGACACAAATCTTCTAAGTATTATCATAAACTTACGATCATTCGTCACAAACAACGAGCAAAGCAATGATTACTCCCGATACTTAAAAATGAAAAGACGTCAATAAAATTTAGTGGTGAAATCAACTTTAAGGGGCAACAAATAAAGTACTTTTTCCTGTTATTGCCTTGCGAGAAAGTAAGAGCTCGCTTCTCAAGTGGGCTGTTATTTACCGAGACATATTTTTAGCGCCGGCCTGACATCTAGTTGTATTGTTGATCGAAGAACTTAGTGTGAATATACTTTCGTTTTGCGTCTCCACACATTCTGTGGTTTTTTGTAGGCATGTAAGTTTTTAGGTGTAAGAGATATTTTATTTAAACTTTTGGCTTTGTCGCGTCTTGCCATCATTCTCCTAATAACAGGAGTAAACCAAGGATCCGGAATATGCTTGATGCGTACGAGTCGCACTGGAGCATGGATATCGAAAACTTTGGTCAGGTCAACAATGAAGTAGTTTGTTATAAAGTCGATATCATCGAACTGAAGTAAAGGTGACCAGTCCAAGCAACCGAGGTTCTGTCTCAAGCGGTTCAGTGCATATGACGAAAGTTGCGCTGATGAAGTACCTTTGATTTGATTTTGGGAGGGTCAACTTTGTAAGTTAGGAACATTAAGTCGTGGTAAGAGAATGGTGAAGTCATTTGCCCGTGAGAAACTACAAGATTGGGATTTAAAACTATACTTATTAATACTTTATTGCACAAAGAAATTACATAAACACACAGGTTACACAGGACATATACAAAGGTGAGCTTATCTCTAGAAGAGATCTCTTCCAGCCAACCCTATCATCAGGTCAAGAAGAGAGGGAGTACAGTTTGAAAAGTAGTGCGTAGGGGACGACGTTTGAAGCCCATGAAGGTTAAGAGAAGTAACCATATTGTGTAAGTTACGAGCCCTGGCATCATTCCTCAACAAACACGTGTTAAGATCACTCATGAGGATGACAAGACTCTCCAGAGTGTTCTCTCCAAACTGTCGAAATAGTTAACTTGATCGTTTGGACTGTATAGCGCCCCCAATAATACTTTCTTGTGGAGAATGATAGTTTCTATGAAAATGAATTCAATAGAATTTTACAGCGTAACCGGGCTTATGGTTAGCGCGATGGGGTACCACATGATGTCGGCCCTGTCGGGTCACGGCAGAAGCGCCCAGGTACATTTCTGTACTCGCTTAAGGTACCTGGTACAAACTCTAACTGATCATCATAAACACAGATGACAGTCGGTCAGCTATTTGGAAGTAAAAGCTAAAAGACTTCATTGTCCATGGTGTGGCTAGGGGATTTGTATCGCGATGGCGGTATGCAACAACAGCGTTTGACGAGATTCAAACAAAGTAACTGGACATAAAAGAGTCTTTGACCATTTATTCACTATGTTTTTTTCTAATAAAGCTTTGACGTGGTTTAGTGCTTCTATGCTTATTGATATCTCGTGGCACTTTACACATACAATATCATAAAAATCGCTATCACATTTGATTTCTTCACAGTATCCTAAAGTTGTGCATAATAGAAGCAGACAATACGCCGATCGCGTCTTACGGTGCTATTGAGATCTAAAAACGTTATATTATGGCTTGGAGACGTCATCTCGCATCGGTATCTACAAGGTGAGTACGCGGCCTCGCGAGCCAGTAGCGCGCGCCACAGTCGCGTCACACGCCGCACTCGGGGTTCACGGCGTACATGGCCCAGCCGGGGGCGGGGGCGGGGGCGGGGGCCGGCGCGGGGGGCGCGGGGGGCGCGGGCCCCTCCCACTCGTGTCACAACGAGTAGGAGCCGCCGGCGCCGCACGCCGCGTTCTATTGCATGGTGTTGAAGTTGACGCCGAGGATGTTGAGGGGCGAGTTGTGCGGCACGCCCTGCAGCGGGAAGTCGAGCGGCCGCGAGTCGATGAAGCTGACGGGCACCGGGTGCGAGGGGCACAGCAGCGCCATCTGCTGCTCGGGCGGCGGCAGCTCCTCCTTGAGCTCCGGCGGCGGCGTGGTGTGCTCGCGCTTGATGCGGCTCTTGATGCTGGGCCGGTTGTTGGGGTAGCCCTTCTTCTTGTACTCGAGCCAGAGCGTGCGGTTGTTGACGCCGAACATGCGCGCCGCCTTGCAGAAGCCGATGCCGCCGAAGCGCACCGCCTCCAGCGCGCGCTGGAAGTTCTCCTCGGACTGCGGGTTGGTGGTGCGGCGGCGCTTGGGCGGCGCGGGCGGCGCCGGCTCGGGCGGCGGCGGCTCGGGCGCGCAGCTGGGCCCCCCGCCCCCGCCCCCGCCGCCGCCCCCGGCGAGCGCCCCCGCCCCCGCGCCCAGCGCCTGCGCGTACTCCATGTCGGGCTCGGCGTGCGCCATGACGCCGCTCATGTAGAGCGCGCCGTCGGGCTGCAGCGCGCCGCCGAGGCAGTTCGAGTAGCGCGGGTAGGTGTGCTCCATCATACTCCACTGGCCTCCTGGGAAGAGAGATAAATGCTTTTGTAATACACTCACTATGGCAAACGGCGGTTCCGTAAATAACGATAATTATTCATTGATCTCCCTTCCCTGGAAAGTAAAACGTGCACGCCGCGTGCACACATGTTTGAGACATCATAATTTTCGTAATATTTACAAATTAAAACAAAATAATGAGGTAACTATTTTTATTACATTTTATAACAAACTAAATTCTTGTTATAATCAATGGATCAGCAATAAATTCTTAACATACATAAACATAGATAGAAGAATACCATGGTTAAAATTCGGATACCTCTGGCCCATAGTGTATGAACGACCTAAAAGTGGTAATATTCCCTGTGTTTACGTAAATGCAAATACAACCAAGACTGCTAAGCGAACTGCGGATTTATACGGTAAGGTTGGGCTGTTTCGTATTCAGCAATCATTTGATTTTAGATCTAGGTAAATAAATAGGAGTCACGTGTCGTATCGCCTAATGTGCATGACAGTACATATAGAAACGTTTGACGAATATTGTTTAGGTAATATTCCCTTCAAATCTTTGACAAAATTACAAAGGATCTGTAATGAGTTGTTAAGGCGTCCACCAAAGCGAAGAGAAAAATAAGCACAGAGAAGAGGGTATATAAAACGAGTCCTCTTTGGTTGATAGACATCATTACCCTACCTATAAACACCTACAAACATCACACTGCTGCGCACAGGCCTTCGCACGAGATAGGACCACGCGGGCCAAATGCGGTTGATGAGTGTTAACCACTGCCATCGTACTGTAATGGCGTTGGGACGGAGACCCGAAATGAAACAATGTCTTGCGTTGAATCAATCTCCTTTATCCTCTAGTGTATCATCTTAAATACTAATTAACATCACATCTATACGTGACTAGAGGAAGGACGCCTTGTCAATCAGGAAGACCTTAATTATCACGTACTATTGAGTACGTGCTGATAGTGTAATTCACTATATCACACCTCCCCTGAAAAGGCTAGGCATCCCTTCCCTGAAAAGTAAACTCTTATTTTCTAAATATCTTAGTCCTATTCTTATGAACTATATATTCTTTATTATTCTTTAATATTTTTACATTAGTACCTAGCTCTTCTAAAACTTCAAATGGACCTAAATACAAGTCATTCAATTTATTATAATTTTCATTCTTATACAAGAGTAGATCACCTTTTTTGTAGTGTACTTCCTTACAATCTAAATCATAATTAGTTTTTCTACTTTGTTTTGATATTAATAAGTTGTTCCTGGCATCATTATGAGCTTTTTGCAATCTAAATTTTAACTCCGATGGATAATTGTCGTATACATATAAGGGATCAACTTTACTAACTAAATTACTAGGTACGTTACATGTTTTCCCAAAAACTAGTTCATAAGGGGAGTATTTGGTACTAGTATTTACAGAATTATTATAAGCAAAGCACCAATATGGTATCCAGGTACTCCAATTTGCCGACTGATTCTGTGTTTGTATTCTCAAGTAACATCCGAGATGTTTGTGCCAGTTTTCTAGCGAACCTATACTCTCATGATGATAGGGTGTTGAATTTAACTTATCAATATTTAGCAATTTACATACTGTTTCTAACGTGGAATTAATAAATTCCGTTCCACAGTCAGTCGCAATAACCCTGGGAGTACCATATCGTAAAATAAAATTTTCAGTAAAAACCCTAGCAACAGTTTCAGCTGACTTATCAAGTATTGGGTAAGCTTCTACAAACTTTGTCAATTCGCATTGTATTGTTAATATGTATTTATTACCCAAATTATCGACCTCCAACGGCCCCACAATATCTAAATATAATTTTTCAAAAGAAGTAGATGCTGTAGTGGTTATTACCATTTTCTCTTTATTATTTTTATTACAAAATTTCTGCTTTTGGCAATCTTTACAGCGAGTCACATATTCAGTTATGTCTTTTTGCATATTACTCCAAAAATATTTTTTTCGAATATTCTTAGTCATTTTATTTATGCCTACATGACCACTTGTCGGCAATAAATGATAATCATTTAGTATAACACGTATCAAGTCTTTATTTGTAACATGTTCAACTTGGTTATTAATAATACATAACCGCGGTAATTCTTTATGTTTCATGAAAGTTTGGGTCAAAATTTTAATAAACTTTTTATTAAACCCATTTTTAATCACAACGACTTCTACAATATTATATTTTTTACATAATGCACTCAGTTCTCCTATCGTTGCGTCTCGGCGCGCCTCCGTTAGTAGAGATTCCTGATTTATGTAAATAGTAGAGTCACTAAATAACATATCACCCGTCTGTGAGACGTATCTTTTCTTTTTCCTCAACTTCACGAAGTTTTCATACGAACAAATATCTAACCTTACATCATTTTGTGATTTCTGCATAATATCTACCACTCTTGGTTGCCTATGATCAACAGGGGGCTCAACCCTGCTACTTCCAGAGGTAGCGGGTTCATTATTTTGCTCCATGGTTCTTTTCATTGAACGGGTTAATACCCCCAAAAAATTTGAATTTAGATTTTTTAACTCGTCTGATGTTATAATGACTCTCGATAAGGCATCTGCCGTTACATTTTCGGAACCTTTTATGTATTCAATATCGAAATCATATTCTTCTAAACAAAGTCTAAACTTAGTTAAACGGCTACTAGGATCTTTTATGCTAAATAAATGAACCAATGGTCTATGATCTGTTAATATTTTAAATTTTCGTCCGTATAAATATGGTCGAAAATGTTTTATAGCCCACACTACCCCTAATAACTCTTTATGAATGGTTGGGTAGTTTATTTCTGAACTGTTTAATTGTCTGCTTGCATAAGCTACGGGTTTATTATTTCCATTTGATAATACAGCCCCCAAGGCTACCCCTGACGCATCGGTTTGCAACCGGAAAACATTATCTTTTCCAAAATCTGGATAATCTAAGACAGGAAATGAACTAAGTGACTTTTTTAAGGTCTGAAATGCCACGTCACATTCTTCCGTCCACTGAAACTCGACATGTTTCTTACAAAGACGGTTTAGTGGGTACACTATTGTGGCAAAGTTTTTTATGAATTTTCTATAAAAGTTCGCAAAAGCCACAAAACGACGAATCTCATTTACATTTTTAGGTACTGGGAACTTTTCCAAGACCTCGATTTTACTGTTGTCTGGCAACACCCCGTTTGGCGTAATAACATGCCCTAAATAATTAATTTCTTTCCTCAAAAATTCGCACTTACAAGGGTTTAGTTTTAAATTAACTGACCTAAACCTCTCAAATACACTCATTAAATTTGTATTATGCTGCGATAGGCTTTTCCCGAAAACTATTACGTCATCGAGATATAGAAAACATATCTCGTAATTTAAACCCGATAGAGCCATAAGTTTAGAAAATACGCTAGGACTCGTTTTGAGACCCATAGGTAATCTTTTCAGTTGATATTGCTTATCAGCTGTAAAAGAAGTGAATTTCCTACATTCTGGTGATAACCCTAGCTGGTAATAACTAGAACTGAGGTCTAAATGAGAATAGTATAAGCATCCCGAAAGTGAGTCAATAATTTCTTGTATATTTGGTAACGGGAACTTTTCGTCTACTATTTTTTTATTTAAAAGTCTATAATCTATTACGATTCTCCACTTTTTTTCACCGCTACTGTCAGCTTTTTTCGGAAGTAATAATAATGGAGAAGACCATTCGCTGGTACACTCTTCGATAATATCTTCTTCTAACAATTTACCTACCTGTTTTATTAACTCAGCCTTCTGAGCGTGCGGTATTCTATACGGTTTGACATAAACAGGAGACGCGTCATTTTGCAGTTTAATGTTGTACTCGTATAAGTTTGTAACGGATAGCTTATCACCCGGCATATGAAAGATATCTGCATATTTTGCACATATTTTCTCAATAGACCCTCTCTCTTCATCACCAAGATATGTTTTTAATTTAAGAAAATCGAATAGTTGTTTAACCCTCTCGACAGATTTTCCGTTTTCCGTATCAAAAGAGCATACGAAATAATCCGAGTATTTTCTAATTTTCGGGCTAAAGTTATTTAATTTTACATCTTCTTCCCGTGTGTTTAAAAATCGCACCGGAATCTTTTTCCCGTCTCCTACTACCACGGCGCCTGCTACAAATACGCCTGCAATAACTTCCTCCGCTAAAATGACACATTCGCCCTTTATCTCTGACGAAACATATTTTACGACCTCACATCTCCCTGGAATAGTCGTTATTATGTTTTTACCTAAGCCTAATTCTAGACTTATCTTATCCTGTAATGTAACCAGCTTATTTTCATAGTTAATTTTACAACTATATTTTAATAAAAAATCTTCTCCTAAAATTCCATCATTTTTACAGTGGAAGTTGCTAAACACATAAAACTTATGCCTAAAATTATAATTGTTAACACATAAGTCTAGATAAACATAACCTATTGATACTAAATCCCCACATACTCCTTTAATCTTAATTTCATCCCTTACTAGCTTTGCGTCGCGGGACACGCTACGGAGTTTATTTAACCAATCTAACTTTAAAATTGAAATGCTTGCTCCTGTGTCTACTAATAGAGAAATTTGAGTTTGACTACAAGTAAAACAAACGTAATTACCACTACCATAACTACAAATATCTACCTCAGCGCTATTCAGAACGAAAAAAATCATCGCTATGATGTTCGTTCTGACGTATACTCTGACGTTCACTTTCGTTCTCGTCATTAGACTGTTCTGCTGAGTCAACTAAGAAATGTACATTCCTACGTTTATTATGAGGTGACGTAAACCTGGTGTTGCGCTGACCCTGAAACCTATTCGAGTTATAGTAGGCACGACCCCGACCTTGCTGACTCGTCGCGTTGTTGTTACGTGACTTATTATATTGTTGATGATAGTTTTTATTTATCTTTTCAAATCGCTGGTTCGAAACATAGTTAACATAATTGTTTATTGGTGGTTTCACTACCGAGTCTTCTTGTTCTAAGGCTATAGTTATTGCCTGCCTAACTGTGCTTACGGACCTAGACGTAACTATAATGCTTGTACGAGCATTGTTTAGGCCGTCAGCGAAACGCTTGATAGCCATTTTTTCATTAATCGGCTTTAATAAATTATATGCCGACTCGTCTCCATTAGCCTGTGCTGTACTTAAATCGTTGGACATTTTTTCGATTTCACTACCAAACACTTCTATGGTCTTGTTTCCTTGCCTACATCGTATCATCTTGCCATCATCATCATACAATGACAACCCTGATGTCTTTTATAACGATTTTTTTAACATATATTGTTCAGAATTTAATAAATCTTTTGTTCCAAAAAAGATCTCGGTTAGTGGTACTGCATCTTTTAATGAATGGGCTACAATTGGTATTCACAAAAGTAGGAAACGCCTTTATGAACTTTATGGTGAACGCAACTATAACACCAGCGACGACTTCAAATTATATGTTAAAAATTATTCAAAGTTATTTAAAAGAGTATGCCGATTAGCCAAGGCAAACTATCTGAGTTCTAAGATTAAGAATAGTAATGACAAAATAAAAATGACATGGAATATTATAAATAGTGAAACAGGAAAGGTCAGAAGTCGTAATAATGAGTACACTTTAAATTGTGATAATAAAACCTTGACTTCTGATGCTGATGTTGCTGCAGCATTTGAGAGGTTTTTTACTGACATTCCAGTTTCAACTACAAAAGCCTTGATTTCCTCCCCCACTGTAGCTGAATCTGTTTTGAAGGAGAATGTTAAAGATTGTGAAAGTAATTTCAGTTTTCAAAAAATTTGTGTTATAGATATATTAAAATCATTTAACACTCTCAATAAAAAAAAAACTGCTGATCTGTGGGGTAATTCCGTGGATGTCGCTAAATCAGTAATTATGACAATAGCTCCAGTTTTAGCTTGCATATTTAACGAATGCATTGACTGTGGTGTTTTTCCTGACCTAATGAAACATAGCAAATTAATTCCGTTGTTTAAATCAGGTAGCACTTCTGACCCCTCTAATTTTAGACCTATTTCTGTGCTACCCACATTTAGTAAAATTTTTGAAAAGTTGATGCTAGACCAAATTCAAATTCATTTTCATAGAAATAAACTTTTACATTGTAAACAGTATGGTTTTACTAGGGGTCGCTCAACAACTGACGCCGGTGTTGAGCTTTTAATCCAAATATTTGATACCTGGGAGGAATCACAGGATGCCCTAGGGGTATTTTGTGATTTATCCAAGGCTTTCGATTGTGTTTTACATGAAACTTTGGTCAGGAAGCTTAACCACTATGGAATTAGGGATGCTTCTTTGAGCCTTCTAATCTCATACTTGAGTAACAGGATTCAGAAGGTCGACATTAACGGTAAAAGATCTCCGGGATCAGTGGTTACAATGGGAGTTCCGCAGGGTTCAATACTAGGTCCATTCTTGTTTTTGGTTTATATTAATGACTTACCTTATTTTGTAAAAGACAGTCATGAGATAGTATTGTTTGCTGATGATACTTCACTTTTATTCAAAGTGAAACGACGACACCCAAATTATGACAATGTGAATAATGCGATCTCAAAGATTGTTCACTGGTTTAGTATAAATAACTTGCTATTAAACGAGGGAAAAACCAAATGTGTTAGATTTGTATTGCCTAATGTTAAGCAAGTAACAACTAGTGTACAAATTAAAGATAGGAATGTGAATCCTGTGGACACCACTGTGTTTCTAGGCATCACGTTAGATGCCAAGCTTCAGTGGGGCCCACATATAGCTAAATTGTCGAATAGACTTAGCTCTGCGGCTTATGCAGTAATGAAGATCCGTCAGTTAACTGACGTTGATACATCCAGATTAGTTTATTTCAGTTACTTTCATAGTGTAATGTCGTACGGCATTTTACTGTGGGGAAATGCTGCCGACATTCAAACTATCTTTGTGCTTCAGAAGAGGGCTATTCGAGCAATCTATAACCTAAAGGCTGGCGACTCTCTCAGAGAGAGATTTAAAAATATAAATATAATGACAGTTGCATCACAATACATTTATGAAAATTTGATTTATGTTCATAAAAATACTGGAATGTTTTCAAAAAACAGTGATATTCACAATGTAAACACTAGAAGTAAGAACAAATTAGCAGTACCTTATACTAGGCTCCATAAAATAAATAATTCTTTTAGGGGTCTGTGTGTAAGATTTTACAACAAAGTACCAAATGATATTCAGAAATTAGATCTTAATAAATTTAAAATCAAAATCAAAGAAAAGCTTTATAAAAAAGCTTATTATAAAGTGTCAGATTACACAGAAGACAAAACAGCTTGGATCTGAAATGCTCCAAGCACTCCAACAGCTATTTCTAATTGTCTTTATTTAATTGATACTACATTGTTGTAATTTTGTATTGCATCATTTTTTTTTATTTTTAAATTCATATTTTGTATTGACCTGGTAACGACATACTCTTTTTTTTTGTTTGTAAATGTCGTTGCTTTTGTGCGCTGTGGTTTCTTGCGCCCGTTCTTTGCCACAGTTAAAAAATTATGTCCTGAATGGGTGGTAGGTTAAAAAAGATTTGGACGATTCAAAGTGCTTATTAATTGAGTTTATTGAATAAATATATTTTGACTTGACTTGACTTGACTTGTAGCATTCGGTCTAAAATGGCTGTGTATGATTTAATCGGAATTAAAACATTTTTTATATCTTTTATTAGGTCTGCCACAGACACATAAGACTTATTAATTTTTGTTTTAGCACTGCTAGAAAGACGAGTTTTTAAAACAAAATTGATTAACAGAGGCTGGTCCTCGTTTCTAAGGGTACTACTATAATACTCTATTCCGTCTATTAGTTGGTTAATTTGCGTTTCGTCGCAATCTACTACTGGGAGGAGCGTGAGCGCGACTTTTAGATCGAACGTGGCCATGGTTGTGATCGTTTCTGAATGATGCGGGTTAACGAGTGACTCGATTTCCTCAAAATTACATAAAAACTTTGACGATATTGCTTTTGTTATTTGTAATTCTACAGCATCTATCCCTTTTTTACATAAGTCTGCAGATATTTGTTCAAAAATATTTTTAATTTCCTTTGCTCTTAAAAACTTATTCTGCCCCTGAGCGGAATAACGTTTGTCCTTACTTAATTTAATAATAGAGTCTCTAATAGCCTTAAGCTCACTCAAGAGTTCTGACAGGTTTGCCATGAACACACTTTAGAAAGAAAAAAAAAAAATCATTCACACACACACATAGATTCTTGGTAGCATAGTTATATTAATTCGTGCTGGCTTACACGTTCTGTGCTGGTCCAATTGCCCGTCGAACCGCTCTGCGTTCTACCTCTTCTAATAGTCGTGCGTTGAAGTAACGTAGCAGCCTAAGTACTATATAGCCCGCTAGTACAACGACGATGGTCAGTAAAAAGATCTCTGAAAGTTGCATCCCAACGGCCAAGGGAGTTGATGCTGCCGCCGATTGAGTTGGTGATTGACTGACAATAATATTGTCTTTAGATTGTGGGTTTCCCATAGTTAAACAATTTTGGCTTACAGTTTTTCTTCTTATTTCCTTCGTCCTTCTTGTAGGCCCGTGTAGCACTATTTTCCTGATATTTTGTAGACTTCAACTAGCGATTTCGCGGCGCGGACTTGTGACACCATGTCACGGTCGCCATGTAATGGGACGGAGACCCGAAATGAAACAATGTCTTGCGTTGAATCAATCTCCTTTATCCTCTAGTGTATCATCTTAAATACTAATTAACATCACATCTATACGTGACTAGAGGAAGGACGCCTTGTCAATCAGGAAGACCTTAATTATCACGTACTATTGAGTACGTGCTGATAGTGTAATTCACTATATCACAGTACAACAACCGGGACCACCGACTTTTTTTTTCTCTTAAATAGTGGCTTTGTGCGATCAGCACATTTAGCCACACGGACTTCTTGAGATAATTTGAAAAGTGATGTTGCACTGTTTTGTTTTATTTGCTAACACTTATGCACGTTCACGAACACTTAACATTATAATTTACATTAATATTCGATCAAACACAAATTATAGAAAATAATACAAAACTGCAGACATGAAGCTTCACTTTCCCGCCAAGAAGTCGACCAACGACTTTCCGCGCCTTCCAAAACACTAAAACGTTAAGCGCCAAGTGTACCATTTGGTATACACCGCTGTGTATATTTAGGTTATAATAGGTATATTTCGGTTCGACGCGACGCGATCCTGTTTCGGCGTGCAGTGGTACTGGGGGTAGCGATGCGCGTTTGTCTGGCACAGACTATAGCTCGTTAGATTAGTTGTTAAGTCTTAACTACAAGTTAGTTAACTGTTTTATTATTATTAGTATTGACGTCAATAAGTACCTGTAAAGGTTTACATTGAATAAATAATTTGACTTTGAGCTTCTGTCCAAGGGATGATACACTTGGCGCTTAACGTGTTAAACATGATCATGCATCGAGTGATTCGGCGAAATTTGCTCAACTGGCAAGGTCGCAAGCCGAACGCCTTAGCCAATGTGCCATCGCCTTTTTCGTGTTGTCTACGACAAATCTTCCTTCCTATCCGCCTATCGCTTTGGCGCTAAGAACGCTTTCACATAATATGCCCTTGTCTGTCACAAACACTCATAGAGGTGGCTATCCATTGAATTTCTATTATGTGTGGTATTACGACAGCTGAGCTCAAATAGATGCGCGACTGCAGCGCGACAAAAGCACAAATGCAGAACCGCAACATAGTAATGGCGGAAATGGATATGACAACCGCTAGAGCGGCAACTTCATGACTTATCCGCGTTGCAGCCGCTGTAGTAGGAAGGGATACGCACAGACGCGCGGCGGTCGCGGGAAATTAATTACCTAAGTAGCTATATGTTGTTTTGCATAGTAAAATATTTTATATTACGACAAATTGGAAAATGAATGTTTGTAAACAAATTATCGACATTTCTTTGTGCAAATATCTCGTGACACTCGGATTATTCATGTTTTTTGAAAGAAAGTCACCATTGTTATTTGTTTTCTCGTAAATCTCTTCAAATAAACTGTTACAATTTGGCCGTAGTATAGTAGCCTACTATACTACGGCAAACCAAAGTATAGATAGTAAAACGGTGGTGAGTGAGTTACCTTGCGGCATCCCGGCGGGGTTGGTGTCCATCGTGAGCGGCTCCACGTTCATGTTGTGTGCCTCCGCCGCCTACGATGACAATAACAGACAGTTCATAACACGCCCACTTCCTCCCAATATTCCACACCAACTTGAAATTATAATCACAATCACAATTATAGCGAAGGAGTTGAGAGGGAAGTGGAAGAACACAGTGCACACAAGTGTTGTATACTTCGATCAACAAAACCAACTAGATAACGCGTCACGTACAAAATCAAAGCTCTATTCTGTCCACGTGAATAAATACTTTTAGAAAGCAATAAAATACTCCTGTCACTTAAAAATGAAAAGACGTCAATTTAGTGGTGAAATCAACCTTAAGGAGCAACAAATATAATACTTTTTCCTGTTATGCCTTGCGAGAAAATAAGAGCTCATTTCTCAAGTGCACTCTTATTTACCGAGACACATTTTATGCGCCGACCTGACATCTAGTCTTTTGTTGATCGAAGGTTGTATAGGTTAGATAAAAAGGATGAAATTTTAAAACAATACATTTACACAGGTTGGACGCGAATTCCCTAAATTAAAAGAGGTTTCATAATTTTACTTGACAAAGTCGAAATATGAATCAAATAAAATTCAGAAAATTAGGTTTTGGGTAATCCACGCCCGACTCGACCCGATCCATACTTATTTTAAAATTTAGACATATGGCGACTAAGACGATTTGCGATGTGTACGAAGTGAGAAACTGGTAATTTAGATAATCAGACGAATTGCGATTTAGGGAATCCGCGCCCGACCCCATTTACACAATTGCGCAAACAATAGATTTACAATGTATTGTTAAAATCCTTAACATAACGCATGTCCTCTGAAAAAGTGTCATAAGACAAAAAAAGCGTAGTTGCAGTTAAAAATGCAGTTTAATTCAGTTTATTATTCTCTTTTTATCAAAAAAACCGCCATAACTGTAGTGCAACAAACGCTGACTAGATGGCGCAAGTGTCGTTTTTTTACAGAGCGAGAACGCGCGCGTGTTTCTCATCAATAGTGGCATAACAGTGCTTAAGACGGTTGAACGTGTGTTAGTGCTCTTGAAGGGCATCTTAAACTGTCTTACGACGGTACTTCAGGTAACTTTCTTGTAATAATTTGTAGTTTAAAGAGTGAAAATCTGTCATATCACAGGTTATGACAGTAATTTACTCAACTTTATATTTTATTTTATTTTTATTCTAGAAGAAAATAATTGTATTATGAAATACCAGTGGCGTGCCTAGGGCTTCAGATTGGGGCAAGCCACGAAACCTGAAGTTCCTAATCTTGCTACCTAGGTACAATGTTGGTGCCCACTAGCCACATTTTTTACTCAAATCGTCATAGGCCTCGCTTTTTGTAAATTTCGCTTAACTTTTATTTAAACTCAAAATTGCAGAGAAAGATTTTGATAAATTGCGCGAGGGCACTTTTTTGAGCTCCAGGATTGAATTGAATGAAATTTCATTTCAATTTATTATCCTATTTCGATGAAAACTATAAATACAACTAAGTACAAAATTACAACAAAATGCGATGCGCCGGCCGTCCGAACTCAGCTTATTCTCGCAGAGTGGAGATTCGTAATATTACGCATGCATTTATTATCCTATTTCGATAAAAACGATAAATACAACTGGAAAATTACTACAAAATGCGAAAATGGGCATTTTGCGCGGGAATCACAGTCGATATGTAGGCCTCCACACTTAATTTATTAATTATTACTTAATTATTAGAATGGAAGCAACCAACAATCCAAAGAGTTTTTTACATAGACCTATTATAATTAATGCCCTAGATGACTTATAATAGTTTGCGAAATACATAAATCATGTGTGATGTTCAAAGAATTTATTTACCTCTGCCTATCGTATGCCAATCATCAACACGTTTAAGTACACATTTGTTTGCAACACATCACATGCTCAACACATCTTAGTTCGTCACAGAGACCAATAAAGCGACGAACTGAACTCGGAACACATTTTTTTATCACAAATTACGAAAACACTTGTTATTTAAAAACAATCCCTCAAATAAAGTGAAGTGTGACAATAACAAAGAATAAAATATGGCTGGCTGCTGCCTGTGGCTGCTGCACAGCACAATCGCGTATTAACGCTCGCCTCTGATTGGTTCGCCCCAGCTCGAGCTGTCGTCGGTCGCCTCTGATTGGTTCGCCCGCGTTCAAGTTGCACGTGAATCGGTAGAAATAAAGCCTGATTTGGAGAAGGCCTTACTTGCGAACTTCATAACGCAAGCTGGCTTTGACGAAGAGTATGAATTTCTCATAGAATCTATACATACTTACGCAGTATTATGTTTATAGAGTAGCAATTTTGTTAAAGTTAGAAGAGAGCGGATATACTTTAAATCCGAAGCCCGGTTGCAAGCCAACTTGTGCGAGAGAGATGTAAAGCGTCGCACGATTTATAAGCAGCTTTATGCGATTTGTTTGGTGATTATTGATAATTTGAATGCTGATGAAAGAAAATTAACAATAGTAAAAAATATTAAGTGATTGTAATAATTGCGTTTTACCAGTAGTGATATTGAGTTTTTGTTAGGGCAAGCCGGGCTTTTCGGCTTGTATGAAGGTACCGCCACTGTGTGATACGGCACTTTTTTTTGTGATTACCGACAAGTTTGTGGACGGGGAATTTAGATAATAGACATAAATAGCTTACAACTCTTTTTTACATTTCTTTTTATTCACTTTTATCAAACCAGTGTTGAATATACCGACATATTGGCGTGTTATGACTATTTTGAGCTGACTTTTAGCAATATATCGGTGTAATACTACTTTGTTGGTGTATTAAAAATATTCCTGATTTGTAAAAACTGTTTGTAATTAAATTACAGAACATAAAATGGGTGACTGATCTAAAGAAAGTCGCGCTAAAAAGTTATTACAATTAATAATAACAGTAGATCTGAAGATAAATAAAATGATGATAGCAACTACAGTCAAGTACGTGAGTTCTATGGTACCAAGTATATTATTACATGTATTTATTTTTATTCAACTACTCTAAAATGAACTTAACTACATTTTTTTTACAGAACACCAAATAACGAGCGAAAGTGAAACGAGAGAAAATAACTTCGTTTCAAATGAGTGTTCAGGTAGGTAAGTTTTTTAAATCTCATTTTTATTTATTAATGTTTTTATCCTAAAATTTAATTAAGTTAAACCATTTTTTGGTATGATGTTATTTATTAGTGTTTTTTTTATTTTAGAAAAAACAATTGAAAATGCTACTTATGTAGACTGCAAGGATACTGAGCCGGTAGCCCATTGCTGTTACATTACGCCTGAAAATAAACCTATTGATACTACCATAGTTCTTGAAGAAGATTTCTCGGAAGATGATAATGATTCTGTGAAGGATCCTAATTATAAGTCTAGTTCATTTAGTAGCAGCTCTTCTAGAAGTGGAATTGTGGAATGAACCGATTCACCTTGATTCGGTTCATTCCACAATAGAAAAGGCTATCAAGAGGAGTCTCAGAACACCAATCTATGTCCCTAGGCAATATGTACCTACAAATAATTCGAATGCCATTCGTGATTTTACCTCTACAAAACTTAAGCAGACGATATTGTTAAACAAACCTATTAGATTTGTGAGTTATTATAATAATAATTATTTACCTAGTTTTAGTATACAACAGTTTTATCTCCTAATGAAAATTCTGAATCGATAGGTACTTTAAACTAAGTTTAAAAAAATAGTTTATGTATAAACTTCTTTTAATTTCACCAATAACTCAGGTATCTGTTGCACCGTTGCAAAAATAACCGTTTGATTGCTTAACAATAAGTAGCCTTCATCTGGTTTGAAGACAACTATCGTTTCAGTATTCACGGGGTAAAAATCTGAGTGAATTTAACTGATTTATAACAAACTGGTGATTTTGTTTCATTTTTAAGTTTCTATAATGTTTGTTCCAAAGATGTGATTCATGTTTTCATAAGAATTATAATAAAAACGATTTTATTAACTTAAAAATGTATTTTATTATAAATGTATACCCATATCTAATGTAAAAAAGTGTCACATTTTGTGACTTTATTCAGTATAGAATAGAAAAAAACATTTTATTTGCAAAAAAATAATTTATTTTTATTTTCTGCTAAGAGCTTATGAAATTGTATATAGATTAATATAATAAAAAGTTAACAATCGCTTACCTGTTGGAAGCAGTGACATTTATGGTGTTACAAAAAAAAATGGCTTTTCTCAAAACTAACTTTTTTGTGTTATAACACTTTTTCAGAGGACATGCGATAAGTTTAAATTGTTATTTTGATCGGAAGTACATCATGAGCCTATAAACGTCCCGCTGCTGGGCACAGGGGCCCCACATGGGCAACACAACACGGTGCATTTGGACCATTGTACAGCACGTTGGCCCAATGCGGGTAAAGACATAGGCGCAGTAGTGATGCAAACTTCTTGTTGGCTGTGAACTGTGAAGTTAACTTCGATACACAGCACGCAGCTTGGTTGACACGTACAATTACACCCTTCGCCCGAGCTAGGAGTTGAGCTCAGTACCTTAGGATATCGGGCCTTCTACTCAGCCGCCGAAAATAATAAACTAAATAAAAGTATTATACAGTGTGTTCGGGATAGGGCTAGCGATATTTTAAGGTCATGTTATACAATCAATTTTGTGTAGGAAAGCATCCCACCTTTTAACATTTTATAGCCTTCTGATAAAATGGCCGCTATTTGAAATTTTCAGGATTTTTTACAGAACAGAAAAAAAATCCAGAAAATTTAATAGCGGCCATTTTATAAGAAGGCCATAAATGCTCAAAGGGGGGATACTTTCCTACACAAAATTGATTGTATAACATGACCTTAAAATATCGCTAGCCCTATCCCGAACACACTGTATATAACGAAGTGGACTGACAAGTAGGGCATTTATATGTTTCGTCGTAGAAGTCTCAAGCAGGGCCTTGCCGTGGCACACAACTGAGACTTGGGAATTGAACACAGAACCGCCTCATTAGTTCTGATTAAGCTTTAGCCTGTCTAGCGCTGTTTCGCGGGAAAGGAATCCCCAAGCCCGACCATGTATCGCCTTGTCTCGCCACCTCGTGCGAGCCAGTCCGGTCTGGTGTGCGTCTAGAACACTGTTGCTACCTCTGGCTGGACCTCTTTTTTGATGGAAAATCCACGATAAATATTGGAATTGAACAAGACCTGTAAACGCCTTTTTCTATGCGTTTATTACATGAAATCAAATTAACGAGTTTGTTTACGCATACAACAACATTTCTTAATTTTAAAAAAAACCGTGTAAGAATAATTGCATTTGCAGATGTTTTAGAAACCTGAGCATAGAATTAAACTATAAAAGAATGCAAAAATAACTTGCTCTCTATTTTTAATTGCACTTATCAATCAGATTCGGAGAGGCCAACGTCTGCCTTGACATCTATTTAAGAGGGTTTACGCATTTCGGTTTTCCATACAAATTTCCAAGTCGACATTTTTTTTAAACCAATGAGCCAATTTTGATAAAACTTTTCATCTTAAAGTGAAACACAGGGATCTAAATAGTTTGTTGAAAACATTTATAAAAAACGTTTTTCTAGCTGAGTTATTGCGATTTAAAATCCACTATAGAAAGTTAAAAATCGCAATAACTCAGTTAAATAAACATTTTTTAAATATGTTTTCAACAAACTATTTAGATCCCTGTGTTTTACTTCAGCATGCAAAGTTTCATCAAAATTGGCTTATTGGTTTTGAAAAATGTCAACTTTGAAGTTTGTATGGGAAACCGGAATAAATAAATAAAATAAATCTTTCCTACAATCACACCAATTATCTAGCCCAAGAGAAGCTTCGAAGAAACTCGTTAAATGGTTACTAGACAACGGATAAACATACTTAAAATACTTAAATACATACTTATTATACATAGAAAACACCCAGACCCGAGACAATTTAGAAAAACAATAATTTCTAAATTGACCCGACCGGGGATCGAACCCGGGACCTCAGAGATGGCGACACCATGAAAACCGGTGTACAAACCACTCGACCAAGGAGGTCGTCAATGCGCAAACCCTCTTAACAAACCAACAAATAAGGCGTCACTCACGTGGTGCGCGTTCTCCATGGCGCGCTCGTCGTGGTAGTCGCGCGCGCGGCGCTGCTGCTGCGGCACGCTGCTGAGCGTGATGGCGTCGGCGCGGCCCAGCTCCAGCGTGTGCGGCGCCTCCTCGGCGCGCTCCTCCACCATGTTCAGGGAGGTGGAGCCGCTGGAGCTTTTCCTGCGTCTGGCGGCACGTGACAATATCAGGGACGACGGGGGACGTCACCAGATTTAAACTGGCTGCTATTTAATACGGACTAAGAGGGTTTACGCCTATCGGTTTGCCGTACACACTTTAAAGTTAAAAAATTTACAAAGTTATGTGGCATTTTTAACAAGACTTTGTATGCTAAAGTAATATACAGAGATCTAGATAGTTTGTAGAAACTGTTGGTTTTTTAAAATGTTTTCTAAAAACTATTTAGTTCTTTGTATTAGCATAGCATGCAAAGTGTCATTAAAATTGGCCTTACATACGGTCGATTGATCGGTAGTTAAGTCACCATCATCATCAACCTATAAACGCCCTTCAGCTGGGCAACACCACATAAAGAGATTGGATCATATCCTACCATGCTGGCCTAAAGCTGGTTGGTGGGTTTTCCGACTGCCATCTTAAGACCACAACCGGGACCAACGCTTGCTAGTATTAAAAAAGTATGCTCATCAGTAACAAGTAACAATGTATATTAGCTAGAAAAAATTCAAAAAATGATAAAACGTGGTAAGAATGAACCCAGAGAGGTGGGCGAACATCAGCACGCGTTGGGTACCCAAAGACCGACGTCGGCGTCGAGGCCGTCCTCGGAGGCGGTGGCGCGACGACCTCGATGCCTTCGACGGAATTGGTTAGAGCTGGCTAATGAGAGAGAGAGCTGGAAGAAAGTGGGGGAGACCTTTGCCCAGCAGTGAGACATTATAGGTTAATTAAAAAAAAATGGTAAAACTATTATACCTACCAAAGTTACTAAAATTTAAAAGAAATATAAATTAACAAAAAAACTAACTACTCTATCAAGTTCTCAAATGATTCGACGGAGTCTATAAGTCGTAGTGTATGTCAATGCAGTCGCTATATTCATTAACCAATTTACAAAATCTCGGGACCGATGAGTTCGAACCAAAAACAGTTTTTTGCAGCGGAGAGCTAAGAGGCGTGACCTTGTGACGAAGGTACCTAACTAGTTTGAGCCTCTCCAACAACTCTGGACAATCAACTTCATGCCTAAAAATTTTTGAGACAAATCTCGCATCCAGGAACATTCTACTCTTGGTTAATGAACTCAGTTTGAAATGCATGAGCCGCTGACTACATTATGTTTCCGCGTACATATAAGGTCTAGAGTGTCTCAAGCAGCTTGGTATATCATTTACAAATATATTAAATAAAACAGGGCCCAGGTGAGATCCCTGCGGTACGCCCGAGGTTATATCCCTAGGAGATGACTGAAACCCATTAATAACTAGAAAAATGTACGATTAACTAAATATGAATTTATTCATCTCACAAAACCACCACTGAGACCATATGCTGATAACCTTTAAAGAAGGACGCTGTGAGAAACACGATCAAATGCCTCGCTGAAGTCCGTGTATACAACATCTACTTGTTTGTTACAGTTTAGGGCCTCGAATAAAGTTTCGGAGAAGTCAACTAAGTTTGTATTGGTAGATCTTTATTTAACGAAACCATGCTGAGAGTTACTCAGAAATAGTTTGGAATGATGTTTGAATGACGTTTGATGACAAAATTTTTGCAAAGCAGACAATACAGAAATGGTTCTGTATTGTCATTCTCATGTCAGTCATGAACCAGATCCTCACCTCCGGACTTAAATATTGGCACAATCTTAGCAATCTTCCACATTGAGGGGAAATTGCCAGTACTAAGCGACCTTTTGAAGATCGCCAAGGGAGGCTCAACTAAGCTTTTAGCACATCTCACCACAAACACTGGTGGTATTTCGTCAGAACCAGCGCCCTTTCTCCTGTCGACATTTCTTAACTTTGCCAAAACACAATCGCTATTCAAAAGAGGGAGTGAAAGCACCATTTCATAGTTATCCATGATTTTTAAGTTATTGGAATGAAAATAAACACGAGACGTCCCATCATCACAAATTAGAATAAACAGACGAGAAATAAGATGCAAAAAAGCCTGTCGGTCGCGGATTCCCTAAATCGCAATTCTTCTGATTATCTAAATTACCAGTTTCTCCACGCCCGACCCGACCCGATCCATACTTATTTTTAAATTTAGACATTTTGCGACTAAGACGTTTTGCGATGTGTAAGAAGTGAGAAACTGGTAATTTAGATAATCAGACGAATTGCGATTTAGGGAATCCGCGACCGACCCCATCAGACATATGCATAGGATAGCAGCTTGTACCGCCGCGTTTGCTTTTGACAAATGACCAGAATAATTTAGGATTATCTACGATTTGTGTCTCCAACCTTGCAAAGTAACTGTTATAGCAGTGGCCCGACCTGAGTAGCGTGAGCTTAGAAGTTTTAGCTCCAGTTCATCCATTGGGTTTCTGTATTTAATAAAGCGACGTCTCAAGCAATCCCAAAATCCGAACTGGTGGTAGATTGGTTAGGTAGGTAGATTAGGTAGGTAGAGTAGATTATGGTCTGTGCCAGCTAGATGTGCATGAAGGGTCATTTACCCCACTTGTACCAGTGGGGTGCTGCAGTTTAGGTACGTTCGGCCGGCGTGCCTCCCAGGAAAGCCGCCTAGGCGTATGACAGTAAATGTTGCCGCTCGGCTCGCACGCTCCACGTCGCGCGTCGTCGCTTAAGGCCAGGTATTTCTCTCTCGCGGCTTCTCTCTCGCTCTCTTGATGGTACGGGACCGGTATAACAGCGAAGCGGCGCGTTTTATAGGTTTTATTGCCTATATGTATAGACTTTATAGGATTCTCTGCTAATTTATCTGCGAATTGTTTGTCTTTCGTCGAGTACAAAAATTAAATGTAAAGTATCAGTAGTTTAGTCATAATATTGAAAAAACATTACAAAAAGGGGTAATTTTGGGATTTTTTTTCTATCGAGTGAAGTTCATTGGATCTTGTAACTAAATGTATGAAGATCTCTTATAACTGTGTTTATGCAAATAAAATATTTGTATTTGTATTTGAATGAGACTTTGAATAGATTAGATCCTTAACTATGGCCTGACCGCAGCCGCTGTGCCGCGCCTTGGGTATGCGCGGGTGGTAGGGGGAGTGGGAAGTAAAGAGCATGAACTCACATGAGATTCGTAGTGTCAGACAGATCTTACGATATCGAAGCACAGTTTATAGAAGCTTTATATTTACGAGTATAATTACATCCAATCCGTTTTTGTCCAGTATGATTTTTAGATAAGTACAATTAAAGAACCAATATAAATGAAATAAATCTTTAATTCTTGGAAATATAGACTTTATAAACTTATATATAATATAAACTTTCTTTGTTCGCTTTTTTTTCTTAAAATATTCGGCAACTTTAAAAATGACTGTCTTGATTATCTCGAGATAATGCACGACCCATTTTTAGATATTTTATCTGATGTGCGTCTGACACACTAGTTGCCGCCGTAAGCGATGACGGCAGAATGACAAAATGCAGCAACTGTTTCGCCCCCCCGCCTCGCCACACGCGTGCCCGGGGCGCGGTGCGGCGGTGGCGGTCAGACTATAATACATACTTTTTTTTTCCAGAATTTAAACCATTATTTTCTGTCTCAGATGGTTTGAAAAACTCAAAGCGCGACCTATCTAGCCTTAACTTGTAATCCTACGCGCGCTCGTAAACCCTGCGCTCCTGACGGACGTCAAATCGATATCGAGTCGGCTTTGCTTAACGGAATATGAACGCTCGGGTCACGCGATGGGTTTCGGTTTCGCGTGGGAGTCGTTGGAGGAGGTACCTTCTGTACGGAAGTAATATTAGTTATTCTGTGCTTGTACCAAGACGAAAAACGAAACAATTTTAAAACACACAAATTTATGCTTATTAATTTTTGACGTTTTTATGCTTAAGTTTTTATAAAAAAAGATATTTGAATGATTAAAAATGTCAACCTTATTGGTTCGGTACTAATGTTTTCCAAAACTCATTTCAACCGTTACTTTATTTTACTTTAAAAACTCGGTTATTTCCAATTTCTATTACTTACCACAATATCAATACGATAATTGGAAATCACATTTAATTTTATTCCTTAAAGTACTAACTTAGGTTAACAATTCATTATGATTTATCATTCTTCACCTTTCATCCTAAATAAACGATAAATTACCTATAAATTTTAGCCGTTTGTGTCGCTAGGGGACAGACACTTGCCCGCTATTTTTGTCTTGTACCAGGATACGTTAGTTTGCACAATTCTATGACCACGGCTTATATTTCGGTTCGACGCGATTCTATTTCGGCGTGCAGTGGTACTGGGGGTAGCGATGCGCATTTGTTTGGCACAGACTATAGCTCGTTAGATTAGTTGTTAACCGCCGTACTCAGAGACGTCAATTAAGTTTAATGACAATTAAATGTCTTTCCTTCTCTATTTATCACTATACATACGAAAGTGACAGCAAGAGACTGAATTGTCATTAAAACTTAATTGACGTCTCTGAGTACGGCGGTAAGTCTTAACTATAAGTTAGTTAACTGTTTTTTATTATTATTATTATTGACGTCAATAAGTGCCTGTAAAGGTTTACACTGAATAAATAATTTGACTTAACTTGACTTGACTTGAATATTTCACCTTTAGAGCTTTAATTAATACTTGATCAAATCACGGCGGGTACCGTCTCGCGACGGGTTTCTTTTTGGGTACAAATATATTGATAACAGTAAGAAGGTTATCTTAAAGTACACGCAGCATATTATCAACCTCAAGGTTATTAAATTGATTAGTCCAATCCTGTTTTCCTAGCTGTTTACAGATAGCCTCGTAATCCGACTTCCAAAAGTTAAGTTTATCCGTGTTACTATTATAAGGTAGCTACTTTATATTAATCTGTGAGATACCTATGTCTATCTAATGGTGGACTCAAATTATCTATAGCGCTGAGGTTGTTATGTGACACGTTTACGGTGCAAGACGTCAGGATAGACAACACCAGATAGAGTATTCAACAGGATTTATTGATAATAGTATTATGCTGCTTCAATTCGTTAAATGCCATTAAATCTAAAATAAAAGCTGACAAAGTGGGGGCCATGTAAATACTCGAGCCACCCAACAAGCGCCATTCAATGCTACCCAAATTAAAATTTCCTATTATACATTGTGAAGCAGGATGTTCAATAACGGTGAAACAATTGCCCAGAAAATACTCAAGAGTTGAGCGAGTTACAGCTAGCTACAGTTAGCAATTATATACAGCTATGCCCTTTTTACGATACTGTCTACATGAGAAATAATGTTAACCTATTATCAAAGATAACCCCATGTCGTTTATTTGCTGTAACTGTTGAATTTTTATATCACCTACATCATAATCCCAAGGGACTATCTTTGTTATGCATGAGTATTTGACATGAAAAAATTTTGAAGTATTTAGAGTCAATTGGTTTACAGAGCACCAATGCACGAGGTTATTAATGTATTTCTGTAATTTGACACAGTCTAATGTTGAGTCAATTGCTTTGCTAAATTTTAAGTCGTCTGCGTACAAATAAGATTCTGAGGATTGGACTCTGGCAGGTCGTTTGTAAATATGTTGAACAGGATTGGGCCCTAAGTGAGATCCCTGCGGTACCCCAGATTTAATACTACGTGATTTTGACTGGAATCCATTAACTACTACAAAAAATTACCTATTAATAAGATAAGATTCCAACCAGCTCAGAGAATAAGCAGTAAATCGATAAACTGACCACTTTTGTAATAAAATTCTGTGAGGGACACAATCGAAAACTTTGCCAAAATCGGTGTAAATGTATGCAATTCAAATATTTCCGCAAAGTGACAACAGAATTACAATATATTAAAATAGCTAAATCATAAAGAAATCTGCACAGCAACCTCGACACAACAACTATAAAACGCCTTGAAATAGCGATATTTAGATTTTGATAAAACGGCTTACTGATATTTGTCAAAAATTATTTACATAAAACAAAGAAAACTCTTATACAATGCATGTTAACGGCCATCATTTTTTTGCGCCAGAAATTGCATCAGAAAGCTTGAAAGTGGTATCAGTGACTGAAAATATGAGTAGAGTTAAGAGAATAGGCTTAAAGTCAGGTCATGCGAAGTAATGAATATCAAGCGAAGTGATGAATGATTTTACATATGAATGTGGAGGGACTTATGAGCGGTAGACCAAAGAACAGATTGATGGACTATGTGAAAGATGACATGAAACAAAAGGAGTAAGTGCAGAGATGACAGCTGATAGAAGAAAATGGCAAATGATTTTTGGAAATTCAATAAAAAGGGGTGGTACGTTTGAATGAAACTCCGTCAGTTATGAAACTAAATCGATAACAACTGGTGCTGTACAAGTCAGCAATAAATTAGCTTAATAATAGTAATAAAATAAGAACATATAGCATGAGTGGTCAACTTACACAAACCTTTTACGCTTGTTGGAGGGCGAGGTGGCGGGCGATGTGGAGTGGCGCTGCGAGTCCGCGGAGTCGCCGGGCGACTGGAAGTCTGCTGAAGTGCCCTGCGAGCGCGTCAGCGACGTCGAGTCCGGCATCTCGGTCAGCCCCTTGATCTTCAGCAGCTTGGCAGTGTCCAGCACCTAGCCGAATTATCAGACAGATGCATATCATGTGTACTATTGTTCAACAAATATTGACGTGGTGGTGTTAGTAGTTTATTGGGCACACTATTTAATTGTTTTCATATTGTTAGGACCAGTGGCGTGCCTAGGGCTTGAGATTAGAGCAAGCCCGGAAGCCCGAATCTTCATGTTTTGACTTGGCGAGCTTAATAAAAGCACACTGAGGCCAAACACAATACTAGACGGAATTTTAGAAACACGTCAGCATACGCCAGCGTACAGCAAACATTTAAAAAATACAAATCAATTTATGCTTAAAATAAACATGAAAAAATACAAATCAATTTAGTTAAATTTAGAATGGGAGCAACCAACAATCCAACGAGTATACACAGATCTATTAAAATTCTTTTATGATTTCCTGCGCATTCGCCAGATGTGGACGCACCCTAATAGTTTGCGAAATACACCAATCTGGAGTAGGTATTGTGTGATGTTATGAGTTGATTAATCTCTTGAAAATCAACGAATTTACCTTTCTCTTGCTGATTAACAATCAATCAATCAAAAATTTATTTGCTCAAATATGGTACAAAAATTGTTTTTTAAAATAAGGTTAACCATCATATTCTATCGTTTAATACAATGTGCAAATATTCAAAATTACATTAGACATTACACAAATAATTAACAAATTATAATAAAATCATAGTCAATGTTAATACAATTAAAATAAAGCATGTCAAATATTATCATTTAAATAGTTGTTAATGGTATAGTACATTTTGTTCATTAAACATTGAAATAGTTTGGTTATAAATTTATAAAATGTCAGTATTTTTATATCACCAGGCAATTTATTGAAAATTCGAATAGACATGCAATGAACGTTCTTTGAATATAATATTAATTTTTGGTCAGATATACATAAGATTTTCTCTTTTTCTGCCTCTATATTCAGATCTATTCTTAGTTTCAAATAGATTGCTATATTTTTTTACAAAAATTCCTATATCAAAAATGTAAAGACAGGGTAGGGGTAAAACATTCAATGCCTTGAACAATGGCTTACAGCTATCTAAGAAGTCTGCACCACAGATAGACCTAATACATTTCTTTTGTACCCTAAACGCTCTGAGCAAGTCAACAGAGTTTCCCCATAGAATAAGCCCATACCTCAGCAATGACGACACGTAGTAATAGTCTCAAAAAATTTTGTATTTGCAAAATTAATTTTTTTGTTTTTTTTTGTGATGGAACAACAAGTAAACGATTTTCGGATTTTTTCATTTACTTGTGCTGTAAGACCTTTCTTCTTGCCAAATTTCTTAATTCTAGGTCTAATGAAGTACCTCATAGGTTTTGAGTCCCCTGAGAAATGTTAGAAAATAAGGATTGAATGGCCGTATCATAAGAGGGTTTACGCATTTCGGTTTCCCATACAAACTTCCAAGTCGACATTTTTAAAAACCATTAAGCCAATTTCAATGAAACTTTGCATGGTAAAGTAACATACAGAGATCTAAATAGTTTGTTGACAACATTTGTAAAAAACGTTTAAATAAGTGAGTTAATGCGACTTTAAACTTTATATAGTGGACTTTAAATCGCAATAACTGAGCTAAATAAACCTTTTTTTTAAATGTTTTCAAAAAACTATTTAGATCCCTGTATTTGGCTTTAGGTTGCAAAGTTTAATTAAAATTGGCTCATTGGTTTTTAAAAATGTCGACTTGGAAGTTTGTATGGGAAACCGATATTCGTAAACCCTCTTAAGATTTTTAAAAATGTCGACTTGGAAGTTTGTATGGGAAACCGATATTTGTAAACCCTCTTAAGATTGCGTTGATTTAGAGCTTGATCTCATTACAGAAACCGCAGACATAAGTATTACATTGTTAATTTAAACTTGATACCTCCATGCGTTCCCGAGACAAAGGGTCTTGACAGACAGACGGGCAATACGGATCGGATCCCTAAAATGGTTAGTAAAAGCACTAGATCACTTTTTGTTGTTTGTAACAGATAAGCACATGACTATTCATCTAACAGCCAAATAATAACAGATAAGCCAATGACGAATAGGCTGAAAATGAGCGCATGAAAAGGAACATGTGGTTCTGAAAGACAGGTGGTCTAACCTCCTACTCTTTAGTTCTACCCTATGGAGGTGGTTCCAAAACTTGAATAATAAAGTAAGACTCATTTTGCTGTTGTAGTTACTGACGTCTTTTATAATTTGTATGTTTTTTTTTTCAAATAGAAAGGAAGGATATACCATTATCTATCACTATAATATAAAGTACCTATTATAAGATTCTGTCTTCTTAAGTTCTTCTTAGTACAAGATTTCCCTCCCGCCTTGCAGACTGACTAACCGAGACGACTGACGGCTTAGTCACATTAAAAGAACGAAAAAAAAAAAAAAAAAAAAAAACATTTTGAAACATTAGTAGGTATTTGTTTTTGACTATCACCTGTGGCAGCTGCTCTTCGGTGACGTTGACCTCGCCGTAGTACATGAAGTCGACCATGGTGCGCAGGTCTGCGAACGTCACGTCCTTGAGAATCACGATGGGATGGCGCGACGGGTTGTCCACGAACAGGGCCTGCAACAACGCTAGCTATAGCGTCGGCACTTGAAGGCAGATGTCGAACGCTTGGCGAAGTATAAGCACAAACAGAAAAGTATAGAAGGCAATCACATGTATGTACTTTACTTTTCATACATAAGCCTAATATATAAGCCTAAGTGCCGTCGAGGAAGTTCCCGAGCGAGCACGTTCCGGCGATATGCTTGCGCTCCATTCGTTGCGCGCGTGCATACAGTAGCGTGCGCGTAGCTAGTGTGCCAGCTAATATCGCCGAAAAGTGTTAAGAGGCCTATTACATCTCGAATGTGATTTTTGCGTAAAATGCCCATTTTCGCATTTTGTAGTAATTTTGCAGTTGCATTTATCGTTTTTATCGAAATAGGATAATAAATCTGTGAATAATAATTATTACAAATCTCCATTCTGTGAGCATAAGATAAATTCGGACGGACGGCGCATCGCATTTTGTAGTGATTTTGCAGTTGTATTTATCGTTTTTATCGAAATAGGATAATAAATTCATTATAAAATCTATATTCCTCATGAAGTAACAATTACTCTGGTATAAATTTTGCTCAATAATATTATCGTAGATAGGAGAAATTCACAGTTAACTTATAGCGATTTTCGAAGTTTTTTGGTTTAGAATAAGATTTTTTTTCCTATATAAAATCAATCATATCTAAAAATTCCGAGGCCGCTACGAACTATTCGACTATATAAGAGATAACATTATAATTTATTTATTTCACTTGTTTAGAACAGTAGTTCAATCGATGAGCTCAAAAAAGTGCCTTCGCGCACTTTATAAAAATCTTTCTCTGCAATTTTGGGTTTAATTAAAAAGTTAAGCAAAATTTACAAAAAGCGAGGCCGCTACGCACTATTCCAATAGCTATTCTACACTATTCAATAAGTCATAATTGTTAATGTATTTTTGTTTCTGAGATCCATAACGCCAAAATTGGCCATTTTACGCAAAAATCACAGTCGAGATGTAATAGGTTACATAATGAAGATCATGTTTTGTGATTCACATATCCACTTTTACTTGTCACAATGACTAAGTCGCGCGAACACGTCCGTTCCCGGTCGCAACGCATTGCCTCTGTGGGGACAGGTGTTGCGGCTCGGGTTCGATTGGCGAGTTTGTGTTGTATTTTGTTGCTTTTGTTATTATTATTTGTCTTTTGCGTGCGGGTGCGGTGTTTTGGGGGAAAAATTTGTTTGTAATAGTAAATGTCTGCTATTTTTTGGTTGGATGTGTCTTGTTCAAATAATGTTAAATGATAATTTATGGAACTATATCTATAAATCATCATCTGTTTGTTCCTAAATATATATATTTTTTAAAGTGCTCGTCTGGGAACTTCCAGGACTGCACATACTTACGTCTCGCCCGCTTCCCGGAGGAATAGCCGAGACCACGGCTTAGTATTTGCTAGGGGTAGCAGACACTATAGCTTTCCATTCGCTACTAAGCTCACTAAGTTATTTTTGTTATTAAACCAATGTTAAATGTAGAAACGAAACTTTTTATGGATAAACTCACTCACATTTAATTTTACTACATTACATAGTTTTTTAGTTTCCTGACGACGTGGTCACAGGGAGACAGGGAGAATGTCAATGTGTAGTGCTCGCTTAAACCTTAGAAAACAATAAATGTTAAATGTAGTTTCTTCTTTTTTCTTTTTCCAAGTCGTAACTACTCCGCATGAACAGACTTTTATAGAGTCAAGTACCTAATTTATGGACGTTTGTGAACTGGGCGAAACATAGCAAACTCTTTACAACAACGAAAAACACACCATGTGCCACTGGAAGCCCTTCTAAGTCACTTTTCTATATGACCTGATTACAGAAGAGTTGCACAAAATATAACCTCTCTCTTTCTCTCTTTAACTATTAGAAGTTTATAAAAAAAATACAGCTTCATTACTGTCCCACTGCAGTGCACTTTATAATTTATTTATTTATTTATTTATTATAAAGGCCTCCAACATTGAATTCAAGTCATCGCTACGATTGATGGGAGTTGGCTTAATCACCACTTTGCCTGACCTGGGAATTGAACCCGGGACCACTGGATATCGAGGGAAGCAGTTGGTCACTTGGTCACCAAGGCCTAATTAGAAGTTTATTATCAATGAAATACTTATTATTTGTTTCGGACTTAATGGTGCGCAACCAAGGTGAGTGATAGTGTGGAAGATCTTGGGGGACGCATATACAGTCGTGGTCAACTAATTAGGGACATTCAAGATAGTGAAGAGCAATAACCGGTTATGTACATATAAATATAAAACCCTATTGATTTTTCAGCACCTATTATTTGCATAATTTGGTCCGATTACTATACTATAAATGGCTGTAAATAAGAGAATAATTAAATAGAAAAAAGTATTTAATATCAAAGGTTGAACATGTATTAAATTTTAAGGTATAATTATGTAGCTGGACATTTAATTAAGGACAGTAAAGTATAATGATGAATAGAGTTAAACAAAACGAATAATCTCCAGTATTATAATATTTTTAAAAGCTCCATTTTATTACGTGTAAAATCAGTACCCAGTAGCAAAACCTTTGTTAGTAATTACCGTTTGACACCGATGTGGCATAGACATTATCAGTTTCTGACATGTTTCGATAGGAATGTTTGCCCATGCCTCACAAAAAGCTTGATTAAGTTGATCTAAAATTGTGGTACGATAAGTTGAAACTTTTTTCTTGATTTCGTGCCAAAGGTGCTCAATTGGGTTGAGGTCCGGGCTATTTGCTGGCCAATCTAGCACCGATACTGACTGACTGGTAAGAAACGACTTGACTGAACGGGCGGTATGTTTCGGGTCGTTATCATGCTGAAACGTCCATATAATAGGGAGATGCTCCTCAGCATAGGGAAGCATAGTTTCCTCCAATATTGTTTTGTATTGATGTTGGTCTAAGTTACCCTGAACTTTTCTCACAGGTCCCACTCCACGTCCAGAAAATGAACCCCAAATTTTAATGTTTCCACCGCCATGTTTCACCTGCTTTTTTGTGAATCTTGGATTCATTTCCGCTTTTACAAGACGCCGTACGTATTGCCTTCCATCTGAAGAAATTAAATTAATCTTGGTCTCGTCAGAGAATAATACATGTTGCCATTGGGCGTAGGTCCAATGTCCATATTTACGTGCAAACGCCAAACGAGCATTTCTATGTTCTTTCTTCAACAACGGTACTTTGCGAGCCACTCTTCCGAACAACCCTGCTTCTACCAGACGTCGTCGAACGGTCCTCGCTGATACACCGGCTCTTTCGTCTGCCCCAAACACTTCGTGTTTAATTAAAATAGAGCCTAGAAACGGATCTTTCTTAGCTAACCTGGTTATCATTCTATCTTCTTGCGGAGTTGTTTTTCTCGATCTTTTTGTCCTGGGCACATTTAAAGCTGTGTTATTGCGCCTGAAATGTTGCACTGCATTGCATACCATAGTTTTTGAACAATTTAAATGTTCTGCTATCCCTCGGTATGACCAACCATGCTCGACAAACTTCATGATAATTGTTCGTAGTGTTGGATCGCAACTTTTATTTTTGCCCATATTTCTTCAAAATAATTCTCAAAACTTAAAATTAAAAATCTGGATTGCCGCCAAAACTACCACAAAACAATAAAAGAAGAAATAAAAAAGTATTGAGATTCAAATTTTGAAAATAGAACGCAATATCTCAGTGTCCCTAATTAAATGGCCAGCCAGCATTCTTTGAACAAATAGCACACTGATAATCTATCAGCTATACTGTAAAGAGGTTTAATGTTTAAGAAGTTGTTATTGTTTGTATAATCGGGCACATCAATGACTAATTATACTTACGTGTAAAAGATATGGAATATTGTTAAGACTCGTTGGAAAATAAAAAATAAATTCACAATTTGGCTTAACTAGAGATTGTCCCTAATTAGTTGACCACGACTGTATGTCCGAGTACAAGACGACGTTACTAATTAATAAAAAATTTAGGAATCAGTAAACTAGTCAGATTGTTCAGTGTTGCCAATTTATAAATGTAATAAACCAATGATTCATTTTCTTTTTAACTCAACACAAATTATCAAATAATATTTTTATTTTCTAATGGTAAGTTTAGTGTTCCAATAAATTGGGGGGATGCCAGCATTAGGTCAGGTTACCCTACTGTCCCTACTATTCAATAAATATCAGACAATTATATACACTATTTTATTTGAAAAGCCTTATTTTACCCTTTGTTTTAACACATAAAAGCAGCAAACGAAGAGTATATTTTAGAGTTTACCAAATGCGAAGTGGACCAAATGCGAAATGGACCAAATGCGAAATAGACCAAATGGGAAGTGGACCAAATGCGATGTGGACGTGTTTTTGGCGAGTGCACCAAATATGAAGTGGACGCAATGCAACGAAACGCTTTTGCCCACATACATACATATATAATGACGAATGATGAAATTATCATCCCCGAAGTGTTAGTCAGAGACTAGGCAATGAGGACAGCAAAAGCAGTCCTCTACCATAGCCCACTTTTCACCAAATAGCGACCTTTTTCACGTTAGTTTTATTTTATTATGCTTATTTTATGTTTTCTGTATTTTTGTGTGTGCAATAAAGCGTTTTATCTATCTATCTACATCAGGTATGGGCAACCTTTGACATGTTGAGGGCCAAGCTTTAGCGTGCAAATACGTTCGCGGGCCGTGTTTAAAAGTACTTAGTGCATTTTAAAGTAGTGATAATCTTTTTTGCGATAGATATTAGACATGAAATAATACGACAATGTTATTATAGTACAATTTATTAAAATAAAAAAATATAAATTAAAAAAAATGGTACATTATAATTAAATCATTAAATTTGCAATTGTTACAAACCACGAAAGTTAAATACACCATAACCAATGAGACACTTGAGCTTGAATTTGGGAAACTAAACCATCAATATTTTGATTAATTCCACTGATACAAAGACGTAAAGAATTTTCCAAATTATCGTCAGTCAGTCTTGTATGATGTGTTGATTTATTAACTTTCATCAATGAAAAGAACTGTTCGCATTTATAAGTACTGCCAAACGCACAAATTTTCTAAGCTGCGGAAAATTGTCTTCTTTTATGTATTTTTTAACTCTACGTCTTCAAATTTGGATTTTAGGAGTGAGTTTTCTTGAATCTCGATGTAACTCCATTTGTAAGTGTATTGGAGCATTTTGTACATTACATTTTGTAGGAGTAGCAAATAATTTGAAACAGTCTTCCATGTTTTTGAAGTCGCTAAATCTGTTTGAAAATTGTTCCGACAGTAACTTGAGTTCTTCAGCATATTGAGCATAAGCAATATTTTCATACGCAGAGAGCGTGTTGAAATGGTAATTGTTACCAGATAGCATCTGTGACTCCCAAAAGTGTAGTTTGTTCTGAAACACTTTCAAATGGCTGTACAAATCATTTACTAACTGTCCTTGTTTTTGAAGTTTCAAACTAGCCTGTAAGATCGACCAGAAATGCTAAGTCACATATCCATTTTGGGTCACTTAATTCAGATAGTGGTTTATCTTTTATTTTCATAAAGTCTGCTATCTCATTTCTAAGCTCGTAAAACTGTTTCAACATTTTTCCGTTGCTCAGCCATCTGACTTCACAATAATATGTTACGTCGTTATATTCAGCTGATATTTCATACAAAAACGCCATGAACTGACGATGGTTAAGCCCTCGGGATCGAATAAAGTTGATGGTTTTTACTACCACATTCATAACATTCTGGACTCGAATGAACTTAGAACACAAGTTTTGTTGGTGGATAATGCAATGAAGAACTATCAAATAATATCTTGTTGCACTTTTAATTCTGTTGCTTTTTCATTCAAAATTCCGATGAAACCTTTACGTAAGCCGACCATAGAAGGGACCATCAGTACTTACTCCAATTAATTTTGACAATGGCAAGCCAAAACTTGTGAATACCTTTTGAACTTCAATAAAAATATGCTCTCCTGTAGCTGGTTCCTTTAAGCGGCTGTAAAGCAAGCAATTCCTCAGTAACAGTGAACTCCTCGAATAAATATAGTCAGTTGAGCTGTGTCAGACAAATCAGTGCTCTCGTCTAATGCTATGGAAAATAATTCAAAACCAGCCATGGTCAGTCAATGTTGTTTTTATATCATTAGCCATCATTTCTATACGTCGAACAACAGTTCGTCTTGACAAACTAATTTTTTCAAATTTTCAGGACACAAAATACTGCAAACTTCTAACATACACTCCTTGATAAATTCTCCTTCGGCAAATGGTTTTAATGCCTTTGCCAATTTTGAGCTAACTATAAAACTAGCTTTCACAACATTATCAAGTTGTGTTCTTTGTTTATGAAACATTTGTTGCTGTTTTTCCAAATTTGCGGTAAGATTCTGGATTTTGTCTGTTCTTAATTGTCCTGTCAGTGAGTGCAGCGTAGCATGCTTAGTTGAGTAATGCCTCTTTATATTGAATTCTTTCATTACTGAAATAGATTTATTTCACAGCAAACAAATAGGCTTACCATTGTGCAAGATAAAAAAAGAATTCTTCAGTCCATTTTTCTTGAAACTGGCGACCTTTGGTATCTACTTTTTGTTTCTTTCTACCAGACATACAAACTATAGTTCGTAACCACTCAAGACGCACACAAAGTCACAAAGCAAGTTGACGGCTCGAGCAGTTCTCTAGGATATTTTGCTTGTCCAAGTTATCACCTCGGTAGCTCAAATAGAACTGAACTAACGTTCGGGCCAGGCCCGCTTATTAGAACTGAACTAACGTTCGGGCCATCCACCCGCTTATTTAAGCAAAATGAAGGAATAATCTTAGATAAACTAGAGCCGCCGAGTGGCAGCGATTATCAAAGAGTGAGGCGGCAAACATCAAAGGATTTGATGTTTGCCGCCTCACTGTCACTCCCGTGAGTATAAGTACCAAATATAATATTTTTTTAATTGGGTTTTTTCAAAATGTCTCGCGGGCCGGTTGTTGCCCATCTATGATCTACATAATCTATTTAGTTTTCTGAGAATAAATGTAAATCTTAGAAATAAAGGCTTTCTTTATCTTTATTTTTAATGGTGCTCATGCTTTGTGTAGGACTTCAGTCAATTATTAGGTTTTTATGCCTGATTAATTAGGCATAGATAGATTTATCGTAATAAATTAAAATCAATTGCCACCAATTTATGTTCGCCCATTGCTTCGAAACGGCTGCACCTATTTGGCTAATTCTTTTTTTTGTAATGGTCAGGCAGGACAAGGTTTGTATAAAATAAAATTTTAGGAAATTCGGACTATAGGAGATTCAGATGATATAAAATTTAGGATTTTAGGAGATTCGGAGACGGACGAAGTCGCGGGCGGGCCGCTAGTAATTTATAAAAAACTTTGACACTGTGTTAGGACAAACTACTGGTTTAGTGCGTATGCCTATGTGAAAATAGCTAGGGGGAAATATTATAGGGGCTGATGATGATACCAACCTGAAAATACGTGCTGCATGCCGACAGCACTACTTTGTGTGCCTGCAGATGTTTCCCCTCCGCAGCCAGGGTCACGTCTACGAGGGTCTGCGTGTTGAGCAGTGTCGTAAACATTGATATAAAGTTTGGCTGGTGGTTGTTCCACCGCAGACTATACTGCTGTGACATGGTTACGGCCTGCCAACAAAACAATAATATCATAGTAAAATTATCACTCTTTAAAAACTTTATGCCGCGTCCGCACGCTTGGCACTTGTCGCAAACTCCAAGCCACTACGTTTGGATGTGTGATTTGTTCCACAGATCAGCTACAAGCGCTTGTAAACCAAGTCAAACGCTCTATCCACACATTTGAATTTGTGAAGGCTTGTTGAGGTTTGCCAAGTGTGTGGACACGGCATTATGGTCTTTTTCCTCTGCTGATGTTCAAAAAAAGCATAAGTTTAAGTAACATTAAGTCAACAAACTACTTCTTGGCAGGAAAGTGAAGCATTATATCTGCAGTTTTGTTTTATTTTCTATAATTTGTGTTTTGTCGAATATGAATGTAAATTATAATGGTGGTTTATTTACTGTTGAGTGTTTGTAAACGTGCATGAGTGTTGGCAAATAAAACAAAACAAGTGTATCATCACTTTTCAAATTCTCTCAAGAAGTCTGTCTGAGTTCTCAATAAAGTCCCACAGCTTTATTAAGTCTCAAGGGGTTTAGGGGAATATCATTTACCATTAAACATTAATTATCACTCATTATCATCTACTTTATGCAAATAAAATATTCAGTATTATGTCTTACTTACTTTGATGATCATAGTTGTTAGTAAAAATCACCCATTAAATTAGAGCACACTTACCGGTTAGTCTGAAGTTTTGTTTCTGATCAGCACCGGCAGGCCATTTACTGCAAAAACATTAAATGGTCAACTTGTTATTTCTTTTTATGGGCCAGAATAAATCAATAATGCATACTTAAAATTACCACATATCTGGTTTAAACATTAGTGATTGAATGTAAAGGTGACACAATTGTATCTATTATACATGAATAAAATGTGTTTAACATCAATTTGACTTTGATGTAACTTGTGTGAGCTCATGAACCAAAATAATACTTGGAATTGGAAATTGAAAACCCACAGTATGGATATCTGAGCCTCAGATACCCTTACTGTGGGTTGTCAATTTCCTCAAGACCTCAGATTCTGAGGTTCTACAGGCTGAGTTACAAAATAACAAGTGAAATCAAAATAGTTGTACATACAACAGCACTTCTGGCTATTCAATGCTGTTAAAATTCTCTGAAATACCTGTTGGGTGCTGTTGATAAATCAATTGCAGTATTTTGATGATTTATAATTGACCACAATAATAATTTATTGTATATCATCCACCTGCACTACACTAATATACTTCAAAGATATCATTGAATCAATTTACACTAAGCAGATTTATAATAAAATAAATGTAGATTAATATGAGCAATGTGCAAAATGTTATGTTCGCTTTAGCTTTAAAATATAAGCATGTGCAACATTTTAAATAATAAATAATTCAAATTAAAGTTTTATAATATGCTGCAAATTGGAAGCAATGCAGGAGACTATGTAAATGGTTATCTCTAATTTCTAGTAAGTATTTGTAGCTACAATTTTCATTCCTAACTTTATTATTAGCAAAATCAATAATATCTCATAAAATCTAAGAAATGGCTAATATCAGCTGAAATATTTATGTTTGGTGGCCTGTTATATATTTAAAAAAAATATACTAGGGCTTATACCCACTTAGCTTTGCTGAGACCAACAACTTAAGACTTACTCACTGTTTTCCTATTAAAGTGTCAACCAACTCTGGACTACTCTGGAGAATAGAAACATAGTGACGACTTGAGTTAATTCGACCTCACGCATCGCCAGTGTTGTGAACCTCACGGCAACACTAAATCCGGCTTACGGGTTAGCCGCTTGGCCCAACGCACTACCCTTAGCGCGCTTAAAATCTAATACTACACTGATAACAACACAATTTTGCCTCATTATTTCCGTAAACACTGTCGCAATACGTCCGAACCCTCGCGTTCGCATCAGATTTAACTTTTCTAAGGTGCAGCTGCACAAATACAGAAAAAAAAATATTCCCGAATGACGACTTGTCCACCCCGGGCGAATGACATCAATCAATAACAATGCACAGCTCGGTTTTAAGTTTATGTGAGAAATATGTAAAGGTACTTACTCATACTGCAATTTGAGTATGTTTAATTGCGTTATTAAATCCACTTTACAGTAAAAAAATTAGTAAATAATGATCAAATCAACCCACGCCAACAATATCCACCAAAAACCCACGCCAACCTGTGTTGCCCCTATAGAAAAACACCAGTCTACTATATGTATTATCTATGAGAAAAACAGACTACGGCTAGTGGTATGATGAGCATTTTAGTCTGTACTTGATTTCATGAGGTCCTTTTATCGCGGCGAAACGGGCTGTCTGTTGATAATGTTGATATCTATCTCTTAGGTACACACATATAATTATTAAATTAGATAAAAATAACAATTTTGTTGGTGGTTGTCACGTTGTTGTATACTGGTAAATATTAAAGAAACTTGGACAACGTATAGAATGAGGCTAACTACTACTTTTTATGCCTTCACTCGGCTCGTTTTTACGTTCATACATAGTGCGCAATCCAGTTATTGTTCATGCGCTAGCTAGACCACAGAAAAACTAATAAGTACTTAGTACTTCCGTACAGAAGGTTCACTCTCAAACTACAGTCAAGTTTAGGTATAAAAAATTGTCTACTCTTACGACTTGCACGGCAAGTTGAAACTTATCGTGTGACCCGAGCGTTCATATTCTGTTAAGTGATGCTGACTCGATATCGATTTGACGTTAGGAGCGCAGGGTTTCCACTCATGGATATAATTTAAATTATTTAAATAAATCAGATTCATTGTTTTTTAGTTTATATTATTATGTATTATATTTACTTATGTAATAAGTGTAAATATTTGTAAGTGTATTAAAATTTTATTAGATTATGCTGCCCTGTGTCACATTAATCGCAGAAAATTGCACCTACCATGTCATCTCTGCACCACCCTATGGTTGACTGGTAGAGAATGCCTCAGGCATTAAGTCCGCCATGTATTATATTATGTTGCAAAAGTTTAAATAAATAAATAAATAAAAATTATTCTTTGTTTTAAACAGAACATTTAAACACCCGTAAACACAACAGTATCTTTTATACGGATTATAAGATTGTTTAGCAGTCATTGCTGGCTGCACAAAAATAACAGAATCAACTTTCGTTTTACGCGCGATGACGACGCGCGACGTGGAGGGTGCGGTGCGAACCGAGCGGCAACCTACTGCCAGTGCCATACATACGATACGACACGCCTGCCCGTGAGGCACGACGCAGGCCGAACGTACCTAAACTGCGGAGTGAGTGACACCCCCTTGGCTAGACTCACGGACGGCACAGTATAAAATGCTAAAGCAGTAAGGAAGCTACATACAGAAGCTACTAACACAGACGCATGTCTTTACAGGGCCCCTAAGCGGACATCGCAGTGCTCTCAGTAGCGCCGTAGCGCGTGCCGCGTCGTGCGTGACGCGTGAACACTGTTGTGTATTATTGTACTGCGTGCGCTGTTCGCGCGATTTTTAAAAATGCCGCGAGTGTATTGTGTATTTTACGGCTGCTTGAACTCGGCTGTATAATTAATTAAATAATAATAATTTACAAAGAAGTAGACAAAATCAATTTTATAGTGCCGTGTCGATGTTTTCCGATAATTTATTTAAAAAGCTAGGTATTCATTAGAATAAGAATTTTTACACGAATTTGTATAGACAAATCTCGGAGTAAGTCTTATTCCAGTTTGGTCGAATCCACCCTAAGTGCCTTACAAATAAATAGAGAATAAGGTCGGAATAGTTATTCTGTGTTTTGTCTCTTTTACTCTAATTTGAAATAACATTTACACGACAGGAACAAAACACGGAACAACTATTAATAGCTTATTCTTTGTTTATTTGTAAGGCACTTAGTATGTACAATTTAATAATAAAGCTTTTCGAACGTGTCGTAGAAGGCGAAGTATTTTTCAGTGAGTAATTTATAATAATTAACGAAAAATAAAGACTTCTTAAAATGTTGAAGATTTTTTAATTAAAGAATTTTGTTTGTAAACTAGTCAATTCATTCGATTATTTGATCATTATAGAACCCAAATAAACGTTTTGATAAATAAAAAAAAACCTTTTCATGTTATATAAATTAAAAGTGACAACCCTAATGCTTTGCTAGAGTATCTCAAAAAAAAAGCGCTAACTAGCCGAGATACAGCGCTAACTAAACAAAAACATTTTCAATTTTACAAAAATAAGAGGACAACCCTAACGCTCAATTGGCGCGTAGGTTTATAAAACTACAAAAAGCTTTAGCATAGATTTGTACTGTGCTCACGACCCACGACTCTCCAGTAGGCCTATCATGCGCAACACGAGATATGTCGAGGACTAGAGACATCAAGTTGTCGTTATCGACTTTCATCTCGTTTCCTCTAACATGCGCGCCACGACTGAGAAATTTCTCGCTGAAGAGAAGTTAATAGTCACGTTGAGAAACCAGTGTTGCCCCTTGAAACATAATTTATTTTCTAATGTGACCATACCGGTGTCTAGAACTAGAGCTAGAAGTTCTAGCTTAGAACCTTCGATCAACAATACCAACTGTCTCGGTAAATAACAGCACACTTGAGAAGTGTGCGTTTATTTTGTTTAGTTTGATTGAAACACGGCCAACGTAAACACGTTCACAACGCCGCAATGTGTATTTAAAAGTTGCATAAATAATGCCCAAGAAAGCAATTTAACGGCCGGAGTGTCTTATTTTCGCTATGTACATGTAGAATAAATTATATTATAAGCTTTAAACTAACAAAAAACATTAAATTTTGAGAACAATTACCGATTTCAACCCACGCTACAAATGTTTGGCCAACGTTGAAGGTGTTTGAAGTTTTTATTATGTACTAAACATTACTTCTTTGAAATACTTCCAGTACAAATAAAGATTATTTAAATTGTTGTTTAGTTTTCTCATTTAGTTTTTCCAACTTTAAGAAATCTTTAAAGATGGTAAAGATCCTTTATTCAGATAATTAATAGGAGTATCTTACAATACAATTTTTTTAAATAGAAGCAGTTAATGTAGGAGATTTATTTTAATCTTGTTAGTCTACTTTCACACTCATAGTCTTCTTCTTAGAGGACCCTTTCTTCACTAACTACATAAAAATAATTGATCGGCGTTTAGAACCATGAAAATACATGTTTTTCAGTTTTTCAGTTCAGAGTCGTAAGGTTAGATAGCCAAGTATTTTTTTTAATAATATTGCAGCTTTTTGAAAATACTACCACCTACCTATAAGTCTATCCTCTTGCGATTTTAACTATAACGAAAAGCAAAGTGTAACTTATCTAACCATGCGGTCCCTATTTACAAGTGGCAAATGCTCACTCCATGTCAATGGGCGATTTTCCGAGATCAAAAAAAAAAAGAAATTGGTTCGTAAATGACTTCATAGATGGCGCTTAGCATAGATTAGTATGGCGCTTAGTAAAAGGCGGGTTCATGAAGAGCACGTGTATGGCTGCGTAATATTTATTCTATTCCAAAATAGAAATAGGTTCTGGATGTCCTGAATATAAATAGGTAAGTAAATACTATTTTTTTATTCTTTTGGAAGACAAGTAAAAGTGTAGAATTTATTACAGCCCATAAGTAGCCCAGCTTTCATAAAACGACATCTATCGAGTGTTTTTGAACTAATTTTTACTTTTTAATTTGGGCTGTCAGAAAATCGCCCATTCGTCGTAAACTGATGTATACTGTGTAATTTATTTATTTATATTTCTTCTTCTTTATGAAGAAGTTGTTTCACTAGTACTACAAAATTCACTAGTTGTAGAGCCACACTAAATGGTGGCTATCCTAAGGACAGTCAAAAGAATTCAGCGGCATACGCTGTTCCCGTCCACTCCCGAATGTTTCGCAACCACTACTTTCTTCTGCGACCAGGTATCCGTTTTCCTGCAACTTTCCCATCATTATCGGTTCCAAGAACTCGTATCTGTCGTGTCTAAGCACATGGCCCATATCATGCAACTTTTCTTTGCTTGATAGCTTGCAAAAGCTCACGTTTCTGGCTGACCCGTCGCAGAACTTCCTCAGTAGTGACTTTCTGAGTCCAGGATATAGACATCATGCGTTTGTATGCGCACATTTCAAAAGCTTCTATACGTTTCCTGAGATCTTCCTTTATAGTCCAAGCCTCACATCCGTATAGGCCAGGGGGGTGCTAAATAATCACAACCAAACCACAACTGAACCGCAGCCATTCTGCCGACTTCGTAATTCGTATAGCGCCATCGCGTGTGTCAAACGCGATAGCACTATAACGGCTGAGGTTCAATTGTAGTTTGGTTGAGATTGTTCAGCGCGATCGCCCCCCTGATATAACATTGTAGAAGACGTATTCGGAAGGCGATTATAAGGTTTCGGTTGCAAAGTACCTATCTCATATTTCCAAAGGCACGGCGATATTTACCTAAGGATCATCAACATAACATCTATGTCACGTTAGTGATCTTAACCAATGGTTACCATTACAGAGCTAATATAGTAGGTAATAATATTTAATTAAATATTGTCACAATTACAGGAGATCAAATTTCTAGTGAAAAGTAGGTACAGCAGCACGCGCGCTTTGTACAGCGAATTAAAAATAGACAGGAGGTGAGCGTTTGCCACTTTTCTAGATGGACTGAAGCTCGTCCGAGGACTGAAGAGCCTAAATTTAAAAAAAAACTTTTCTTTATTTTGACATTGAATTGAATGGCCGATTTTTCGAGATCCAAAAAAAAAAGAAATTGGTTCGTAAATGACTTCATAGATGGCGCTTAGCATAGATTAGTATGGCGCTTAGTAAAAGGAGAACACGTGTTTGACTACGTAATATTTAATCCATTCCAAAATAGAAATAGGTCCTGGAGTTCCTGAATAAAAATTTGTAAGTACTATTTTTTATGTTTTTGATAGACAAGCAAAAGTGTAGAATTTATTACAGCCCTTAGGTAGGAACAGGTCGGCTTTCATAAAACGCCATCTATCGAGTATTTTGAACTAATTTATATTTTTTAATTTGGGCTGTCAGAAAATCGCCCATTGAATTAAATTGAATCGACATCGAAAAAATTTAATCGATAGTGTCAACCTCTATAGACGTTTACATAAATATGACGTTAAACCTGTGCACGGACAGGTAATCTCTGTGTGTGAATATAATAGTATAGTGTGCGTCTATTTTATGCTAAGTGTTCAACAATGTTCTCGTTTGCGTATTATTTATTCTGTGTTTGCGTGCGTAGCGGCGTCATTCAAAAACGCATTAGTTGTTAATAATTTCTATGTGTTTTCCTTCCCCCCTCAGGAAATGACACACTTTTTTGCATAGAAATTAGTGCGCGTGTCGTCTCCTGTTGGTTGAATTGAATGCTCTAAGACTCACATCACATCACAAAGACGGGCGGCGACCGCACCTACCACACAATGAGCTTTATAACTATAGAGAGAGCTTAAGGTGCTATCTCTTTCTGCCTTAATCCATTACTATTTTGGTTCTGTTTCGGTCGGCACATCATGTTTACTATAAGTAAAACAAAGACAAAACATAGGATGAACGGACCGTGTCTTTAAAACTGTGCAACGTTTTACATGAAGCCAGCTACACTTGGCCCCAAACAAACCGCTGTCATTATTATACCTACCAAATAATTATTTGGTTTTTTAGTTGAATAAGTGTATATTTTAGGTGTATATATTATTCCGGTGGGCTTAATTGAACAATCAATGAGTTATTCAGTCAAACATTGTGGTAATAGAAGTGAGTGACAAGTGCCTGGAATATCGTTTCTTAAGTAAGTTTTGTTAATCTGGTTTCGTGATGATTCTTAGCAATTTATCATGCAATATTTGGATTTGTTTCTATTCAAAATGCTTATAAATGTTTGCAAATCTCTAATTCTAGTGTTAAATAGGTATGTGTGCTTTTGGTTTAATACAGAAATTTCATAAAAATATTTCAACATAACCGTAAAATAAATTATCTAATTGAATTATATTCACCCGCACTTTTTACCCTTTCTATCTATTCGAGCGTTTTAGACTGAGCGTGGTAGAAAATACTAAATTTAGTTTTAAGTTTTTAGGGGCCTCACGAGAATCAAGCCAGCCTAGTGTAAATTAACGTTTTTTTATATTTATTTTAGATTTACAAAGGATGAAACACTCAAAAAAATGATGATGGAGACATAAAATTAAAGAAAAATGAAATCTTCACGAAATTGCGGCCACTTATCAAAACACGATAACACGATTGAGGACTTGAATACTGACAAAAAAATTATCAAGAAGTAAGTATCACAAATCATGAAGTGTGGCGCTTCTGAGATTTTGGTGTAAAAACTTTAATTTCTTTTATTATTTAATATATTTTTCCCTTAATATCAAAATGTTAGTTTGTTTTTAACTTCTATATTGGTTTTATCAGTGACCGCGATTTCGAAAATTCTCCTTCATTTTATTATGATTTTTTGGTATTCCACAAAGTTATTAGGAGGTATTTATGTTACAGGTTGTTTAATCGTGCAGTAGTTGCAGTACTGAAGAAACATTCGAACCAAGGCAGCAATGCATCTTTTTCATTTAATTAAATAATCTTGACTTTGTTATTCAGATTAATGTTTTATATTTTAGCGTTTTATTAACGCTTAAATATACTTAAGTAAAATTTTTTAAACACTGAAAAAAGACGACAACCTCAGGCGGGAATAAAAAAATTTTGTTATTCAGATTGATCCTAATTTAAAAACAGCGATTAAAAGTTAAACTCACGATGAAATTAATGTTAGAAAAAAACAATTTAGGCCACGGATTGTTTCATAAATATGAGTCATTATAATTTGGCTTCACGTGTTATTTTATTTTATATTGTATAAAACTTCTTAAAGATACATTGTTCCATAATACATTGTAGTTGATTTTATATTTTCGTATCTTTTATACTAACTGTTCTACATCCGACACAAAAATGAGAGGTGTTATGTCGAGACTTGGTGTTTGTTCTTGACATTTTGTAACATTTACCCATATTTAGGGAGTAACACTAAAGCTGTGGCAACATTTTAGTAACGCACACGTAGGCGACTTTTTTTGTGTATGTGTGAAAATTTTGCACATCGAAGTTACCTCTATAGTATAATTATCTCAATGGCACCACAGAGCTATTGAATTGTATTGTTGTGTTCGGCGCTGTGTTCGGTGAGCAGTTATAACAATTTCACCTTTACCTTGTAAAAAAAAAGGTGTATTAACATTGATTGTTTTTTCTGTATGAATGTGCAACGCCTAGACAAACCACTCAGGTTTTAAGGCACTAAGTAGTATAAGATATAATGTATATTCTTTATTTCAATAAAAAAAATTGACATAATACATAAATTAATGATAGGTACTATGTCAAGTATGAAAAAAAACCTACAGTTATTTACAGAACACAGATTTTTAACGCTTGCCAATACACATGGGTATGACTATACTTTGTTGCAATGGGCGATTTTCCGAGATCAAAAAAAAGAAATTGGTTCGTAAATGACCTCATAGATGGCGCTTAGCATAGATTAGTATGGCGCTTAGTAAAAGGCGAGTCCATGAAGAACACGTGTATGGCTACGTAATATTTATTCCATTCCAAAATAGAAATAGGTCCTGGAGATCCTGAATAAAAATTTGTAAGTACTATTTTTTTATTTTTTGATAGACAAGCAAAAGTGTAGAATTTATTACAGCCCTTAGGCAGGAACGGGTCGGCTTTCATAAAACGCCATCTATCGAGTATTTTGAACTAATTTTTATTTTTTATTTTGGGCTGTCAGAAAATCGCCCATTAAAAAGGCAATTGAAGCGCCGCTAGGCCAGGTTTATTATTTTTCTGGTAAGGCTATATACGATAATACTTAAAAGATTTGTAACTATAAGACTGGATGCCATGGTTGTAATTAGGTTGAACTTTAAACTTCGTCAGTAAAGAAAAAGTATTTATTCACGTGGACAGAATTTAGCTTTGATTTTGTACGTGACGCGTTATCTAGTTGGTATTGTTGATCGAAGCTAATATTATTATTTAATGAGTCAAATAAAATGAGTTATTTTTTTTCTACCCACCTAATAACATCAGTAACTTTTATGAAACAAGTTGAGATAGCCACCCCATAACGTCACCTAGGACGGCAATGTCAAATGACAATTGACAGCAATCCAATGCTCCCTCTTGATTGGAGCATTAGTTTGAACTTTGAGGCATCACTTTGAGAGTGCTAATTGTGTATCTAGTGTTTAGATCACAGACGTCTGTGTTTAGATGATCGAAGCTTTGAAGTTACAAAACGATATACTTACATGAATCATAATTAATAAGAATGATACGACTTTGACAGTGTCAACACCGTTTGTTAGGTGTCATCAGTCATCAGTATTGCTATTTGCTGTGTCCCGGTAAATATTAAAGAAACATGGACACTATATTGAAAGAGACGAACTACTACTTTTTATGCTTCTCACTCGGCTCGCTGTTCCTGTTCCGTTCTTATCAGTTGCAGAGTTGCAGAGCACAGTCACGTCTGTGGTCCATCCAGTTATTCCTAATTTATGTTCATGCTCCGTCATAAAGCATTAATTAAACAAAAAAAATGCATTAGTGTGACAACAATTTCTATGTGTTTCCTCGTTCCCCGCAGGAAATGAAAGATTTTTTTTGCATAGAAATTAGTGCGCGTGTCCTCTCCAGTTGATTTAATGCTCTAAGTGCTCCGTTCATCATGCGGTCCGAGTCCGAGACAGACGTCACGTGCGTGACTGGATAGTGGTTATTGGTTATGGATAGTGCTAAAGCAAGTGCTGTGATGTGAGCGTGTCTTGGACCGCACAGTAGTAACTAGACATTTGCGTGTAAATAAAAATTAGAAAGAGGTTTTGTTCAAAAATTCCGAAGTAGCTGTGTTGTGTTGATTGACTTGTTGAGCTATTACAGTAAAAAGTAAGTGCGTGAAGTTTTTTTACACTCTATCTATGTAATTTCAACTATTTCTTAATAAAAGGAATGGGCCGTACAGCTCAGCACAACAATGAAGTGAAAACTGGGTATTACAGAGGCCAGAGCCTTTATGTAATTAAGTCTGTTTAGATCTCATAGAAAGTATTTTTTACATGGATCTGGATATATTTTGATGTGATTTGTAAATGGTTCTCGTTCATGTGGTCAATGGGGTGCTTTAGTTTGTGGAGTGTGACCTTCACGTTTGGAGAAGGTCAAAGTATTGTTTATATAATTGAGTATGTGGTGCGTGCTGTTCACTCGGCGTAGGAGTGATCACGGCAGCCGCCGCACGTTCATTGTCCTACCATTGTTTACAAAGATTCATGATATTCAAAACATGTTTTAATGTTATCACACTGTCTTTCTGTGCTCACTATATTTAGAATATTGGTGTTTCAAAGTGGACTTTAGAGTTATAGTGAGTGCTTGTTGATTTTTCATGACGTAAAGTACATAGTTTTTATAAAATCAGCAACAGTAAACTAGCGAGGTACATAGAAAAAATCTTTCAATATCATTTTTATTTTATCTAACATTTCAACTCAATCACTCAAGTTATTAATATTGTCAAAAAAAAACACACATAATCTTCTTATATGTGTTTAATTTAATTGATGAGTTTAACTTCAATTATTAAATTCATATATGCTTACATGAAGTTTTGCTTTTCCCTTCATTCCCCTTATCTTCTATACTTTTGAGTCATTCTCTTGTTGTTGGGGGATCATCTTTTTTATTATTTGTTTGCATCTTTTCTTCGTGTTGTAAACACAATATGTCTATGTAAACATGTAATATTACTTTAATAATTAATTAAGTAACTTACTATAAAATAAACTTAGAATCGCAAAGAAAATATATTAAGTTCAGTAATATTGACAAAAATTATTGACTTAGTTTTGTAGGAACATCATTACTTAATCATTTCTGAAACTTAATCATTTTTATTATTGAAAAAGATTATTTTTAAAAAATAATTCAACATTTCTATATGTTGTTGTACTGGACCAGCCATCCTTTTGCAAGTGCTATTCATATTAATTTAATCACTTTCAATTGATAACATATATTATTAATTATTTTATGTATCTAGTTTTTGTTATAAAGATAGTAATAAAAATGTTAATAGTCTTTTTGCTAAATTCCCTTTTAGTGTTGGTTACAGCTTACTTAGCATTTTCTCAATAATTGTGATTGTTATAATAATTGTACACATTTATTTTTGTAAGCTTGAACTGATAACTTAATATGTATGTTTTTGTTGATACCTTTGCAATATATAGCTTTGTTTTTGTAGACCCAATAGCAAAATATAACTTTGATATTTTTAAGACTTTAAACCATCGCATTGCATTGCAATAAAACTATTTTAACGGGACCTAACACAATTAATTTTTGTAAGTAAGTACATATCTACTTACTGCTTGACGTTTCGGCCGTGATGCTGCGGCCGTGGTCAGTAGATATGTACTTACTTACAAAAATTAATTGTGTTGAGTCCCGTTAAAATAGTTTTGATATTTTTGTTGTACTTACTGTAAAAATCAAGTAAATTTAAATTTTCATACTCAAATCTCAAAGCATTTTATCAATGTAACATATTTAGGCTTAGTTTCTGAACTGAATACTAAAATCTATTGTTACAACGAATAGGAACCCGCTTAGCGTTATTTTGCAGCTTCAAAATAAATGAAAACTGCAATGCTGCTTTTCATAGTTAGCACTACTAAGTGACTCAGCTTTTCGTGCACTTTCATCTGGGAAAACTCATTTTTTGATAGCTAGTTACTTTTAAAGCTACTTCATGAAACAACTAATTTTATTCTTATCTGAACTTTTAACTGCTTGTAAAAAGTCCAATCTTATAAGGATTTTTTTTACAAATCAAATCAAATCAAATCAAAATAACTTTATTCAGTAAGCTTAAATTAAGCGTTTTGAATCGTCTAAATTTTTTTTTATATGGATGGATGGATAGGCACAGGAACCCACCCACCCACCCCACAGTGCATCAAATGATATGTGCTTCTTAAATGTTATCATTAGTAGGTACTCTCCTCCCTCTCTGTATTGTTGTTTAAATGATGATAATAAATAATAAAATGTTGTCAGATTTTGATGTACATATTAAACTTTTATCTGAATTCATGATGGTATCTTAATGATGAGGTTTGGTAAATGTTGTTATTGATTTCCTCCAATTATGATAACTTATCTTGTTTGAGCTTGTGTTTGTACAACTACAATGTACAACTAAATGTTTGAAAACAAGTTTGTAACAACTGATAGAAATATATAAAACCAGTAATAGTTATTCTAAAAACATTTCATTTTTGTTCAGCTTGCTGACCAAAGGTATCTAATTATCAATATCAGCTACAAAGGTTTTCTAAAACTATTAGTGCCGAATTTTAATATAAAGATTACTTTAAAATATTGTAAAAAAGACTATGTTTCACGTTGTTTCGCCCTGATTGTAAGAAACGGCTACAGCTCCGCGACCGCGACCTTCGCCGCCGACCTGCTTCCATAAACTACGTAACCGTGTGAGCTTGTTCTTACGTTTGTAAATTACCTACCAGTAGGCAAGTTTTTGTTATGTAACTATTTTCCGACGTATTAGCTTATTAATTACTAGTCATTATACTAGGCAGACGCCGATGACAAATTACCAGATTCGGAAATTGATAAATTCTCTAACAATTTGTTGGGAAAGTAAATAAACAATATGAATAAACCTTCGTGATTTTCTTGCCAGTTCTTCTCAGTACAGTGTCTTCCGCCCCAGTAGTTGCATTCATAAGAGCCTTAACTATTACAGACGAAACTAAACTATACATAGGTATTTAAAATTGTTACTTAATTTTAAACAATTTGCCAGTTTCAAAGATATTTTTTAATCATTCTTAGCTATATTTTAAATTTTGAATCATAGATTTGGACCCACTACTTCCAAGAAAAAATTCAGACATTTAATGCCCCAGTTGTTGTAGTTATTGCCAGATCGACTTAGTATGAATCAACCCTAATACTGCAATTTCCTTGTTATTATTAACTCTGTTATCATTATCTTCCTTTGCATACAATAAATAGCGTAGGTATTTACTGTTATTTATAACCAATTGTTTTGACAGATAACTGGAGTGGTCTTGTTTTGCGCTAATTACTGCTTTGCGTAATGATCTGTTTACAGCACAGCTATTGTATAATCAATCACTGCCAATGCAATCTTATCTATGTATCTGTAACTGATTAAAGAAAAATAAAACAAACAACAGAAAACAAACTGAGCTGTTGCGGTGTTCCATACTTTTTAGTTAATGTAAAAGCCAACGCAGTTATAGAGCAACCCTCGGCATACCTACTTCTCTTCTGTCAATCTAAAATATATCATTTGGAATCAGTGGTGAACTTCTTATGAACTTACATGCGCATACGAAGCGCAAACGAAGCACACGAAATAGTACGCAGAACGTAGCTCGTCTGTGAAAGCCTTAATTATAACCTTATAAGTACCCCCCTACCTGTTTCTTGTGGCCGTCCCATCATGGAACTACTCTCGTCATAAGCACAATCATTCATCGACGATTCCTTATAATGGAATACATTACAAGGAATTGTGATGAAAAGTATCCTTTTATAATAGTATGGACTCTGTAAAGGAAGAGGAGAATACAATTACTTATATTTTGATTGGTCATGTCATGCTGAGTTACTATCCGGTCCGTCTGCCTCACTAGGCGAGTAATTTAGCCCAGTAGCGAGTACAATATGCTGCTTAAATAAAACGAATTTGTAATTAATAAAACTAGCTAAGCACTGTTCTCGCTACTGGACTAAAATACTAGTCTACAAGCAGTCTAATTTTGAATTTGAACGCTTGCGATGTCCATGATGGCTGAAGTACATTTTTAAAGCTAGCCGTTCCGTTTCAGGTTGTGAAATCATCGAGAATGAGTAAGTTGTGCCGCCAAGTGTCGATCGAGTCGCCGGGGCCGACGCTGCGGGAGTGCGTGTTCAGCTTTGACGTGCCGGTGCCCGACGTGCCAATGTACGGCGCGCGTATACGCGTGGTGTACGCCGGCGCCTGCTACCGCGCCAACCGCACCCGCTCCGCCTCCGTCTGCAGCACATCTTCCGTCTCATCCATCGGCAGTCTCTCCGGCGAGATGGAGAGCTTCGGTATGCACACCTCCACGCCCGCGCACATAGGCTTGAGAGACGGCGCCCTCTTCCCAGGATACGAGGTGGCGGGAATCGTAGACGCGATCGGCAAAGCGGCGGAATGCCCGCCCGGCATCAAAGAAGGGACAAGGATTGTTCTGTACCCGTACGAAGGCGTGCCGCATGGTTACGCCGATTACATAGTCGTGCCAGATTTCAAGTGTCTCGTGCCGGTGCCTGAGAAGCTGCAGCTGAGTGTGGCAGCCATGCTGCCAACGGGGGCTTTGCTGGCCATGAATACGGTGTTCACCGCCGGGGAGTGTCTGAAGAGTGTGTTGGAGGGCCCCGACCACAAGGACAAGGCGACCATCCTGATCGTGGGCACAGGCGGGCTGGCGTTGTGGGCGCTACGCATCGCCTCCAACTACTTCAAGCAGGGTTCCTACCACGACAAGATCAGCATCACCGTCGCCACACTCAAAGATGAGGGCTTCCTGCTGGCTAAGGAGCGTGATGAGTAAGTTAACAGTTCTATGACCTTGCCAAATGCTTAAAGTTAACATTGAGTAACTTGTTGCTTCTTGACTTGATGTTTTGTTGCTTTCAAGTGAAACTGGATTAGAACTTACTGTCTCCATAGACCATTCACCCTGATGTTCAAGGTTCAAAGTACCCAGTGTGTTGGGTATATTTTATTATACTCGGTATAGTATGGTATGGTATGTATTGCTATATCGTCACTCACCATCAGATGAGAAGACTATCTGAAATAGGATTTGTAACTGATTATGAAAAACAAAACAAACAACAGTAAACAAAGTATGATGTTGCAGTCTTCTATAGGGACCTTTTAGCTAACGTAAAAGCCAACACAGTTGAGGCGCAATTTTCGGCGTACTTCTGTCAGTCCAAAATAGATTATCTGGAATTAGTTGCAAAGTTCTCCACTCATTTCGATTCCCTGTTGTTCTGGCAAACCTTCGCAGGGGTGTCTGGCATTACTTGCATAACATAACGGTTGGTCTCGAGTGCCAGTACAAATATAATTAGCGATGTAATGACTGGGATTGTACTGACAAAGTGTCTCGTCACAGAGGCCCTACCTACTCTCACTTCTTACATCGCTAATTATACGTATTTGTACGGGCACCCGAGACCAACCGTACTGTAAGGTCATGCAAGTAGTGCCAGACGTCCCTGCGCCAGTTTGCCAGTACAACAGAGAATGAGAGAACGGTGAGTGAGAGAACTTCACAACTTCCAAGTGATCTATTTTGGATTCCCTCTGATGCGGTGCCGTCCTGCAGGATCAAGGTGGTACAGTGGAACGAGGACCTGTACGAGCGGCAGCTGATCGAGCGCACCACGGACGCGTGCGGCGGGCCCGTGGACGTGGTCATGAACTTCGGCACCACCTCGCGCTCACTGCACCGGTCGCTGCAGTGCCTCGCGCAGGTAACGCCGCTCTGCAGCATTATCATTATCTTTATTCAGCTAAACTCTTAGGGATGAATTATATTTGACCGGGCCGTGCCCCGTCCGGGCGCGGACGGGGCACGGATCATGCACTGTGTAATATGAACTGCTTCATACAAAATTAATGCAACAGCCCAAATCAGGTCCCCGTCCAGGCCACGCACACGGCACGCCCTGTGCACGGCTCGGACTAATATAATTCATCCCTTATGAGGGTTTACGCATTTCGGTTCCCATACAAATTTCCAAGTTGAAATTTTTAAAAACTAGTTAGCCAATTTTGATGAAACTCGGCATGCTGAAGTAAAATATAGAGATCTAAATAGTTTGTTGAAAACATTTCATAAAAACGTTTTTTAACTGAGTTATTGCGATTTTAAACTTTCTAAAGTGGACTTTAAATCGCAATAACTCAGCCAAATAAACCTTTTTTAATAATGTTTTCAACAAACTATCTAGATCCCTATATTTTACTTTAGCATGCAAAGTTTCATTAAAATTGGCTTATTGGTCTTTGAAAATTTCGACTTTGAAATTTGTATGGGAAACCAAAATGCGTAAACCCTCTTAAGATATTTCTTTTACAATACTCTATTTATAAAAATATATTTACAATAAAAAATATTATAAATAACTTAACTTAGATTACCCTAAACCAGAAGATTGATTAACTTAACTTAACCTGAATCTAAAAGGTTTTAGGCTCTTCACCCTCAGAGACATTGCCAAGCTTATGGCAGTCATTTTCACTGAGGAAACAGAGTGATAGGACGGGGGCTGCAGTTGCACAAAAGATCCCAATGGGTCGACGTGCTGCTGCGAGAGGGAGACCTTTGCAGGCCCCACTAAGATAACATAAAATAGCCTAGATTAGATTGCCACCGACAGCGGGGATAGACCCAATGTCGTCGGGTCGGGGTGTTTGCTATGTATAATAAGTATGTATTTAAGTATTTTAAGTATGTTTATCCGTTGTCTAGAAACCATTTAACGAGTTTCATAATGAAGCTTCTCTCGGACTAGATAATTGGTGTGAGTGTAGAGAAATTTATTTATTATTATTCTTCTACACTACGCAATGGATGTTTATGCGGTTTTCACTAATAGAAAGAGCGATAACTGAAAATGGTTTTTTAATTTGTAGTTATTTTGTACGGACTTTTTGAAGTATGGCGGTGTTTCTAAGTTAGCGTGGTGGACGAAGGCACTTACGGGCCGCTAGTCAGCCTATAAACGTGACTGCTGGGGCTGTGCCCACATGGATGGCAGCACGTGGGCAGATTGGACAATAACCCACCGCGCTGACCCAAAGTTAGTGAGTTTTAACGGCTGCCATCTTACGACAGCAACCGGGACCAACGTTTTACGTTAATAATCAAGAATTTGTTTTTCTTTGTAATTTCTTATTTATTATTCATTTGAGATATGTTTTGAAACTTAAAGAAGTAGTTGAAGAAATGAAAAATTACAAGGAAGGGGTTTTATTTGATACAATAGTGCATTCGATAACAGCCAACACCTCAAATTTAGGTAAATAAGCATCCGATTATCCGATCACTGGTTTTATGGATCAATAACCATTGGAGAAACTTGACAGTTTTGGATAGGTCGCTCTACAGGCGCGTGTGCTATATTTGCCTTTGACACCACACTGAAACAACGTCCCATCCATGCGGCAGGGCGGCGTGGTGCTCGTCACCGAGGACGTAGGCGAGAAGCTGCTGCCGAAGTTCGCGAAGAAGGCGGACGACATGGGCGTGCACATCGCGGTGGTGCCCAACGGCTCCATCCAGCAGCTGCGCGAGCTGGTGGACCTGGTGGCGAGGGGGGAGGTAATACCCACTCGTTTGTGTTTGTAGTGGACTTCTTGGCGGGAAAGTGAAGCGTCATGTCTGCAGTATTGTTTTATTTTCCATAATTTGTGTTTGTCAAATATTAATGTGAAATAATGGTGGATTATTTACTGTTAATTGTTTGTGAACGTGCATGAGTGTTTGCAAATGAAACAAAACAGTGCAACATCAATTTTCAAATTCTCTCGAGAAGTCCGTGCGAGATCTCAGTAAAGTCCCACATTTTTATTTTTACTGGAACTCAAGGGGTTTGTGGGGAATATCATTTAGCATTAAACGTTCATATTATCATCAGTTTAAGCATAATTAATGAACTCTAATATTACGACTGAAGGACTAGTATCCATAGTCACGAAAAAAAATAAAGTGTTTGTTATGTAGTAGGTAGTGGGCAGTGGCGCCAGTGTTCAAGCAGGTCGGTGGGTTTTAACGATTGCCATCTTAAGACATCAATCGAGCAACACGTTTACGCGCCATCCCAAGCAGATAGATGTGTTTTTTGTAAAACATGGTCACCCATTTAGTCACCCGTCATTGTGTAAATTGCTTGACCAGCAATATCGAAAAACGAACGCCTTAGTTAGCCCATCGAGCTCTTATAACGGATAGATGCTTCATTCAAATATATTTTTATTTTTCTTGAATTTGACCAATAACTACCCTATTGCTTGATATCACCAAGCAGCTGTCACTATCATTAGCAGCCTATTATCGTTCCACTGCTGAGCACAGCACTTTCCACATTAACAGCACGTGAGCGATTTAGGCTATCGGATATCGTTGATATGCAAGCAGAGTATGCGTGCCACGATAGCAGCAAATGTGGCGCTGTAGTATCTGCCGTGATGTCATTAAGTTACAATTGGTAAAATGCGACAGACACCAATTCCATTGACCAGCTTAACAAGAAGCACGTGCGTGTTTTCGCCTGTCTCAATTGGGCGTTGGCGCACTACTAATAGATAATGACAGAATTGATCACAAGGTCCACAGTCTTTAGTTGATACTAAGTGGTATGTTTTGGATAGACTAAAGTGCGTATAGGGTTGTCTCTCGTCTGCACTGGCCTTTTGCACCCATCCATTAATGTAGGGATGACTTAATTTCAATGAGGCATTTGCCCGGTAGCGGGACACCAGAAACTCCTCGAGTTTCAGTAAAGATGTGGGACTCAACTGAACTCTTACACAGACTTCTTGAGAAGTTTGAAAAGTGATATTCACGCACGTTGACAAACACTTATCGGTTAAACAACCTACCATCATTTCACATTTCATATTCGGAAAAACATCACCCTCCCCCCCAAGAAGTCCTCCTCTAGAGAAAGGTACTCGTATTCTTAAACTTGTCAAAGTCAAAACATTTTTGCTAAAAGTATGTTTTACGGATGGTGTTAAAAATACACTCGAGAGTAATGAATCCGGGTCACTTAAAGGAACCTATAAATCACGGAAACTAAGAATGCTAGATTAATGAAATAAATTGTGTTTAATAGACAATTAAATACTCCTTACATTAAAGTAATAAAATTTATGAGTCACTACATTTTATTTACATCTATCTATATATATATAAAAATGAATCCTTATTTCCCTTGGTCACGCCATCACGCGTGAACGGCTGGACCGATTTCGCTAATTCTTTTTTTGTTGTGTTTGTTATGGTCAGGAGAAGGTTCTAATGAAAGAAAAAAATAAAACTTAAGACAGGACAATGTCTGTCGGGTCAGCTAGTAAAATTATATAAAGAGAAAAACTGCTGAACTCGCCTTAAAACAAAAATATGAAACATGAAATTTTTTTGAACAACATTACGATTTTTATTAATTTTAATACTTCGTATTGCCTCCTTGTTCCTCCATTACTGCGTTTACACGGTTTGACATGCTGTATACCAAGTTCCCTATAGTCTCCCTTTTTCAAATTTGATTTTTTTGAGACATAACAACAATAGCTAAGAAGTTTTAATACCTTCATTTATGGAGTATTTAATTTGTATATTAAACACAATTTGATTAATTAAGCTAGCATTCTTAGTTTCCGAGATTTATAGGTTTGTTTAAGTGACCCGGATTCATTGCTCTCGAGTGTAAATTAATAGTATCAAACATGGATCCTTGTGTAACATGGAGCGGTGTTCTGGTCCAGATCGAGCCGCCGCCGCACTCCGTGTTCCCCGCCGAGGAAGCGGCCGAGGTGGTCCGCAAGCTGTGCAACTCCGAGATCCATGGGCGCGCCATCCTCAAGTTCCACAACGTCGACTAGACGGCTGGCAGCCCTAGCTCGTAGATATACCCCATATATACCAAGTTATACTTTGTAACCCTACCGGTTGTATTGTAGTCATGATTCGGAGTAGACTAGGATATTAAAAGTCACAAATATGCTGCTAACAGCGTATTCAAGAGTCATTTGCATTGTCCAAGAACAGTCGTGTTCTCATTGGATAATGCCGGTGCGTTTGACGTGATAACTATGTACGAATGCTTGTACATGGGATGCGATTGATGTTCATCGGACGCATGAGAACGAGAAAGTTAAATTTTTGTGTACTTACTTCTGTACGTTATACGTAGGAAGTATATTGAAATTATATGTGTAAAAATATATTGTACTTTAGGTACTTTTTGTATGCGGCACGGCCTCGCGTTGGGCCTGTAATGTGGGAATCAAGTCGTTTTGGAAGAGTTGCTGTTTGTTAGGCGCGGCTGATAACAAAATCATATTATGTCTGAAGCTGTAGTGAAGCGTTATAAATACTGGAGCATTGTAACAACAGTGTTACCTGTTTTATACCATCAGTTTTATACTATCAGTTTTATACTATCAGTTTTTCCATATAAATTCATTTTACCAGATGATACGGCCCTGAAGAGCTATGTTCACTCCTCATTTGAAGAACACAAGTTGCAGGCCTGTGGGAACACAGTGGGCAGTTAAATGCGGAGTTGGCTCTGTTGATTAAATCAAACTAATTTCTTTATCAATCGACCTTTTTGAATCTTTTATGGTAAATGTTCTACAAATTTGTTTAGCAAAACACAGTTTCAAGCAAATAGTGTGAGAACGAGCTCTGAGCCGGCATCTGGAGCGGTGACTGAATTAGACATGCCTCTGATTGAGGCACCGCTCCACTGATGTATGACGGTGACGCAGCGGTTTTGTGCACATGGAATTGAGTGTGGGTATTTGCGCGTGTTAGATGGAAGTGATGGAATGCTCATATGAGCAATACTACGTAATGACACGAATGCGGAGATGATGATACTGGATAATAATAAACTATGTGAATTTCGATAATACCGTAAATTTTTTGACTATCATTGTGAATTAGGTGTAGTGCAATTATTTATTTAAATTACATTACATACTCAAAAAAAAACTATTTCAATTTTACATTACATACTTACGTGTACGCGTCAATTTTTTCAAAACTTTCAAGTTGCCTTTTGTAATTAACTCAATATGTTAGCAGAAAATTTGTTGAAAAAAAATTGTTTCCAGTCTTAAAGCCTGCGCAAACGTGTGCCGTCCTCGGTATAATGTTTTGTCCTTTATAATAGAACACAGCATCGCGTAACGCACACGACTTAAAGGCCACGTCTCGATGTATGAAATCTAATTGTGACGGACAAAAGTACGCCAAAGCCTTCGTCTGCGCAGGCCTTTAGTTCAACGCCCGACAATATTTTAACAAGCCGCCATCTTGAGAATGCCATTCAACTTTGACCCGTATTTTCTGAGCGTTAAAAACAAAGGGTCAAATGTCCGTCCTACATGTACAAACTACATTGTTCCGTTTGCTTTATGCTTGTTTTCGCTAAACAAAGGAGTCTTTTAATCGACAGTTGGGTTTCGTAATTGAGCAAGCTATAACAACTCTATTGTTTGGTGTAAGAGCGTATTTTCACACTGAAGAGTATTTTAAATTCTTTAGAACAAACATTACACACTTGCCTGCGTTGAAAAACAATTTCATTAAATAAAAGTAACTTTCCTATAAAAAACGCTCTTCAAAAGCTATCCAACTTTCTGTTCCACCCATAACATAGGTTTTGTGCGTATGGGCGAGTTAAAGTCATCACTCTATTTCAGTATTTTGTGGTTTTCAAAACATATTTTCTCACCTTGAGATGATTTTTCTTGTGTACTAAGAGTATAAGAAAGGTTATTGGGGACTTAATAAATGTTATTCAGATGCGTACCTGATAATGACAGACATGATTGTGTTAAAAACAGCTTTTTAGAATGAGTGATAGTAAATATACTACAACGTCATAACGATTATGTAATTAACATTTGTGATAAATTCAATGTCATGTTTAGTGTGCTGCGGCCAAATATTGTTTCACATTTGCTAACGGTAGTAATGTTACTTTTGCATCAGATCTAATAGATACAGATAAGGTATTTATAAATATGCTCAAGTCTTTCTGCGGTTACGTAGGCAATAGCGGTTTTGGTTTGTGTGATGTCTGCTTGTGTAATTTTGGTGCCTACATATATTATTTTAACATAACACTATGTATTATTATAGACGTCCGTAAATGCAATCACGTTATAATTCCGTGACAGACTGCGTGTGAGCTGATGAGAGCTTGTGACACTTCTGAATGGGGCCTGACCGTCCGCCATTTTGAAAATAAACAACCACTATAAAACTAGTGACATTATGTAGAAGAGCCTCTAAGTATTGTAAAACTTTAACATGAATGATGTTTAATGTTTTGGTAGAAAGATATTGCACTTCAGAGCCCTCTTACGTCAGTTTGCAGTTCGACTGCATCCTATACAGCTTATTATAGCAGCCATCTCAGCCACAGGAAGCCAAAGTTACGTAAAGTAGGTACTGGTTTTCACGGAATCCTGAGATGCAGAGCAATAATGTTGTTGATATATATTGTTACTAGTTGTAGGGCGACTCCGTTACACTTTAATTGCCTGTTAATTACTTTGTTTTTATTTTTTTGTAATAATAGCCCCGTAGCGGTCGGAGCCATAACATTGTCATAATTCAGTCTAGTCAGCGTGTCGGCATGAGTTGGCACACACCTGCCAGCCGGCGGCGGCGCGCCGTTGCGGAGTAGTGTTAAGTCAAAAGTCAAATATTTATTAGGCTGTAAGGTGTTTATACTAATGACGTCATAACTATTAAATGTACTTTTATCAAATAAATGCGAAGGCGTTTGTCTAATTGTTGTTTTATTGCAGTTTGGGACCCATTGAGGTAGGTCAAGGTGATATAAATAAAAATAATTGTATACCACTTCTGCCCCTCAGTCTTGGATGTTTTTTTTGAGTTTTTTGACACTAACTGTCAACGTCAAATTTGACAGAATCGAGCATAGACTATGCGATATTTTGCGATAACAATTCATAAGATGAACCACAGAACCGAAATAACCAAACTTGTTCATACTAAAGTAGTCTGCAAGTGTATGAAAACACGGTACAAAGTCAAGTGTGTTTTTGTAGGTGCTGTCGCATGAGACCGCTTGGGGTATGAGGGGTTAGACTGCTACTGGTTTTCGAGTTTTACTGCCATCTCTAAATCCTCGTAAGTTACCTATTTAGTGTAAGCTAATTGGTGGTTGATTGTCTTTACAACTAATACCTTTTCACAGCAGGAGTCTGATTAATCAGACAAACATTTTCGTGTCCACTTCGCGATAACACGACAAATACCTTTGAATATTTAGATTTTTTCATTCTCATGTTTCTATCCATAGATAGGTAAAATCAGCAGATAGAATCACACAATGATTTATGGGTATATTCACACACTTACTACCGTCTTAGAAAAAAACATTTATAAGTATTTTGTTTTTAAAAGATTTCTGTTTTTGAGATGGAGACGGGTGCGTGTGCCGATGTAAAACCAAGCAGTAAAATACAATAACAACACTGTTTTTGTTATGCTAGGTAGGATGGAAATTTACCTACAGTTGGTAATGCGTGGCTTTGTTGACTTTTCTCAGCAAATCCGTACATGTTAAGTCTATTGTAACCAAGCTATTGTCAACCTAAATCTAACAAGGAAACAAAAACAATTAGCACACACATTTATTTATGTCTGACAAACCGCAAACTGGCAACTACAAAAAGTATACAAACTGAAAAAATTGTCATCAAATACCCATTGTGGTATTAACACTAGAGAAGCATTTTTTACGCATTGAGTGACGGCTGCAAACGCCTCAGTGATTTTGATAGTTACCCAAGCGACTGGACCTTGCGACCGCAAATCATGGCGCAAAAATCGCTTCGCGGTGCGTCTCTAGTTAAAATACCTCACTATCGGTACCCCGGGTTGTGGTTGACGGTCCTTAACTTCTTGAACAGATACAGCGATTTCAGGTTCTTCGACTTGAGGTCGGGCTGCGGGCCGCTGCGCCTCTCCCAGTCCTTAGTCCCCCACACGTCTACCACAGAGCGAATCTCTTGATTCGCCTCCGCTTGCAACACAATCAGAACAGTCGCGGTGCCAACGCCTCCGCTTTTGATGACCGCGCTGGCGCCGCAAGTCTTTCGAGCTACGTTGTCCACATGTAAATACTTTATGGTGTGTCCAGGGAAGTAGTTCTCATACACGTAGACCTGACCCTGGCTGATGGAGACTGGTTTGTTTTCCACCACGGCGGCGTCGAGGTGTTTGAGGTTAGGCCGCCACATGCCTTGTTCTAAAGGCGTCTTCTCGCAGAAGAGCGCCTCGCCGGCCGCGACCAGCAGCGCGAGTTCTATCAGCTCCATTGCCGAACGATCGCCCACTTGCACTATTGTGCGCTTACAGTGAGATGTGTTAAGCTATGTTGTTATGTGATTTTGTTTTTTGCTTTCGCCTTTGAATTGAGGGTTCTGTACTATTTTTTAACTAGTTTTTCTTTTAATGTGAACCATTTCTATTTTACGATCCTTGGCATTTTCTTACCGTACTTTTGCAATGTGGGAAAAATGTAGGTTAGTGTATAATCCGATAATTGTTTTTTAAAAGAAATAAACAGCTGTTTGGTGGCGGCTCACTAACCCAGGTCTTCGCTTGGGTGTCGTAAAAGTCGACTAACGGACTAAAGACTGCATATACATCTAACAGCATAGAGCGGCGATGGGCTCACCACCTATTACGCTGAGCATATGTGCAGTTGGTGGGTCTGATACTCTAGTTCGAATGACGTTACCTCGATAGTCATTACCTCGATGTTTCTACCTCGACGGTACACTTCACCGATGGCTCGTTACCTCGAAAGGTCAATACCTCGAAGGATCTCTTCCTCGACGGGTCTTTTCTTCGATGGTACATTTGATCGATGGGTTGTTACCTCGAAAAAATCATCAAAAATACAGTAAATGTAAAGTATTTGTGTGTGTAACTAAAAGGTGTAAAAATCCTAGTGAATTGAATTGAATATCGATATAATCATAGAGGCAACGTTTATTATCACTCCGCATATAAATTTACAATTTCTATGGTTCATAAGACACTTTTGTCTTATTCTTTTATCAAAATGTTACTAAAAATACACAATAAAAATAAGGGAGACTTCCTAAAAGTCATGGGAATTATAACTGTAATTTTTATGATTTTTCGAGGTAACAACCCATCGATAAAATGTACCATCGAAGAAAAGACCCGTCGAGGAAGAGATCCTTCGAGAAATTGACCTTTCGAGGTAACGAGCCATCGGTGAAGTTACCGTCGAGGTAGAGACATCGAGGTAACGTCATTCGAATTAGAGTATCAGACCCGCAGTTAGTAGTTAATGAAAAGTGGACTGGCAATGGCCTGCTTCTGCGGTCCTCATTGCCTAGTCTCTGACTGACCCTTCGGGGATAATGGTCGTGCGTAAATGTATATGTATGAAAAAAAGAAGAAGTATTATATGGTAAGACGTTGAAATCTCGGGCTATCTACCCTGGGAGTATTTGACACGGACCAAAATACAAGTATCCATCAATTTTTTGCGGTATAGGTACTTGGAATACTTTTGAGAAAAAGAAAGTCTTTTAATAAGGAATGGACGATCAATTAAAAATCTGTATGTGTAAAGAGCTAGCACATAACAATAGCATGGGTTCCCCGTTTCGTATCTCAAGATGCGGAATGCTAAAAAGTCATTACTACATAACGCCGGGCAGTTAATTGTTTCGTAAGAGCACGAAACCTAAAGGAGTCTGCACATGCGACGCGTTTTCAGAGTCAAACGATTTCCTTGTCATTATTTTGATGAAGGGTATACTGTACATAGGATTCGCTAACATGCAGCAATACTCCTGACTACCACAGCCTGTTTTTGTTCCCGATCCATGAGTGACCTCACTTGATCCTACTTCGCTTGGATGGACTTTGATTACTTAACACAGATCCGTGTTCTACCTGAGTCAGTATCAAAGCATAGCTTTATTATTGAAAATTTTGCATTCACAATGCTATATATATAGATATAGGACAAAATATTCACTAGAAAAAATAACCGCTGGCTTGCAACGTATCACAAACTACTAGAAAAAATTCAACAAGTCTTCTGGGGTCTCGGTAGCTTAGCGGTTAACCAAAGGTCATGGGTTCGATTCCTATTCGAGCTTTCCTGAGACTGGTGGTTTTTTTCTAGTATTCTATTTATCCTATATCAAAGCATATATTTATAATATACCAGAAACAGTAACAGAAAGTTAGATAAATTGTAGTAGGTTGGTAAAGCTATCAATATCTTTACTGTAACTATAATATAATGCTTGTATATCAGCTATTGGTAAAAGCGACGATAAGGGAAATAAAGCGATACGTTTAAACGGCCTAGTTTATTGCAAAGTCTATAAAAGTTGGTCCCTGTTCAATGCACACTTCAATTAAGGGGGGTTAGGCGGTCAGCGAAAATTCCGGCCCTCGCGGGTGTTGCGCGGTCCGCGGTAACTCGTAAGCGCCATTCACATTTTTATCAAAAAGTTAATAAAAATGTTTAGTTTTTGAAAATCAAAATCAGTCAAGAAATCGAAAAGGTACCTTTGTGTTTATGATTTTATAGGAATTATTATTGTAAAACACGGTCGTAATGTGCATTTATATGAAATTTTAAAGGTAACTTCAGGATTTTTTTTCGTGTTTTGGAAACAGTCATCCCCTCACACATACTTTCCGTAATATATATTGAAAATTTCATTGCGAAATATGTAAAATATTTTGAATAACAGCTAATAGAAAACAGAAAAAATTTCCGTTTCACAGCCTGACTCCCCTTATGTAGGTAACCTGTTGCTTCTGATATTGCACAGAAAGCTCAGGGTAGCTGTATATATATATACCAAGGTTACGTCACATTTCAGTAGGAGTCGTATAATAGGTAGTGGAAAAAGGTTGCACCTTTATGTATAGCTTCTTTGAATATACAATAGTGCGAATTGGTGATATTATCTTTTTCGTTTGTGTTGTATCTTCAAAAGCAATCCCCACATATTTGTTGAAGCTGAGGGGTTTAGGGGGAATTTCATATACTATGCAACATTTCTAGCATCACTCATTATTTTGCCATGTACTATGAACCAATAATACTAATGATCGCAGAATATTTACAATATGTTTACACGTTGACTGCCGCAAAACCAGACACAATTGAAATTTAATTGTTTGTCGGTCACCGGTGACCACCGTGGCGCTTATAGTCTTAATTTGACATTGTCTAACGGCCGAAATTAATAATTAATAACCGATCCTGAGATAGAGGTATGCCTATTTTGGATTTGTTACTAGGCAACTGTTGTTATTTTCCGTCATATAACAGATATATCTAGGCAACCAATCTAAAGGCCTATCTCTATCTCGGGATCGGTTATTGATTTCGGTCGTAAGAGGGTTTGCGCATTTCGGTTTCCCATACAAACTTCCAAGTTGAAATTTGTAAAAACCATTGAACCAATTTTAATGAAATGTGGCATGCTAAAGTAAAATGCAGGGATCTAAATAGTTTGTTGAAAACATTTTCAAAAAACGTTTATTTAATTGAGTTACTGCGTTTTTATACTTTCTCTAGTGGACTTTAAATCACAATAACACAGCTAAATAAACGTTTCCTTATAAATGTTTTCAACAAACTGTTTAGATCCCTGTGTTTTACATTAGCATGCAAAATTCATTAAAATTGGCTTATTGGTTTTGAAAAATGTCGACTCGAAAGTTTGTATGGGAAACCGAAATGCGTAAACCCTCTTAATTCCGTCCATAAATGTGCAAACCGCACCAAGCCGCTAAAAGGAAAAAACATCAAAAGTTACGATTTATATATATCTACGATTTATACATTTATGAATCGAATATTCATTTGAATTAGAATGCAAAAAAATCCAGCACATGTCTATCGCCTCGGTGGGCGAGTGGTGAAGCGCCCGGCTCGATATCCGGAGGTCCCGGGTGCAATTCCCGGCTCGGGCAGTGTTTCGGATTTTCCGATGCTGCGCTCGGGTTTGTGATCAACCAGTGGTTAAACCAACACTCATCTATTGTGGCGATGACTTGCTTTGAATGGTGGAGGCGTGTGCCGTGCAGCGGGAGTTGGGACAGTAAACAGGCTGCAGATACTTTTCTTTTCTCATCTCTATCAATTATTCAGGTTTTTGATTTGAATGTCAGCTGACAAAATGTGTAAGTCCAAAATACGCAAGTGATTTACTATTTGTTTATTTACGAGAAATACATCATAATAATTATAAAGTAACATATTTTTTTATACATAATATCACCTATTTTCATACAAAATACCTTAACTAATCCAACGAAAGTACAGTTTTACAAAATTTTGGTCATACTTGCACTACGTACACAAACAGTTGAAGGAGGAGTTCCGTGTGGACATCACCAGTTACACAATTTTATATAAACATAGTTTAAGGAAGGAGATTCGATAAAGATTCAAAACTGAGAACTCAATGACGCATTTATAATGCAATCACAAATATATACAGATCTATAAAGTTACAACTAACTTCAAATGATGTTGCGTAAAATGTTAAAAGAAAACAAATCAAATCAAAAATATAATACGTGCAACATCTCTTTCTTGAAAATATGTACAATAAATAACAGTCGTCTTATAAATCCAATATTGTAAAATTATTACTTTTTAAGGCACTTTTATATAAAATGTTTCAGAAGAAATACCCTTTTACAAACCGACTTTTGTTGAGATAAGTAATATACTTTTATAAATTCCATTTTATTACAATAATAATAACATTATATAAAATAAAAATAAATTTATAGCAAAAAAAAACCCTAGAAGACTTATAAATGTAACTTAATTGTAAATAACTTTACATTGCAGCGGATCGGTCGTTTCGCAGTAATGGCGGGTTTACATGTATAACTTGTGTACATATATACGAACTACATACACTACAAATTGACATACGTTACGATTAAAACTCTAATAAGGCTGTTCACACGCGCAATGTAGCTGAACCAGACAGCTTTGGTAGACATAGTGTATAGCTAGTTAGCGTATTATATAAACTGTTTTATGCAATAGCATGTTTACACCGATCAAAGACATTACGATAGAGGACGGAAGAGCGAAGGAGGGAAGCAAGAGCCGGCGGCGGCGGCTTGGAATGGTACGCCTTGGAATGCCAGCCATTCACCAGGTAAGTCTTAATTTATTGCTAAAGTTATTCTCAATTTGTACATGACGCTATGAAAGCACAATCAATGGTTATCGGTTCACTCGACATTAACAAGGCACAGGATTGTCACGTCGCAATAATTTTACGCGACCTTATAAAAATAAATATATCATCCAAATACAAGTCTCGAGGTCGGGAGTCAATATAACTGGAAGTAATTATAAAACGGATTTTTTGTAATTTTTGTTTTTAAGCAACGAGCCGATTGTTTCAGAGATCAACCAAATGTTTAGCAACAACGCCATCCGTTTGTCTAGTAACTTTGGAAAACATAATAATTATTATATTGCACTTCACATGGACGTATATTGATCGAAGACATCATATTTATATCTTTTTATAATTTAGCTACCAATCTCTTCGTGACGCACGATTCTACGTGTGTTGTTAGCCGCTATTAATCTCCTTTATGTAACCGCGGCGTTCAAGTGTATGCATGTTTGGTTGTTTGTCTGTATCTTTGTATGTGTGTATCTGCGTGTGTGTGCATGTGTGTGTGAGTGCGTGCGGGGGTGTGTGTGTGTGTGTGTGTGTGTGACGTCACGTGACACCGTTGCGTCCGCCGCGGCGCGTTACATGTGTATGGTGGCGGCGGTGTAGCGCGCCTCGCCGCGCCGCCAGTTCCACTGCGACGGCCGGTACTGCGAACGGAAACATTCCATTCAATATTGAATGATGAGTGATGACTGGTGACAGATGAACACAAGTTAACCCAACGATTGAACGGGGCTCGCTTGCGAGATGCCCTCCCCAGCCAGAAAACCCCTGGGGAATGTCGGTGTCGCGGCTAGAGGAATCTGTTAGTTTGTCGCCGCCCCTAAAAAGCCTGGTTACGCTGTAAGGGTCACCTGCTACCAACCACGCTCTCTCCAAAAGAAATACCTCATTGACCTAGACAGAAGAATAGACAAGAAAGTTCATACAAACCATTTGTTCAAATTCTGGAATGAGAGACCTAAAGTTCGCAGACAGACATCGCAGCGCCAGATCGCCGAGAAAGGCAACGTAGTGTGTATCAAGATGGCGTCTATGATTGTAGAAGCCGTGGCACAGAAATGAAAAAATATCTTTTCTATTCTATTATTAAGATATAACTACCTAATATTGACTTAAATAACAATTGATTTCACTTACTTGACAACTGAATTGTAGTAAACGTCTAGATGTACTTTGATGAGAAATAAAGAACTATTTTCGCCGCTCCGCACGCGCCTAAGCCGTTTGAATGTCGAAGCCACACTAAAGCAAGGGTCGGGTCGACTCCGCAGATAAGTCCAACATAGTGCGTGTTCGGAATAGGGTTGATGAGGATTCCTCTTCCGCTTCCACATTTTACCGCTATCGCTTCCCCATAAATAAAAGTTAAAAATTTCTCTTCCGCTTTCGCTTCCCCATAAATTAAAGTTCAGAATTTCTCTTGCGCTATCGCTTCCTCATAAATTAAGAGGAATTTAGAAGGAATAGAAATGGCTCGCGAAATCTCTGGCGCGCAACAAATACATGAAATACTACGTAGGTACTTTGTTTTTATTAATAACAAAAAAGAATAACGAAGAGTGTGATGAAATACACTTAATAATGTGCTTGTTTCATCACACTTTTCTTTTCTTGCTCTTCCGCATCCTCTTCAAAGTCAAAGTCAAAGTCAAAATATATTTATTCAATAAACTCAATTAATAAGTACTTTGAATCGTCCAAATCTTTTTTAACCTACCACCCATTCAGGACATAATTTTTTAACTGTGGCAAAGAATGGGCGCAAGAAACCACAGCGCACAAAAGCAACGACATTTACAAACAAAAAAAAGAGTATGTCGTTACCAGGTCAATACAAAATATGAATTTAAAAATAAAAAAAAATGATGCAATACAAAATTACAATACAATGTAGTATCAATTAAATAAAGACAATTAGAAATAGCTGTTGGAGTGCTTGGAGCATTTCAGATCCAAGCTGTTTTGTCTTCTGTGTAAAAAATAAAAAAAAATGATGCAATACAAAATTACAATACAATGTAGTATCAATTAAATAAAGACAATTAGAAATAGCTGTTGGAGTGCTTGGAGCATTTCAGATCCAAGCTGTTTTGTCTTCTGTGTAATCTGACACTTTATAATAAGCTTTTTTATAAAGCTTTTCTTTGATTTTGATTTTAAATATATTAAGATCTAATTTCTGAATATCATTTGGTACTTTGTTGTAAAATCTTACACACAGACCCTTAAAAGAATTATTTATTTTATGGAGCCTAGTATAAGGCACTGCGAATTTGTTCTTACTTCTAGTGTTTACATTGTGAATATCACTGTTTTTTGAAAACATTCCAGTATTTTTATGAACACTTCCTCATCCTCATCCTCTTCTTTGTGCTATACAATTCCTCTTCCCCTTCCTCTTCCCCATAACCACATCCTCAACAACCCTATTTCGGAACGCCCTATGTAGTGTGACGTATACATCGCTGAAATACCTTGATGAAGAGCTGCCCGCTGCGCGAGTGCGGGTGCTTGAACGCGTACAGCGCCCACGCGGCGGCCGCCACCAGCAGCGCCGCCGCCGCGCACGCCGCCACCGCGCCGCCCACGCCGCCCGCCGGCTGCTGGTAGCCAGCCATGCTACCAGCCACTGCGCTCGATTTAGGCTGGGGTTCCGCGGTGTTGACTGTGCAAAGTTTATATCGTCAACCTTTAAATGTAGGCACTGAGCTCTTTATATCATCAACCTTTTAAACGTACAACACCTAGTGCTCGGCTGCAGCTCCGAAGTGTTTACTGTGCAACGTTTACATTGTCAATGTTTAATCCTACTATCTTACTAATATTATAAACGCGAAAGTTTGTAAGTATGGATGGATGTTTGTTACTCTTTCACGTAAAAACTACTGAATGGATTTGGATGAAATTCTGCATACAGATAGTTTATAACCTGGATAACCACATAGGATACTTTTTATTCCGATATTCCCACGGGAACGGGAACCACGCGGGTGAAACCGCGAACGGCCGCTAGTTATACATATTTCATTAAGTAGCCCAACTTTTAACGGTATACACTCCAGTAGCCCAGCAGGTAAATCTACCTAAAAATGATACATTTTGACTAATCGATATTGATCTTCATAACCAAAAGACAAAGTTCAGAATATATTTAAGTTTTATGGTAGGCTGACTTGCTGGTGTATGTAGTGAAGGCCTTTGCATCCACTCAGCAGAATGTCATGAAATAGACCTATGATGCTGATATTGTGTGGATCATCAGCGTTTACGTCACACTGGCTTGGCCCAGAAGGATAACGGCATATGGGCCATTAGGCCATAACTCACCACGCTGGCCGAACGCGGGCGAATGGGTTGTTTAGTCAATTTGAAAAGGTTCACTGCACAACGAAGGAAATTTATCTTATTTGTTTGATATTAGCATCAAAAAGGACATGTGGAGAGAAAACGGTGTCTATGCAACACCTATTGTGTCTGTGACCCCTTTTCCAAGACAAGAATAATGGGATCGGCCTATCTGGAACCTGATGATTTAAGACATCGCGGTCATGTTTACTGGGTTACTGTTAGGAAGGTGTTACATACAAAACACTGATGAATCGACGTGCTTTTGCGAGAGGGAGATCTCGGCAGACCCCACTAAGATAAGATAAGATTTGTTTTACGTGTAAAGGAGGCAAACGTGCAGGCGTGTCACCTGATGGGAGTAAACACCGCCGCCCATGGACCTTGGGCTTGATGAAGAAGTGGAGTAGAGCCTTCGAGAGGAGTAGGAATTGTGAAGGGGAGAGGGATGTGTTTCCGGTACTTTCACATCGATTTCGTGGGAGGGTGTTATTACGCCGGGCGAGTCGGCCCAATGCGTGCTGCAACGCAGCGTGACTCTACCACTCAGACAGTGTCAGTCATTCAGCACTAACCAGGGGCCACTGTAAACTCAAGGGACGCGAGTGTGCTTTGTTCTTTCTTTCTTTATTATCATGTATTGTATGAGTGTGTTGAGTGCGAGCAGCACAACACCGGTCGTGGTGGATATCCTTGGGGGAGGGCTTTGTCCAGCAGTGGACGTCCTCTGGCTGATGATGATGATGACGATGAGTGTGCTGGTTAAGTATTTTCTTTCTTTGTTTGCAAGACTTCTCAACTGGTATTGTTGTAGCATTTTCCATTTGCAAGTTTGCATTTTTCACTAATAATTAGTAATAAATAATAGAACATAGATCACATTTATTCAAGCTTAGAGTGGTAATTTTGCTTTGTTATCTCTAGTTTAAAGATACTTAGTTAATTTTTTTTTTTGATTTGTATGCATGCCGTGGCATCCTTAAATTGGAGCAACACCAGTGTAATAGACATAAGGTTTGTAATGTAAGAATGTGTTGGTGTATGCTTTGTGTCCTTTTTATTCATTTATTTATTTATTAAGGTAACAAACGGTCATAAACAGATTAATCAAATACAAGACAGTGGTATATAAGTAGACCTATAGTACCATAACTTAATAATGAAAAGGTTTTATCGGATGAGTTTATGAGAAACGAATTTTACTGTACAATAATATAAACATGTATTCAAATTTTGTAATATAATACATATACTCATAAAGCGTATTTCGCTTGAATATAAATATTTGTATCTATTATAAAATAAACATTACCAAATATAATAGAGAAATCAGATAGCAAAATGACACTTTACAATTACCTAAAACAATGTCTCGCGAACCAGTCTCCTATATAACTTACGTAACTATTACAAAATATGTCAATATTGGTCAAGTTTTTGTTATAAAAATCCAGAGAACGCCCAAGGAACGAGTTTTTTGTATAATTAGTGTGACATGGGTGAATGTAAAAAGTACTTATAGAACGTGAGGACGGACGAGGAACTTTAAGGTAAACTTTATCTAGAAGTGGACTACAAAGAATTTGACAATTTACAATTTTATACAAAAACATAGCATCGAGACAAGTACGTCTAATTTGCAATGAACTTATATTATATCGGGAGGCACTAGCCCTGTAATCGTCTGAAAGAAGTCCATCGCGGTAGTTCAATGATTTTAAAAATTTATTTTGTACTTTTTCGATGCGATCAATGTGAACAGCATATACTGTGGGCTCCATACTACATTTCCAAACTCTAAAATACTACTGACGTAAGTGTTAAATAAAGTTATCAATGTTTTTGTGTTTTTAAAAGGTTTCCCTAAACGGTTAATTAATCCAAGCTGTTTAAACGCACGCGATAGAACATTATCAATATGATTATTGAAGTGAAGCTTGGAGTCCAGAGTTATACCAAGGTCACGTATTGTTGAGACTCTTTCTATAGTGTTTCCAGAGAAATGGTAGTCATACACGAGCGGGTTGTGCTTTCGGGTAAATGTGATCGCATGACATTTTGCTGTGTTCAAGAAGAGCTGATTAGCTGCACAGTAGTTTTGAAATTTGGTCAGGTCATTTTGAAGCTCATTACAATCATTAAGTGAAGTAATAATTTTAAAAATTTTGGTATCATCTGCATACAGTAGATGATGTGAGTTTGCAAAGCAGTTGTGTACTTCATTTATATAAAGAGTGAAGAGATATGGTCCCAAATGAGATCCTTGAGGAATACCTTTTTTATGATAAATAGAGTGTGTACTCACGTGTCCTGACGTCGGTGCCGGCGTCGATGCCGTGGCCGTCGGTGACGTAGGCGCCGCCCGGCTGCCCCCCCGCGCCCCCCGGCTGCCCCCCCGCGCCCCCCGGCTGCCCCCCCGCGCCCCCCGGCTGCCCCCCCGCGCCCCCCGCCGCCGCCGTGCCGTTGGCGGGGCACGCCGTGGCGTTGGTCACTAGCGATACGTCGCAATCTGGTGGGACCATTCGTCACTCATAAAGTATACGCCGAGACATTTCAGCGGTTGTTTTCCCGCGGCAGAACGGTTTACCTTTTACCTTTAGTAGTACTATCGAATCATGCAAGTTATTTTTGACCAAAATGATAAAAAAAAATTCGACCTACCATACAAAACATCCTACATCAGCTGACGACATTAGTATGGGAGGTCGATTTTTTTTGTCATTTATGTCAAAATAACTTTTATGATTCGATAGCGCTCCGTCGCTAAATATCATAAAAGCAAAACATGATGTTCGCAAAATATCATATTAGCAAAATACCTTATTCGCAAAACATCATATTCTCAAATCACCACATTCTTACAATATCATTTTCTTGAAACATCATATTCGCAAAATAACATATTCGCAGCATACTGCATTTAAGGTACAGTCCGTTGTTTAAATTGTTTTATTAAAAACGGAATAAGTAACAAAATAAAGAATGTAATTTTTCTTAAACAAAACAAAACATAAACCCTATCTTATTAAATTATTTCTTAGTCCCTAATATAGGGATATTATGTACTAATTGCACATAAGCGTTTCAAGCAAACTTGAATGCATATTGTTTTTTTTACACAATCATTATACTTGTAATTTTTTTATTTTTTCAATTACTTTTCTATTTCGTTTTATATTTTGCAATTTGGCTTCCTTTTTTAGCAGTGATATGAACTGGTACATACTGGGTTTTGATGTAATCCTCGTGTTGATTCGGCGATGCCAACCCTCAACACCATTTGTTGTTCTATTCTTTTGGTCATGACAGCATAATATGTCACTACTTATCTTTTTCATCCATTGGCTGTTGAAGTAATCTAGAAATTTGTAGACACGTGGTGATGACATTTCAATGATGGTGTTAAAGGCTTCTGGCATCAATTTCGGAGGCAGTAAAGGCAAGAGTGAACAGTATTTTACTACTTTTTATTGATCTTCAGATTCTTCAAGATTTCATTTTTTGCTCATTTTGAACAAGGCGTTACAAAAATGATAGTTTACAATCTTTAACCGCTATATGTGGGAAAACCTCTTTGACTGCTTTTCTTACTGCTAACTCATTGTCGCATTTGTACATATTTATGTTTAATCTAAATTGTTGTTTTAGTATTAAAAACAACCTCTTGTATGTACTCTGTTTTTTATTGGGTGAAAGAGCAAAAATTATGGGTATGAAGTTCACCATATCATCATTCAGTGATACATCTACATGTAAACTATACATTTGGTAATAAGGAACTGGTACAATTTTAAAAGTACCGTCGCCATATAAGGTTTCGTTGGGTTTGAAATATTCTCGTAACTCTAAACGTGTTAACACTGAAAATAGTATTATTCTTTCGGACAAATAATATTCGTCGTATAAAAAAAAATCTTGCACCAAACTATGTGGCAGTTTTACATTTTTCGAGGCATTTGCTTTTTTAAACTATTCATTTTTAAAAAAATCTTACGAGCTTTATAAAGAGTATCCTTCTTAGATGAAAACAAAGGCATTTCATGCTCTTGGCCCTTAAAATCATAGTTCATTTAATTTTTTTCGAAAATCTTCTGTGCTGATTCAAAGTTATTGCATACCTCTGTTTTGCAATCGTCCATAACTGTGTCTATTAAATTACGCACTATGTTCGGAGAATCACAGGTGTGCTGAGCGGGTCGCATGATATCATTATTAGTATTTAGTGTTATGGAGGTGCGGCAATCCTTTTGCTTTGAACACCGCCAATTCGTCGTTCCGCATTTATTTTTTAAATATAAATTATATCTATATCCACCATGCAGTAAAATCATATTTTTCTGACTTCTAATGATTTTAATTTCACTTTTACTGCAACTGGGTTGATCCATTTCAGAATCGTCTCACATGAAATATTTATTAATATAAAAGATGACATTGTTATGACATTGTCATTACTCATAAGAGGAAATAATTCGCCGGCCAGTATTAGTGTAATGGCCGGGTCCCACGGCCTGTCTGAAGACAAGCCGCGCCGCGCTGTGGGAACGCTTAACTGCCACGCCTGTTGCGTCCGCAAACGGGCCGTGGGACCGGCAATGCCTGTCGCGGCTTGTAGCGGCTTGGCGCGGAGTGCCACGGCGCGGCGCGGCGCGGTGCGGCCGATGGATCGCACAGGCGACGGCACGCCGCGGCAAGCTTCATCGGATGCGTTGATTCCCACGGCCTGTTGGCGCGGTTGGGCGCGTGGAAAATCAGGCCGTCGGACCGCGGCTTAAGAAGTTTCGTATGTAGATTTAACCATGCCGTGTGGCGTCGGTCGTCAGTTTAATTTTTTTGGAGCCTAGTGTTCTTTTTTACCTTTTTTGAAAATATAATGTTTGGAGAATGTTGTGTTTTGCGAATGTGGTCTTATAAGATCATCATATTTTGATAATATGTTGTTATGAGAACATGATGATTTGCGAATATCGTGTTTTGCGAATGTGATTTTTTACGAATATGCTCTTTTTAGAATATGATATTCAAAGCATCTATAAACAGGGTGAAAAGATCGAATGCCACATGGATGGCAACTACCTTAAATATTGGAAATAGCATATCCTGTGTAAAGAAGACTTTCCTTTATTTTTAAAAACAATAAATTCTGCATTTGTGGATTTTTGAACAATCGCTTGTCTTAGGCGGGACTCGAACCAGTCAAATGCGACAAAATATAACATGGCGTATTTTATGATGCAGATCGAAAAGGTTACTGATAAGGTTCATTTTATAATCAACACAATCAAAATAACGGAAGGCCATGAAAACTAACAATTACCTTTTAATTTTGTGAAACGTTGAAAAAATGAATGATTCCCCAGAGATACACTCCCCGCAGAGACACTTTTAATAAAACTACGCTTTTACCTACCAATTTGTCCTCTTAGATACACTTTTCGGTACTGTTGTAAATATTGAGTCACCCGTCCTGCATTTTTCTCATTATATTTAAGTATATTAGTACGATATTAACGCTAAAAACATCAAATATTACTTATGTTTTCTAGAATAAAAATATGTTGTCTTTGTCATTGACATAAGCTATTAAAACTCACTCCTTAGCTTCCAGTCTTGCTTGTTCCTGTCGGTGCCGCTGGAGCATTTCTGGATGTTCTCACACCACGCGCACTGTAGAAATAAGCGGGCTTTTCATGTATGTACGAGTATGTATTGTTAAAACTCAAATTAGATCAATCTATTAGTTCAGTGGTCCACCGGGAGTGTTCCTCGACAGTGCTTAGTACTAGCAATATTGTATACAGCCGCAGCACTGTGTAATTTACGATCACGTAGTACATAGGCAGCACTATATAAGGCGACAGCTAGAAACCGCAAGAAACATCAAGGGTAAAATGACTAAAAAGAAATTCGTGCTTTTTTCATTTTTAATGAAATAATTCATTTTGCGAATTTTAAATGGAAAGGCTTTGAGTATCTAATTTATTTTAAAGCAATAACATATGACAAATTCGCACATATCGTAATAGGAAAATAAATGGGGTCTCATTGCAGGTAGGTACTTATCGCCCGGCTGACGCGGACGGGTTAAGAGACGGTTGGGTCAACGACCGGCCGCTGCCCGAGCGTTGTTATTAATCGTTATTTTTAATTGTTTTTCATTTTATTTTCATATCTTATTGCTTTAAAATAAATTAGATAGGTACTCAAAGACCTCATTAAAATTCACAAAAGAATTATTTAATTAAAAATGAAAAAACACGAATTTCTCTTTTGTCATTTTTGTAATGTTTAAGACACTTGACCTGACCAGCCCTTGAAGTTTCTTGCGGTTTCTAGCAGTCGCCTTGTATACCCTTAATTTTTATTTGTTTAAAAGAAACTAAGGGTGAGTTCTACCCATGAAACTCAACAACTTTCCCCAAGGCACCTATGTGCAAAAATGACAAAAAGATTTGGACCTCCCATAAAAAACTGTGCGATCACCTGACGACAATATGGGAGGTCGAAAGGACATCAGGTATATTTGACCCGAAAATGATTGGATTTCTCGGAGAAATAGTTCTGAAGTTAGAGAAATCTAACTTTTAGATTTTTATTGTTAATATATCATAGCATATACTTGAAAATGGGTACTTATCGCTTTGATTTGAATGCCATGCCATTTTCGATCTGTCAGCCAGCTTATCGGCTGTCAGTGTCACTGACATTGTCAATCACTGTCAACTAAAGCGTTTGGTTACAACCACATGATTAAATGAACAGAACAGAATTCCACACGCTCCATTTGAATCGTGTTTAATATTTGTTCTTTGTGTACAACAAGAAAGCATAATAAATAATTTTGATTTGAATCGGTAAGCCCACTTTTAGTAATTTTTGTCGAGAACACTATGTTCATTTAGCACATAAAGAAACGTTTCGTTTGAGTTAAAAGTGTTGCTATACTAGTGTCAGTGTTACTAAAGAAAAATATTTCAAACGTGAATATCTCGTCTAATAAAAATCTTTATTAAACTCTGAATAGTTTCCACGATCCACTATTTATATACCTACATTGTGGTACAAACAGAAATGCTATACATTTTTGGGTCTATTGTCAAAGGAATTTGCCTAATGTCCTTTGAGGTTTCGCAAATTGTCTGGTTCGCAATTTGTCTAGCGGGAGAACTGCGAATTTTGTTATTTTCGCACATAGGTTTCTTGGGGAAAGTTGTTTAGTTTCATAGGTGGAACTCACCCTTAATTTCTTTTAAATTAATAAAAATTAAGGGTGTGTGCACAATACATATATCTCACGTCGAATCCCGTGTCGTGTGTTAAGCAGGCGCCGCAGCCGCAGCACCGTGTGGTTGGCGATCTTGTAGTACATAGGCGGCAGAATATACTAGCCAAGGAACTTATACCTAAACTAAAATGTGAACGAGCTGCCGATTCACGGTCCGAGTGAGATAGCTTCGCGAGTGCCGTGTCTCTATCATCAGGCTGACATACGTAGATAGACGCTGATAAATCAACATGACCAATGACAGAGCCTGCCACCGTGTTACTTATATAGTAAGGGACTCACGGCTCTCGCAAGCGGTATCTCACTCGGATCGCGTTTCTGTCCTGAGCAAGTGATTAGAACTTAAGGTTTATAACAATAAGATCCATTTTTTAACGATGGCAAATTGTTCGTGCTTTGTCCAGATGAGGTATAAGTTCCTTGCTAGCTACATAATATATAACTGACGTTGAATCCCGTGTTGTGCGAGAGGCAGGCGCCGCAGCTGGTGTACTGCAGGCAGGTGGGCAGCGCTGTCAGCCGCAGGACCGTGTGGTTGGTGATCTCGTAGTTCTTGAACGAAACGCGGTGGTATTCGTAGATGGTCTTGCGCCGTACGTCTGGAATACGCAAGTGGTTAATATCTTCTTGGCGACCTATGTAGTCGAGTGGTTAGCACGCCGGTTCTGGCGTCGTCATCTCTCTGGGCTAAGTTAGCGTACCGGTGTACAGTTTTTCTAAATTGATAGTCTGGGCGTTTTTAGGTATATTAAGTGTGTTTATCCGTTGGCGCACAAGATGGTGGGTGCACAAGATGGCGGACGCACAAGATGGTGGCCGCACAAGATGGCGAGCGCACAAGGTGGCGGGTGACAAATGGCGGAAGAAAAAGAAACTACTCACAGAATACGATCTTGTCGGTGAGGTAGGCGTCGCTGATGCCGATCTTGACGGGGTGCGCGCTGTCGTCGATATCCTGCACGCGCACAGGCACGCTCTTGTACGCGAACGTGATGTCCCCGCTCTTCAAAGTCAAAGTCAAAATGTATTTATAGGTACATAGGTATACATACATGCATATAATCACGACTATTATCCCCGAAGGGTTAGTCAGAGACCAGGCAATGAGGACTGCAAAAGCAGTCCTCTGCCATAGTCTACTTCTCACTAAATAGCGACTGCATGTGCTCAGCGTCACAGATGGTGAGCCCATCGCTCTAAGCCGTTGGATGTGTGCAGTCTTTAGTCCGTTAGTCGCCTTTTGCGACACCCGAGGGAAGAGAGGGGGTGGTAGTAATTTTTCACAGCAACGCGAACGCGACACGGTGAGTTAGTATGTATTTATACAATAAACCTAATTATACAACTTAAATATAATACTGCTACTAATGTAGTAAAAGTAGTTCTGCGTTAAATCCCTTTTAAAAATGTTTTGTTTTTAATTTAAAGTCGTTTTAGTGATAGTAGTAAAAGATGTGCACATGCCAGCATGTCGGTCTGTCCATAATTGTCATATTTCTTTGATCGATCGATTTAAATTCATAAACCCCTACCATAAAGCTCAAAGTTTAATACCTAATTAAAACATTTTGTGTTGGGTTGACCCGCAGGCATCTGTCTAATATGTACCTATACTCCGTTTTTTTAGCAATAGAAATTGAAAGATAAAAAAGTAGTGGTAGTAAACCTTTTTTATGAACAACAATAAAAATGAACAACATTATAAAAATAAAGAGTATCTGAAAATATAAAAGGCCTAAAAGCAATTATTGATTCTGTGCTAAAAGTCGGTGTAGAAATATTTTTGTTTTACTGCATTAATTGACTCTACTACATCGGTGACTGTTAAGAACTTTCTCTGAAAGAGGTTAATTCAACGTGAATCAATCTATACATTTTCTCGTATGCCATAAAATAACGGATATAATGAAATACACAAAAAAAAATAAGCACTGTGAATCGTCCAAACATCGGTCATCTAAACACTAGATACACCATACCATAAAAAATACGTTTGTAAAACTGGTTCTAACTATTCATTACAATTTTGTTTTCGAACAATCACAACTACTTTTGATACTCGGCTCTATCATCACAATTGGTGTTAAATTTGGACGGCAATGTCAAATGAGGCGACACTTTTGAGAGTGCTAATGCTGTATCTAGTGTTTTTTGATATTAAGCCCGGCTAATGACCCCACTCCTGATGTTAAGTGGAAGTGAAGTCCAGGCGCGAGGACAACTGGTGCAGCGTAGCATCAGTCACCCTCACTCTGCCGGCCCACAAAGTGCCCCTTCACGGCTCGTTCGAAGGACCCTATATCATAGGTAGGAGGGAATACGTGTGCTGGTAGACTATTCCATCTTTTGGAGGTGCGACAAAGAAACGAGTAACCAAATTTCTTTGTGCGTGATGGAATATTAGAGACTGTGAATTGGTGACTCCGGAGAGCAGCACGCGTACTCCTATGGAGGAAGGGAGACGGAGGGATTAGGTCAAAGAGTTCTTCAGAGCACTCGCCATGGTATAAACGTAAAAGACGCTGAGTGACGCAATATCTCTACGCAATTGCAAATCTCGAGTGTGTTAGTGACCTCTGCATTGCCGATAATGCGCACAGCGCGTCGCTGCAATCTGTCCAAGGCATCGAGAAGGTACTTTGCGGAGCCGTGCCAAACGTGAGAGCAATACTCCACGCAAGACCGCACCTGTGTTTTGTATAATAGACACAACTGATCAGGCGTGAAGAATCGCCGCACCTTGTTCAGGACACCGAGTTTAGGCATTTTTAATCACAGCTTCGATGTAGTCCTTTTGGATCAGATCGCAGCGGATATCCATACCGAGCATGTCAATACTGCTCTGCAGGCATAGAGATGTACCCTGAAGAGAGGGAAGGGGAACGAATGGCGACTTTTTCGCTATAAACGCGCACACTTGTGTTTTCTTGGCATTGAACTCCACCAGATTATCGGAGCCCCATTTAGAAATGAGGTCCAACATCCGATCGAGCTCAATGACAAGATTTGCTCGCTTTATTTCGGTATCTACCCGCCCAGCCGTTGGGTGACCGTTATATCCCCCATGCACTGTGCTATCATCTGCATAGCAATGAATGTTTCCAAGAGGAACATGTCATTGATATGCAGAAGGAACGGCTTGGGGGATAGAACGGAGCCTTGAGGAACACCAGCGTTCACTGACATGAACCGCGAAGCGCATCCATCCGAAAGATCACGTATTCTACCCTCATGCAGGAAGCCAGCGATCCAGGTACAGAACTGAGCGGGGAAACTGTATGCCGGGAGCTTGGAGAGAAGAGCTTTGTGCCAGACCAGATCAAAAGCCTTGACTATGTCAAGGCTAACGGCCAGTGACTCACCACGCTTGTCAATAGCCTCACCCCAGAGATGTGTGACGTACGCTAAAAGATCACCCGTTGACAGTTTTAGCAGAAACCCATATTGACGATTGTGAATTAGGGAGTGATCTTCTAGGTATCGAATAAGCTGTCTGTTCAATATTCGTTCCAGAATCTAGCACAAGGCTGAAGTTACGGCTATGGGGCGGTAATTATTCGGATCTGACCGCTCTCATTTTTTAGGGATCGGTTGCACATTAGCTTCTCTCTAAGATTCCGGCACACAACCCGAAGAGAGCGAGAGACGGTACAGACGCGTTAACACAGGGGACAACTCCGCTGCACACATTTTCAAGACTATTGCGGGGATGCCATCTAGACCGTTAGCTTTCCTGACATCGATTGACTGCAGCTCCGCATGGACATCACACTGCCTGACTTTAATATCAGACATTGTGTGGCCACATTGAGAAATGAGGGTGGCTGTGCATTACAGTCATCGATTCGGAAGTTAGCAGCAAAGAGTTAGGCTAGGAGATCGACCTTTTCCTGCGGCTTGTGGGCGAAAGTTCCATCAGGACATCTCAGAGGTGACAGCGAGGGTTGGCAGAAGTTGGATTACACGGCTTTGGCCAGACGCCAGTAGCTACGGCTGTCCGTAGGATGCGTCAAGATTTCATGGCCTACTCGTGCAACGCGCTGGGCATCCGCTCTAATGTAGGCCCTCTTACACCACTTGGTGGCATTATTAAAGGCTGCTTTTAGCGAGCGATTTTCGTGATTCCCATGAGCTTTGCTTCTGATCCAAGCGCGGTATGCCGTCTGTTTGCTCTCAACAGCGCTAGCACACTCGCGGTTGAACCAGAGTTGCGCCTGCCTTTGCTGATGACATAGGAGTGTGGAATATAGTATTCCATCCCTAACACTATCTCATCAGCAACGGCAGAGGTGCTAGCTGTCGGGTCCTTCCCACTGAAGTAGCGCTGCCTCCAAGGAATGGATGCAATACTCACGCATACCGTCCCAGTCTGCCGACGCGTAGTGCCAAACCTGGCGTTTCGAAACCGCTGTTGGCGGACGCGATACCAAGGGCACTGTGCTGGATATCAAGCAGTGATCCGAGGAACCTACAGGAGCTCGGATCTCCACTCGGTATCCAGCAGGGCACCTCGTCAGCAGAATGTCGAGTAAGGAGGGCGCATGGCCAACTATGTCTGGGATCCTGGTGGGCTGGTTCACCAGTTGAGTCAGGTCATGCGTGAGAGCGAATGCAGTTCTACCAGCATGGCCAGTTTTGGAGGAACCTAACCACAAGTCACGGTGGGCGTTAAAGTCCGCTCCTGCGCATCATCTGCTACTCGACTAAGATGTTCAATTAGTCGAGTTGTCTCCATGTCGCCGTTATGGGATCGGTACACGGGGTGTACCACTAGTAAAGAGATGGAAGGTTCCTCCAGGCAGCGCAGACGGCGACAGCAAATATCCGCGCGAACGTATAAGCAAACTCCGGCTTTGGCTTTGGACAACCGTTTCTACGGGTCTCCCTGGTCGGCATGTTGACGAAGTCGTCCTGGCACTGGTTTGACGGAAGCCTCCACAGACCAAATACATCGCAGCATCATCCTCTCGAGCTCTGGTTATACGCTGGCTGATCCCGAAACGCGACCAACAAGCAGTCACTTGACGAGTTTTGCACCATGCGTACGGTGGTCACCAACCAGACGGGTCAAGCCCTACGTGGAGCAGGCCAACGCTTGAAAAAGTCCGTTAGTCGCTTCTTACGACACCCACCGGACGGAGAAGATGGGCGGCGATTAGTATTCTTTCTCCGTCAACGCACGCATAAAACAAAAAGATAAAAATGTTTAGATGATCGAAGCGTCCAAAATATGTTTTATAACCTACCACCCATTCAGGACGACAATTTTTAGCTGTGGAGCTGAATGGAAATGGATCCATATCATCCGGATCTTCTGTGCTAATGGGGGTCCCACAAGGGTCAATACTAGGTCCATTTTTATTCTTAATTTATATTAATGATTTACCATTTTATGCGGAAAACTTTTGCAATATTGTTTTGTTTGCTGACGATACATCTTTGATATTTAAGACTGATCGAAATAAAAATAGTTTTGATGACATCAACAGTGCCCTAACAGATGTGTTGAATTGGTTTACTACGAATAATCTTCAATTAAACGCGAAGAAAACCAAATGTATAAATTTTACTCTACCTAACGTAAAGAATATTATAGCATATAAAATTAAACTGAATGGTGAACTGTTGGACCTTGTTGATTCAACAGTTTTCTTAGCTATTACCTTAGATTCAAAAATACAGTGGTACCCTCATAATAACACCCTTGCGAGGAGACTTAGTTCAGCTGCTTACGCTGTTAGAAAAATTAGGCATTTTACAGACATGGAAACTGCTCGATTAGTCTATTTTAGTTACTTTCACAGTGTTATGTCCTATGGTATTTAACTTTGGGGTAAAGCAGCAGATATAGAAACCATTTTCATCTTACAGAAAAGAGCAATAAGGTCCATATATAACCTAGGATCACGTGACTCCTTTAAGGAGCTGTTTAAAGAAATAAATATTTTTACAGTTGCATCACAATTTATTTATAACTGTATTGTTTACGTGCGTCAAAACATATCTCATTTCAAAAAAAATGCGATATACGCAAACTAAATACTAGAAATAAGTATAAACTTGTAATTCCTAAATTTCGACTTCAGAAAGTTTATGGATCATTTATGGAACAAAGTGTCATAATTTACAATAAAATCCCGAACGATGTTATAATTTTGCCCTTTGACAAATTTAAGACACATGTTAAGGACAGACTTTTAGAAAAGGGCTATTACACTGTAAGCGATTATATCAATGACAAAAATGCATGGAATTAACATTCCTCTAGTTTCGCACACATTGTTCTAATGCGTTCATAGTGCCCGAGTAAAACTTTTAGATTCACTTTTGTTTTTATCTTTTATTTTATTATATAATTGTTTTACGATTATTGATTGTATAATTTCGTAACGACATATTGTTTTGTAAATGTCGTTACTTCTATATTATTATATAGCTGTGGAGTTTCTTGTGCCCGTTCTTCTCCACAGCTAAAAGACTTCCTGAATGGGTGGGGTGGGTGGGTGGGTAACTGTGCCTATCCATTCATCCATAAAAAAAAAATTAGACGATTCAAAATGCTTATTTTAAAGTTACTGAATAAAGATATTTTGATTTGATTTGATTTGAATGAGCGTGGCAAGAAACTGCACAGCTTTAAAACAGTAGTAACGACATTTACAAGAACAAAAAAACAAAAAATGTGTCGTTACCAAATCAAAAAATATAAATCATCATACAATACATTTAACAAAATATGAATTTAAATAATTATACTGTACAGGACACTTTATACAATTATACACAATTAGAAATAGCTGTTACAGTGCTTGGAGCAATTCAGACCCAAGCTGTTTTGTCATCTGTGTAATCTGACACTTCAAAGGTCAAGGATCATAAGACCGCCGGCGGTGGCGAAACAATAGATTTTCAATTGTCTCAAGGGGTTAATAATAAGCTTTTCTTTAATTTTGATTTTAAATTTGCAGTCTAATGTTTGAATCTAATTCATTTCATATATGTACCTTATGCAGCGTCACCGCGAACGTGAACAGCTTGTCGCTCTCCTCACGCAATGCCACGTTCTCCCAGAAGGCGGTGAACTTCTCGCCTGGAACAAGGGAGCGGTGTTATCTTATGTTATCTTACTGGGGCCTGCAAAGGTCTCCCTCTCAAAGCAGCACGTCAACTCATTAGGATCTTTTGCACAATAATGGAGCGGTGTTTAAAACGTTTAAGAGTATGGTTTATCACAGCGAAATCGATGTATTAATGCCAATCTGTAAGTGTGTGTGTATGCAAGTAAATACTATTTTAGCTGTGCGATGGCAGCCTATTATTAAAAAAATACGACCAATCCGTCTTCTCCTGGGTGTCGTAAAAAGAGATTAACGAACTCAAGATTCCAAAATCCAACAACATACAGCGGTAGCGGCAATAATATGTTAATTTTAATGTTTATGCTCCGAATAAATATTTTTTTATTTTAAAATACTTATATTATTCCATCTAATTTTTTTAACTAGCAAAGTTCCGTTATATTATCATAAAATTATCAATAGTTGGAACCCCCAAACTATTATAAAAAAATATGAAGGAAGGTAAGTAGAAAATGTCAGAAATGATTAATGTTTTTATATTTTAGCGTTTTATTAACGCTTAAATATACTTAAGTAAAATTTTAAACACTGAAAAAAGACGACAACCTCAGGCGGGAATCGAACCACGCACCTTCCGCATTCCGGGCGGCTGCCTTAACCACTTAGCTACCGAGGTCTGGCTTTCAACCGTCGAAATTTGTCAGTGCTTGATGCTTATGTTTTTAGTCAACATTGCTTCATCAAATCTTAGATTAATCTTAAATTTTCTCAGAGGTGAAAATTTCTGAGAAAATTTGTGTGAGTGACAAATTTCGACGGTTGAAAGCCAGACCTCGGTAGCTAAGTGGTTAAGGCAGCCGCCCGGAATGCGGAAGGTGCGTGGTTCGATTCCCGCCTGAGGTTGTCGTCTTTTTTCAGTGTTTAAAATTTTACTTATGTCAGAAATGCATATTTTATAATGCAGTGGCAGGCCCGACCCAGTTGCGGGTTGCATGCTCGCGTGCGACAGACAGGTGATGGCTTACCGAAAAATAAGGTGTTTGAGGCCACTTATAACGCTTACAACTCTTTCATTAAATGGTAATGGCATAGGTACTCGTGTCATGTTAAGTAGAAACCGTTTGACAGGTCGGCATTACTTTTTTTAAGTAAGTTTTAAAATGTTGAAAGTAGCACATTTTTTGCGGAATACCGAGTACGGGGCACTCAGCATTATTGATAGTTGGTTTGTAATGATGGATGCCCTTTCACAGCACCCCTGCTGTGTATTACTGTCCCCCGGCAGTAATAGGCTCCCACTTACTCTTTGCTTCACCAACGAACCGTGGAGTTTATAGGCGCATAATATGTGATGTCTCACCATCGTCAAACAGCTTTATAATAATAATACCTCATGATGAGAACCTCGTGAAAGCCGAGAAGGACAAGCTCAGTAAGTACCTTGACTTGGCTCAGGAGGTTACCGTCAAGTGGGATGTGGATTCAACCATTATTGTACCGATAGTCGTTTCGGCAAACGGTCTTTTAGCTAAGACCCTCGATCAACACCTAGAGAGGCTCTCGCTAAAAGGTTGGGTCAAGGGTCAGATACGGAAGGCAGTACTCCTTGACACGGCACGTATTTTCAGGAGGTTCCTTACTCTGACGCCCTAACCACCGATAGCTTGGGTCTAACCCCGCTGCCGGTGGCAACCTAGGTTAAGTTTTTTATAATATTTTATATTGTAAATATGTTTTTTTATTTAAAAATATTGTAAAAAAATTACTTAAGATATATAATAAATAAAGAGAATTATAATAATAATTTTATTTACTTAATACAGCAGATACAACAATATAATCCTTACTACCTATACGAGAAAAACCTGTATCGTAAGCAATTAAACCTTCTTTAGTTTAAATCACGCTGCATACAAAAAACAAAGAAAACATTACATAATTAATTAACAATCTAGTTAATTTTGTGTTAGTAAAAGTGGCAGAAAGTGAAAGGTCTTACCATAATCTAACGTAAGCAAATAATCAGTAATGTCCGCTTTACACTTTTTCATATTAAGAGGATTTAATGTTGAGAATTTTATTAATATTGTTATAAAAAAAACAGATAAGAACTCCTGTTGACGTTGTGCAAATGCTGAGTTACATTTAACATTTGTACAGACTATCTTTTCTTCGTTTGATCTCATAGATTTTTTTGAGTGGAGATTCTTTTGTAAGAGCACGTGTGGGCTTTCAAGGCATAGTTGGTGCAATTTATTTTTCCTATTATACTTAATACAATATAAGTTGTTTTCGAGAGATTAAAGAGTTAATATGTTGGAATTAAGCCATCACGTTACTATAGGAAGACCTCTTTCGGCCACAAGGCATGGTTCCTCCCAAGTATCTCCGTGAAAAATCAAAGCTGTGTCGTCGGCATATACAAAAATTTGTCCGTTATGTAAAGTTAATAGACACATGGCATTCATTTAAATCAAGAAGAGACTCGGCCAAGAACACTACTTTGCGGGACTCCAAAAGTGACTGGAGATTCGTCTCTTACCAAGTTATCAATCTTAACTCTTTGTACCTGTTATTAAGAGGCCTATTACATCTCGAATGTGATTTTTGCATAAAATGCCCATTTTCGCTTTATGTAGTAATTTTGCAGTTGATTTATCGTTTTTATCGAAATAGGATAATAAATTTGTGCATAATATTACAAATCTCCATTCCGTGAACATAAGTTGAATTCGGACGGCGCATCGCATTTTGTAGTAATTTTGCAGTTGTATTTATCGTTTTTATCGAAATAGGATAATAAATTCACTATAAAATCTTTATTCCTCATGAAGTAACAATAATTCTAACTCTTTGTACCTGTTATTAAGAGGCCTATTACATCTCGAATGTGATTTTTGCGTAAAATGCCCATTTTCGCTTTATGTAGTAGATTTATCGTTTTTATCGAAATAGGATAATAAATTTGTGCATAATATTACAAATCTCCATTCCGTGAGCATAAGTTGAATTCGGACGGCGCATCGCATTTTGTAGTAATTTTGCAGTTGTATTTATCGTTTTTATCGAAATAGGATAATAAATTCACTATAAAATCTTTATTCCTCATGAAGTAACAATAATTCTGGTATAAATTTTGCTCAATAATATTATCGTAGATAGGAGATATTCACAGTTAACTTATAGCGATTTTCAAAGTTTTTTGGTTTAGAATAAGAAAACAAACTAATTTCCAATTGGACAACGGGAAAGATTTTGCTAAAAATGTTTTTTTAATAAACATTATACGAAAAATTGATAAACAAACTAACCTAAAAGCTTTAAAATAGGTTTAATGTATATTATAATGGTTTATTAAATATATTTTGTGTTGAATTATTTAACAGTACTAAAAGATTTAGAAAATTCTTTTTTTAAAATTCCGTAATGTAACGGAACGGGGTTAATTCGTACATGGTCGGCTAAAAATGCACAATACATGAGAGAGCTAGTTAACATATCGACTCGACCATAGAAAATGTAAGTATCGTCTTCATTTGGAATGCTAGTATAAAATAGCGAAATTGTTTAGAATAACTGTATTTTAGTAATGTCATTTGTATTAAGTGAAAACAGTTTACATTTTTTTATTCGTATTCTTACGTTTTACCATAAAGTTACTATACCTAGCGGAATAGAGAAAAAAAGGGCTGAGGGAGCGAGATGTCATTAGCAATAACACTGTGGGATAAAAAGAGATGCGTGATGCGACGTAACAGAACCGTTTTTGGCTACTGTTTGACAGTTGGCCGCACTTATCAGCACACTGAGAATTTGGATTTTGTGAATTTTTCTGATATTACGTGAAATTGTGAATATTTTTGAGAAATAGTGCTTTAGAAACATGGTGACTTTTTCAGTAATTGATTGTTGTACAACACAGCGAAATAATCCCATAAAATGTTCATTTCACAGGTAAATTATTACAAACCGACTCCTTCTTACCTAGGATTTATTTATGCCAATGCGCTTCGAATTTTAACCACGAAATGTGATAATTCTCTTCTTTAAACATTTATTTATGTAAGAAGCAAAGATAGATTATACATAATGCAGAATTTACGAATAATTTGTGTAAAGAAATAATTTTCGTTTTACACTAGGGCTGTATCAAGTTATCGATATTTCGTGTCCACTGTCTATCACGTAAACGAATATGTATTATTGTTATTAAAGTACCTCTAAGACGTTTAGATATGAATTACCCGGGAATGTAATCACATTTAAGATACTTAGCCGATCCATAGGTATCAGTTTTTGACTGTTAGAATAGGTAATAACATTAGTAGGTAATTTATGTATCTTTTAGATTTCCTACTAACTTGAATACTAGAAATAGATGGCTTAGGCTAATTGATCGTCCAAACTGGATTCCCGAGAAAAGTTCATGTTTTCAAAGGTCCAGTTCATGTAAGCATTTTGAAGAAAAATATTTACAGACGCGAGGAGCGAAACGAATTTTGATGAAATCTGCAATTCCAACTAAGTTAGGTTCGGTAATCTTAAATAAAATTATACTATTCTTATGCTGATGTTTCATTAGATAGTAATGTCTACTTTAGCACCATGTACCTACATTCAACCCCTCCGTCGCTGAATAGTATAAAAGCAAAACATGATGTTTGCAAAATATCATATTAGCAAAACACCATATTCGCAAAAAAATCATAATCTCAAATCACCACATTCTTACAATATCATATTCTTGAAACATCATATTAGCAAAATAACATATTAGCAGAATACTACATTTTTAGTACAATTAATGCCATAATATTTAAGTAAATACTTTTCAAGAAATAAAACAATCCGATTGCATGTAATAACCGTATAGTGATATCAAACTCAAAATAATTCTTGTAATTTTAACAATTTCTTCGCTATTTTCTTACTTTTTTTTAATTTATCGAGGCCTTTCTTAATGGCCGGCAACGCGTCTGCGATTCCTCTGGTTTTGCGGGTGTCCATGATCGGCGGTGATTACTTTCCATCAGGCGACCCGCTTGCTCGTTTGACTCCTTATTTAATAAAAAAAATGGGCAAGGTCTGTGTGAAAGAAAAACTTTGGAAATTCCTCACGGGGCACGGGGTCGACGCGGACGGAGCCGAAGTCGCGGGCGGGTCGCTAGTTATTAACCGGTTCACTGTCCCGCAGACAACATAATATGTTAGTGCTTTTTACCGCCTTTACCACGGTGAATGCTCTGAGGAGCTCTTAGACCTCATCCCTCCCTCTCCTTTCCTTTCCAGATCGACGCGTGCAGGTCTTAGAAGCCACCCTCATACCGTGCTGACCATCAAGACACGTACCAAAAAGTTTGGACAATCGTTTTTTTGCCGAATTGCCCGTATGTGGAATGCGCTTCCCGCAGACGTGTTTCCTTCCTCTTTCTCTCCCGGGTTATTTAAGCGGGGCGTGAAAAAGCATTTATGCAGGCCGCCATAGTGAGAGCGTTCGGCATAGCGTGGTAGCGCTGTGACGAACGCTTTCACTTCTTGGGCTTCACTGGCTGCTTTTCATCAGGCAGAGTGAAGTTATTATGGCGTGCCACAATAATAAAAAAAAAATATGTTCCATAACAATTGATTAGCGTATTGTTTTATTTTTTGGACAGTAAACCTGTTAATAATATATTTTACCTCTAGTTAATATTTTATATGATTCACGTTCCCCCGGATGCCTGAAATCTAGTTTTCAGTTTCTTAAAGCCTCTCATCGGGGTGACCTTTGCTTCAGTAGCAACCTTACTCTCCAAATTCCTGCTCATCATACTGGCTTCCTCTCCAGCTCTTTCACTTTAACCACTATCTGTCTCTGGATTGCTCTGCTATTGCATAGCCGTCGTGCACAGAGCAATGTAGTGTTTAAAAGACTAGTGCATGAGCAGTTTTATATGTAAAGAAGATTAAATAAATAATAAAATGTAAAAGAAAAACACAATTTTTATCATAATTGTACTTTTTGTTAAGAAAATGTCGACCCTTAATTTGATTTTGATATGCATACTCAACATTGGATTAAAAAAAATACAGACGTATATTTTTATACGGTTAGCATAGATTTTATTTAATTTATTACAAGTAAGACTGTTCTTATTTGGTTTAAAAATATTTTCACTCGATGGTAACTCTGCCATTGACATTTGTGTGTCAAAAGGCGACAAGACGAAGAACTCTGCGAACTGTGCAGGTAAATCATTATTTTTTTTTTGTGTTTATTAACTTTTTATGAAATAAAAATACTTATTTTGTTTGAGAGATACGTAAACTTAAATATTACGTTATTTTCAAGCCCCGACTCTACTTGATATGAACGTGAATGATCGGTGCACATGAATGTTGAGCCCACTTAACATAATCAAGTGATTGGAAATTTACTTTGCAAAGTTATATTTAAGTATACTCAACAAAGTCGCATGATGTGAATTATTGAATTGGATTAGTTTAGGATGGTTTTGTGTGTTATTTTATTTATTTGGGTTGGTTTTTCTTGTCAAATTGTCCAAACTGACTCAGAAATGCTGCTGATAAACTGAAAACGGACAAGGACCTAAAAACTAGGTAGAGGAGCCTTTAGTCAGACTGTTTGCAACCTCAAGTGCGTTGTTCTAGCTTCAAGTTACGCTGACGCATATCCAAAAACGAAAGCAAAACGTTACTGTAAGGAAAAGAAGCAACGAATTGATGTTAATTACCCAAACTTGGTGAAGCACTACAATGCCCATACCTAGCCGACATGCTGATCGCACTATATAGGACCGAAATGAAAACAAGGCGCTGGTATTATTTCATATTTTCACAACTTTTGGACATCAGTGCATCACTTTACTATTTACTGTAATTGGTGTTCATCATCATCATCATCATCATCAGCCTATAAACGTCCCACTGCTGGGCACAGGCCTCCCACGTGAACAATAGCACGTGGGGATATTGGGCCATAACCCACCACGCTGGCCCAATGCGGGTTGGTGGGTTTTAACGACTGCCATCTTACGACAGCAACCGGGACCAACGGCTTAACGTGCCTTCCGAAGCACGGACTAATTGGTGTTCGCACCGTTGTATTTAGAACCAAATAAATAAATAAATAATGCTTGGGTATTTTATAGGCGGGATATACAGAGGAAAGATATTAAGAAACTTAGGGCTTTAAAAGAATTCAGACTTGTTAATTTAACAGACAGAGTCTATCCTAAGCCGCTATTCTACCGCCGGCAGTCTTTTATGATCTTTGACCTATTTCACGAATAGGATGATAATAGAATGTTAGTTTGCTAATATGTTTCAAAAATATGATATTGTAATAATGTGGTGAATTGAGATGATGATTTTTTGAGAATATGTGGTTTTGCTAATATGATATTTTGCGAACATCATGTTTTGCTTTTATGCTATGCAGCGACGGACGGATCCCATCCTATTTTAGATCTATTAATACTATTACTGTTAGTAATTAATATTATCAATATCGATATTAATTTAAAAAGCGACATGACGTACATCACTGAACGCATTTTTAAACAATTTGACATACACAAATGCCATCTTATTTCGGTTTCGTTTGACAGCTCATGTTTGTTGCTCTATTCCGTTAGGTATAGTACTTTATGCGTTTCACCGATGTTTCGTGAGTGATTTGAATGAGATGTGTATTATTGTGTATTGAGAATAATTAGTCTTATAACATTTTTAAGTAAAATTCAGTAATAAAGTAAAAATACCTTTTTTTTCAGATTTGTGATGACCCTAATTGGTTTATTATTGAATTTTTTGCATTTAAAATGCTATAAAGATATAGGATAAAATGTTTACTAGAAAAAAACGCGTTGATACCATGGCTTTCAGCGTATCAACTACTAGAAAAAATTCAACGAGTCTTCTGGGGTCTCGGTATCTTAGCGGTTAGAGCCGTGGACCGGCAATCCAAAAGTCACAGGTTCGAGCTTTCCTGAGACTGGTAGTTTTTTTCTTGTAAACGTTTTATCCTGACGCTAATTTGGTTTGTTTACATAGATTCTTTCTCGTGTTTGGCTGCAGTACAAGTATGGGGCACTCACCATCGTCGGACAGCTTGATGGAGCTATTAGCATTGAGCGCCGTGTCAAAATTGGCCATGAGCGGCGCGATGTACTGCGTGGCCGCGAGCCAGGCGTGCGTGTGCTCCCCGGTGTAGATGAAGCCGCCCGTCGCCACCGTGATCGTCTGGATCCAGTTGCCGTAGAACGGGAACGGGAACGACAGCTTCACCGTCTGCGCGGCGAGACGGGAACATTAAAGATGTACAATATGCATAGTACACTCGCGAATATCGTCAAGGGTTAGAGACTTAGGCAATGAGAGTGCTCCGCCACCACGTTTTACGGAATCGCAGTTCAGCTCGACGTATAAGCTGGCTTAGTCCGTTGTTAGTCGCCCTTTTTGACACCCAAGAGTAATAGTAGGGTTGGCAGTATTTTTTATACAATGTGTATTGGCATGCACTGTACAAACTTTAGGGGTGGATTCTACACACAAATATACATAATAAAACATTACTTACACATAAAAAATTCTAAACTCTATAGTTTTAGAAATGGCAGCCTTATCTTTGATTTTTGCTTGTGTGTATTAAAAAAAGAATATCACGAAAAGTTGAATCATGTTCACTTCAAAAAAACCTTATTGAAAAAGGTGAAACTAGTCGCAAGTAAATAACAATCAGTAAGGTAGCCAAAAGTTCGAACATCGGTAGAAAAAAAATATTCATTCGGATTTAAAAAAAATAAATTTCAAAAAAACACATAGTAACCCATTAACCACGTAATTTCCACTATTTTAATATATTTTTTAAATATTTTTTTATGATATATATTCGAGCTTAGAATCCACCCCTAAAGTTTGTACAGTGCATGCCATTACACATCCTACTAATATTATAAACGCGAAAGTTTGTTAGTACGGATTGATGTTTGTAAGCCCCTTTCGAAAATTTGCGTAGCCTTGTGTACACAAGGCTACGCAAATTTTCGATACTCGACGATTTTAGTCTCCAAGCGACTAGCGCCATACAAACCCATTGAGGTTCGTACACGAGTCACGTCGCCGACATTTGTCCCGCGACTCCAGTTTGTATGGCGGTAGTCGCTTGGAGACTAAAATCGTCGAGCGTCGAACATTTGCGTAGCCTTGTGTATGAAGGGGCTTACTCTTTTACGTAAAACTACTGAACGGATTTGGATGAAATTCGGCATACAGCTAGTTTATAACCTGGATTAACATATAGGATACTTCTTATCCTGATATTCCCACGGGAACAGGAACCGCGAGCGGCCGCTAGTTGTAACATACATTGGTTTAGCAACGATGAGCCGTGTGCTATAGCGGCGCACTTCTTGCTCTTCTTCGTATCGATGGTTCAACATCCACGCAACAAACCCTTAAATAGTTTTGGCCCAATATTCCGCTGTTGCCACCCCAGGAGGAGAAGCCTCATTTATATCTTTCAACGTGCAGGTGTAAGGGCAACGCGGGCATGACAGCAGATGCCGCATGTCTTGCTCGGGAGCGCCACACTCGCACCGGGCAGAGTTCAGAGCAGTATAACCCCACCTGGCCATATTCGATCAAATATTCCTACTGACACGCCTCTCTTCCCGTGGGTGACGTAAAAGGCGACTAACGCACTAAACACTGCAAACACATCCAACAGCATACATCGGCGATGGGCTCACCACCAATCACACTGAGCACATGTGCAGTTGCTGTATGGTGAAAAGGTGGGGTTACACTTACACCCACTTGCCAGAATTTCATCTGCTATACTGGTCAACAGACATAATATTGGTTCTCATAATTTCATATGTCATACTCATTGTTTACTATATTAGTTACGTGCTAGAAACTTTGTTTCCCATAAAGTCAATTTCAATAATATCATTTGTTATCATCATTGTAAGCCGTTATTATCATATGCCATAACATCATTTGCCATCGAAATTGCTTCCAAAAAATAATCATAAAATCGAAACGATAAACGATAAATAAATAGGTTTAGGTTTGGTTAGGTTAGAACATGAAAAACAACGCACGAGCCGAGCGCGCAAAGCGGCAGCGGCCGGCAAAGTGCCAGAAAGCCAATCGCTGGCGTTGAATTATTCTGTTAAATAATATTATTGCAATTAATAAAATTGATAACAACACGTACGGCACTCGTATCATTATGGAATCTAATGTATGGACAAACAAGAGTATGTCACATAACTTTTATGGTAAACAAACAATTCGCGCAAATGAAATTCGGGCAAGTAAAATTATTGCTTATAATTTTCGGGCAAACAATAAACAGCCGAAAAGGTGGACCGTGGCAGCGGACTGCTTTAGCAGTCCTCATTGCTCTGACTAACCCTTCGGGTTTAATAGTCGTAAGTGTACTGCCGCAGTGCAGCAGTGCCGCAGTGCAGCAGTGCCGCAGTGCAGCAGGCGGTACTGACCGTGGCCCTGCGGTGCGAGTTGCTGAGCATCTCGTGCGGCGCGGCGGCAGGCGCGCTGATGTTGGCCCAGTACTCGTTGAAGTAGTTATCCTCGCCGATGAAGGTGCTGTTGTAGAAACTGTGGTGGTCCTGTCAAAGTCAAAGTTAAAGTCAATGTCGAAAATCCTGTATTCAATCAAACTTTAATTAAGGGGGTGCCGCGCGATCGCAAAAACTTACATAAGTCTTAATGAACTTCAAAGCAAAATCAATCATATTAATATTTATAATTAGAACAATTCTGCTTTGAAGTTTCAGACCTAGTAATTTAATTAAAGCAATGTAGTGATGATGATAATTTATTAATTGCAATCAAATTGGATCAAATCACATAATTAGTTAGTATTACATACTAATCTAACCTTGATTGAAATAAATGCACGCAATATACACCGTGAGAACGAGATATGCGACAGGCTTAAACTACGTATTTCTGATGATCTGATGACTAGCAAATACTGTTAATAAACATAGGTCCAATTTTGCCATTTTAACTTAATTAATTTCTGATACCAAAATAAATCAATTAACTACTGTACTTCATTATACAATTCCTTAGTGTAGAGAGAGTGAATAGGAAAACTTGACACTGCACGAACCACCCCGACAAGATACGACAGACGGCGAGTGGACTGTCACGCCGGTATGGCACTTGACTATTTGACATTTCTCGCTTCTGCGTACAAAGTGGCTAAGTCATCAGAACAGTCACAATTAATAGGGCGTGTTATCCTTTAGATTTTTTAACTTGAAAATTATTAAAAACAACGAATATATCAAAAGTAAGCATTGTACGACTATGTGTTATACCACTTTTTTGACTCCAATTAAGAGGGTTTCGGTTTCCCATACAAACTTCCAAGTCGACATTTTTAAATACCAATAAGCCAATTTTAATGAAACTTTGCACGCTGTAGCAAAATACAGGGATCTAAATAGTTTGTTGTATAAACATTTTTAAAAAAGGTTTATTCAGCTGAGTTATTGCGATTTAAAGTCCACTATAGAAAGTTTAAAATCGCATTAACTCAGTTATTTAAACGTTTTTTAAAAATGTTTTTAACAAACTACTTGGATCTCTGTGTGTTACTTTAGCGTGCAAAGTTTCATTGTAATTGGCTCAATAGTTTTTAAAAATTTCGACATGGAAGTTTGTATGGGAAATCGAAATGCGTAAACCTTCATAAGTTGTATAATCGAAGTTTGTCGCATATCTCGTTCCCACGGTGTATATATTAAACTAAACCACCTAATAACACATTATTGGAACAAAAATTATATGTATAACTGGCAAACGTATAAATTGCAAATATACTATATTTGCAATGCGGGCCAGTTTAGCGCAGTTAATCTATAAAATAACAAACAGGTTACATAAAATACAAGTTATACATATAATTTGTATTTTTAAACCCATAAAATTTCATAGGTGGAACTCACCCTTAATTGCATTAAAACGAATAAAAAATGAGGGTGTAGTTTAGGGGAAATAGCAGAATTTTACATTACACACAACTCCTATGGTTTCCGTCAGGCATTAGCATACATAAGGGGGATGATTGAAAATAACGAAAACATCTGCTGCCTTTGGAAAGAAGGCTTCGACGAATAAATCGTTAAACAATAGCGTCAATCCGGTACAACCGGTTAGTTTGCTTTTAATGATGTTATTATTAAATCATTGTACTTTTTTCTATAATTAAAGTTATCACAATCGAGCGGTTATATCGTTAAACTAATGATGTTATTCAACCTTCATACAATAAAGTAATAAAAGCTGTCTCGAAAATGTTTTCTTCTATCCTACTAATATTATAAACGCAAATGTTTGTGAGTATAGATGGATGTTTGTTACTCTTTCACGTAAAAACTACTGAATGGATTTAGATGAAATTCGGCATACAGATAGTTTAGAACCTGGATTAACATATAGGATACTTTTTCGCACTTTTTTACAGAGTTCGCTTGTGACCACGGCCGCAGCATCGCGGCCGAAACGTTAAGCAGTAAGTAGATATGTACTTACTTACAAAATTAATCGTGTTTAGTCCCGTTAAAACAGTTTTAATGCAATGCAACGCGATAGTTTAAAGTCTTATCTTAGGATACTTTTTATCCCGATGTTCTCACGGGAACAGGAACCACGCGCGCAAGCGGCTGCTAGTTTTGATATCAAATATTTAGACGTGGTTAACGCAAACTGCTTAGTTTACGTTAAGTTTTATAGCGGACGTTTCGTTAATTCCTTAATGGTAAATCCTACTGAGTATCGAATGGACTAATTAACTATTTTCTAAACGGACTAATTAGTAAGTACAATAATTTGTAAAAAGTCTAGTTCGCAATAGAAGTCTACACATGACATGACACGGCTTAAAAAAATCGTAAGTTAACATTTTACACTGGCGGAACTTTACGTTTTAATACCATAATAATGTGTTTTATTTTCATTAATTAACTAGTGGCCCGCGCGCGACTTCGTCCGCGAGAGCCCGTAAAACCCGTGACGAATTAAAAAAAAATCTGGCAGACAAACCTTGTCCTGACAATTGGCTATTTGACAGTTGTAACAATACAATATAAAATATGTCGGATATGGTACTCGTAGTTTATAATTTAACGATAGTATCCAATAGTTATTTTTTATTAAGATCATTTCTAAATATTTAATTTTACAAAATAAATTTGCAATTTTTATCTGTGGATTACAAGAAACACGGACGGCCATGATTGAGCTTCGTGTGACGTCACATTTCACAAATAAACAAAAACTATCTGTCTGGTTTCAAGATAAAATTTCATTGTTAGTGAAATGTGACGTCACAGGACTAAATGTCACGTGACCAACCGTTTTCGCGCGAAATATGAAGTTACTGAAAAAATAATATGTTTTATTTTCTATTTATAAACCTTTTCCAGGAAAAAAATTATTGTACGGGGTATAAAATAAGCGTTGGTAATTTTTAAAATACTTATCCAAAAACTGTCAAGTAGCCAATTACAAACACAAAAAAAAAGAATTAGCTAAATGGTGCAGCCATTCTGAAGTGATGCTGATTTTATAGATTCATCCAACATAACCAAAGCCAATACATCTATAAACAATATAGTTACTTTTTAAACTATTATAAAACTAACTAGAAGCACCTATTTTTTGTTTTATTTTAGTTTAGAATGGAACAAGACAGTTTAAAAGGGGTAACTATATTAGAAGACTTACATAAGTCAAATTGCTGAGATGTCTCTCCGCCTTGACCCGCTCCGGAGATTCAAACACGTCTGTGTAATCTGCAACAATAAAGGCGACCTGCATATTTGGGGTGATACAAAACGAACTATGACGAGTTTGAAATGTTGCCATTATGCAACTTTCGCAATAACACGTCACTGGAAATATGATCAAATTAAAAAAAAACATCTGCAGGTCCTCCGGGGTTGTTCCGTATTCTTCCTACTTCCGGATGAGGAAAAAAAATTTACTAGTGGGATACTAGTAAATTTTTTTTTTCCCATCCCATTTCTAATCCTTACTTAGCCCACAGCAACCCAAGTAGCAAAATATTCCTTTATCATTATACTAATAAAACTCCTAAACAGGCAATGGTGACAAACCCTAATACTTATAATCGCACTCCACAAGCTTTAATATACTCAAGATTACTTGTTCCTATAACTAAGCCTTACAATTTACTTCATGATTAACTTAAAAGGCGATCAAACCTTTTTCGTTCTTGAGAAAATCCAAACACGATATATCTGCTACTATTTTTTTTACAAGGATATGTATACTAGTGTGCTGGATATCCTGGCTGCAGCATCAGCTCAGCGCGTTGTCACCATTGCATTGTATGTAGAATTAATTACTGATCAAAACAAACCCAAACACGACATAGACATTATCTGCTACATTTTTTTAAACTGTACTAGTGAGCTAGATATCCTGGCTGCAGCATCAGACCAAGAACCCCATAAGAACCATTGCTAGTAAACCTACTTTTAAATAAAAAAAACCGCACTCAAATCGGTTCATCCGTTTAAGACCTACGGTGCCACGGACAGATACACACACAAACACGTCAAACTTATAACACCCCTCTTTTGGCGTCTCGCGGGTTAATTTAATTTTATCATTTATTTATAAAAATAACGAATCAGACAACCACAACCAGTGACAGAAAGAGCTAACAAGTCAAAAACACATATCGTTTTACCCTTGTTATGTATAGCCGTTCAATCAATTCATAATGAATGATGAATTATTGTGCTAATATTTATAAATACGCCATGATAACAATTTTCAAAAAAGGAGAACAAGAATACAGTTTTATAAAAATCAAATTAATCAATCTATTTAACGTTAACAGCTAAAAGGCGAAACGAAACGCTTTGGATGACAGAGAACTGCCGTACGAAAAGAAACGTGTATTTATTATATTAACCTATTATTATCCTAAGTTGTATTTTTCCTGACTTTAAAGGGAAACTACGATAACATGGTTAGATTTAGTGAATTTTGAGCTATTTTGCCAGTACAATGTATGTATTTATAGATTCTCAAAAACAAACAGTTCCCAAATTGGGTATTGTCCTTTCTTTATAGTGTTACTTGGTATTCGTACAGTTGGTTGAAATACTTGTACCTAACTTTACAATTGACGGGGTATGAAGGGAATATATCGAGATCGAGCTACCGGACGCGTTACCGGGTATTAGAAATAAGTGATTGATGGGTATTGCTATGGCACACTACTGAAGCACACTTCGTTTATCTTGGGAATGGATCCCAGGACCTCCAGATATTGGACTGAGCGCTTTGCCACATCACCTGTTCGGTTTTGTTACCGGTTGATGTCAGATGAACCGCTATGATGGTTGGCTATGACATTTTTTGCACAAAATTTCACTTGCCTACATAACATAATGCAACAACAAAATAGTATTATATATAAGCCTTCACTTGCACTTATTGACGTCAAAGCTAATAAAATAACAGTTGACTAAAATTATGATAAATCTAAACAACTGAATCAATCACCAGTTCCGGTTTTGGGAAAGCCTTCAACTGAGAAGAACTAGGAAGAAACTCAGGAGGCTTGCTTTCTCCACCTTAGTAATTGTATTGTATAAATTGTATTATATGAATTCTTGAGCATTGTTGTTGTGGAGAGTTAGGTAAAAGTAATCTTGGTTTCTCAACTATATTGTCACACGTCAGGTGCTGACGAATTAATGTCCAGCTATATACAAATACAATATATTTTATAATAAGTAAATACGGGTGTCAACCATGCAACTGAAGTCCGTCACAAACTAAAACTGTTCCTAACCCCCTCTCACTCGTGACCCTGACCCTGCCACTGACCCTGAGTACCGCCCGTTGCGTTTACAGTTCGATCACGTTATCGATCACGTTCGAGCAGCGGCCACCCATCCGGAACTGTTTTATTACGGCTCGTTGAGGTCCTAATCACGAGTGATGGCCGAGCCGCGAGGCGCTCCCGGCCGCGTCACTCTCAAGTCTCCTCTACACGTCTACAGATGCGTCCGCGGACATTGGCAGATGCATACGCATGTGAATTTCCATGACTGTCGATGAGTCGATCAGTCTATGTTCATTCTGGGCAGACACAACTCGCACTCGCACATACTAGTTCCTATGGCCACCTTCCAGTTCGATCATCAGATCAGCACCATGTCATCATAATATTGCATTGTCACGCAATTTACACAAATCACAAATTAATTGAAATAGGTACTTAGTTAATTAACTACTATATTGATTTATACGTAGTATACCTACTTACAAAATTTATATTCTTGTGATATTTATTTATAGGATTCCACAGACAGTTTTCAGCTTGATATAGCTCAATAAACCTAAAAGTTTCCGATCAAACTGATGCGTTGGCAGACGTGTGGACAGACGCGCAGGACGTTGGCGCCGAATCCCTTTGATGCGTGTCACAAAAACCGACAACAGTCGGATGCGAGGCAGATGCATCTGCAGACGTTAAATACCTACCACAGACGCGCAAATCACCCCCTCTACACGTCGGCCGACGCATGCCATCTGCGGATGCGTCTGCCGTGCCGACGTGAAGAGGCGGCACAAGTAGAGGTGGGCGTTAAAAGCAAAAGCACTTAAAAAAGTATACTTTTAGATAAAAGTAATAAGCATGCTTTTAGGTTTACACTTATTATGCTTTTCACTTATAAAAGTGAACGTCCCGCCATCTATGAGGTCTCTATAAAACTACATCAATACTTCCAGTATTTCAGATTTTTTAGCAAATCCACGATGATAAACTGCCGAATGAAATAATTAAAGAAAAATATAAAAAAGTTCAAAACTTAAATGCTTTTTGCTTTTTAGCTTTTTACTTTGAAAAAGCTGTAAAAAAGTTGTCTGTCTGCTTTACGTTTTTCGTTTAAACACAACGTAGCCAGCTTTTTGTATGTAAAAATTCTTTATTCGTTAAAATAAAATAAGCACTTTTTCCCAACTCTAGGCACAAGACCCTCGGCCGGTCTGAACTGAACTTGATATACATACATACCTACATACATACAAACATTCACCACTCTCAATCCCCAAAAGGTTAGTCAGACTCTGGGCCATGAGGACCGCAGAAGCCACCCACTGTCAAAGTACTTACATGTTTCCCCAAATTAGCAACTGCACATGTGCTCAGCGTGACAGGTGGTGAGCCCATCGCCGCTATGCTGTTGGATGTATGCAGTCTTCATTCCGTTAGTCGCTTATTACGACACCCAAGTAGGGTTACCATTTATTATTATTATTTCAGCCATGGTCGTCCCACTGCAGGGCAAAGGCCTCCCTTCCCTTTTTCCAATCTTCACGATTAAGGGCTCTTGATGGCCAGTCTTTGCAGTAGGAGTCTAGCTCGTCGGGTTACCATTTAGTAATTTGAAAAGTCCTGACAAAAAGCCTGACATCTCGATACAAGTCCGGACTTTTTAGTCACAAAATAGAAACGTTACTACCTTTTTATATTTCGTTTTTAGATAAATGAGAAGTTAATAAAGATTAAAGTTTTATTTAATATTATTAGTACAGTCACCAGCATTAAGATGTGATGCGTTAAAATATCTGATCATTGGTGGAAGGCATTTAAATAAGCTTAGATAAGCCTTCCACCACAATAATCAGATATTTTTGCAGGCCGTCGATAGTCACATCTTAATGCTGGTGACTGTACCTATGTAGTTTTGTTACTCTTATCCAAAATCCGGACAAACTAAAGAGCCGGACAAAGTCCGGACTTCAGTATAAAAATCCGGACATGTCCGGACTAATCCAGGGACTAAAAGAGGGGGTGGTAGCATTCTTTGAGTAAGCCGCTACACACAACTCACTGATAATAGAATGCAACAAAGTTGGCGGGTTTCCACAATGCTAAAGTCCTTGTAGTAGATAGCTACTACCGAAGTTTGCGGTCTTACATTTTTTTTTTTCTCTAGCCCACTCACTGCTTGGCAAAGGCACCAAAGGCCTCCCCCAAGTCCGTCTTACCTACGTAAAAAAATGCTGAACATCGTAGCTTATGGGCACTTTGCTATCTTACTATCTCCTACTTTGATACAGGGCTCTACTGTCACCATTAAAGCAGTATTTTAACTTTACTATGCAAATTCCCATTCGAATTTTGCTTGGTAAGACCTCGGGTATTGTGTCGTGGATCGACAACTTTCGTAAAACTAAAACTCTAATTTGATTTTATTTACTTACATTTTTCTCTCTCTATTTTGCCAGTCGGTAAGCTAGACCACTTGTTACTGATACAGAAAGAATATTAATGGTTTTGAAATAAATGTTGCTTTGATTTCTATACTGGTAACACTCGTAGTAAGTAGTTAAGTTTAAGTTAAATATTGTTTATTTTATACTAAGTAGTTACTTTTAAAATGCATGTTAGGTATTTATTCTTTTAGGTACCTAATTAATTCAACCACATAAGGATAGAATTGCATTTTTGCATAAAGATAGCTTTGTTAGTCCTTGCTTATCGCCTGAAAAACAGGAAAACCATAGTTGCCAGATTTGTGTGTGGTTTATCTGCATTAAACATTAAATAATCCGTTATAATTAAATTGTAATTAATGTATTCTTGATAAAGATTTTATTGTTTAATGAATATTTGTACACCAATGTAATTTAACACACACTTTGTTGCGATAAGTTGTGTGGTTATATCACAAATTATTTGTGTTTGTGGCGGCGTAGTGTGAGGTTACGGCGGCGATAGGAAATCGGTATAGGAAATAAAAGTAGAAATATATAAATTTTTGTGTTGCTTTGCATATCTTCATACAGTTTTTCCTTACTTACTCCTAAATTATAAATCCAATCAAGAAAATGACAATTATAAAATGTATTGCTTATAGATGACGGAACACGAAGGCGCACTTTTTTTTCGAAATTAAATATTTTTCTTTCATCATCCTACGTCACCCTGTCAGTATGAAAAAAACTATCTTTAGTGCGGCGCCTGCGTAAACTGAGGGTCTGCGTTATGTTGTAATTAACAAGTCTCATAACTTCGTAAACACCCATCGCTCGACATCGAGCGAAATAAAATTAACGTCACAACTATTAGGTATCGCCTAAAGGTTTTTTTTGGAGTGACCTTTACAGCGTAACCGGGCTAGTAGGGGCGGCGGCGAGAAACTTACAGGTTCCTCAAGCCGTGACACCCAAATTCCCCAGAGGGTTTCTGGCGGGGTAGCATCTCGCCGCAAGCGAGTCTCCGATCCCCCCCAGATTCTCTGGGGGTTCGAGTAGTTCGAGAGCGGGAAACCCGAGGGCGCCTCTAAGAGGCACGGTACCTCGGCTCGGGTCACCTTTATTGGTACCTACCCCCACGAAACGGTTAACCCGAGCCTTGGGTTAACCGTTTCGTGGGGGTAGGTACCGATAAAGGTTATTCAAAGACTAGGCTATGATGACTGCAGCAGTTCACTGCCTAAGTTTAACCACGTTTAACCGCATGTGTTCAAAGTGATAGGTGGTGAAACTTTGGCGCTCTATGCTGTTAAATGTTTGTGCAGTTTTTAGTCCGTCAGTCCTCTTTTACGACACCCAAGGAAAGAGACGGGGTTGGTAGAGTGAGCCGCTACACACACGCACGCGTAATGAGACTATCACCCGTATTCACAAACATTTTTTCTCTAAGCAAAGTAGAAATGCTATGCGAAGTAAGAAGACATTTCTCAGTGCGTTTCGTATGAAAAGCCTGGCTACCTTAGCTATGCGTTCATTTTAAGGGACGCATAGCGCCAGTGGCCACTCAAGTACTGTTTATGAATAGGTTTTTGAGACCTTGTGCGTCCGAGCGTACTGTGAGAGCTCATAGTAATGTTTGTGAATACGGGTGTTAGTGTTTATCATAATGGGATCTGCTATTGTATATAACTGTTTTTTTATTTGCGCATAATGTCGCGTACTGAATACATGTCTTCATGCGGACAGCGACTTGTATTAATGTCCTATTAACGAGGATAAACAACAATGTTTCTCTTTATGTGTTGTTTTAAAACGTGTGCAATAACAAAATAGCATTGTTTGCTATCTTCAATGTCAGGAGTCGTCGCTGCAATTACAGAAGGCGTCTGTATAACTTTCAGCGCTGCCCTGGCGAATGCACTAACGTAAACAAACTCTATTCTGTATGGCAAACGGATCATTTCGCAATGCAAATTGGCGTTACGAATAGTCACCGGCGATTACCCCCGTTTGATACGGTTCGAGATAATTTGCAGTGAAAGTTTTTATTGTTTTACCGTTTTGAGACTAAACAGAATGGTTTTCGCTTTTGTCTCTATCTGAAAATCTTGATTTGTAGCCTATACACTTCCCACTGCTGGGCCTTTCCATATCGGTGCTATGGAATGCACCTACGTTAAGACTGGTGATAGCTGTCATTGTATTTAAACCTGACGTTTCGAACCATTTACAGGATCCGTCCGTGGGCACAGATAGGTTTGCGCGGATACGCGGCGGCTGGACAGAACAACTATAGGAGAGTTAGTGGTGCAACTGACCCATTATATAATTATCAGAGAGCAGGTTCGAATCCTGACTAAGATTATTTTTCAAGATTTTACTTTTTACGATTTGTAGTTTATTTGCAGCCAGCCCAAAATTCTATTATTTAATCATATATTTAAATTTAAAGCAAAACTGCTTAGTAAATACTCATGTGGTAAAGGCCTTTTTACGCGACGTTTCGACCGAGTTGCACCGGCTGTGGTCACGGGCTCGGCTAAAGGTGGATTCGACCAAACTGGAATAAAACTTACTCCGAGATTAGTCTATACAAACTCGGCGTCTAATCTAGGTATAAGGCCTTATTCCAGTTTGGTCGAATCCACCATAAGTAGTTTTGCGTTAAATCCCTGTGTAATAAGGAACGCGAAAGTTTATGTGTATAATATTCACTAATTTCTATTATTGTAGTATTGACTAACACTGTCCACATTTTCGATGAAACTAAAAAGAGACTTAATGCTTACGTTCTAAAACTTATTCTACTTCAACAAATTTATTACGTAGATTTGATGTTGTACGCACAAGCGCCGAGTCCGCCGAGATATGTGGCCCACAACAATGTCATTAGCGGACGCGCGTTAATTTGACATCGCGCATGACACCGGGCCTCAATCACATTATGCACCAACGATATTACCGAAACTAAACCACGAGCGTATCGTATAGCGCTAATCGCGTGTGTCAAACGCGATAGCACTATAAAAGTACCTACGTCTAACGACTGCGTTTCAGGTGTGGTTTGGTTGAGATTATTTTGCGTGATCGCGCCCCCGTGGAGCCCTACAGTCACATCTTAGGCTAGTATTTTAAAACCAAACTCACACTCAAATCTCTGCTTGAGTACAGTTAGAAAGGGATGGCGATATATGCGATGTGAGTCTGATACTCTAGTTCGAATGACGTTACCTCGATAGTCATTATCTCGATGTCTCTACCTCGACGGTACACTTCACCGATGGTTCGTTACCTCGAAAGGTCAATACCTCGAAAAATCTCTTCCTCGACGGGTCTTTTCTTCGATGGTACATTTGATCGATGGGTTGTTACCTCGTAAAAATCATCAAAAGTACGGTAAATGTAAAGTATTTGTGTGTGTAACTGAAAGGTGTAAAAATGATAGTGATGACTATCGAGGTAACGTCATTCGAACTAGAGTATCAGACCCATGCGATGTATAGCACCACCTCTTTCCAACTCTACTCAAGCAGAGATTTGAGTGTGAGTTTGGTTTTTATCAGAGCAATGTTACTATGCAAAATTCGTATGGGAATTAGTATAACAAGATTACAGTAATACTGGCTCTAAGAGTTGATTGTAAGGCCCCTGGTCAATTGAGAGAGACATTAGTCTTCATTGCCTAGTCTCTAGACTAGCCCTTTGGGGAATATAGTCGTGAGCAGATCCATTAATTAGGGGCCAATGGATTTTCTGATGCGCCTAGAGAGTAAGGCCTAAGGTCTTAACCGTAGGGTTTGGGAGGGCAATAAATCAATATTGTCATACTAAAAAAACTTTGCCTGAACTTAATTTTGAATACAAACATTTGTAATGGTGGACCGCCACGACTGTGCCGATACGCGACCTTATCTGACGGCTATTGGTCGAATAACAATGGCAGCCACGGTGCACCGCTACATACAATTTTCACACGTAAATATATCGACGTTATATCACCCACCGCAACATAAAATCATAAAGGAAAAAAACTTTTATCAAAATAACGTAGGTGAGTCTCACAACTGTATAAATCGCGACTTATTTACCCATACGCCATTACGGAAGTATTTATTTCGGATAGGCAACCATTTCTACAATACACCTTTATGGTATATTTAAATAAAGTGTAAAGTTATTGTGTGAAATCAAAATGGTTAGGTTAGGTTGACGACCTCCGTGGTCGAGTAGTCGGCTCGATAGTTCGATTAGATCGGTTCAATTCCCGGTCAGGTCAAATTATAAATAACTGTTTTGCTAAATAAATTTCGGGTCTGGATGTTTTCTTTCTTTAATAAATATGTTGATACGTTATCAAACCGATAAAAAACAAGTTTTTAAAGAAGACAGAAAGAAGAAGCTTGACTTGGGGTAGGTACATAATTGGTACGAGAATGGAAAAGATCTCACGAATATCCGGCGTGAAATAATGCCACTTGGTGCTGTTGTGTTTCGTCCGGCCAGTGAGAGTTCCGCCCCCCCCCCCCCCCTCTCACAATTCCTATTCCTTCCTTAAAGGTCGGCAACGCATCTGCAATTCCTTTGGTTTTGCGGATGGGTGTTCATGGGCGGCGGCGATTACTCTCTATCAGGTGACCCGCCTGCTCGTTTGCCTCCTTCTTATATAAAAAAAGATAAGATAACATAAATATAGGTACTTTATTGTGCGTGCACCACAAAAAGAAAACATTTTGACAAGAAAAATTATTTATTATAATATATAATATAATATATATATCCTAAAAATTATATATTAAGCTGACATACAAAGGGCTGTCTTATCACTAATAGTGATTTCTTCCAGACAACCTTTAGATGGACAAGATAGATTTAAAATTTAAAAGTGGGAAAAGATGATGATCACTTTGTATTGGCTAATAAGTTAACTTATTTAATAGGTGTACGTAGTTTATTGGCATTTGAGATATTATGCAACTAAAACACAGCCATTCACGCGGCGGGGCGGCGGGCCCCTAATGCTACGGTATAGTAATTTGGCCATGCGTGAAGTAGGTCGGATCGGATGGCGTTACATTGTCATAGAGACCATTGGCAAGCGTAGGTACAGTTGAGGAACTTTCCGGTCGACCACGTTCCGGCGATATTCGCTTGCGCTGCAGTCCGAACGCGCGTACGTAAGATAAGATAAGATAAGAATTTTTTTGACCACAAGCACAAATAATGTAGAACACAGAGAATGATAATAGAGAAGATAATAACGAAATAGAAAATAAAAAAAGGTGATAAAAAACAAGAACAATAATAATGACAATAATCAAAAATAATAAAAGCTAAAATTTTACCAATAAAAGTGGCATGTGGCCAAATAGGACCCAACCTCAGCTTATGCTGTAACGACATGCAAGCCGCTGCAGCGCTGGTATTCTGGTTGGGCCTAAAGCACAGCGGTGACACTCCGTGTTCGAGTGAGCTCGAGCGCCGGTGACCTTGAGCGGAACGAGTAAACGCTAGGGTTGTTAACGAAATGGAATTTAGACTTGTGACAACGAAGACGTACCTATATGTTACATAGTATGTTATGTAATGTAAACCTGTGCAAAGACAATTATGTAGGAAAGTGAAAGACAGGTTCAATTTAAAATTAAATTTTAATATATTTACAAATTGCTTACTTTAATAAATTTTCTGTTTGTTCAATTACTTTTACCTACCTATACTTCTTACGATATTATGTAGTGTATACAATGTGATAGTGGTGGTACTTCTAACCCGTTAAGGCTAAGTACTACATCTAAATTCATCGACAGAAAAAATAATATGGGTAGTCCAACCCCCTCCCCCTATAATTTATGACCATTTTTACTTTATGCGATATCAAAGGTTTCATACGTCGGAGAAACATGAAAACAATGGCAAACGCTAGCTAATGACACTGGCTAACTAATAAATTACTTTGTTTCGTATGTTTGAGATTATTTTGGTGAGAAAAAAAATCATTACTTAATTATTTTGTGATTTAAAATCACTTTTTTATGTCCATATTATTTTTTTTGTCGATATAATTAGATGTAGTACTTAGCCTTAACAGGTTAGAAGTACCACCCCTATCACATTGTATATTCTCTGCCTAAAGCGTTGCTCGCACCTTTTTCGCTAGCGCTCCACTCCGTTCCGACCGCTCGTACGTACATACGTACGTACGTACTGTAGAGTAGCGTGCGCGTAGACCATGTGCAAGCGTTCGCCGAAAATTGGTCGACCGGGAACTTCCTCGACTGTACGCACGCGCGGTCGGACTGGAGCAGGGTGACCATTTGTAGCAGATTTCTGCCATTTGGGCAGATTTGGCACTTACATTTTAACTCTGGCAGACAGCTGACGATTCAAAAAAGCGGCCTAGTGCGAGTCGGACTCGCCCATGAAGGGTGCCGTAGCAGCAAGTGTTCGTTGTAACTTTGATCGATGTTTTAATAATAGTGTATTTCTTTTTAATTAATTTATTTATGACCTATTAAAAAAAACTACTTACTAGATCTCGTTCAAACCAATTTTCGGGGGAAGTTTGCATGGTAATGTAGATCATATATTTTTTTTTAGTTTTATCATTCTCTTATTTTAGAAGTTACATAGATACGCCACACGAGCGGGTTTGATGAAAAAAAAAATGAGTTTCAGTTCTAAGTATGGGAAACCCCCAAAATTTATGGTTTTTTTTTCTAATTTTGTGTAAAAATCTTAATGCGGTTCACAGAATACATTTACTTACCAAGTTTCAATATTATAGTTTCGGTAAAAAGTGGTTTCGGTAAAAGAAAGTAAATAACACGAAAAACAACGGAAGAAAGAAAGTCTTTCCTTCTTTGTTCCGTGTCCATGACATTGATATACCTGAGTACTCACTTTCGTCGGCGGATATGGGGTCGCTGACTTTGGGCGTGGTGTCGGTGAGGTTGGGCCAGCGCTGGCCCGTGCCGTTGGCGCCCAGCGGCGGCACCTGCGTCACCGCCGCCACGGGGAGGCTGACGGGCTCTGGGGGGCAAACGCACTTATCAACCATTACATTACATATGATCGCAACTATTATCCCCGAAGGGTTAGTCAGAGACTAGGCAGAAGCAGTCCTATGCCATAGTCTAAGTTTCACAAAATGTGATCAGCGTGACAGGTGGTGAGCTCATCGCCGCTCTATGCTGTTGGATGTATTGTGCAGTCTCTAATCAATCATTGGTCATCATCGTCATTTCAGGCCGCAATGACCCACTGCTGAGGTGCTAACTCAACTATATATTAATATTTTCATCAGCCTATAGACTGCCCACTGTTGGGCACACAGACACAGGCATTACCAAATAGACATCACATGGGAACATTGGGTGCATACCCCACCGCGCTGCCCCCGTGCGGGCCGGTGGATTTTCACCACTGCCATTTTACGACAACAAGCGGAACCAACGGGTTTACGTGATAGTTTTTTATTTGTAACCAATCTCAATGAGGATGGTAACACAACCTAAAAAAATGGGTTAAACCATTTTATCCGTAATGTAGTTAACCATAAAACAAGTTTAAAACGCAGCTCGCTCTAGATAATTGGTATGAGTGTGGGAAAGTTATTATTATATAAGACATACTGGATTATCTTAATCACTGGCAGTTTCTTGAAGCTGCATCAGTATGCTGAGCTATTCGTCGCGTCTCGCCGTGTCGTAGCAATTACGTTTAGAAACTAAGCCAAATTTTGTTACGTCGAACGCTTCGACTTGTGATGCTTGAAATATACAATAATGCTTTATATTATATCACACACTTATCATATTTTTAACTTCCTATTTCCAGTCCAAATTAAGTTGGTGCTTCATTCAAGCGCTTTGCACAAAGTACAAAAATAATAAAAACAAAGAAATCGCAACAAGCAGCTAATTAAGTTTAATCGCTCCGCAGTTTTATCAGCTGCATACATTACATTACACCATTATAGATATGCGGATGAAAATGACCAACGCTAAACATAATTATTTCCAAACTTGTGTTTCGCTGCCCCGGCCGATATCTTTTAAAAATAAAATATTAAAAAAAATATACAATTTAGGTACCTAGCAACACAAGGCTGAGCATAACCTGTGGGGATCAAGTCGTTAACACAGAAGAAGGTACAATTATTTAACAGTTCGTGGTTCTTATTCCTATAGACATAGAGGTCAACAGCTGTCAAAAGTATCAATCTACTTTTGTTGCTGACTGTACCACATAATCATAATCAGTGAACAAATTAGCGTTAGTCTGAAACACCAATATTTAACGCACAATAGTGCGTGGCAACGAAGGCGTGACATGCACGCAATTTAAGATACTGCAGCACATGTATTTATTCATGTGACTGCAGCTTGGTCTAGAAAATAGCTTGCTTATATTATAATGTGGTGATAAAAATTTGGAAAGACGCATTTTGAAACAAGCGAAAATCTGAGCACGATTCGAACCTGCACCCGGTGATAAAGCGGGGGGCATTTGATGATATTATTTAACAACTTTAATCATCAGCTCTCAAACGTCCCACTGTTGGGTATTATAGGGCATTCCCACATAAGGAGTTTGTGCTATAGCTCACCACGGAGGCCCAATGAGGGTTAGTGGACTTGGTGGGTATCTTTAAGAATATATAATCTGCGAACCAGAATAGTCCAAAACTAATTTGAACGCCTAGCGCCAGTTTTATTCACTACCACAGAATACAATAATAGTACAAGTACACTACTATAAAGCGGCCCGCCCGCGAATTTTTTAAGTATTTCTTTAGGATTTTCCCTATTATTTTTCTCTCTATACCACCCCTGTATTAAAACGAACAAAAGAAAACAAAAAATATTCAAATTGGTCAAGCGGTTTTTGAGCGTTCCATAGACTAACGAACAGCAATAGATTTTTGATTTAAGAAGATAATATTAAACATAATATACGCATTAAATGAATTTGCTGTTTCTTCGAATAAAGTAAATACAACCTATTAATCGTATAAATTACGCTCGTGCAATATAATGTGCGAGTAACGTAGGACTAAGAACACAATAGTATATTTCTACATTTACAAGGTTATTGTGATATGCTGCCAACGTTTGTTATTTGAGACAATAGTGTTGCCAAGGCATAACATAAACTACCATAACATCATTTTAGATAAAAAAAACCGCACTCAAACGGTTCATCTGTTTAAGAGCTACGGTTGTGTTACGGCGCCAGGGACAGATTCACACACAGACACGTCAAACTTATAACACCCCTCTTTTTGCGTCGGGGGTTAAAAATACTAAACTACCCGTAGTACTAGAGATAAGATAGCCTGTTGAGGATTCCGGGTGAAGCGTGCCTTTCTTCCCTTTCGGCCTTATCTTCACTTACCATCAGGTGAAATGAAGGTCAAGCGCTAGCCCAAAGTGTATGAAATAACAAAAAAAAAACTACTGTACTTGCTTGAAATTCCAATAAAGGCATAATAGTATAGCCTCGTGTTGAAATTGTCATTTTACATAGACAATGCTATTAAAGTGCTATTATCGTAAGGAAATGTGTCGGTAATGTAAAGTTCTTTTCAGACTACGCTATTTAATATAATAGCATATAGATATAGTTCATAGCACATCAATATGACGACCTCCTTGGTCGAGTGGTTTGTACACCGGTTTCCGTGGTGTCGCCATCTCTGAGGTCCCGGGTTCGATCCCCGGTCGGGTCAATTTAGAAATTATTGTTTTCTAAATTGTCTCGGGTCTGGGTGTTTTCTATGTGTAATAAGTATGTATTTAAGTATTTAAAGTATGTTTATCCGTTGTCTAGTAACCACTTAACGAGTTTCTTCGAAGCTTCTCTTGGGCTAGATAATTGGTGTGATTGTAGGAAAGAAAGTAAAGAAAGAAAGATTTTTTTAATATCGCGCACCATACATTATTATGGACAAGTTCACACATAACTGTACTATATATTATTGTATTATTACATATTATTAAAGGAAAGCTGTGCCCTCTAGAAACGGCCGTGATGTATGTTTCCGTATTCGAAGTAAAGGTGCATTTGATTCGTTGTCATTTTGAACCATGACTACACCTACCCTAAGTTTCACACTGGCTACTCTTAGTTTTACTTATACTACTTATACCTCGCATTTAATATGTATGAATTAGAAGATTGTACTTTATTGAATAGATTACAGCATGAGAAGGAATATAGTTTGTACAAAATATCTGGGATCTGCCATTTATACAGGATTTTTATTATCTGTGCACGTATTTTTTTTAAATTATAGAGTAAGTTAATCTAGAGCTACAGATTTCATTTTATTTTTTTTAGTGAAATATAAAAAAAACTAAAATTGATCAAACATATCCACAAAAATACCGTTAATCATGGTCAATCGACCAGGACCGCGCAATTGAACTCTGACACATTACGATACCACAGGATACCTAGGTTACGTTACCTTTACGTTACACGTGACTTTTCGTTCGCCCAGAATCCACGAGTTAGTTTTTATTGTTCCGGACAAATTAAATAAATAAGGAATAATAAATTTAAAAAAAATATATGTTTAGTAACGTGGAATAATAATATTTAAAAAAAAATGTATATTAACGTTATTGAATCCTACTAATATAAACGCGAAAGTTTGTAACTATGGATGGATGTTTGTTACTCTTTCACGTAAAAACTACAGAATGGATTTGGATTAAATTCGGCATACAGATAGTTTATAGCCTGGATTAACACATAGGATACTTTTTATCCCGATATTCCCACGGGAACGGGAACCACGCGGGTGAAACAGCGAGCGGCCGCTAGCGATATATAAAAATATGTAGGTACACATATAAAAAAAAACGCCAGTGAGCGAGTGGTCAAGCGCTCGGCTCGAGATCCGGAGACAGGTTCAATTCCCAGGTCGGGCCAAGTGTGTTTTCGGATTTTTCTGATGCATACCCCGGGTTTGTGATCAACCCTCATTAGGCAAGCGTGATGGTTAAGCGAACACCCATCCTTTGTAGCGATGTTTTGATTCCAATGACGGACGCCTTTGCCCAGAGGGGTTACTCTTGAACGCAAACTCAATCTCAATACAATTCCAATGCGATTAATATGTATCGACATTGGGATAAGGAAAGATAATTCCGGAACGCCATCTCGATAATAATTTGTTCAATCAATTTCCACGCCATTTAATTCCAATGTGGCGCTATTGTCGCTTACAAAAGTGCCATTTGACATTTTTTAGATATGTGATTGGAAATTGACTAATTTAAATGCAATTGTGTTTCAAGAGTAAGCCTACTGCAGTGGGACAGCGTACAGGCTGTACTTTAATTTGAGTTGTTCAATGCCTCTATGGTAATAAGGAACCTACGTATTAAGAGTCGCATGCTGCGAGGCTTCTCTATATCAAAGGGAATAAAGCCATTTAGGCTTAAAAATTGACCCACGAATACACCCTTCCTGTATTATTTCAGACACATTCATATTCATATCCATTCATAGTCACAGCTATCATCCCCGAAGGGTTAGTCAGAGACTAGGCAATGAGAACCGCAGAAGCAGGCCAATGCCATACTCCACGACACACTCAACGACTGCACATGTGCTCAGTGTCGTGACCCAATCGCCGCCTTAAGCTGTTGGATGCATGAGCAGTTCTCAGTTCGTTAGTCGCCTTTTACGACACCCAACAGAAGACATAGGTTGGTAGTATATATATTGGAATCGCCTTTTTTTTATACTAAGCCCGGCAAATGACCCCACTCCACCTGATGTTAAGTGGAAATGAAGTCCAGGCGCGAGCACAACTGGTGCAGCGTAAGAGACGTAGCATCAGTCACCCTCACGCTGCCCCTGTGGTCTAGTGGCTTCAGACCCAAGCCACCGCTTTCAGACCCAGAGGTCCCGGGTTCGATTTCCAGCGGGGGGTACATGTTTGTGTGCTCGGTTTGGTTGGTGGTAGGGCTGTTAAGTCCGCCTGGCTAGCTACCACCATCTTATCTAAGTCTGTCGCCATAACAACGATACTTATAATATTATTGTGTTCCGATAGTTTGAGATAAGATAGCCAGTTAATCAGTGGTTGAGGATTCCGGGTGAGCCGCGCTTCCACCTTCGGCCTTATCGTCACTTACCATCAGGTGAGATGAAAGCCAAGCGCTTACCTGTTGCCGAATAAAAAAAATATATATTACTATTGACTCATTGCCATGCCATTATACAGACACGATTATATTACTTAGCAAATCATTGCTGTCAAATAATGTTATACTAAATAGAATGTGCAAGCGCACTCTAGCTGCGCAGGCGCATTAAGCACAAGCAAGTCAACACATTCGCCTGGCACTGCACAGGATTGGTCGCACAATGAGTAAATTGTCACAAGTAATGCACTCTATGAGGATGTGCAGGCATTAGCGGCGTCAGGAAGCACCTACTCGTACAATAACACAAAGAATCTGCGGCCACTTTAGACGTCCACGCGTCAAGTGGTTTCAGCCAAGATTCTCACCATTGTCAACAATGTTGCTAACTATACGTCTCATGTGTGCCCTCTGCCCCCCTCTTTATACGCGTGATGTTTATACATACGTACATATCACGAGGAGGAGCTCGATGGCGCAGCGGCTAGGGCGTTCGGCTTGTGATTTTGCCCGCTAAGCAACTTTTGCAATGCCGGGTCGCTGGATGGGTGACCAAATAAAAAACATCATCATTAAGCCGTTGGTCCCGGTTTGGGCCAGCGTGGTGGGTTATGGCCCAACATCCCCACGTGCTATTGTCCACGTGGGAGGCCTGTGCCCAGCAGTGGGACGTTTATAGGCTGATGACTTAGATTAAAACAAAAAGGGAAGATACGGCATGCTCCTACTTGTAGTCAATCAAAATATAGTCCTACTCAACTACATATGCAAACACTCACACACGCACACCTATAAATGTGTAAATCGAGCGAGCGAGACAGAGCAGTAAGTTTCAACGTCAGCGCGAGGGAGTCAGCGAGTAGCGCGTTGACGTCTCGGTCGCTTCGCAACAGACGAGTACGTACGACCGATTCCGGCGCCACTGCGGAGTAGCGTCTTTCTCTTTTTATCACAGCAGAATGTCCGCAATAGTACGATGTAGCCTGTACGCCCGGCAAATTGCGACTGAAGTGAAATTGTGCCTTTAGGCCTAATTTTAGCGGCTTACTCACGAGACGCTAATGCCGTATCTTCCCTTTTTGTTTTAATCTAAGGCTGACGATGATGACATATCGCGACTATTATTCCCGAAGGGTTAGTCAGAGACTATAGTCTGGCTAATGAAAGCTGTCCCTGAGAAACGGCGACAATTTCAAAAAATCTGCTGCTGGTAATACTGGCTATACACTGCATAAACGAAGTTGATACTATTATTTTTTATATGAAATCAAAAATAAATTAATTTTTGAAAAGTTGCGAGCTCTTATCTATTATAAATGAAGACGCTATAATAATTCAATAATTGTCGCATTAATAATGTTCGTTTTGCTGGAATTTGTAAAAACAAAATATGTCATGAAAAAAATTATGACGGGATGATCAGCGATTGCGTCCGTGCGAAGCTGGGGCGAATCGCCGGTATACTTTAGTCAGCCAGAGCACAGGTGCGTAAATGAGATTATAACACTTTTCAAATTATTATCACCTACTAATATTAAGATGAATTTAACGCCTGTTATCTTATATGTTAGGAATTAAGTAAGAAGAGTTAAACAAAAAAACAATATTCCATAATATTTTTTATATTCACTGTAGTCTAAATTTTAATTAAATCCAAGTAACAAAAAATTGCGTCATACTACTTAAGAAATCAAGCACCACACGTAAACAATCTTGGTTTTGATTATTAACTTTTTATTAACGTTTTTCTTGAAACTTTGAAATCATGCAAAACCAATGATATTATATTAAAAGTTATGTCAGTACTAATATGATTTCAATAATGGGCCGAAGCGTCGTACGTACGAAAACCTGAGTATGCGCTATACTCACTAAATATTACGATGTTATACGGCCGAGGTAACTTGTCACTTCTAGTCGATGATCTCATATGGCCGCATCTGCCGAGTTAACTTGATCGTATTCTAAAGTGTGAGCAAGATAGCATGACAACTAGTAAGAGCGTAAACAAGACAGATACATGTAGCGCTGTGTCATTTCGAATTACATGTCAATTTGCTGTCGCACTCTATATTTTTATGACACAATTTATTCTGACATTTTGTAGTTGATAAATAATAAGAACTTAAATCAATTTAAATTTAAACTCACGCATGCCACTCATGATATATACACACATCAAAAGTGTCTAGGGATCAAGCATTTTTATGCGGATTTCTTGAGATTGAGATGTGGCTTTGTAATAAATTTATGATTTTATAAATTTATATGGATCCTTTTTGGTGCATTTCATAATTTGAAACAGGAACTTTCAATCAATTTCTAGTAAAAGATGAAAATCAGCTGTCAATATTTTCCCTATAAAAACATACAACGCATTGAAGACATTATTAGTGCTACTGTTTCCTACTACTGATTAAAACCAACGTTATTATGGAGCGGCGACGTCATTTAAGCAGGGAAGAAATGCTCAGAGCCGTGGGAATGATAGAAGCTAGTTCCCGGCAACGTACTGTGGCTTTAGCTCTGAATACAAGTCAGAGTGTTATCAGTCGACTTTGGACACGTTACCGAAGCACTGGTACTGTGGCTGAGCGCCATGGAGGACGGTATCGCTGCACCACACGGAGACAAGACCGATACATTCAAATCACAACTCGAAGAGCTCCAACAATAACCGCCATGATGTTAGCCGTGAGGCTTCATCACTCTTCAGGGAACTTAATTAGCGACCAAACAGTCAGAAACCGCTTGCATGAAGTGAACCTTCATTCTCGAAGACCGCTAAGGGTACCACCTATAGCAATGCACAATCGTAGGATTCGATATCAATGGGCTCTTGAACACAGAAATTGGGCAGAAGAACAATGGCGTTTCGTGTGCTTTTCTGATGAGTCTCGTTTTGGTATGAGACCGGATACAAGACGTATACGACACTGGAGAACCCCTGGACGCCAACAGCGATTAAAATCCTGCCAGGAAGTCCATCCTTATAGTGGTGGAACCATCATGGTATGGGCGGGTATTTGGATCGGCGGAAGAACTGAGTTGATTTGGATCAGAGGCAACCTCAACGCTCAAATTTATGCCGAGACGATTGTATCAGACGTCATCGTTCCTCTACAAGTGCAAATCGGTCCCTTATTTCAGTTAATGCATGATAATGCACGACCGCACACCGCAAGAGTTGTAAGACAGACTCTCGCCGCAGCTAACATCAATGTCATGCCCTGGCCTGCTCAGTCGCCAGACTTGAACCCGATTGAGCATGCATGGGATATGCTACAGAGAAGAGCTCTGCCGAATATGGAGGGTATCCAGTCGCAAGAAGACCTTTTTTTGTTGTTGCAACGAACATGGGCGGCCATTCCACAGCGTGATTTGGATGAACTCATTTTGAGTATGCCAAACCGATGTTCTTGTGTTGTTAGTGTTCGCGGTAGAAACACGGATTATTAATTGTTTAAGTTACCCAATAAAATTTTAAAGAAAACTGTTATTTCAGTCTTTTTTTCGAACTTTAATGTTAGTGGTTCAAATGTCAAAAATCCCTTTATTAGGAAAATGGCAAATTTCTTTAATAATGCAAAGGTGACTTGGTTTATCGTTACTGTAGACAAACGAAAACACTTTATTTGATGAATCCTTAAAGAAAATTTTAATTAATATCAATCAGGAGAAAAGTTATTGCAAAAATATATGTTGATCCCTAGACACTTTTGATGTGTGTAATTTTATGACCTTTTATGTAGTTCGCATGACACAGGACAGCATATTTTTAATTAATTTTCGGAAACAAATACATGCAAACTGACACTGTCAAAGTGTCAACACTGCTAACGCTTTTGTGAGACTACGCTTAAGGCAAGCCAATTAGCATAGTTTTCTGTTGCCACTTTTTGGCACATGTAACACATCTACCTCTTTTTATTGTAACATCATTGTGCAAAACAACATGCTTCTGCACTCCGCTTTTAATAGTTTTAATCATTTTTACACCCGTAAATCGTTAAAACAAGATCACGTAAAACTATTGACGACCAACTGACAACTTGGGAAATTGATGTTGACATTTGCATTAAGCATTACCATGTAAAAAGTTTGCTAAAATGTCCAGGGACTACTTTGCAAAAGCAGTCCTCTACCAAAGTCCACATTTCACCAATTTGCGAATGCACATGTGCTCATTGCAGCGTGACAAGTGGTGAGACCATCGCCACTCTATGCTGTTGGATATATATGTTGTCTTTAGTCCATTCCAGTCGTCTTTTACGACACCCAAAGGGAAGAGAGGGGGTGGTAGGTAGTGTTCTTTTAGGATGTGGTAGTGTTCTTTTAGGGGGTGGTAGTGTTCTTTTAGGGGGTGGTAGTGTTCTTTTAGGGGGTGGTAGTGTTCTTTTAGGGGGTGGTAGTGTTCTTTTAGGGGGTGGTAGTGTTCTTTTAGGCGGTGGTAGTGTTCTTTTAGGATGTGTTAGTGTTCTTTTAGGGGGTGGTAGTGGTCTTTTAGGATGTGGTAGTGTTCTTTTAGGGGGTGGTAGTGCTCTTTTAGGATGTGGTAGTGTTCTTTTAGGGGGTGGTAGTGTTCTTTTAGGGGGTGGTAGTGTTCTTTTAGGGGGTGGTAGTGTTCTTTTAGGGGGTGGTAGTGTTTTTTTAGGGGGTGGTAGTGTTCTTTTAGGGGGTGGTAGTGTTCTTATAGTGGGTGGTAGTGTTCTTTTAGTGGGTGGTAGTGTTCTTTTAGGGGGTGGTAGTGATCTTTTAGGGGGTGGTAGTGATTTTTTAGGGGGTGGTTGTGATCTTTTAGGGGGTGGTAGTGATCTTTTAGGGGGTGGTAGTGTTCTTTTAGGGGGTGGTAGTGTTCTTTTAGGGAGCCACTGCGCGACACGGCTCCCAAGGGAAGAGAGAGGACGGTAGATGTTTGCACCTACTCGAAAATGTCAAGGGCGCACGGCCAATGACTAATGTTTCATTGCAATGCCCGCCCGCGCTAAAACACCCTCGTACTTCAGCCATTTTGAACACAACATCTACAAATTATATTCGAAAACCATCGGTCTTTAGCGACCTTTTTGTATCAGTGAAAACTGCTAGAACTACAAGAACCCATTGCGTGGTTTAGAACAAGGTAGTGGAGCCACAGACACCGGAAAACGGCGACTTTACTTTATAATATTATTAGGTATAGATTAATAAGGACTATGGGACAAAAAAAGACATATTAATTTTTATACAGGCTGTATATAAGGTAACTGCTAGAAACTGCAAGAAACTCCAAGGGCTGGTCAGGTCAAGTGTTTTAAACATGACAAAAATGATAAAAAATATTGCAGACTAACGTAGGTACTTATCGCCCAGCTGACGCGGCGGGCGGGTCAACGGCCGGCCGCTGCCCGCGCGTTGTAAATAATCGTTATTTAATAGTTAACTTTTTCATTTTATTTTTCTTATGTTATTGCTTTAAAATAAATTAGATACTCAAAGACTATCAAATTAAAATTCATAAAATGAATATTGAATGAAAAATAAAAAAAGCACGAATTTCTTTTTTGTCATGTTTAGAACACTGTCTTGACCTGACCAGCCCTTGAAGTTTCTTGCGGTTTCTAGCCTTATATAGTGGTATATTGCCCAACTATGTGTCATCCTATAATAAAATGCGTAAACCACTAAGTACTTATTTGTATGGGAGCAATTACAAAATTGCGAAAAAAAACCAACTGTTCCATAAGTATTGTATGAAACAGCTGATTTTAGTTTTGCAATGTCAGAGTTGCTCCCATACAAATGGTATGGGAGCGCTATTCACATTTTTATCAAAAGGATAATAAAAATGTTTAGTGTTTTGAAAATCCAAGTCAGTCAAGAAATCGAAAAGATAAATACCTACGTGTTTATGATTTTATGGGAATTATTATTGTAAAACACGGTCGTAATGTGCATTTATATGAAATTTTAGAGGTAACTTCAGGATTTTTTTTTATAGAGCAAAATGTTTCCAATAGTGTTTTGGAAACAGTTATCCCCTCACACAAACGTTCTGTAATACATTTTGAATTTCATTGCGAAATATCTAAAGTATTTTGAATAACAGCTAATAGAAAACAGCCAATTTTTTCGTTTTCACCGCATAAGATAAGATAAGATAAGATGTCTTTATTTGCCAGAATACAGTTGTGGGTTCTTAAATATAAAATGTGTGTACATGTATTCAACCTGCAAGCAGGTGTGCTTGCAGGTTGAATACATGTACGCAGGTGTGCTTGCAGGTTGAATAAGGGCCCATAAAGGACGGCTCAGTTGCGTGATAATAGTAATATACCTATTACCAATGATATTATAAACTACAAGCGGCCGCTCGCGGTTTCACCCGCATAGTTCCCGTTCCAGTGGGGTTTTTACGTGAAAGAGTAACAAACATCCATCCATACGTTCCCGTGGGAATATCAGGATAAAAAGTATTCTACGTGTTAATCCAGGTTATAAACTATCTGTATGCCGAATTTAATCAAAATCCATTCAGTAGTTTTTACGTGAAAGAGTAACAAATATCCATACATACTTACAAACTTTCGCGTTTATAATATTAGTAGGAAGTTGGATAGTAGGATTAGTAGGATAGATATGTTACGTTCATAGTAATTTGCGTTTTAAATGTGTTCCGAGCTGCACACATTGACACGTTTCACTGATAAGTAAAACAAAATATATGACATGGCACGCAAATGAAAGAGATACCTATAATTTTAATGATTGCACTTCAAATGTTTCTTGTGCTTAGAGTTACATACAAGTCGTCCCAATAGGGACGTATTTGAGTCTTCACATCGCGCACGTTTATAACATCTGCTTCTTGATTTATTTAATATCAGTGCCTATTACCAAACACGCTATAAACATCCTATTTAATAATGAAAGATCATAATATTCATAATCAGCTGTTAACTTATGACATATTTATTATGAGCTAGGTGTACAGTCAGCATCAAAAGTAACTGAACAAAAACAAGGTGGCAAAAGTAATAGTAACGTGTAAGTGTCTTAACATACTCATAATTTAACATGTCAGAATTATATGACATTTTTGTGTTCATAATTATAACTTCTCTGTAATTACCTATAGTGACGGTCATGTACTTTTGACTCAACAGCTATGTCAGACAATTCAGCCCCCTTACTCTCGAAACCGATCGCTATTGGATCGGATTGGTATTGTGAATTTTCGTACTTCTAAGTTACGACACCAGAGCTAATATGGATTCATATTGCGTGGATATTGAGTGAAAAAAATACAAAACTCAATGCCATTTAGTTCATAAAATATGAATTCAAATTAGTGCTGGTGTAGTAACTTAAAAATACGAAAATTTACAATACCAATCCGTACCAATAGCGATCGGTTTCGAGAGTAAGGGGGCTGGTCATTTCAACCGTAACAATCATTTGAAAATTTCATATGCTAAACTACTTTTGATGCTGACTGTACAACAAGTACTTACATTACGTACATACACAGATTCGCGACTATTATCCCGAAGGGTTAGTCAGAGACCAGCCAATGAGGACCGCAAAAGCAGTCTCCTGCCACAGTTACAATCCACGGCACACCATGTGATAAAGTGATAACAGAACAGCATAATAACAATATGCTCAGCGTTACAGGCGGTGAGCCCATAACACTGCTCTATGCTGTTGGATGTGCCGTCTTTAGTCCGTTAGTCGCCTTTTAGAGATGGGGCGTGCGCCGCTACCCGCACAGCACTAACATTATTGCGCCGTAAGATACCCTAATTGTGAATTAATATTCTGAAAGTCTACAATTACAATTCGCAATTGGCAAAATTAGCATAGGCTTAAATCAACAACATTCGCAACAGCTAGCAACATTAATTACCATACATTATATAAATTAATTATAAAAATACATTTAATGTTTAATAAAAATATAGTATCGCAACAACACTTCTCTAGTTGTGGTGAGGTGATACTTGCATAAATTATAAATACAAAACAATACAAAATTATTAATAACTGGATTATTGACATATTCTTGTGGTTTTAGAATATCGCCATACAACAAAAAAAACCCTTATTATGGCAGTTTATCTCAATACTCTTTATTATAGAAAACCTTATATAGCATTTAACTCAAAACTATTTATTATTACTTAGACACTGTTCTTTTAAAGTTTGTGATGGGTTACTTGCATAATGACTAATTACGTACACGCATATTGACATACACGCATATTGACATACACGCATTTTGACACACACGCATATTGACATACACGCATATTGACATACACGCATTTTGACACACACGCATATTGACATACACGCATTTTGACACACACGCATATTGACATACACGCATTTTGACTTACACGGGGGTATGTGCTTTGTGTGTGATAAAGAACAAATTAAGGTTGTTAGTGTTTATTACAACTGAGAAGATATCCAGCAAGGAACTTAGTGTATACAAAAGCAATAGGATTACATTATGATAATGTTCATTGATTGTGTTGTTACGTGCGGGCAAGCAGAATCATAAACTTACATAAGTGACGTAAATACTTTATTAAAAAATCCACAGATCTCGTGCTCTACACGACTTGAAAGGGCATTGAAAATGAACGCGTAATTTTTCTTTCGATAATATAATATCTTTCAGAACTTAAAAAAATTTTTTGTTTTTCAAAACCAACTTTTTCAAAATATATTTAGATCATCTTAAAACCCTTCGAATTCCGCGTCTTTTGCACCTTGCGCCGCAAGGTGTGTCAAAAAAGTGTAATAAGGTAAAATGTTCCTTAGTTCCGTTCAATATCGAGGCGCTTTTTTTAATTTTTTAAATTCGGCCCCGTTCTCGAGATATCGGAAATTTTCTGGGAAAACACGATTTATCGGTCAAAAAAAGTCGGTTTTTTTAAATTTCCAAAAATAGTTTTTTATTTTCCAAAATATTTTTACATAATTTTAAACCCCTTCTAATTCCGCGTCTTTTGAGCTCTCATACGTCCTCGTGGCCTTAAACCTCAGGGTATCACGGGCGAGTCGCACTTTTAACGAAAATGGGGGCCCTACTGGAGCGAACGAAAAAACATTTTCTATGTTAAAAATACTAGCGTACCACAGAATAACTGATCGTACCCCGTCGTGCCGAATTTCCAATAAATTTCTTTCATACAATACAAACCTTGTCCTAGCAATTACAAACACTAGGTACAAAAAAGAGGCCTTACAGGTGCATCCGTTCTTCGGTGATTCACAAACAATCATTCGTACGTAGCAATTGTGTATATAATGTTAATAATGACAATTGATAAAAAATATATACAGATTTTTAATAGGATTTTTTTAGCGTTTATCTTTTACAAGCGGCCGCCCGCGGTTTCACCTGCGTGGTTCCCGTTCCCGTTGGAATATCGGGATAAAAAGTATCCTATGTGTTAATCCAGGTTATAAACTATCTGTATGCCGAATTTAATCCAAATCCATTCAGTAGTTTTTACGTGAAAAAGTAACAAATATCCATCCATACTTACAAACTTTCGCGTTTATAATATTAGTAGGATATTGCATTATAAGTGTTCACATCAAGAAGGTATACTTGTGCTTGTTTTTGTATACTACTATACTTACTATTTTGGTTAAGAATCCAGTACAAATGTCAAAACAATAAAAAAATAGTCCATAAGTAGTTCTTTATTATCGATTTATTTATTTATTTATTTATTTATTTCTAAAAGGTACACTGACAGGTTACTGTCATTACAAGATCATACAAAAATATTCCACAAGATAAAACTAGACAATAACCCAAAATTAGCGTACACAGCATGCCAATTATTTCTACATTTTTTTTGTTATTAACTTAACTTAAAATATATCTACTAATTTAATTTATTACTGTTATCCTAAATTACAAAATTTATACAATAAGTGGGGTTGAGGGCGTGAAGAAGTTTAATTAAACATCTCAAAATTATATTGATCCTTCACTCAAGCAACCAATTAGCATAGAACCTCGCTCTCCATAGGTAAGGCGCAAAAAGCGGGTAAACATATTGAGGTATTATAACTAGAGACGTCAAGACGAAGCAAGTTCTCACGCACGGAGTTGCGGCACATGGGCCGCAAGCTGGTTTTGGTACTGATAGGTTAAATAAATGTTTTGGACGCTCGCTGCAAAAGTTAGTAATAAGTTCATTTAAATAAAAATATATCATCATCATCAGCCTATAAACGTCCCACTGCTGGGCACAGGCCTCCCACGAGGGCATAGCACGTGGGGATATTGGGCCATAACAACCCATCACGCTGGCCCAATGCAGGTTGGTGGGTTTTTAAACGCCTCAGTAATCGATCACAATCACTTAGGCGTGAATGGCCTGATGAAAGCGATTGTGGACGTTGCGGTCGCAAATAAGTGTACAAAAACTTTGCTTTGCAGTGCGACTCTAGTTATAATAGGTACCTAAATAAACACGAGCGCGTGCGACATGCTAGGCAGATGGGTTCCTTTGTGAGCATAATATTATATTCTCAAAATATTACATTTGCAAAATATTACTATGATGTTATGCGAATACGCGCGCTGACCGCTGAGCTGACACAGATTTCAAAGCGCCGTTTTGGAATAAAAAATATAGCTTCCGTCCTCGGTTTTGCGCGCTCTTATAATTTGCTCGATATAATAGAATACCTCATTGCACTTCATTGTAAGGTTTATGGTTTTAATAGCGACAAAAGATAGCCATATTAGTTTTCTAAAAAATGAAATAATTCTGGAATCGCTGCACTGCTGGGCACAGGCCTCCCACGTGGACAATAGCACGTGGGGATATTGGGCCATAACCCACCACGGCCCAATGCGGGTTGGTGGGTTTTAACGACTGTCATCTTACGACAACAACCGGGACCAACGGCTTAACGTGCCTTCCGAAGCACGGAGGAGCTCGAGATGTTTTTAATTTGGTCACCCATCCAGCGACCCGGCATTGCGAATGTTGCTTAGCGAGCAAGATCGCGCGCTAGCCGCAGCGCCATCGAATTCCTCGAAAAAAATTATGAGCACAGATAAAAAAAATCTGTATAACCCATTGAAATCAGAGAAGCTGATAATATGCGCTCAAGTTAATATGTATATGCGCTCAAGTTAATATGTATACTAGCTGTACGTGATATCATCTTGGCGGCTACTGGGTTTAGCTCCAGACGTGGACTTACCAACAATACCTTGTCACTTTACTACCACGCGGATTTGTTTAAACTTTGCTGGGAAACGTAAGATAATATTTATGTGACAAGGTGCTAAGTTAATATAATGAGTTATTTTATGGAAAACATTGCGCAAAATGAACTCTATTATGTTGGAATAAGATACTCAAAATCACTAACAAACAAAACTGGACTATGATACTGAGGGGACAATAGATACGACGTTTACGTATCATGCTATTAAGGACGAATATTATATATGTATAGCAATGTATACATACTTAATAAGTGTAAACAGAAGCCGATAAATGTTCACTCGTGTTCATCCATTAAACGGCTGTAGTGAGCTCCTCAGTTAAACTAATTTATTGTACATACCATGTGTCACTTTTACAAATGTTTTCATTGTTTTTAATTTACTGTTATTTCGCACCCACTAGCTATATTTATACAGGGTGGAAAAAATCTATGGGCCCTGGAGAAGAACTACCTTAAATCCTTTAGTTAGCTCATTTCACTGAAAGGAAACATTCCTTTATTTTTAAAAAGAAACAAAACTGCAATTAAAGATTTTTTAAATTTTGCTTGTTCCATCCGGGAATCAAACCAACTAAAAATCAAAAAAAATTGGTTGCCTGTAAAGTCGGTATACGGGCGAAAGTTTTACGTGACAACGACTTTGAGTGGTAAAATAATTTTAATGTGAATATTCATTCGTATAGTAGGAAGAAGGATGAAATAATATGGAAGGGACGCGTGCCTTTCACTTTTTATGTCTGTCTCTCTCGCTCTTAGTGGAAGGGACGCGTGCCTCTCACTCGCTCTCATTGTGAGCGCATAACGTGAGCGGAGCGTAACGCAGTTTCTTGAAGTGTCACCCGGCAAACCAATTTATAAGACGTTGTCACGTCAAAAATAAACCCTCGCTATTTTATTATACGAATCGGTAGGATTGATGTTCAGGTTAAAATTTGTCTTATAAACATTTGGTCCCACACTCATCTGTTGTGCGAGATACCCATAAAATTGAATATTTATTACAAGTTCTTTATTAACAATACCTAGTACTGTTCACTTGTAATAAGTAAATGACACGTTATAATTTTCTTATCTCTTTAACATCTAAAGACATTGTATGAAGTACAAGCTTGCTAATGTTATTTATCTCTAAGTACCTTGTTGAAGTATTGGATAACAAAATCGGTAAATGGTAATAATAAATTTATGCACAGCACGATTCCTTCTTACACTAGACGTTCATTCTGACAAAAAGTTTAATAATGGAACGTATTTTTTTGCAACGCGGGGCAACAAATTTGAAATTCGAGCGATAACATTTTTAAAAACTATAAGAAAGAAGTATTCGTTCGAATTTCAAATTTTGTTTTGTTTTGCTTTCATTCCGTAATTCTGTAATAATGGCGTATCAAGAACATTTCGATTTATTAGAAGCTTACTTTTCAAACAACAAGAATTGCAATTTAGCTCTACAGTGGTACAGTGAGAGGTATCCAGACAGACAAATACCATCTAGAAAAGTTTTGTCGCGAATGGTGAAAAATTTAGTAAATATTGGAAGTTTCAAAAATCGATTAGAACGTCCGCAGCAGCAAAATCTAGACTTTTCCGATTTTGATTTATGTGTTTTGACATACATTGAGTGTTACCCGAAAGCTTCTAGTAGGGAAGTTGCTCAAAAGATAGGCACCAGCCATACTCGTGTACTTAGTGTTTTGAAAAAGTACAAATACAGATGTTTTCGTGATGGGCGATTGGTGCAGAAACTACATCCGGGAGATAGTCGAAGGAGATTAGAGTTCTGTCAGAATATTCAAACAGAAATAGACCGCAACCCAAATTTTTTAGACTACATTGTTTGTATGGTCTGATGAAACAAATTTCAGCAATAATAGAATGTATAACAGACATAACAATAATTATTGGTCCCGTCAGAATCCATTCCGTGTTCGCGAAACAAACAATCAGGTCAGATTTTCCTTTAATGTTTGGTGCGGAATCAGAAGCAATATGGTTGTTTTGGTGCACATTTATGAAGGACATCTAAATACGGCAAAATACATGGAAATATTAGACCTTTTACATAATCAATTAAACCTTCTACCGGAGGAGGAACGAAATAATATCATTTTTCAACAAGACGGTGCACCTGCCCACAATAGCAGAATTTCCAGGGCTTACCTTAATGAAAATTTCAATGTCTGGATAGGTACAAACGGGACGATTAGATGGCCAGCGAGAAGTCCAGACCTGACGCCTCTGGACTACTTTTTATGGGGTCATGTAAAAAATGAAGTTTACAAAACGTGTTATAATACTGTACAAGAATTAAAGGTTGCGGTAGAAAATGTTATTAGGAGCATACACCACAACACTTTCCAGAGGGCTACACGAAAAGAATTTCAACGTAGACTAAATTTGTGTATCCGGAACGATGGGGGTCACTTCGAGCAACTTATCAGTTGAATTATTAAGATTCTTTTCTCTTCTTAATGTCCGTCTACGTTATAAAAATGATTCATGTTTACGTTCTTCTTATTGATGATAAAATAAAAATTAATTTTAGTTTTCACTTTTTTATTTCAATCACCAAATAAATATGTTTATTAGACAAATTTTATCCTGAACAACAATCCTACCGATTCGTATAATAAAATAGCGAGGGTTTATTTTTTATTTTTAGTTGGTTCGATTCCCGGATGAGACAAGCAAAATTTAAAAAATCTTTAAATGCAGTTTTTTTTCTTTTTAAAAATAAAGGTATGTTTCCTTTCAGTAAAATGAGCTAACTAAAGGATTTAAGGTAGTTCCCCTCCAGGGCCCATAGATTTTTTTCACCCTGTATAATAAAAAACCAGATGGAGGAGCTGCCACCCGGATCGTATAGGTCGTGGGTGAAAAATTATTAGCTAAATAGATGCAGCCGGTCTAAAGTGAAGTGAAGAGCAGTGAATCTTTATTTATATAGATATATATATTTATATATACTATACTGTACTTAGATGTTTAATAGGATTTTCTGGCGTTTATTTTTTATCTTGATTATAAGTTTAGCTCAAAACTGTTTTTATTAGTTACTGTTATGTTAAAGAAAGAGTGTGTTAATGAACAAATTAGGGTTGTTAGTGTTATTTATACATTTATATAGTGTTATACATTTATTTATATAGATTTATAAAAGAAAGTTATAGTTGTAGCTCCCAGAGCAACAACCAGGTTTTTTAAACTGAATAATATGATAAAGATAAAGATTTTCTAAACCCATGTTTGCCAAATATAATTTAATGTAAACGGTGTAAGTACAGTTAAACCTTTCTATAAGTCATTCTCCGTCCTCTTGAGACAGTTGTTATGAAATGACACACGGACTGACTCATGTGAACTGACTTGTTTTATGATCTTGTGATCTCATTACAATGTCCGCAGCCATGTTGAACGAAAAACTCAGACTGGTATGTAATAAGTAAGTAATCATAGCATTTTTGGAAATTACGTAAGTATTTTAATTTGTGTATTATTTTTTAAAGCATATTATTACAAACTAGCAATTTCTGACCATTTGGGTCAGGCACCTAAGCCATCTATCTATTGTGGACATTGAGGTATTATAGACTAGTCTAGAGGAAACCGCGAAGCAATTTGTTGCGTACTGATTTGCAGCCGCAAAGCCACAATCGCTTGGATCACGCGCAATCGCAATTACTAATGCCCCCTCTTCACGTCGGCAGACGCATCCGCATCCGAGATTTGCGCGTCTGTGGTAGGTATTTAACGTTTGCAGATGCATCTGCCTTGCATCCGACTGTTGTCGGTTTTTGTGGCACGCATCAAAGGGATTCGGCGCCAACGTCCGGCGTCTATCCACACGTCTGCCGACGCATCAGTTTGATCGAAGTTCTGATTGAGAGTACCGAGGAAACTTTTAGGTTTATTGAGCTATATCAAGCTGAAAACTGTCTGTGGAATTCTAAAAATAAAAATGTTGTAAGTAGGTATACCTACTACCTAGGTATAAATCAAATTAGTACTTACTTAACTAAGTACTTATTTCAATTAATTTGTAATTTGTGTAAATCGCGTGACAATGCAATATTATGATGACATAGTGATGATCTGATGATGGAACTGGAAGGTGGCCATAGGAACTAGAACGTGCGAGTGCGAGTTGCGTCTGCCCAGAATAAACATAGACTGATCGACCTACAGACGTGTGGACAGCTCGTGAAAATTCATCCGCGGACGCATCTGCCGACGTGAAGAGGGGGCATAAGGCGTTTGCAGTTGCATGCAGCCCATGGGCTACGCTACAACTCAGTGCGCAAAAACTTGCTTCGCAGTGTCGCTTCTAGTCCATAATACCTCAATGATCGTGGTATTCGTGGTAGGTCGGAACTTACATTGTTATCCTAAATAATTAAGGAATATAATTTGTGAGACATTACTTAGATGCCAATAAGCATACATTAGCGTTGATATAAAAGATGTTGACTTGATTACAAAATCAGTAACCTTTGTTTTTAACTTGTACGAATATAAGCCACACTCTGTTATTGTAATGTTGTTGTTAAGTAAAATATAACCTTACCTACGAGTATGTATCATTGCAATTGAGTTAACACAACAACGGATGGGTATTGAACCAAATGAACAAAAATAAAAATAAAGTGAGCCTTATTCAATGTCAACCGCTAACCACTACGTCATCGGCATCCGATCTTAACACGGCGAATGACCCTAGTTTCAGATGGTGCGAATTTTAAATCCAGATCCTGATTGTGGATATTTTTATACTTAACACATTTGCTTGACATAATAATATCACGTATTTGTTTTATATACTTAAATTTTATATAATTCACCTTTTCTCAATGTTACTTATGTTATGAGACAGTTTCTACTATTCTTATTACTTACTTGTTTCGATTTTACACAAGTTCTTAATCCAAGCAAAAGCCTTATAAAATCGGTCACACGGGAATTGTTCTAGCGCCAGACGTACTACGAAGCGAGTTAGGAAAATAACAATCGAACATCTTCTATTCGTTCACGTCATCTATTACGTCGTGAGTTTACCTGACTGGAGGGGCGGAGGCAGCGTGCACAGCAATGCATTAGGAATACGGCGATTGTGGTGTGACATTAATCGGTTATTAACAGTGCTGGTATTATAAATCGAACCTTGAGGAAGCGACGCCGCGACACCTGAGCCCTCGACTCTGAGGAAGTGGTAACCTTACACTGCTAGAGCGAGATACTGCGCTATTTTGTGCAAAAGCCACTACGGCACGTCTGCCGTGCCGTGAGCAGTTTAGTGGGTATCTCTAATTTTTTTAAACCTTTGTATGTCACAGAATATTATTGCCAATATTTATTATCAAAATTGAAGAACAAGGAAAAATAATAATAAACATGTTTTTTTTTGGTCACTCATCCGACGCTTGTTTTGTTGTTTTTAATGTGTCTTTAATCTGATTTTTTTACTGGACTAGGGCTAAATTCGATAAAGCATGTTAAACAAATAATTCAAATTCTTAGCGCACATTCAGTGTCACTCGGACTTTTACTGTTTCTTGAGAGAGATTAACGAAAAAACTAAACAATTAAATATATGTATTTATATATTGATAAGAAAACCAACAGTTATGTTAGAATGTAGAAACATAAAGATAAAGACAGAAAGCCAATTACAGGTCCTCACTAACAAAAATAGAGTAGCTAAAGGTGCATTATTAATAATATTCATATATGGATAAATATATCTATCTGTTACTCAAAAGTAATTTTATACAGGAAGTGGCACACCGACCGCGATCCGCCACTACGCAGTCACATACGTAGCATCTACTTTATTCACCCAAACCTTAAAAATGTACACATTGTAATTCCAATTAAATATTGTTAAAACATTGGCCACTTTTATTTATGTTCCTTACGAACATAAAAGTTCAAGTCTCACGTTAAGTGAGAACAATGCGACCTACTAATGTTATAGGGAATCCTAAACTAAAAAAACAAACAAACGCAAAACACTAACGCTAGATGAATGCAAATGATTTGAGCCCTCTCAATTAGTATTAGCAATCAGCACTCATTGCGAAGAGCACGAACAGTATTGGATCGAAGGTCGGCGGACAAAGAGCGCGCTGGTCGTGGTCAGCATTGCGTTTACTGTTGTGCACCAACTGCGAGTTGTGCCCTTCGTGCAACGAGAAGTGAGCGAGCTTCACAGCTCCGGTTACCTATCTGGACAATAGGCAGTGAACTACACGTGTTCACGGGGAAACTCTCCCGAGACACTAGTCTTACGAGTACCGAATGAAGAGCGCGCTTCGGCGGGTACTAATTTAAGACCTGACGCAGATGGTCTCCTGCGCGAGTAGTATACTGGCGCAGAAACGTCTGGCACTTCTTGCATAACCTAACGGTTGGTCTCGAGGTGCCAGTACAAATAAAACTTAGTGAAGTAAGGAGAGGGGATGTTGTGCGCCTGTTTGGTGCAGTTTTGGAGCTCAATGCCAATCCATCTCTCCTCTTAGGTGTTTTAAAAGGTGATTGACGGACTAAATACTGCACACATATCCACAACAACAGCATATAGAGGCGATGGGCTTACCATCTACCCCGTAGAGCACAATTTAAAAAAAAGAAATTTATTACTTTTCTGAGAGTGTTTAAGTTACAGTACTTAAGTACTAATTTCAAAATATGAAAAAAAAAACTTATTATGGTTATATCACGCGACTGCACATATAGAAAACGAAATAGGTAATCTACAGTTTAAAAAAAAAATACATGATTCTCTAGTTGTTATTTGATTTGCCGTGGACTGTGGCAGTATACCGCTATTGCAGTCCTCATCGCCTAGTCTCTGACTAACATTCTGTCTATCAATTATGTTCGTGCGCCTGTTTATGGTTTTTTTATTATACCTCTCCGGGTATGAATTTGAGCATCATCTCAATAATGTTACGTTATGATAAGGCCGATGCTGGAACGCACGACATTCTCAACTGCTGATGAGCTGGTTAACTTATCTCTAATTGTTTGAACACATCAACTCTAATTTCTTCTGTATAACTTAAATCAAGTCTTAAAACAAGAGTACCATTAATATAACAAATTGAAATCGGGTCTCGTGGGTATATGACACCAGTGGCGGAGTGGTATAACCACTCGATCACACACTTAGATGGTAAAAATGTTACGATTTTATATTGGTAGCTTTTCTTTTAGTTACTTGTACCTAGTTGATACACCACCCTCGTACTAAATAATGATTTGGGGTTCAAAATAAATAACAGCAGGTACTAGGAACATGTACCTGAAGTAGCTAAATCACTAGCTTGCCAAAAGCGGGTTGGTCAACACAAATCTGAATTGTGCATCGATTGATTTCATTAGTCTTTTTGCATCAACCTAACTAACAAAGAGGTTACAAACAAAAATGTAACATAAAACAGATTAAGAGGGATTTTCCATACAAACTTCCAAGTCGATTTTTTTAAAAACCAATAGCAAAGCAAAATACAGGGATCTAAATAGTTTGTTGAAAACATTAAAAAAAAAAAGGTAAGTAGGTAACCTGAGTTACTGCAATTTAAAGTCCACCATAGAAAGTTTAAAATCGCATTAACTCAGTTATTTAATCGTTTTTAAAAAAATGTTTTCAACAAACTATTTAGATCTCTGTATTCGGTTTAAAGAATATTTATTTCTCATAAAAACTTTACAGTTTGCTTAAAATGAGATACAAAGGTTTGTAAATAAAGATATATCAGCACTGCGGTGGTTTTGTAAAACAGTATAAAGAAAGTACTAAGTATTCTACTTATATAACATAAAATTAGTCTAATAAATACAACTTACCTACCAAAAATAGGAAAAAAAATAAAAATGTGAAAACACCAACAACAAAAACATGCATTGTGGTACAGTCACGAGCAAAAACATGCAAACGTTTCATTGAAATTGGCTTAATGGTTTTTAAAAATGTCGACTTGGAAGTTTGTATGGGAAACCGAAATGCGTAAACCCTCTTAAAAGTCTCACCAACAATTCGACAAACACTCTGGCACAAAACGATCCACCAAAACGGATAGTGAGTGACATAATTGGCCGAAGATGGAAAGAGAGGTGTGTCACGCGATCGTGAAAGCCATCGCCATGACGTCATCCCCCTGAGCTTTGCAGTGACGAGGCTTGGGCGAAGGACTCATTGTTATCACTCATGGCTCATACTTATCGCGTGACAAAAACTGTTGTCCATGAGCAATCAGCCAACAATACAAACAGTTCAATGTTGACGCTACCGACACACGACTTCGATTGCTTTGTTATGTAACAAGTGTACCAAATTTTAAAGCACACTACGTCTGTACTTGAATGCCAAGTGTTCTTAATTACTAGGGCACACTGCGTAGCTCCTATAAGGCTAAGTGTTTCTAATTCCTAGGGCACATGACGGCCAACTTTTCCTAATTATTAGGGCACACTACGTCTGTCTTTGAAGGCCAAGTGTTCTTTATTTCATATAGGTTACACTGCGTTGTAACGAGGCAGCTGAAGCCTTGTTGGTTTTGTGTATAAGGTCCTCTTTTTCGAATAAGGTTCTATTGTATCTAGTTTTAAATTTAAAATTCAAATTTGACTTGTCTTTTCTGCTAGCCTCTGTTTTCATGAAAAAGGCAGTAAAGATTCATCCGCGGAGCTAGAAAGAGCTCCTTCTAATTATTGTTATCCGTCCGAATATTTGTTATTATAGTGAAGTGCATTATTATAACTAGGCGTTCCAGGGATACGTCCTGATAATAATAATTATAATCTAAACTACACCTAGTCACAAACATGTGCATTAACCTTTTATAACTATAATTAACTTTATAATAACTAACCATTTGTTAAAATAATATACTTCTGAACTTGTCGTGTTTTCATTATCTTCCCAACTGCTCCTCATCGTGTCACTCCTCCGTTCCTCCGCTCCGTGACAGCGTTGCTACTATAATGCTAAGAAGCTAATATAAGTACATGAAGGCCAAGTGTTCCTAATTCCTAGGGCACACTACGTAACTCCTTGAAGGCCAAGTGTACTTAATTCTTAGGGAACGCTACATTAGCTCTACGTCTATAAGGCAAAGTGTTTTAATTCCTAGGGCACACTACACAGCTCCTTAAAAGCCGGTGGAACCAAAAAAAAGCTACCTTTACTTTAAAAAAAATGACAGCTACCTTTATCTTTAAAAAAGTCAACATTTCCATACAAAACTGTAAATACTATTAAACCTAAATGTAGCTCCCATACAATTATAGATTGTTCTTATTCTTAGCACTTTATAGTATGACCCAGTTGACCGACTATCATCCACATGGAATTACATGGATGTCATGCAAATCTGGCGGCATGGGGCACAGACTAGCGCAGTATCAAAAATACATGTGAACGCAGTTGTTGCTGGACCTGTCAACGAGTTTGCCGCAAACAGGTTTGATCGGACCATAGAGCCGTTTGATAGCTTAATGTTCAGTCTTTGTTTTTTTTCAATTAAGGAAAGATTCTAGCCTTCAACATTGGTGGTGAGTGACAATTAGCCTATAACCGTCCCACTGGGCACAACACTTTCCGCATGAGCAACAGCACATGGGAATATTGGGCCATGATGGCCCATAAGCCCACCACGCTGATCCAATGCGGGTTGGTGGGTATAGCGGCTGATATATGATTAGCTAAATGTTTTGCCTTTTCTCTTTAAACTACAATGGCCTTCAAAACAAAGTATCACACTTTTAAAATATATTTTTTTTTCTAAATTATTATTAGAAGTTAAAGATTAAAAATAAAAAAACGTTTTATAGCAATTTTTACCAGTTTTCCTTTTAACTATATTAACTAACTCTATTTCGAGTCCTTTTTGTTTCGAAAGTATATCTTGTGTACTTAAAAAGATATTGCAATTTTCAAAGAGTGATACTTATTTTTGCAGGCCAGTGTATTTTTTGTAACTAAAAGAAAATTCCTTGGCTTTCTTCTCACCTATGGTTTATAGTAAGTGACAATAAGAACGAATAGAAAAACGCACTCGACGCTGAATCCTTTTTTAATTTACTTACTTACCAATTTTTTAAAATGCAATAATAATTTTATGGCCGGCATATTTAAACAGGACGGTGTTAGCTAGCCAGACGAACTAGCTAGCTAGAACGAGCCATATAACCGATCAAAGCAAGCACTTTATTGTATGTATCCCCAATGGAATTAGAACGCGGAACCTATGGGGCTGAAAGAGTCTCACTAATGCCAATGGCAGCTGAGTGACCGCGAACCTCCTCGGTCGTACTTGTATAATTTGGGAATTTTCATTGATATAATAGTTAGTGATGCCTTTTATAGGCTTCACTAATTGCCACTACTATTAGCGTTAACACTAATTGGTAAAGTGGTTAGAAGAGTAATAACCAAATTGAACATGCGTCGCGCTGCGGGGTCAACGCACTGACACTATCAGCTGTTAAGGTATCACCTCTACATTGTAATGGCTCAAATGAGAAATGTCAATATTACGCTCTGAGAGCAGGGGACGGGCGCGTAGTATAATCGTCCCCAGCCAATGCCACACTCATGTTTCTATAAATTCATTATTGCAACTTCAATACACGTAATGTAGGTACAGTCACCAGCATTAAGTTGTGACCGTCGACGGCTTGCAAAAATGTCTGATCATTGGTGGAAGGCATATTTATAATATGCCTTCCATCAATCTATAGATCATCATATCTTAATGGCGGTGACTGTACAGCCTGTATACTGTCCCACTGCAGTCAAGTTATCGCAAGAATCAGCACGCTTTCCAAATGCGGGGTAGTAACCACAAACCGAGGCTATATGCATCAAAAAATCCGAAAACACAAAAGTGTGTTTTCGGATTTTTCGATGCATACATGATGCATTTCTTTGCCCGACTGGGAATTGAACCCGGGACCTCCGGATATCGAGCCGGGGGCATGGCCACTCGGCCGCAGAGGCGATATTGCATAAAGATAATCTGCGACAGAAATAGCTAGTCGGTATCGCGACCGGTTTTGAACTGTATAGGATGGGTATTATTATATTACATTGAAAGTCATCAAGTTTTGGAAGGTTAATTTGTTAAATGACGCGGGTCGACTAACCTTATGATAAATAATTTGTAAGCTCTCGCCTCGCCATTTTAATTTTAACTATTTAGTATTATTTTTATGATATCACATACAATAATCATGTTGTAATGTTTCTATTTATTGTTAAAAAATCTATACTGATAATGATAAGTTATAATAATGGATAATATTAAAGGATAAATTGTTGCATAGATAAACAATAACCTGAATGGAAACGACAAATATTACGAAATAAAACAAACGACTCTATACTTTGTTGGTAGCCAAATAGGCGTGGAGTGAAGGAAAGTAGCTGACACGAGTGACAATACGTATACGCTTTCACTTGCAAATTATTATTTATATTCGAATGAAAGTCACTAACTGCCAAAAGCTGTGTGACGGCGGTTCATCCTCTATATAAATAAAAAATATTAAAATCAATTGCCACAAATGTTTGACGGCGCATCACTTCAGAACGGCTGCACCTATTTAGCTAATTCTTTTTTTTTTGTTGTGTTTGTAATTGTCAGGTTTCTGGAAAGATTTTTATTTTGGAAATTCGTCGATGTACCGAATCGACGGTTGTTCACGCGGGCAACATTCTTGCACCGTTTGATGGCCATTATTTAAAGACAAACAAAATCTTAGCTGCTCACCCACCAGGGCCAAACTTTATTCTCATACAGGATACAGGTATATAGGACATACAGGATTCGCTTACATGAGATTTTTCTAAAATTTCATATTTGCCTTGTAACAAAAGATGCATTTAAACTATTTACCTACTATAATTTTAACAATTTTTAACATAAGTAATAAAAATATCACCTAGAGAATCTTAGAGACCTCGAGAATTAGATTTTATTTTAAATTCTTTATAGGCTAGTATTTGACCGCGATCTCACCTGATGGTAAGTGACGATACGGCCTAGGATGTAGCATATATACTTGCCTAGATAATGCCTTTGCACCTTTGCCTTGGAAATGTCCAGGTTGTACGTGTCAGGAATTCCACTCCTTAGCTGTCCGAATCAAAAATGATGACGCAAAGCGCTTTGTGCGTATAGGTGGTATGTTGCAGTGTAAAGGTGATATCTCATAATCTGTAATCATTTACTTACCAACAACACCGATCAAACTCGTTTATAATAACATACAACAAATGAATGCATCGAGTAGCGCGCCATACATTTGTATGTAATATAACGTTCTTACGAATGGTACAATAAAGGTAAAAGCTCAGTTTCCAAAGCATTTGACGACGTTTGGTTCGTGAAAGGGTGATTGATACACTAGAACATATTATTATCATAGAGCGGCTCGTTGTTCTGTTACAAGTAAATGCTTTAGTCTATACCACGGTAATAGATATTACCGTGTCTATATACTCATCTTAAGGGGAGGTATTTCGAACCATTCTCTCTTGCTCTCACGGTACGACGGCAAGGGACGGGTATAACAGCGAAGCGGAACGAAAAAGTTTTTTTTATTTAAAAAAAAAATGAAATATGTAATAAAAAACCGATCGGTTATAATCCCTTAAGTTATATATGAACTTCTTTTTGGTAAATAACTCATAATATCAAATCACTTATTTTAAGAATAAAACCTAGAAAAGGAGATAAAATGACACAAATAATGTAACTTTGTGAATTTATTCCATCGAGCCAACTTTATCAAATCGTGTTTCCATCGGGTATATTCCACAGAATAAAGCCTTAACAATAATTCATAATTTTCGCAGATTTGAATTTTACTGTTTACTACTTCAAAAATTAATTCTAAAAACGTGTTATGTTAATATTTCACTAACACCTAGCCTTAACGCGTGTGACAATGAAATACACATTGATAATCCTATGACGCGACGACGTCGAACAAAGAACGAGCATCAATGACGAATGCTCGGTGACGAATGCGTTTGCAGTTATCACTATCAGTCACTCACTTCGCACGTGTATATGTGAAGATTCACTGGTCAATGGTACAGTTACTTAGCCGTTTAAACTCATAAGCAGACCAGGACATGAAATGTACAAAAATAATAAGAGTGGTTCAACGCTCAGCTCAATAACCAGAGGTACGAGGTCCGGGGTTCATTTCCTAGGTCGGGCAAATGCATAGCCCGGGGGGGCTATTCTATATCTCAGTCAGCGCTGCCGCAGCGCTGGGAATTCATACTGTCTCTTTCATATTCATAGAATAATAATATTAATATTATTAATATTATTAATATTATTTCATAGCATGCGCAACACAAGAAAATTTTCTCGACCCGTTTTCCCGTGGTATGACTATACACGATATGTCAAAAATAGACATAATAGTAGTTTTTGTTTGTTTGTGGTATTTTTGTCTACAAACCCTAGCATGCAACATAATGCGCATGCTAGGCGTGTCAAGGCAACCGTGTCGTGTGGCGGTGAAACAATACTACCACCCCCTCTTCCCTTGGGTGTCCTAAAAGGCGACTAACGGACTACAGACTGCACATACATCTAACAGTATAGAGCGGCGATGGGCACGCTGAGCACATGAGCAGTCGCTATTTGGTGTGGTGTGGACTATGGCAGAGGACTGCTTTTGCTGTCCTCATTGCCTAGTCTCTGACTAACCCTTCGGGGATAATAGTCGTGATTAGGTATATGTATGTTGACCTTTGATCACCAACCAAATAACAACTCATCACCAAACTGCATTTAACAAGCGTGGTCATTAAGAAAAACAATTTAATAAGTATTTATTAATTTTTCGTCTGAAATGAATGTCACCCACTCCACCCGTTTGTACATTTTGTTGTTTTTACTTTTTAAATGTCTAAATAAATCTGTTTTATGATAGGCGAAGGGGTTTAATGTATACAACCTAATTAAGTGTAAGTTTATCATAAGTTTTATATAAATTTTATTTTTGTAATTAATTTTTGTTCTGTACACGTTGCCCATCGCAGCATCACCAAACTGGTTCCGTCGGAAGACCAGCGCTGACCGTAAGGCCAGCATCTTGCTGAGCCGGAATCCATTTTGGGACATTCTTTAGTATTTTTATTATTGAAATTTTGCATTCACAATGCTATATAAATATAGGATAAAATGTTTACTAGAAAAAAATCAACCAGTCTCAGGAAGCTCGAGTGGGATTCGAACCCACGACCTTTGGATTGCCGGTCCACTGCTCTAACCGCTGAGCTACCGAGACCCCAGAAGACTCGTTGAATTTTTCCTAGTAGTTTAATTTACGCTGCAAGCCAGCGGTATTACGTCACTGTGAAGTCTACCCTCACAGTCGAAAGAAATACTATTGCAAGTATTTAACAATCGATAAAGACGTAATTGCTAATAAATATCTTTATTATTGAAATTTTGCATTCACAATGCTATATACATATAGGATAAAATGTTTACTAGAAAAAAAAATCAACCAGTCTCAGGAAGCTCGAGTGGGATTCGAACCGATTTTTTTTCTAGTAAACATTTTATCCTATTCTTTAGTATTATTTACTGGTTGTCTGTGTTGTCTGAACTGTTTTGTCCTAAATATCTTTTTTTTCTTTTCTTTCGTTCTTCCTAATTGTAGCGAAGGGAGGCCTTTGTCTAACAGTGGGATAGTAGAGGCTTTATTTTTTTAATAAGAGTAGAGTTCGAGTAAGAGTTTACAGTTTAATTATGCATCAAAATTGGACACTTCGGCATTCATCGAGCGTCCAACCAGTTGCAGTATACCTGCTGAAGACGAATGTTTATCGAATACCCACATTCCATGTACAATACTAAACCATAAATAAACACGCGAGGCGAGTTTAAATCAACACAATTACATACTAATTAAGTTAATCACCGTCATAACTTAAATTACTGGACCCATGATTATTAGATTATTAAAGGCTGTGGAGCAGACGCGTAACAAGACTGGTATGAAAATCTTTGTTTGCTGTTACAAAAGATCCTCGCTGTTGGTCGCGTATGACTTCTTTGCAACAAAGCATCTTCTAGTCTAGATGGATAACCTATAATATTGTTTAAATTGTAATGGCACTACGCATGTTATTATGTTGTCGTGTATTCACAGGTGTGAACAAGTTATTTCGGTCTGTGATATCATATCACCAATGCCACAGAAGTCTACTATCTCTCAAGAATATGCTAGTAGTTTATGTGATAAAATTGTTTGTATTCACAATTTTTGAAGACCTCCTTGGTCGAGTGGTTTGTACACCGGTTTTCATGGTGTCGCCATCTCTGAGGTCCCGGGTTCGATCCCCGGTCGGGTCAAATTAGAAATTATTGTTTTTCTAAATTGTCTCGGGTCTGGGTGTTTTCTATGTATAATAAGTATGTATTTAAGTATTTTAAGTATGTTTATCCGTTGTCTAATAACCATTTAACGAGTTTCTTCGAAGCTTCTCTTGGGCTAGATAATTGGTGTGAGTGTAGGAAAGTTTTATTTATTAATTAATTCAAACAGGGTAAATGCATTATCTAAAAACTTGTCAGTAAACATGCCCATTTATAGTTTAATTAACATTATTGTCATACTTTTCACTCATCACAATCGACGAATAACAATACGGTTGTGATATACCTACTCTAAGTAATAAACAAAGCATGTTTTTATACTTGTAGAGAAAAACGAGAAAGGCGTTAGCAGAAAAGGCTAAACTATTTACACGAAACGAAAGCATGAGCGCTCCAGCGGGCTACCTGGATCATTTTATATGCGGTGCGACTATCTATTTTAATATCTACAATAAAAACAAAATATTTAATAAAGCTGCCTCTCTACCAGAGCTGTGCGAAATAGTTAAGCAATGCGCGATAAAAATAAACTAAAAAAGGGTTAATTCGTTTTAGTTGTCCCGTCTCGTGGAACTCGCCGCTTGCCGCTCGTGGCCGCGAGCCATCTCCGTGGTATACAAGGGATGGTACTAGGTTTTTTAATGGGTAGGCCTCCCTTTTTCCCCTTTTTCTTCTCTAACTGAGCGGGGGAGGGAGCGGAGAGTCCCACCAAACATAAACCCAGGTCGCCACTGTTCTCGGTATACGTATTTTATCTAATAAAAAACCGGGTGTGCGAGTCGGACTCGCCCATGAAGGGTTCCGTAGCAGCAAGTAACATCTTAAAAAAGTTCTTGTGGTTCGTTGTAACTTTGATCGATGTTTTAATAATAGTGTATTTTTTTTAATTAATTAATTTATAACGTATTAAAAAGGAACTACTTACTAGATCTCGTTCAAACCAATTTTTTTTCAATTTTCAGTGGAAGTTTGCATAGTAAAGTACATCATATATTTTTTTTAGTTCTATCATTCTCTTATTTTAGAAGTTCAGAGGGGGGGGACACACACACACACACATTTTACCACTTTGGAAGTGTCTCTCGCGCAAACTATTCAGTTTAGAAAAAAATGATATTAGAAACCTTAATATCATTTTTGAAGACACGAATGGGTTAGATGAAAAAAATTTTTTTGAGTTTCAGTTCTAACTTCTAAGTATGGGGAACCCCCAAAATTTATTGTTTTTTTTATTTTTGTGTGAAAATCTTAATGCGGTTCACAGAATACATCTACTTACCAAGTTTCAACAGTATAGTTCTTATAGTTTCGGAAAAAAGTGGCTGTGACATACGGACGGACAGACAGACATGACGAATCCATAAGGGTTCCGTTTTTTGCCATTTGGCTACGGAACCCTAAAAAGGCGGAGTAAAAGAAAGTATTTTGGTAGTCGCTATTGCTGAATTTTTAAACTGCGCACCGCTCAACTACCTCGCACAGCTGTCGTATAAAGCCAGCTATTAAATCTACTTACTTGTATCCTTATTAGTTGTCCTGTTGACATCGTCTGTCACGTTGGTAGGCGTTGACGCAGAAGTGGGGGCTGGCGGGGCGTCGGGGGCTGCGACGGATGTGGCATTGGCAGCCGCGGGGGCTGCGACTGGTGTGGAGGCCGACACATTGGCGGGCGCGGGGGTCGGCGACGGTGACGATGGCGCAGGCGACGGCTGCGGGGCTGCTGCGTCGGGCTTCTCGCTCGGGGCGGGCGAGGCGGGCGCAGTGTCACGTTTCTGGCGCAAGTGATCGAGCAACACTATGTGCGGTCGGAGGTCGCTGAACGACCCGCTGTCTAGGACGTACGGTAGGTCCGGTTCACGAGCTGCAAGAGAAGGCCGATGTTAGACAGGTTGCGTAGGCAAATTAACTGTGCAAAGTGCACAGAGCAGATACCTTCAAGTCTCTTTTTAAACAACCTGGGGCCCTACTGTCACTCTTAGGGCAGTATTTATCTTATTAAGTACGCTAAATTCGTATGAGAATTTGGTAATGCCCCAGGTCATTTAAAACAATAGTTATTAACAGTAAAAGCAGTAAGCGCTTAAGGTTAAAGCTTACGATCGTCGTTAAATATGCCGTGCCACTGGATGGGTGAGCAAATTAACAACATCGTAAGCTCCTCCATCCTTAGGAGGCACGTTAAGCCGTTGGTCCCGGTTGTTGTCGTAAGATGGCAGTCGTTAAAACCCACCAACCCGCATTGGGCCAGCGTGGTGGGTTATGGCCCAATATCCCCACGTGCTGTTGTGCTTTTGGGAGGCCGGTGCCCAGCAATGGGACGTTTATGGGCTGATGATGATATATCCACTCGCAGTAACTTTAGTAAATCCGTGATCGTGGCGCATACTAATGTGTCGACATATCGGATACCTATTCAAAAACAACAAAAACCCGTTAATTATTCTAAACTCAGTTACTTTTTGCTTATTCATTATTAACACGGAATATACTTAAACCATAAAAAAACAATGAACGTAAGTATCTGTAGTTGGCTATGGAAGTTGGACGATTAATAAATTATGAAGTTACGTTCGGTGTGGTGTGTCATGTCAGTCTTCAATAAATGGTTGGATCAATTACGTTTTTTTATTACAAACATTACAGTGCCTACACAAATGTTCGGATAATACTTTACTAGCCACAACTACCTACCGTACATACGTACAAGACGTCAGAACATAAGTGCATTGAATAGGGTTTAATTAAATGGCTCGTAACAAATGAAAAAAATTGATCCTCCATTCGCATTGTCGCATTAGCTGCAATTACACATCGTAACGCGAGTGATAAATCACATCTGCGAGAGGCTTCGGTCATAACAATAGATATATCTACGGTTTTAAACAAAATAAAAATCAAATAATGTCCCGCGTAATTACATACTTAACCAATATCAACATTAGAAAATGAAATGAGACATGTAGATAAACATTTATTGTAAAGTAAACCTTAAACTGTGCCTAAGCACTAAAGCACAAATTCATAAAAATATTATTGGATTTACATCACTTTGCGCAAAGGCTCGCTAGGTTCAAGTAAGTTGGAACAAAGTTCTAAATTCGAAATATTGAGAGCACAAAACAAGGCATATTTCTGATTTATTCCTTCCTTCTCTGCCTTGTTTTGTAGTGCCGCTTTTCAAGCCAAGCAGCAATCGTACATCTATAGTTTATATGATCAAAGGCGAGAGGCAATAAAACTGCTGGTGCAACCGCCAGCAGGACAACCTACCACAACATGGCAAAGGAGTGTCACTTTTCCATTACATGTAAAAAGTAGATGCACTATCAACGCTCTTAAAACATCTGCACTAAAAGAGTACCCATAACGAGATTATTACAAACTCATCATCTATCATAATATAATCTCTCATAAATTCAATAATCTATGGATGGGATGTAGATTCAATCATTATTGTACCGACAGTCGTTTCGGCAAACGGCCATAAAGCTATAGGCCCCAGTACACATTGGCGTATGTTGGCCCACTGCCGGCCATCGCCATTGTGTACACGGGGTAAATTGCGCGCCACTATCGACAAATTGCCCGCCAATGTACACCATTACCCCGTCTACACCTTAAGGGCCTTAAGAGTCTCGATCAACCTCTAGAGGCTCTCGTTAAATGGTTGGGTCAAGGGGTCAGACACAGAAGGGTTTAGTCGCAGAATGTCCAATTCGCAAAATGTCCAGCGGTCGCAAAAAGTTCAATTCGTCATTATTTATTTAATTTGTCCGGCACAATAAAAATAACTCGTGGATACCGTTTTATTGTGCCGGACAAATTAAATAAATAATGACGAATTGAACTTTTTGCGACCGCTGGACATTTTGCGAATTGGACATTCTGCGACTAAACCCACAGAAGGCAGTACTCCTTGGCACGACACGTATTGTCAGGAGCTTCCTCACGCTGCAGCCCTAACCGCCGATAGCTTGGGTCTATCCCCGCTGCCGGTGACAAATTACGTTAAGTTTTTTTATATAATATTTTATATTGTAAATATGTTTTTTTAACTAAACTAAAAGAGCATAAATCTAATAAAAATGAATATGCACGAATTTTAGTTCGCGCATCACTTGATAACGGCTGCACCAATTTGGCTTATTCTTTTTTTGTTGTGTTCGCAGTTGTCAGTCAGGTATTTGGGTTTGTATGATAAAAAAGTTGTCACGGGGTACGTGGTGTCGGCGCGGACAAAGTCGCGGACGGGCCGCTAGTAAAGAGTAGGTAATATTATTTCGACCAGTTACAAATTAAAAATTAGTTCTTTCTGAAGCAAAGGATGTGCGTCAGGATCGTGCAAATGGAAATCTGTGGTCTATGCCCACCCATCCGGGAAGCGGCCGTATACAGGGTTATTGGAAATACGTAGCGATCCCTTTAAGGGGTGATAGTGGAGATCAATAGCTATCAAATTGCCCTCTGGTAGATGGGGGCAAACATGTACTTATTTCTAAAAAAATATTTGTAAAGAAATATTTAAAATATTAAGAAAAGTGGGTCGGGCTACATCAAAGTGGATTAAAAAAGAAATTTACGTATTTAATGGTTGTTTTTGTGTGTTTTTAGTTTGCTAACACTCTAATATGTAAAAAAAGGGAATTTTTTTTTTCTAATTCGGTACATTTTTGCCCCATTTACTCTAGAGCAATTTGGTAGCTAATGATCTCTATTATCCCCCCATTAAGGGATCGCTACGTATTTCCAATAACCCTGGTATGTACCTATGTACAAATAGTTCTAATTCTAATTTTGCATGTAAAAATGCATATTCTTTTCATTTCCAGATAGGTACTTCTAACATTCTGTCATCATCATCAGCCTATAAACATCCCACTGCTGGGGACAGGCCTCCCACGTGAACAATAGCACGTGGGGATATTGGGCTATAACGCACCACGCCGGCCCAATGCGGGTTGGTGGGTTTTAACGACTGCCACCTTACGACAACAACCGGGACCAACGGCTTAACGTGCCTTCTGAAGTTCCGAAGCACGGAGGAAGCTCGAGATGTTTTTATTTGGTCACCCGTCAGGCGACCCAGCATTGCGAAAGTTGTTTTTGTTGAAAGAAAGCTTTTTATATTATGATATGTTTTAAAAATGTTGTTGAAATCAAAAGTTTTACAAAATGCATTCTTGAGACGATACGGACGTTATCGGCCCACAGTGCGGTGCTAAAGGGAATCTAACCCAACCTAATCCAAAAAGAAAAAAAACACAAATTGTTGAAGCGGTCGCTTCCGCCACAATCACGAATGATACCGTCACCCGTATTGACGTTCTCAGTGTAGTGATGCCACTGTTTATAAACAGCACCGCTTGTTAGCAAACGTACGCGATTTTATTGTGAGACAAACAAACCCTATGTCACGTCACTCACGTCCGTATGAATGAGCAAACGAAAACTATATAAAACGCACGCATCGATGCGTAGCGTACGCTTCTTTGTACACAAGGCTGTAGTACCTACTTTTGGAAATAAAATGGTAATTGAATTAAGGACGGATCAAGAAAATATATTAAAATCATCATTCTCGCTTTATGCATCTATTTAGTGCAAGTAGATATAGGTGCGAGCGAAGTCACTGAATAATTATGTTTGATATTCATTATTTAATTCTTAGTAAAAGAAGAACAAGAAGCTAACTTCTTCTTAATGACTAATCATTTACGCCCCAGCTACCCTATCGGCTAAAAAATATGAATATGCAAATGGGCTTAATTTGACATTTGAAGCCCATAATATGCCCATATAAGGACAAAATATGGACTTCAAATGTCAAATGACGCCCATGTCCATATCCATATTTTTTAACCGATAGACCCGCTGGTCCCGATTGCCGTACGATTGCAGTCGTTTGAAATGAGCCCACCAACCCGCGGCACTGTGGAATATTTCGGTGCGTTTCGGATCAAAAATCTGTAACTCCGTCGGTTTGAAAGATAGAGCTATTAAATTTTGCACTAATATGAAGTGATATATAAGGATTCATATAAGTAATGTTTGAAGAATTGGAATTACGTGTTGATTTTTTTATTTAATAAAGAAAAGTCACAATCTTTGAAAATGGTATATATTTATTTTATTTATCGAAATATTATATTTTTAGCAATATATCGTATGTGTATTTCTTAATCCAAATTACTCAATTATGATAACTATAATTATAATAATTATAATGATAAATTAAATAAAAAAAATGGTACAATACCTTATATACCTACGCTAAAACACATATAGAAAAAAATCAAAATTATAGCAATATCTTCTGATCAGCAAGATTTACATTTACACCTGGTGAGCTTTAGGATCTGAAATAAGTTCGTTAACCTTGAGAAGGTGCAAAGTATCTTCATTTAGCTCCTTTACATTTTTTGTATATGGTTTTCTTATGCTCGTTATATATGGATCTGAAGTATAAAGTAGTGTATTGAACACATCTTCATTTGTAGCTGTTCGAGAGCATTTCCGAGCATGATGTAGGCGAAATTTTTTATAATTCTTATTGCGAGATTTATGCGCATCTTCGGAATGTTGTCCAATTGGTAATACTGCGAAACGGTTTAATAATTACCAAATTTCTTACTATCTACCACAATGCCAGATGACAAAGCTGGCAAAACTATGTTTAACCATTTAATTAAATCAATGTCAACCCCTGTGATATCTGCAGAACAGGAAGCATTGTAAAAAAATCTTCTAGCAGTATTGCCATCATTACTATTTCCCGTCCCCTGTCGTGGTTTATCGATATTTAAACCCAACTCTTCACAAAATCGCTTTTGTACTTCAATCTTTTTTGCTTGAGTCTTTTTTTCTTTGGTTGTCGCAGACCACGTTTGGAAAGATAGATTATATGATATGTGCAATATCATTTTTCCATGCAATGAATCCAGGCATGTAATGTTGATAATCCGTATTGATAAGCATTTTCATTTTCAGGCCTGGCTGTTACTTTCGTTAAATCATTCATTTGTATGGGAGTGGCTCCGCATATTGTACAAGTGGAACTAGAAGGCGTATCTGTTAAAACTTGTGCCACTTTTCGAGAGCATTTCCGAGCATGATGTAGGCGAAATTTTTTATAATTCTTATTGCGAGATTTATGCGCATCTTCGGAATGTTGTCCAATTGGTAATACTGCGAAACGGTTTAATAATTACCAAATTTCTTACTATCTACCACAATGCCAGATGACAAAGCTGGCAAAACTATGTTTAACCATTTAATTAAATCAATGTCAACCCCTGTGATATCTGCAGAACAGGAAGCATTGTAAAAAAATCTTCTAGCAGTATTGCCATCATTACTATTTCCCGTCCCCTGTCGTGGTTTATCGATATTTAAACCCAACTCTTCACATAATCGCTTTTGTACTTCAATCTTTTTTGCTTGAGTCTTTTTTTCTTTGGTTGTCGCAGACCACGTTTGGAAAGATAGATTATATGATATGTGCAATATCATTTCCATGCAATGAATCCAGGCATGTAATGTTGATAATCCGTATTGATAAGCATTTTCATTTTCAGGCCTGGCTGTTACTTTCGTTAAATCATTCATTTGTCTGGGAGTGGCTCTGCATATTGTACAAGTGGAACTAGAAGGCGTATCTGTTAAAACTTGTGCCACTTTTCCGTCTGTCGAGTAGAGTCAGTTGACACGTTTTCAGATATCGGTATTGTCAAGGAATATTCAGAATCCAACCAATTGGTGTTCTTTTAAAAAGTAATCCTTGTTGCGTCCTACTTCACTCCAGCGTTTATTAAACGAAGGGATGATACTCCTTTGAATATTGCCAATAATAAAACATATACTGTCTTCTGAAACTTGTTTTTCCTCTAAATATGTTGAAAGTGCCGCTGTCGTTTTTCCGCCTTCTATATATGACACTATTAACTCACGTTTAGTACAGTGAAAAGTAGACATGTTGAAGAATAAAATAGCCATTATCTACGTAAAAACCACTGAAACGGTAATGGAGACATATTTTTTACAGCGCTTTTTATATTGTTTCAGAATGTTTGAATTATTTCAGATATCTATATTCTCACGGAAAATGATATCAAAATGATAAAAACTTAACAAAATATAATAATTAATTGATAAAACATACTACAAACTACTGATAGTAAAAGTCAACTACGAAACCGCAATTAATAGCAATTTCCGTTCCCAGACTAGTATTCGATTTCTCATATCTTCGTAACTCGCAAAAACTCGCAGCTAATTCTTTTATATATTTTTGATGACTAACTAAACTATGAATTAACATTAAATTCAAAGCATCGGTAAACGTCGGTAAATGTTAAAAGCTTCGACGAAAGTGAGGAAAACTTTTTTTTCCTGCATTTTTTCTTTAAATTATTTTCTATGTATATAGCCGTATTAAAAACAATAAATTCTATTAGTTTTAAATCACCGATAGATGAGCTTTTCAAAAATATAAAATACCTTATATCTTTCAGTTGAAATTTCAAAACTATTTTACTTTGAAAATCGTAAATGAAGAAATTATTATTTCCCAATTGCAAAAACGTTTAACTTTACTACATGAAAACATTTACTTCCAACAAATACAAAATGATTTACGCTACAGAATATTAAACTTCGACTTTCGAACTATTAAATTATATTCATAGAGTACCCTATTTCAATCAGTTGTAAAAATCAATTTTGATATGCGATTGTTCTACCGTATTCCACAGTGCGCGGGGCCGTGTCGGCCGTGGTTTGTTTTGGACCGTTTTCCCCGTGTGCGGTTTATTTGGGAATGCATCCGAGCGCGTCAATGTGAGTGACGTCTACGGTCTAAATGCTCTCAATAAAGATAATGATGATGATTAAGTAGTCAACCGTAGTTATTAGCGTTAATTAGCATACAACATACTTAACTACACTGACTGCACAGCAGGTTCATAGATCATGTGGGTCAAACAAACAGAGATAATAAAACGAGTTAAATATCAATGCATGATAGTATGAAACAATCAAACATCGTGTTCAATTTAAGAACATACGAGGGGTGATCCAAAAGTAATGATAATCAATAATAAACACAATGAATATAATAAAAAAATAAATTTATTTCTCAACATAATCTCCTAGCAAGTCTATACATTTAGTCCATCTCTTTTCTAAACCTAAAATTCCCTTAGAAAAAAAATCTTTATCTTGACTCTCAAAAAAGTCCTCAACCGCGGCCATCACGTCGCTATCATCGTCAAATTTCTTGCCTCGGAGGTGTTCCTGGAGTCGTGAAAAGAGATAGTAGTCACTGGGGGCTAGATCTGGTGAATAGGGGGGGGTGTTCCACCAGCTCAAAGCCCGCTTCCTGAATGGCAGCCATGGCAATTGCAGCTTTGTGAACCGGTGCGTTGTCTTGATGGAACAGCACTCCAGCCCGCAGTTTGCCTCGCCTTTTCTCCTTAATAGCCTTCCGCAATCTTCCTATTTGTTCTGCATAGTAGGAGCCTGTAATAGTGGCCCCCTTTTCCAAGTAGTCCACCATGATTTTTCCTTCAGCATCCCAAAAAACAGACGCCATAACCTTCCCTGCTGAGCTTGACACTTTGAATTTCGTCGGCGTCGGTTCATCGGATCGTTTCCATGTCATCGATTGTTGTTTTGTTTCAGGATCAAAATGGTGGATCTAGGTCTCGTCCATGGTCACAAAACGTGACAAAAAATTATCCTTGTCTGCCTGGAAATTTTCGAGATTTGCTCTTGACATGTCGACTCGTTTCTTCTTTTGCTCGTCGTTTAACATTTTCGGTACCCAACGCGCGGAGACCTTTCTCATATGCAATTCGTTCGCAAGGATTCTTTGAATGCTGCCATATGAAATCCCTGTGACCTCAGCTACATGCCTGATAGTCACTCTACGATCTTCCAATACAACTTCTTCAACTTTTTTCACATTTTCTTCAGTGAGGGACGTCGATGGGCTTCCTTCGCGGTGTTCGTCTTCCGTCGATGTTCTTCCCAGCTTAAACTCCTTAGCCCAGCGTGCAACTGTGGAATATGGAGGAGAAGAGTCCCCTAATGTTTCCACCAAGTCACTGTGTATGTCTTTGGTAGACATTTTTTTCAAGCAGAGGTATTTAATGACAGCTCTGATTTCGTGTTTTTCCATTTTGATGTTCACTCCTTGACAGTTCGTATTCAAATGAATGTAGCTCCCGGGAATCGTGGCCTATTTATATGTTTTTTTTCCTGAACTAGTGGGTAACTGAGCAAGTGACTGATATTTTTTTTGTATTTTTGTGTGCACTAGAAATAACTGATTATCATTCCTTTGGGATCACCCCTCGTACACTTTTCGCTTCAAGCGTATTTCAAACGTCTCTGTGGGTTACTGATTAGATCACTGGTCTCATCTCAAACTCGGAAGTCTCTAGTTTTATTTCCCTCCGTCTCAGATAAACGAAATAAATAAGAAAAAAAAATTGCCCTAAAAGTGTAACGGCAAATTTTTTAATCCTTAGATAAAAGTTATTCGTCTGATAAAGTTACACAAGATCAACTTAAAAAATGTCACTTGTAAAAATGGAAAGACGTGATTTTACAATACATTTCAAAATGGTCGTATAATACTTTAACTATAACAAACGAATAAGTTTCATTAGAAAATTGCAATATCGGCCATAATCACTGTTTCCAAGTTGTTTGTTAAGTTTGCACGAACAGGCAGGAGACACGAAGGAATAGCGGACATTAGGGCAGACATGACATAGACAGAACTTGTGAATAGCACAGCCTGTAATACTGTGATAATAGTGAATGTTACTCGTACATAAACATCATGAAAATTAGGGAGCCCGCTCTGTACCGACACGTTACGTACGAGCGTGAATTAATAAATTGTACATGTGGGTGTGCGTGCGTCGCGTCTATTGCTTATTAAGCAGTACGATTATTTTTAATTGAAACACAGGATATTGTCGTTTAGCCGGGAGTGGAGTGGCCGCGCAAACCTGCTGAGTATGAACTAGCTGGCTGATGACTGGTGGCTGGTGGCTGGTGGCTGATGGCTGATGGGTGCAGCCCACACATTTCCGTTGCTACGATCCTGCCGCACATCCTCTGCTTCACTCACTCTCATAACGTTCTTTATACATGCTCGCCGGTGTAGGGTACTCTTGACCAGCTACCCTATCGGCTAAAAAATATGGATATGTTTTGTCCTTATATGGGCATCTTTATTATTGAAATTTTACATTCACAATGATATATAGATATATATGTTTACTAGAAAAAAATCAAGCAGTCTCAGGAAGCTCGAGTGGAATTCGAACCCACCACCTTAACCGCTGAGTTAAAATTATTCTTTTAATTATTTTCAATTATTTTATCCATGAAGATATAGTTGCAATAAAAAAGTCTCGACAAAGTCCGCTACTTTTTTAGATTTTTTTTTTAAGTTGGACATGTCGAAATATCTCAAAAATTCAGAAAAAAAATCATAACTTGAAAACTATGAAAAATCACGGAACATACATGGGGGTGGTTCATATCCGAACCACCCCACGACACGAGGGACCTAATTTTTTCTTTTGGACGTCAACTTTTTTGCCATGCTGTATAATATATAACAGAATCCTACTATTATAAATGCGAAAGTTTGTAAGCATGGCCATCCATAACAGTAACAAACATCCATATGTTTGTTACTCTTTCACGTAAAAACTACTGAATGGATTTGGATGACATTCTGCATACATATAGTTTATAACCTTGATTAACACATAGAATACTTTTTATCCCGATATTCCCACGGGGACGGGAACCACGCGGGTGAAACGCGGGTATAATACATGTGTGCTCGCTGCTCATGTCACACACATGCAGCGGGGCATTATAGTGATGGTATTGTGTATCTCGCGGCAGTTGAGATGAACAACTAATACAAGGAAAACACGCTCCCCTTTTAAATAACAGGTTTTTTTTTGTGTTCGTTGTGTGTTGTTGTTTTGTGTTGTGCGTGCATTCACACAAATAATTAAATCATTAAGAGGCCATTACATCTCGACTGTGATTTTTGCGTAAAATGGCCAATTTTGGCGTTCTCGATCTCAGAAACAAAATACATTAACAATTTTGACTTATTGAATAGTATAGAATAGCTATTGGAATAGTGCGTAGCGGCCTCGCTTTCTGTAAAATTTGCTTAACTTTTTCATTAAAACTAAAATTGCAGAGAAAGATTTCCATAAAATGTGTGAAGGCACTTTTTTGAGCGCCGATTGAACTACTGTTTCAAACAAATTAAATAAAAAAAATTAGTCGTATAGTGCGTAGCGGCCTCGGAATTTTTGATATCATTGATTTTATATCTTATTCTAAACCAAAAAACTTTGAAAATTGCTTTAAATTAACTGTAAATTTCTCCTATCTACGATAATATTATTGAGCAAAATTTATACCAGAATAATCGTTACTTCATGATAAATAAAGATTTTATAGTGAATATATTACCCTATTTAGATAAAATCGATAAATACAATTGCAAAATTACTTCAAAATGCGATGCGCCGGCGGCCGTCTGAACTCAGCTTATTCTCGCAGAGTGAAGATTTTAGCCTATTTCGATAAAAACGATAAATACAACTGCAAAATTACATCAAAATGCGAAAATGGGCATTATACGCAAAAATCACAGTCGACATGTAATAGGCCTCTTAAGTATGTTCTACATACATAACTCGCGCCCGCTTACCCCTATGGTGGGCAGAGACCAAAGGAAACTGGAATACGATCACGATCAACCAGGATAACGATCCTGGTAACTTCTTGTTTTGATAATATCCTCATCCTACATATTATTCGTTTAAGAAAAAGATAACAACATGACATTGCTGGGTATAATAAATAAGTGAGATTTCCTAATTCCTTATTAAGGCTAGGATTCCCGAGCGCAGAAACTACTAGGGGACTGATTGATTGCACATCGCGATTCGCGACCGTCAACTTAGCAAAATAGGTAGATAATTTTGAAATTCAAAAATTCTTTTTTTTTTTATAATTTATAACGGCCGGAATGCGTCACCTATTATTGAAAGACAATTATTTTCGTATATTTTTCATTAACTAAAACCAAGTATAATGCAAGTAATACGATATTTGAATTACGATTAGACGGATGTTTGAAATTTTATTTGATGCAGTAAAGTATCACTAGTAGAGTATTTAATGGCCGAAATGACTAGATAAAAGACTGTGGAATAACATAATTTTTTTCCAAATTTTGAGTACTTGTGATTTGCGAGTAATCCATAATTTAAAATACCCTATTTTCGGGAATTTCGGGAATCCCAGCCTTAAATACCAAGGGCAAGACATAGAAGAGGTACATGCCACTAAGTTTTTGGGCATAATAGTAGACAGTAAGCTAACGTGGAAACCTCAACCTGATGAACTTTGCAAGAAACTTAGCCAATCTGCATATGCAATCTATGCTTTGTCTAGGTAGGTTAAATTGGAATCCACCGTAGTAGCATACCACGGTTTAATAGCCTCTACACTGAGATTTGGTGTTATATTTTGGGGAAACTGTAGTGAAAGAGAAAGAATATTCAGATCCCAAAAAAGATGTGTTCGAGCAATATATGGGATGAAATCGACAGAAATTTGCGTACCTGTGTATAAGTCGCTCCGAATTTTAACTTTACCTTGCCACTTACACATTAGACTACCATTTACATATTAGAAATAAGTACATTTGTGAAATTGAATTTAGAGTTGTTTAAAAAATTATCCGATGTCAGAACAAGACCCATGCGATCACAATATTGTAATTTATTATTAACATGAGGTTACAATACAGTTATGTTAAAGAAAAACGTTATAGATTATGGCACCAATAATTTATAATAAAATACCAGAATGTATAAAGTCACTTCCAACTAAAATATTCAAAAATATGAATATTTTAATTGGAAGTGACTTTATACTTCTATTAAAATGGCCTTGCCTCTTTCCTCGATATACAATTTGAGCTTATCGTCTGGTCAATTCCCATCAATCTGGAAGGAGGCAATGGTTATACCTTTATTTAAGGACGTATCGAAGTCTGACGTAAAAAATTACAGACCAATTTCCATACTCTCCGTCTTCGGCAAAGTCCTGGAATCTCTCTTATACCCTATAATCTATTGGCATGTAAGACAACATCTAATACCACAGCAACATGGATTTGTTAACTCTCGATCCACAAACACCAACCTCGCTAGTTACGTTACTGATTTGGTGACTGCTGTGGATTCACGAGCCTCTGCTGACGTCATTTATACTGACTTCAGCAAGGCCTTCGACAGGGTTGACCACCGCATCCTTATCTCGAAGATTTCATCTTAATTTGGCTTCCATGGTAGCCTGCTTAAGTGGTGTGCTTCGTATCTTGCTAACAGAAAGTTGAGAGTTGTAGTAAATGGTAATTCTTCTGGGTCATTTAATGTATCCTCTGGTGTCCCACAAGGATCCCACTTAGGACCATTATTTTTCAACCTGTTTATTAATGACGTGGCGCAGTGTTTCAGACACAGTGCCTTTTACTTATTTGCCGACGACTTAAAAATCGTCAAGCATGTGAGAGACATATCCGATTGCTTGCTTCTACAGGAGGATATTGACAGATTCGTATCATGGTGTCATGTCAACCATATGAACTTAAATATTAAAAAATGTAATTTCATCCGTTTCACTAAAAAAGTTAACTGTTTTTCTTATAAATACAAAATTGCTGAACATGATGTGCTAGAAGTTTTGGAAATTCGTGATTTAGGCATACATTTTGATAAAAAATTAAATTTTAACATTCACATAGATAAAACCGTTAATAAATGCTTCAAAGTTCTGGGTTTTATAATTAGAAACATTAAAAACTTTAAGCTTCCTAAATCCAAAATTCTTATTTATAACGCCTTGATACGCTCCTCCTTGGAATATTGCAGTGTGATATGGTCTCCCCGTTATGAAGTACATATTAAACGCATTGAATCTGTACAAAAGCGATTCCTGTGTCACTTGGCATTTCAACACAATTTGGTAAAGCAACTGCCTTCCTATAATAAACGCTTAACACATTTTAAAATCCTAAGTCTACAAAAAAGGGGGCAGTTGTTGGATCAATTGTTTTTGCATAAACTTGTTAATGGCGTTGCAGATTGTAATCATCTTTTAGAAACAATTAATTTTTCTATTCCTCGTAAAACCGCCAGATTATCACGTTATAAATTGTTTTCACCTAAATCCTTTAAGAGCAATCTGGGACATTATTCACCTTTAGATAGAATGCAAAGTCAATTCGGAACATATTCTAAAATTAAATCAGAATTGGATATTTACTCTGGGTTTACTGAGTTCAGGAAAACATTTTTAAAAACTTTGTTGCAATAAGTAGCCTGTAAGCCGCACGGCACTTCTCTATGTATACCACTATACTTCTAAAATTTCTACAGTAGGTATGTACTTAGTACCTACTTAATTAAATTTAACTTTAGTAAATTTAAATAGTTCATTATTACAAGTTTAAGTAGATCATTATTTTAAATTTGAGTAGTTCAATATTTTAAATTTAAGTAGTTTACTTATGCTTCCAAGTGATCTGTGCTTGTCGTGGCAGTTTGTAACTAAGGCCACACTACAACATTGTAATGCTTAATCATGTGTATTTGATATTTTTGGTGTGTGACTTGTAAACTGTCCTTAAATAAATAAATAAATAAATAAAAAGAAGCTTAGTTCAATGTTAATAGAAAAATGTTACTATTCCATAAATGAATTCCTTAGAGCCACCGCACACATGATACTTTTAGCATCGGCGATCGGCGATTTTGCGACAGGCATCGCGTTTTGGCGACTCTCTGCGTTCGATTGCAGTATCGGAATTGCGCGTTTTAGCGATTCAGTCGCTGCATTCAGCTTCTAGAAAGCGTCTAAATCGCCGATCGCCGCTGCTAAAAGTAGCATTTCTGCTCTGGTCCATAATGATAAATTTTAGTTTATTATAATAATATTTGTCTTTTAAGACTTTAAACTATTGCGTTGCATTGCATTAAAACTGTTTTAATGGGACTTATGACGATTAATTTTGTAAGTAAGTACATATCTACTTACTGCTTGACGTTTCGGCCCGCGATGCTGCGGCCGTGGTCACAAGCGAACTGGCGCTGGCGGTGCGCGGCGTCTCGTCGGCTCGGGCGGGTATTTGTTTCTTCATCCACCCTCACACGTTCACTTAAATTGTCACAGTGCAATGAATCGTCAGTAACACGACTCCGGCATACTACACTAACAGTATCGGAGTTTCTTGTTATAGGCAGACGTTGCGGTTTGCATTTGCCAATTACTGGATTCCATGCTGATGATAATTTAAACCCGTCCTCCCGATTGAATTTTTTATACTTCTTGATCTCAATCACTTCACGTACTATCCTGCTATTATAATAACGATCGGTGGAGAGGATTTTTGGTTCATGTAACTCGTATCCAGTGATTAACTCCAGCTTCCAGCAGGTGTTCAGCTACCGCCGATTTGTCTGTCGATTTTTGACAGCTGCGATGTGTTCTTTGACACGGTCTGCGATAGTCCGCTTAGTCTGTCCAATATACGAACTACCACAGCTAAAATCAAGTTTTTTTTTTTATTTTTATAAAAGAGGGAGGCAAACGAGCAGGCGGGTCACCTGATGGAAAGTAATCACCGCCGCCCATGGACACCCGCAAAACCAGAGGAATCGCAGATGCGTTGCCGTCCTTTAAGGGAGGAATAGGTTTAAGGAAGGAATAGGAGTTGGGAGGGGGGGAGGGGGTGAAGGGGCCTCCGGAACTACTACTGTTCCAATTTTGTCCGTTACGCCTTTTATGTAAGGTAAAAACGCTGCCTGGCGATTCACTTCTAGACGATTTTTCTTTCCATTCTGCTTTTTCCTCTTCTGTGACACTTTGTATCCGTTACGTTTTAGTACCTCCTGAACATGAGCAAGCTCAGACTAAAGAGGTTAAGGGTCACACAGGTTCTGAGCTCTGATGGTGAGTGAGGTCATCACAGACTAGTGATGTGCCGAGTATGCCTTGACTCGAGTCAGACTCGATTCCTGCTTTGGACTCGCCTACTCGAATACCAATTTATTTTGATTCGAGTACGCCGGATTCGATTCCGGTACTCGAGTCAGGAAGAATCGGATTTGTACTAGCTGACTCGATTTTATATGCGAGTCCATCTAACTCGAGCCGAGGAAATTGACTCGCTCGTACTCGATTACTGTTTACAAAAGCAATGTGACGCCTAATAATACAAGTTTGAACCTGCAACTTTTTTAATGTATTTATTTGTTTTGTGTCAGTAACCTACTGTGAGTGAATGTAATTGTATGAGTGAAGTGATTTTATTGTAATTAACTAGGTGGTGGATTACAAAATGGCGCCGATAAAAAGTGAAATGAGAAGTTTGTAAAAATTTAACACAAATCTGAAGTTCATAAATAGCTTCTAAAAAGATCTCTTTTTGTTACCTATGTAATAAAACAAATAAAACATGATCTCATTTCGGATTCATAGCTAGATACCTCCTAGTATGTTCTGTTTTTTTTTGTAATGTTTAAAAAAAAACATTTAAAATTATTGATTTATTATCGTTTTATCATTATGCAAAACCTAACTACATGCTATTTTAAGTTTATTGCTTTTCGAATTTTCCGAGTTCTGGACTCGAATTTCTAGACTCGAGTTCTGGACTTGAATTTCTAGACTCGAGTACTGGACTCGAAGCGCGGAATCGAGTCATGATTCGAATACCAAACATAGAACTCGAGTACTGGGCTCGAAACACGGAATCGAGTGATGATTCGAATACCGTATAAACGGACTCGAGTCGACTCGATCCACCAAAATAGCGACTCGGCACATCACTATCACAGACCGAAGATGCCGGGGATGATGATGAGAAGAGGCGTGTAGGAAGCTGTCCGTGTGAGTGGGTTTCCGGCACACAGAGTGTGATAAAGTACCATCATCTCTTACCTTTATCTGCACATCGAGGAAAGCCAAAGATCTGTCCCTCTCTATTTGATAGATAAACTTTACGTTTGGGTGGATTGAATTCAGATGTACTATATATTGATCAACTTCTTGCTGGCCTTCGCTGATTTTGCAAAAAACATCATCTACGTACCTCCTCCACAGTTTCACAATTTGGGGTCCAGTTGCTAATGCTGTGTCTTCAACGTACTCCATCCACAGATTTGCAAAAACCGGGGCGAGTGGGCTACCCATTGCAACACCATCGATCTGTAGATAGAACTGGTCTCTGAAGAGGAGGTAATTCCAATCAAGGCAATTTTCAATTAGAACAATATATTCCTTCGGCAGCTCCTTATCGTAAAGTTTACCCTTTATTATCTCTAGGCAATCCTTCAAAGGGACATTTGTAAAAAGCGACTCCACGTCGAAACTCACCATAATGTCGCCAGGTTCCAACCTTATGCCCTTTACAAATACCCGCCCGAGCCGACGACGCCGAGCACCGCCAGTTCGCAGTAACCACGGCCGCAGCATCGCGGCCAAAACGTCAAGCAGTAAGTAGATATGTACTTACTTACACAATTAATCGTATTTGTCTTTTGTTGTAATGTTTGTTTTATTGTTAATTTTTTAATTTTTAAATTATTACCTAGATAATTCTTATTGTACTTGAATATTATAATGTTAATTTTAATGTTATTTTTATGATATTGTTAATTTGTAATAAGTAATAATTTTAATTGTGCTTGTTTCTACACCGCTTTTTGGCAAAATATGCTGAACTACCTAGTTATTTATGACATTATGCTTATTATGACAAGATGTTCCACTGCTGGTCAAAGGCCTCCCCAAGGATCTCCAGAACGAAATGCGTCTACCTACACTGCATCTTCCGGTGCGCAGTTGTCACAATTCTCAACAGACAATTTCTACAATTTTATTAGCTTGTGATATACTTCTAATTATGTTCATGGATTGTTTAGTGCTGTTCGATCATGCCTTGTTGGGGATTGTATAAATTGACGCGTCATCAATTGATTGATCACTGGTTAGTATGTGTGATTGATTTGAGTTGCAATGTTTTTGTTGATTTGTGTCCATAACACAATTAAGATAACAATATAGTTCAAGTTGTGTGAAACACGCGATGATTTTATACTCTTTCCAGTAAGTAATTTATTTTAAATGTTGTAAATACATAATCAAATCGAGGAGCTCGATGGCGCAGCGGCTAGCGCGTTCGGCTTGCGATCTTGCCCGTTAAGCAACTTTCGCAATGCCTGGTCGCTGAATGGGTGACCAAATTTAAAACATCTCGAGCTCCTCCGTGCTTCGGAAGGCACGTTAAGCCGTTGGTCCCGGTTGTTGTCGTAAGATGACAGTCGTTAAAACCCACCAACCCGCATTGGGCCAGCGTGGTGGGTTATGGCCTAATATCCCCTCGTGCATTGTCCACGTGGGAGGCCTGTGCCCAGCAGTGGGACGTTTATAGGCTGATGACGAAATACATAATGGAAATTCCCGATTACCCCAACATAACATAGATGTACCTATATGGCATCGGAAAATACAGATGAGATGCATTGTTATCATAAAATGTTTTTAAACTAGGAGTAAGAAACACTACATTATTATGAAATATTACGAAAGTATGGAGTAACCTTTGGTAATTTACCGAAATGCTTATTACTTTAATAATAAGCTCAATACAAGCCGATATGAAAAACATTTGGAAGTATACTACGGGTATAATACAACACTCTGTCAGACAATTTGTAATTTCATTGGATTGAACTTAGTTACATGTTAGGTTACTGTAGTAATCTTTAATTTTATAGACTAGCAGAGTCTAATGGTATAGGCATAAGAATGGCTAAAATGTACAAACGCATCTCCTGAGTTGAAGTTCGCAATATTTTATTGAAAATATCTGCTTTAAAAAAGTAGTTTGTGCAAAGTTTAAAAACCGAGAATTGGTAGTTTCTTTGAAAAAAAAAAAATGAAAATAGATATTTTTTTGCACTTGCACTCCATTTTGACAGGTTTGATTATTATTGTAGTTGTTACGGTGCATTTAAACTAAACGAACAAAGAGCTAGAGCTAGAGCAAGAGCATTCTTTCTTGATCTTTTAGTGTAAACGAATCCTCGTTTTCAGCTTTTACACCAAAATATTAAAGAGCAAGATTGAGAACCAGGAACTAGAACTAGAATGCTCATTGCTCATTGTGTCAATTCTGTGGTAGGTGGAAGTGCTTTGTTATGTCAGGTCAGACTGGCAGCAATATATTTGCAAGTGCTGCATTTATTATATTGTGTCAAACACTATATTATCAGTTTTTACATGGACTTAATAATGAGTTTTTATACCTGATCGAAGGTTGCTCCTCTAATTTTGATGTTTCCCTAGCTGACTGTAAAATTTTCCTAAGAAAGCCACCTTTTAAGTGGGTACAAAATTTTATTAACACTCACATTAATATCTATTCTAGCCCAAGATAAGCTTCTTTTGAAACTCGTTAATATGCTTAAACTAGATAACAGATAAATTTGCATAAACATAATATAAAAATTGGGGTGACCCCCTACTCCCCAATTTAGGAGAGGCGTTTGTACATTTTTACCGTTACACTGGTGAAATGATTTGACTTTGATTTATTGAACTTCATGTCACATACAGCCTCTATGTGGGGTAGGGTTATATCGTAGGGTCATACAGATAGGGTTGCCAACATTAAAAATAAAAAATAAATATTTTAAGGTAAGATGTTTATGGAATTGGGCCGGGCACGTTTACCGCATGCCAGAGGAACTTTGGGCCAAGGCCACTACCGTTTGGGTACCTCCCAATGCTAGAAGGCGACGCGGCAGACCGAGGCGAAGATGGCGTGACGAGCTGGACGCATATCAGCCAGATTGGACCACTGTGGCGGTAGACAGAAAAAAGTGGAAAGAAGGAGGGGAGGCCTTTGCCCTGCAGTGGGACAAAATAGGCTGACAATAATAATAATAATAAGGTAAGATAAGAAAAATAAACAGTACTTTAGAAAAATGGACAGTATTTTTTTTTCAAAGATTTGAGTATGGTTGGCTGCACTGTGCAGACAACGTTCGCAACTTTGTAAACAGGTATATGGTTACCAGTGCACAGTGATACTAAAACAGTATTTTGGATACTTTTTTTTTGTTTGTAAAAAGTATAATGTAGTGGAAAACAGTATAATACAGTTTTTAGTTTTTAGTTGGCAACCCTACATACAAGAGACAAACAAAAATTATTCAAAATTGTGTGAATTGCTCTGTTTTAAATTATGCAGAAAGGTGCAGCAGCTAAAACAGCTATAATTTTTTTTGACTAATGTAGCCAAAATTTTGCAGGTATACCACCAGAACACAAATACACTATCACAAAGCATACACATACCAAAGATAATACAATCAGTAAGCCACTATTCAATAATGATCATCACTTAATCATAATTTTATACATACATAGTTATTGAAACTTTGTTTTACATCAGTTGTGCAGATCTTGACTTTTATTTAAATAAGATAAATTATAAGCATGATATGAAATAAAAAACTTAACCATTATTTATAGTTGCCCATCAATAACTTTGTAAAAACTTCTACCTACAGATTATTGACACAGATGTTTCTCAAGGAAAACTGCTTTTGAGGTAGAAACCTAAATTTATGTAGACAATAAAGGCTTTTACTGTTAAAGGCTTGTTTTGACAAAGAGTTGAACTCGTCGTCGTGACCTACAAAATTACTTATTTTTTAGTCATCATCACATCAAACGGCGTCGAGAAATCGAACTGAGCAATTCGTTGAAATAGGATGTAATTACGAAGCAATTAATCCTAGGCCATTTACGTCATCATAAGGTAAAAGTAAGAAATAAAACCAGACTCGCGTTGCGCTCGAAGAATGTTCCGAGAAAATGAGACTTTTCGATACGTGTGTGTGGGTTGAACGTACCTTCTATGCCGAGAGCAAAAATCACAAACAAGGCGCAGGCAACTTGAAGCCACTTCATTTTTAACTTCACTTCCGACAAATCCATTTCACAATAACTGGGTACCTATTATAGACGAGTTCATATACACGATGCGTTACGAATGAAATGAAATAAGAGCGAATTTTTAAATTCAATAGCACGTTGGAATAGTAGCGCAGTCAAAGAACAAATCACTGAGCTGACTGTCAGTCAGACTCAGTCAGTTCAGTGATGACTTTTTGTTTTTTTCATGCTGGTCGCTGACGTCAAATGACATGTGTCAATGAATGTGTTTTTTTAAATAATTTGTTCCTTGAAGGAACAGGCAAAGATCATAGACCATACTGCCTTGACATTATTTTATTACTTTCTTGTAAAATTAAGTGCAACGTCATTGGCTATACTTAAAGTCCCAGGGACCAACGATAATGGATTATAAATTATACTTTTATAAAAAAAATAAAAATGGGGAACACAGTAAACGCGTCTAAAGTCTAAACGTTTTCGCGGTCCGAGAGGAAGGGGATAGGGGGTTTTGGAATACTCCACCATCACTGATTCGACCTTGAGCACCGATATCGGCATTTATAAAATTATAGTTGCTGCCAACCAAAGCTAAATAATACAATGCTAAATGTCTTCTTGTAATTAATAAATTGCCACTGCCTATTGGACATTGTAAGTGTAACACGACGTGTTTACCGTCGATTGCGCCTACACAATGTGGAAAGTTTCTTCTAAATCCTTGTGCGATCGTTACGCATTCATCTGGTGTATGTGGCATCTAAAAAAAATTGTTTTTAATAAGTATAGCTTAGTTCCTTTACTATTATCAAGAGTATTGGATTTAGTTTCCGTTTTTTTACAGGTAAATCCAGTTGATACTGAAGAGCAGGTGAATGAAATACCACAATCTGAAGAAGCCTCCAATAATCAAAACAATGATAATACATAACAAAATGCAGGGAACATAACAGAGAGAAATGAAATGCCTGCGCCTGTAAGTCATCGAGTAAAACGACGCCAGGTAGTCAGTGAAATTAACGACGCACAGAAGAAAAAAAAAACAAACGTTTGAGACATTGAACGACGTGTTGTTGACAAAAAAAAAGATGACGACATGACATCAGGTGACGAATATGGACTGTATGGCCCATATGTATGCTGTTGGCTGTTGGCAACTAAATTAAGAGAATATTCTAACAGCGAAAGACGTCTTGTTATGCATAAAATAGATGAGTTTTTTTATAGAAAACCCGTCTGGACATATTAGCACGATGACTCTTCGTAGCCCTGTTCCAGTTTCTTCACCTACTCACAATCCTAATTATTGGTCGCATACTCCAGTTGATATTAGAATCTCAAGACGATCATTTTCCGCTACAATATCATATGCTACGTACGACTCTTTACAGCCCTGCTTCAGTCCCTTCACCTACGCACAATCCTTTTAATTATTTTTCGCTATCTCCAGTTAACATTAGAATCCCAAAACGACCGTCTTCCGCTACAAGTGGCTACAACATCATATACTTCAACGTCGTCACCACAATCTCCAGATCACTTTGGAATCCCAGCACGCCCATCTTCAGCTGCAGTATCATATCAATTGAATTCATTATAATAATATCCAGTTCAAGATGATATCATCAATCAAGATATTTTGTCTAACCGAGAAGAATTTTCTTCCGCACCTCAATATCAATTATTAATTGACGAATCATCCCTTAAAACCGGAAATGACATTAATATAGCCCAAGAAGTTATAGTACCAGCCTCTCAAAGCATATTAGAAACAGCATTAGGCAATGCTGAAATTGAATAGCATTTACGTCAATTAATTGAAAAGTTTAATTATTTTACCTACACTTGTTTGAAGTAGGTACCTACAAATTGTGATATTACTATAAATTAATAAATAATAATTTAATATTGTAATTTGTACCAACCTTTATCTCTTCCTGTAGAACTGTGTTGATGGCTTTACATACTTGGATGACTATTCTCGATGTAACAGTGTAGGCACTAGAAATCTTAAAAAAGAAAATGAAGACTTCTGAAGCTATCACCATAGCCAAAAATCGCAAAGCTACTGCTAGGCGTATTTTGGCTGGTATCGGCTTTCTCCATTTAGTGGTTTGCTTTTTAATTATTAGTTCAATTTTATTCAGCAAATATTCAAAATCAATTGGCGAAATTCTATAGAAATTGGAGAACTCTCCAGAGTCTTCACAGACCATTTCCAGAAACATGTTTTCCATACTTTTGCTGTAACAACGATTAAAAATAAATTTTAAAAAAACTATTACATCTGTAATAAATAATAAAGGCTTGGTCAAATAAATAATAAATTACAAATAGGGAGTAAAATTCTCACATGTTCCTGTTAAGATGAATTGCTATCATCCACCATCGTCACTTAAATAATCATATAAACTTAGCAAATGCAACGCGGATGCTGCTAAAACGTAGACGTCGTCCATTCTTGCAAGTTGAAAGTAGAAAAGAATACACGCGAATGTGTAAACCCCAGACGTATAATAAGAAGGTAAACAGTCACTCGTCTTAATATAAGTAAGGCGAATGTTTCGTCGAACATATTGTCGAATGGCGAAGCGAGTATCCAGCACGCATGTGGAACTATGTAGTTTATTAAAATTGCAGCTGTGTGAGTGACACGGTGTTACCCAGAATTTATCAACTTCGTTTATTCAGTGTATAGCACGTGTATAGCCAGTTTTACCAGCAGCAGCTGTTTCTCAGGGACAGCTTTCATTAGCCAGACTCGGCTAAATATGCTGATCGCACGAAGCCATTACGTAAGAGAAAAAAACTTACTGTCAATTGTCATTAATATTTTCTGATTCTGACTTTGACAGAGTAACTAAACATCGTAGTCTGTGATCTGAATCCTAGATAAAAGTTAATAAATTTATAAAAATCGCCTTCCAATTTCCAATCAGTACAAAGTTTGATTTATTATATAATCTTACACGTGTTTCTTCAAAAACCTTTAGGCAATGTCTGAAGAAGAAGTAGAGAAATGGACTAGAGAGGCCCGTAACAAAGGTTAGTCTATTTTCCAGCATTTTTCAGTAATATTTATTTGTTGCCTCTATAGTCTTTGTATATTTACCATTTTAATATTAAAGTTACTCCAAATTGCGAGTACGTACAATGTAGGCGGCATTCTGACCATGTTTATAATGTAATTATAAATATAAAAGTGTCACTTATTCACATCACCATTTCTTCTAAATTATTGAATAATATGTTTTAGAACTGCAAATGTCACCGAGCTGCTCCAGCTTCGAGGTGCTGGACCCGCATGACCCGGTCATCAGCCGTCTAGCGACACAGCTGTTCAAGCGCACCAATGATTATCTACAAGGAGAAATGTCTGCAGGACAGGTAACATTTATTTACATCCACCAACACCAACCCGCAATTGAAGAGTGCGGTGGGTTATGGCCCAATTTCCCCACATGCTATTGTCCATGTGAGAGGCCTGTGCCCAGCAGTGAGACGTTAATAGACTGATGATGATGATCTTATGGTTTGCTAACATAATGTGCAACATTTGTTATTTGTCATTGACATGTTCTATTCTATTCCATTCTGGTATGTTAAAAAAGTAATGACATTTTCCTAAGTTCTAGTAGTGGTTTATTGTTTAGTGGCAACACAGTAGTATAATATATTGTTTTGCATTGGACAGGAGCATTACAATCTGCTAGAGGAAATGAACAGGCTCACAATCACCAAGTATGCGGACCTCAAAAATCTTGCGGTCAACCTTAACAAGACACTTACAGAGTACAATGAAATGTGTAAGTACTATGTTTTTATTATTATTAATAACCTCCCTTTTGTGAGAAAACCTTAAATCGTTAACTAAGAATAAAATAAGGCTTTAAACTTTCGCGTTGCATTGTAGTAAAACTGTGTTAACATTATAGTCTAAGATCCGAGTATAGAACGACCTTCACCGGGAAGGTTAATGGATGAAAAGTATTTTATATCAAATTGAATATGTTAAATAATATATCGCGAGTGGGTTGGCTGAAAAATTTCAGTCCAGTACCATTAATGATAATTAAATATTAAAAAATATTTTTTTTTACATTGCACTGATTTGGTGTGCGTGTTTGTAATGAGCATATCTTTATATAAACATAAATTTTATTTATTTAACCAGACGGTTGCAAATTACTAATATTGACTTGCCTGTTTACACCTGCCTATCCAATGTTGACAGGAAAAAAATAGTCAACCTAATGTTTGCATATTCTATAGGCTTCATACTTTCGATGGGTACCTATGTAATTTATCTATTATCAAAACAAGTGCAATATTTAAAAAAAAATATTTTTAAATATACTGGACTGAAATTTTTCAGTCAACCCACTCGCAATATATTTTTTAACACATTAAATTTGATATAAAATACTTTTCATCCATTAATTAGGCCCTTTGTTCTCCACCAATGAATAGTACGACCTACAAGTTTGCCAGCTACAATTGTAAAAATGTAAAAAGGGCGGTGAGCGATATTACACGCTTATGTGACGAATGTGCAATTATAGCACTTCAGGAAACCTGGCTACTTCCAAATGAACTACCGTTTCTGAATAGCATAGACAGCAGATTTAGTTGTACGGGAAAATCAGCTGTTGACACAACGGAGGGATTATTGCGTGGCCGACCATACGGAGGCACGGCGTTACTATGGAATACCAGTGTCTTTCCTACCGTTACGGTAATAAGTTGTGATAATCCGCGAGTGAGTGCTATTCGTGTTGATACGGCTGCGAGCCCGTTTATAGTGGTGTGTGTATACATGCCGGTTAATAAATCGGTCAACTTAGCGACGTTCACGGACTGCATGAGTACTGTAAGTGCGATTAGTAATGACTATAGTAACGAACCTATTTATGTATTAGGGGATTATAATGCTCATCCTGGTGAATTATTTTTTAAGGAATTAAACAATATATGTGACGAGTATAAATGGGTAGTTTTTGACATAATAAGGTTGGGATTGACATCCGATACTTTTACATACATAGATCCAGCGTGTGGATCGAAGCGATGGTTAGATCATTGTGTGATGTCACAGTCGGCCGCAGTATCTGTGTGCAATGTTTATGAAAAGTATGATATATTATGGTCAGATCACTTTCCTATTATTTGTGAGTGTGATTTGGGGTGTTTGACTCCTATAAAAAGTAATTATGAGGCATCTGTGTTAGTAATATAGGGTGGGGAGAAAGAACATTAGACCAAATTTCACATTATCGATATGAATGTCATCTACGGCTGAGAATGATTGATTTTCCAACTGAGTTTGTAAACTGTGCGGATAGGAACTGCAATGAGCCGACTCATAAATTGATTATTGATAAACTGTACTCCGACATTGTGTCTGCCTTATCACAGGCCGCTATGGTAGGGAGGGGAAGCGAGCGTGGGCAGAGTAAGCGTAGCCGGCCTAAAACAATTGTAGGCTGAAATAAGCATGTAAGTGGCAGTCACAGGGAGGCCAGGGCGTGTTTTCAGGAATGGCTGTTGTGCGGACGTCCGAGCACGGGTCATATTTATAAAAACATGTGTGAGAGTAAGAAATTTTTTAAGTCGCGTCTGAAGTGGTGTCAAAACCATCAAGACCAATTAAAGATGAATATACTCGCCGCTAAACATTGTAAGAAGGATTTCAGTGGGTTCTGGAAGAACACAAATCGTCTGACGAATAGGCCTGGTCTGCCGGTGACTGTGAACGGTACTAGTGATCCGGAAGATATTGCAAATAAATTTAAAAACAGTTTTATTGTAAAATCACCGTTGGGACCGTCATTGTTACTATTATCTGTGAGAGTTAATGATAAACATGTTAATATCAGAATAACGGCCAGCGAGGTAATGAGGGCAGTAAAATCAATTTCGAAAGGAAAATCTCCTGGACATGATGGATTGAGTGTAGAACATGTGCAGTATGCTGGTCCTCATATTTATAGGGTTTTAGCTATGCTTTACAGTCTTTGCTTGTCTCATTCATACCTCCCCGCCGACATGATGAGGACTGTGGTGGTCCCAGTGGTGAAAAATAAGGCCGGTGACTTGTCAGACTTGTCTAACTATAGGCCAATCTCTCTTGCCACAATAGTTGCTAAGGTGTTTGACAGCATACTTAGTGCACAATTAAATAGTTATCTGCACTTAAATGACAGACAATTTGGGTTTCGACCGGGACTGTCTACGGAAAGTGCGATATTGTGTATGAAGAGTGCTGTCAAATACTACACTGCTAGAAAAACACCTGTCTACGCCTGTTTCCTCGACCTCTCGAAGGCCTTCGACCTTGTGTCATATGACATACTGTGGAAGAAAATGAGAGAATCCCATATGCCGGATGAACTTATAAATATTTTTCAGTATTGGTACGCGAATCAAGATAATAACGTCAAGTGGGCGGGCAAGATGTCGGATCCGTACAGGCTGGAATGTGGAGTGAGACAGGGGGGGTTGTCATCTCCTACCATTTTTAGCCTCTACGTTAACGGTCTGATTGAGGCGCTCAGCAGGCAACATATAGGTTGTCACATAGACGGCGTATGTTTTAATAACATCAGCTACGCGGACGATATGGTGCTGCTGAGCGCGTCGGTCCGTGGACTAAGAAAGCTGATGAGGATATGCGAGGTCTATGCGGCTGATCATGGTCTGCTGTACAATAGCAAAAAGAGTCAGTGTATGGTCTTTCAGAGTGGCTCACAGAATGTGACTGAAATGCCACCGGTATTACTAAACGGAACGCCGGTAACGAGGGTAAATCAGTTTAGATATTTAGGTCACTTAGTGACGCCCGCGCTGAAGGATGATGCTGATATGGAGCGGGAGCGGAGGGCGCTGTCGGTCAGGGCGAATATGGTAATTCGTAGGTTTGCGAGATGTTCCACTGGGGTAAAGATTACTCTCTTTCGAGCTTACTGCACCTCTTTTTACACGTGCAGCCTGTGGACTGACTACACGCAGAAGACCTACAGCGCCCTTCGAGTCCAGTTCAATAATGCGTTCAGGATGCTGTTGGGTCTCCCCCGGTTTTGCAGTGCGTCTACAATGTTCGCAGAAGCGCGTGTAGATTGTTTTCACACCACTATGCGCAAACGAGCCGCCTCGATGGTGCGGCGTGTGAGAGGGAGCTCCAACAGTATGCTGGCCGCACTTGCTGACAGGCTCGACAATCCCTACATTAACCATTGTTGCAAACTGCACATTTCGCACTGTAGTTGGACTGTCTGAACCTTTGTATATTATATAATAACTGACATGATATGATATGACATGAATTAATTTAATTATAATGGAATGTATGTATTAAGTATAGAATTTTCGGAATAATAAAGTAATTAATAATTGTATGAATCATATGTACCTAATCTTATAATTTTGAATAATGTGACTGACAATGTATTAATATGTGAAATGTGATGAGTCTTGTTACTTGAATAAATGATTTTATTTTTTATTATTTATTAACCGCTCGGTGAAGGTCGTTGAATACTCAGATCCTCTACTATTAACTTACAAAATTAATTGTGTTCAGTCTCGTTAACATAATTTTAACAACAATTAAACTTGTATTGTTTCTCGTTTTACGGTTATGATTAACCATGGGCTGCACCACCATTACCACCACCTGGCTGCTTTAGTTGTCTCTTATAGCTCTGTTGACTTGAAAATAAATAGTTCATATGATCGCAAATTAACTATATGTATCGTATTTGTTGACTGTCTTGTTCTGTTGATATTATAATTATACAGAACTCAAATAAGTTCACATTAAAATAAGTTCAATGTACAAAGTAAAGAAAGGTGCATTCAAACCAACCTTTTTAAGTGCCATCACCGTTCTTGAATTGGTGTCCAAAGTAAATATTCAATATATTTTGACATACACTTTTTCAGAAAACTCATTTAGTAGTATCAACAATTAAAAATTATCTGGACAGTAAGTAAATTATTATACAGGATAGATACAAATGTACCTACACAGAAAAATAAGCTCTACAATCATTATATAATAATAACATCAATTACCAAAATGTTTGTACGCGCATTAATTTAGAACGGCGCTACCGATTTGGCTGAGTCATTTTTTGTTGTTTTCGTAATTGTCAGTCGCGGGCGGGCCGCTAGTCATGTTATATTATAGGTGCAAACTGTTTCTCTAAAACCCTTAATTTTTTACAGATAACCAACAAATCAGGCCGCTTCTGATGCAGATCGACCAAATAGACATTCAGGTGTCCCAATTCGAGGTGAACGCTTACCGGCTAGACAGCTACACCAAGCAGCTGAAGGCGCGCTTCAAGGAGCTCGAGGACAAGTAGCTTTAAGTACAGAACAAAACGATATTAACAAAAACCTCCTTGGTACAAAATAAAACGATATTAACAAAAAAACCGCATTCTGGTGACAGTTCTAAAGGGGGTTGGACTTTTTGTATGGACATTGGCATAGTAGCAACATTTTTTTGTTGCAATTTGTGGCGGACCAGCTAATTACCTTTAAACCGATAACCGGAGGAGGAGGGTTCAATTCCTAGGTTGGACAAAGTGTGCTTAGGATTTTGTAGTACAGTTTGATTTTGCCATCTTGACATTTAGTATACTTACCCTAGTTTTGACATGAGCATGTTTAGATTGACATTCATTATAAACTAGAAGCCCGCCTGCGACATCGTCCGGCTGAACGTCCTGTACCCCGTGACGAATATTTTTTTCTTTACAAACCTGGTCCTTTCAATTACAAACACAACAAAAAATAATTAGCCAAATAGGTGCAGCCGTTCTAAAGTGAGGCGCGAGCATACGTTTGTGGCCATTGGTTTTTATTTTACGCTAGTTTAAATTATAGACGCCCGCCCGCGGCGGATTCCGCGTAAACAGCCTTTGTAAATATTATAATGTTATTGTAAAAACACCATAAACTAATTCTTGTTCATGTGATTCAATCGAGTCAGGTATGCACCTGCAGTTTCCATTATAGTGTACTTACTACTATACTTTTGACTTTTGACTTTTTTATTGTATGAAACTCTCACATCTATTATGGATATTGTAATACTAAGGGTGGATTCGACCAAACTGGAATAAGGTCTTATACCTAGATTAAACGCCGAATTTGTATAGACTAATCTCGGAGTAAGTCTTATCCCAGATTGGTCGAATCCACCCTTAGCCACGTAGTACGAAGGCTGCCTTTTAAGTTGTGTCGTTTGAAATAAGTATAGACAATCTAATAGATTATTACCATTTATTGTTTTTCAAAGAATTCTCGGCGATATTTAATTAATACACTTTTGCATGAGTTTGAACCAGTTTTTAAAACATTTTATTCCACTCCGAAGTGAGGGTAGTCAGAATGGCCGATTTGTATGCGTCAACAGCTTCGTCCGGTGAGTTGAAACGGTGACCACGAAGACTTTGCTTAATTTTGGGGAACGTAAATCGTTAAGGCTCAAGTCAGGGCAGCAAGGCGGGTGATCTAAAATTTCGACATTTTAGGTGCTCAAAAACATCTTTGTTCGGCGGGCGGTGTGCAAACTTGCACTGTCATGGTGCAGTATCATACGACGTCTTGAGTTGTTTTTTCGAAACTCTGTAATGACAACAGTGGTATACCAGTCAGCGTTAACCGTCTTGCGATCTTCTAGTACAATAGTGGCAACGTGACCCTGTTTTTGCCACAAACGAGGCAACTTTTTTTTAAAAGTTCTTCGTGAGCTTATGACTTTGGTCGGTTTTGGCTCATCTTGGAAGACCCAGACAGTTGACTGCTGCTTGGAATCTGGATCGTAAGCATATATCCAAGACTCGTCATCACTAACCATATCAAAAACGTGTATTGACTCTCCTCGGTTGAAGCGCTGCAGAGTTTTGCGAGGGTGCGTCCACATCTGGCGAATGCGCGGCGAATGCGCAGCTCGCGAGCCGCTTGCGAGCTGCGCGCGTGCATTTTAGGCTCGTGCGCCGCCCGCGCGCCGAGCGCTCGCGTTCTACGCGCCGTGCGTGCGCGGTCCGCGAGTGGCGCAAGTGCCGCGCGCTGCACCTACTTCCTCCCGCCCGCGCCTCAAGTCCCGCACCAACACCAACTCACTCGGCAAAAATAAAATAAAATAGCTGCCGATGAGCAATAATATTAACAGTAGTCTTGTAGTCCATCTTCTTGGAAAGCAAATGTACAACTGAGGCTCCAGTATGAAAGCAAACGGAACGGTAAGCGCGCGAACTGGACGCGCGCAGCACACGCGCACTATACAAGCATTTCGCTAAGCAAATGTGGTATCCAACGAGAGATCAACTCTCTTACGCCAAGTTCTTCGTGCAGGATTTTTTGGATAGTAGTCCCTGAAATGCCCAAGGATGCCTCTATTTGCATCTCTATCAGAATGACTTTTTCGCTGAAAGACAATTTGTTGGAATGACATGAAAGCAAGGTACCCAGTCAGCAGAGAGTCATCTCAGCCGGACGACACATAAAAGCAGAATGAGCTAGTAGCAAAACGTCTGGAATTGCGAATAGTCCGTATGTTTAGAATACCTTATTAGCCGGAATTCAAATTAGTTGGATGACAAAAACACAATGAGATAGTAGCGAACGTCTGGAAAAGAAAATAGTCTGAACTGTCTGAATCGGATGTTAACTACCGTCTCTCTATCAGAATGACCTTTTCGCTGGATGACATGAAAGCAAGATACTCAGCCATAAGACAAATTCGCTCACTGTACCGTTAATTCTGGCCCATCTCTTCCCTAGGGTGTCGTTAAAGGCGACTAACGGGCGAAAAACTGCACGTTACACCCAACAGCAAAGAGCGGCGATGGGCTCACCACCTTTCACGCTGAGCACATGTGCAGTCGCTATTTGGTGAAAAGTGGAGAAGAGAGAACGTTCTCTCTTTACGAAGCCACGCCGCGCCGGTGATAGCCCAACTTGAGCTTAGCTGTTCACGTTTGGGAAACACTTGCACACTTGCACACGATAACAGTACACGGATAACAAGCCAGGGGACCCAACTTTAGGCCACCAAACTCACCTGGATTACACCTTATGGGACTATTTAAGTATATCAAACGGGAGCGCTTTACCCCGCTGTCATCGACCGTTCGACTTGATCGCTCGCGCAGAACTGACAAAAAAGCGGAGTGCTTCACCACACTACGACTGACTGCCACTATTCATAGTCATCAAAGTGTTGACGAATTATCAGAATTAAAAGAAGTATAACGTTTATTTTTCTGTAAAACATTTTATTTTATAAACTACCTACAAACAAAAGTACTTCTTATCGAAACAAAAATCAGTTATTTTGGCATTAAAAAGAATATTGTTTAAGAAACCATTGATAAAATATAAATTGTAAAGCTAAAACAACTTTTGGTGCAAGCTGCTCTTACGTTGAATTCTTAAAATTGTCCCCAAATATGACACACTTAATGTGACTGATGTGTTTTAAAAAATTGTATACTGTGATTTTAACCTGATACTCGAGATGCCCGCACATTCTACAAAATTTTATGACAGGTCTTTCACAGTACTGGCTGCTCGTTTGTGGAACAATTTGCCTTTGACAATCAAAATGGCCAAAACGCTACCGATTTTCAAGAAACTGGTCAATGATTATTACTTGTCCTTATAGCCACCCGTTTAGTAAGATCGCTACATTATGTAGTTTAGATGCTATTTATTTCTAATTATATAATATATATATGTGTATTTAAATATATTTATGATGGATGTGTATATGTATATATGAGTATGTATATAATATGTATGTATTTAATTAAGTATTTTATTATATTATACTTATTAAACATTAGTCTTACTATTAAATATTAATTATTATAATAATATCCATGGTGCACTACAAGCCCACTTTTAATTTTAAATCAATCTTGTCCATACAAAGGTTGTCTGGAAGAAATCACTTTTAGTGATAAGACCGCCATTTGTACGTCTACTTATATATAGTTGTATTTTGGTTTGTTGTCAAAAATGTTTTTCTTGTGGTGTACAATAAAGTATATTTATCTTTATCTTATCTTCTTTTCGTTACATTTTTGATTTCCCTCCTATAATTTTTTTTTCCTTTTTTGTCCTTCAAAGGGCCCTCGTAATTATTACTGAGCGAACAATCGCCGTTCTAGATACAGGGCTGAAGGTCTGCATTAATCCACGGCTTTCTTTTTGTGAAAATCCTTCATTACCAGTCTCGCCATGTACTTGTCTACAGAGCCATCAGCGTTCATCTTTACTCTGAAAATTCACTTACAAAGTAAAGCTATTCTATTCTTGGGTAGATTCACAAGCTTCCATGTGTCATTTTCCTTTAGTGAACTGATTTCGCTATCCATGGCTTTCTCCCATAGCTCTTTATCTGGGCTTCTAATCGCGTCTTGGTACGTGGCTGGTTCATCGTATCCCATTACTGCATTAATTACGAAGTCTTTGAACCTTTCTGGCCGTCGTAAGGAAGATCGGTTACGAAGAATCATCTGTTCTGCGAACAGGTTTTCAAATTCATCTTCATCACGTTCATGTTTAATTTCATCATTGACATCATCTGGATCTTCATCAACGATATCTTCGTTCACGCTTACATTTCCCCCTGGTTCAATAGACTATTCTGCTATAATGTTTTCAGCATCATGAAACTCTTCGCCGAAATCCATTTCAGTTTCATCAACTCTTTCAATATTGGGCAAAACTGAGCTATTTTGTCCATTATCTTCGAAAGTAACCTTTATGAGAGCTACAACTAACTCATTTTCTTCGTTCGATTGATTGTTCGATTACAGGCTATTTCAGGATTATTTGAGCAAACATTCATCGAGGTCTCTAGTGCTTTTTCATCGAAAATAACGTCCCTAGATCGGATCAGTGAATTTTTCTGTCTGTTCCAGAGCCTGTATCCATCATCGTTGTCGTATCCAATTAAAATACATTATGTAGCTTTCTTTTGCAGCTTTTTTCTCTTCTGCTTCGGTACATGCGCATAGCAAGGCGAATTAACTATTCTCAAGTGCTTTATCTGTGGCTTCTTGTTAAGCCAAAGATCATAAGGCGACTTGTGTTCTACTGAGATACGTCCTGTCCTGTTTAAGATGTAAACAGCAGTATTTACTATCTCAGCCCACAAATTCTGAGGTATCTCCACATGCGCGAGTATGGTGCGTTTATCTCTTTCGCTACATCCATTTTGCTCTGGAGTATAGGGCATAATGAGTCTTTGCTTTATACCAGCTTTTTCAAGTAGTTCTCGAACTTTCTTGTTGTGGTACTCATCTCCATTATCGCTTAAACCTCAATAATCGTCTGTCCAGCATTTCTAGCTTCAGACATAATTTGGTTTAGCTTTTCGGGAACTTCGGATTTCTTTTTAAGAAAGTATACATATCTGTATCTTGTGAAAAAAAATCAACAATCAAAATTTCTTCATTCAGTAAGCTTAAAATAAGCATTTTGAATCTCTTTATGTACGGAACGTCGTATTACCTGTATGTCCAGTCGGTTCGTAAGGTCTATTTACCTGAACGTCTATTCACCGAATGTACACTTACTTGAATGTCTACTTTCCTGAACAACTACTTCCCTGAACGTCCACTTCCTTGAACGTCCATTCCCTAAATGTCCACACTTACCCGAACGTCTTACCTAACTGAACTTCCATTCCGGGAGTACCTATCTACGTACCCGAACGTATTTCATCTGAAAGTAGGTACCTCGTCTAAATTTCCCGTCGCTGAGACTCGGACGGTATTCTCCATGTATCGTAAAAAGTTGCTTGAATGGCGGCGGGCAACTGTAAAATGTGCCATCTGCAAACACTTCTTTCGCCAAAACCATGAGATCTTTTCCACCTTCTGAACAAAACAGTAAAATGCGACTTGTTCCGTGTATGTACTCACATAATAAAAATGACTGCTGTTGTTGTGGCACTATCACGTCCGATATACCTACATTTAAAACAACTTCTCTCCCGGTCGGAATACATAGCCGTTTTAAGATTTGGCAAGCCCGGCAATTGTTGTACAAGCTCCAGACCTTTGTCTTTTAAATATTTTGTCGTTTCTTTGTAATTGTGGAATAGCCACATCCGTTCTTTTGGCCTTAGGGCCTAGTCAACTGGCAAACGCTCGACCGGTGACAGCGTCAAAATCGCTCATCAAATTCGCTAGGCTACATCGATATCGATAAGCTAAGGGATATAGAACATACAGGCTTGTCTTAGTATTTTTTTGTTTGATGATAATGTAACGCTTATGTAAGATTAATAAATAGGTAGTAACCACACCGATCCTTTTGAGTTTTAATGAATTGAATGTCACTTTACTAAGAAATTCGGGTAGACTCCTTGAGACAATTTGAAAAATGAATCAATCGCTTTTTTCGCCGGAAGTTCGCCAGGCAAGCACGTTTGTAAATAAGTACTTATAATGATGACGAGTGGAGTGACTTACCTACCATAATATGATATTGATATGAGACCAAACCCATTTTTCAGCTTATAATATAAATAAATTAAGACTGAAGACCACAAGCAAACGCTTGCTGCCAAGAATTTCTCAAATATTAACAACTTGACGTCCGTCTGTAATGAAATAAGTGATAACACTAAATGTTACAAACCGCGCGAACATTTAAACAGTTTGATCTTCTTTGCATCTTGTATGAGTACATCGCCTGAAGTAACTCTATGGCGTAGCGGCTAAGGCTTTCGGGTTTAGTTGTCTAACTACAACACCTATCACATTACTTTTCTAATTGATTATTGTGCTAAATAAAATAAAATAAAAAACATTCCAAGTACATGGTTTTGCTAGTTAAATTAAAACTAATTTTAAAATATGCAAACTAGCGAAGCAATGTACTTACTGTTACTTGAAAGGTAATGCTAGAGGTTCAACTAATGCAAAAAGTCCCCGCCCGCGCCGCACCGGTTTGTGATCTTGCCAGTTAGTTACGCAACTTTCACATTACCGAGCTAAAGGATGGGTAACCAAATAAAAAGCGTCTCGAGCTCCTCCGTGCTTCGGAAGGCACGTAAAGCACACTGCGGTTGTATTGGCTCAGGGCTTAAGCCTGTTATAGCCCAGTCTGCCTTAGTGCTGTCGTTCATGTGGGAACGTTCAGGACGTTCATAGGATGACGATGAAGACAACATCGCCTTAATATAGGATTGTTTCATTGTTACTTATTTATAGCGGTAGGTACCGAAAATAATTGAAATTAAAAGTCAAATCATTTATTAAATATAAGCCTTCACAGACACAATGACATGATCGTGGTCTCTACGCGACAAGTTAAAATATTTATTTATTTTACATTATTTATTTCACTGCCATTCATTATGAGTTGGTTGATAATGTTTCGAAATAAAACATAGGATTATTTATATGTTTACCAAAAATAATTTTAAAACAATTAATTTTATATAATTACCCTAGTATGTTGATAATGAATCAAGTACAACTTTAAGCCATGTTTCATGCAGTTTCATTGTTGGATACATGTGGTACACATCCCTTCTTTATTGTGAGCCTGATGCAGCATTAAATATTGGTGTTATTATGATTAACCATGCTTTTTGAAGGTATCCAGAATCTCCTAAGAAATTGGAACAATATACTTACTTATAGAAAATTGTCATACATAAAAAGTTAGTAGGTAGTATATATTTACCAAAAATAATTGAAAAACAATTAATTTTATTTATTTATTTTATATTCACAGGTGAATCGACAGTTCTATAAAAAGTATAACACTGAAAATGTGAAACAGCAAACCATTTACAGATTCACACAAATAAAAATGTGATAGTAACATTACAAACTCAAGCAACAATTACAATCGATTACTTCACAATCGCCAAATTGATAATAACTAAACTATTACAGAGTATGCTAGAAATGGAACTTAATTTGTATTATATGTATAACAAGCCACCTTATGTTAAGCCACCTATTTAAAGAAAAAACAATATTATAACAAACACAATAGAACCCACCAGATTTAATAATCGGATAATAATAATGCAAGTTTATACATATAATTACCTTTGTATGTTGATAATGAATCAAGTACAACTTCAATAGCTTAATGTTATGACTTACAAACTTAAACATTTTCTATAGGTACCTACTGCAAGTAAAATTAAATATCAAGTAAAAAATAACATTAATGTTGTATTTCTTAATATATTCTTATTTCCTTACCTAACTCTCTCAAAGTCAAAGTTTATTAAATATGAGGCTTTACTTTCTCTTATTGACATTAAAACTATATGTGTATAAAAATAAATGCCAAGTGTGTGTATAAGAAGGTACTGTTTTTTAGTACCTACCTAAGTAAATCTTTTTAATAAAGTACAATAAACTTAGAACTAAATTAACTTTATACTTAATTTTTCCCCATCATATAAACCAAATCACTATTTTATGGGTTAAATATAATTATGGCACACTGTTCTTTTTCTTAAAATAAAAATGTTGTCAACGAAGGTACTGTTTTTTTGTACATAAATAAATCTTTTTAAATAAAGCACAATAAACTTAGAACAAAATTAACTTTATACTTAATTTTTCCTCATCAAATAAACCAAATTACTATTTTATGGATAAATATATTTATGGCACAGACTGCTCCTTTTTGTAGAATAAAAACGTCAACATTAGAGCTCCACAAAAAAAAATCATATAAATAACTAAATTCAACGATGCCAAAGCCATGTTCAATGCAGTTTCATTGTTGGATATGAGATGTGGTACACACCCCTCCTTTCTTGTGAGTCTGATGCAGCATTAAATATTGTTGTTATTATCATTAACCATGCTTTTTGAAGGTATCCAGAATCTCCATTTGTCATAGATAAAAAGTTAGTAGGTAAGTACCTATGTATTATACAAAATTGCTTGATATTGTTTTTTACCAAATAACCATGTTTGTTCACCATTCTGAGGAAGTCCATCCTCCAAATTATGAGGTAACATTTAAGATTTTTGAATCGTCGTCTCAAATCTGCAAAACCACATAAAATAGTTTTATCTTTATGTCAATACTCTTTATTCTAGCAATTTTAACAAAACTGACATTTCCTGGTAAATCCCAATATAATAATAGGCATAATACTTACCTTTATTATGTAAGTAATAATTTATTTATTAAAACTTACCGTTTGAACGTAAGGACTGATATCTTTTCCTATTAAGAAAGATGCTTGTCTGTATAAGATTTATAGGGTATAGTCAATAGGTACACCTTACTTCACTTAGAGCCTTGGTTTAATACTCTAAGCTACCTGGCAAATTAAATCTTCATTGGAACCTGTAAAACAAATAGGCAATCTAAGTTATAAATTTATAAATGGACATTATGGATAGGTTACATTTAATAGTTATACAAAAAGTCCCTTACTGTTGTCTTATTCTTGACCTTTCTTGTCATGATTAAAGGTACTTAGGTGGATTTATTTGGCCCAAATGTTTGTATGGTTTGAGAGCCCCTACAAATTGTTATGCAGCGACTTGCTCTTCGTTGCGGAAAATGTTGCATGACACACATTTATTTGGTCACTCACATCGCAACAACTATATCAGCACGCAATTCCCGGCAGACCTTAGTTAGATATTTGAAAGTTCGTAAACGAGAACTCCGAGAACTATTCACAAGTACAACAAACTCGATTTCGTTAATTTGCTCCAAGTAACGTAGGGAAACATTTCTTCCTTAGCGCCTGAGCACTTGATTATCGCAGTCCACAATAGCCCTAAAAAGAGCATTTTAAACAAAACTTTCAACACAACACAACTATTCCTTCATCAGCTGATCAAACAATCGCCATTTTGTGTTAATTTTTATCTTCAATGTTTGAGTGATCGCTAGATTAGCGATTCTTGGCTTGTCAAACTGTCAATTAGGTCTATTTTAGCGTAAATTTTACGTCGTAGGTAACTTTTGCTTATGTCAATCCCATACATTCGGTTTATCGTAGCGAAGATTTCGTAGCGTTTAATTTGTTTGCCAATTGACTAGGCCCTCTTATCTCTCATATTTTTTATTGCCATATCCATTTCAAATTTGGTGCGTAAGAATGTTCATGCGATTTTTTTATTATTCTGTTATCTTGAATGTAAAATATAAAGGTTAAATACTACTACAATGAAAAATAGGTATAATTGTCATCAACAGTACTAAACAGTGATTATGCTTGTAATCAAAGACATATAAAAGATAGACAGGTTACACGCTAACATTATTGCATTTTAAAGTGCTGCAAGTAGTACTATATCTACGTATACAGTTATTTATTATGACACGTTGCGCTAACAAGAGACACATTATGTGGTTAGAAAGAGATAAATATACATCTCGCTCTATACGCATGTGAGTTTCCATGGCGACGGCCACCATTAGACCGCGCTAACATAGTCTGTTTCACTCTCACGCATAGAACTGATTACATCTCACTCTTTACCCACGTGAGGAGCAGCCAGCAGTTTATTTATCGGGCATTTAATGTTTAATTTAAAAAAATCAGTACTTACGAATGAAATGACACGTTTTTCTTGTCTCTAACAGTTGCCGTGTAATTTGTGCACCGCCTAAAAACACAGGAAGGCATTTTGGCCACGAAAAACTTGATAAATTCACGCGCTGTAGCGATGTATAGCCGGGACGCGAGAGCGTGCCTGACTGAATGCGAGTCGGGCAATTACCTTACATTCGTATTGCCATTCTAGAGCGTGTACAACGCATCTATAACTTTATACATCATTGCTTGTAATACGTACTGCGAGAGTGATTGAGCCACGGCATTCAATGATATTTTATGTTTAGATACGTTGCCTGGCCTCCGTAGTGGCAAGGACAAATCGAGGTAATTGCCTGGACTTCACTCAGTTTCGAGTGGTAGAGCCACGCTGCGTTGCAGCACGCATTGGGCCGGCTCGCCCGGCGTAATACCACCCTCTCACGAATATTCGGCGTGAAATAATGGCACTTGGTGCTGTTGTGTTTCGTCCGACCAGTGAGGGTTCCGGAGCCCCTCCCCCCCCCCTCCTCCCATTCCTATTCCTTCCTTAAACCTATTCCTCCCTTAAAGGCCGGCAACGCGCCTGCGATTCCTCTGGTTTTGCGGGTGTCCATGGGCGGCGGTGATTACTCTCCATCAGGTGACCCGCCTGCTCGTCTGCCTCCCTATTTTATAAAAAAAAAAAAAAAAAAAGTCTCACATCAGTCAGTGTCACGTCATTACGTTTGTACCTTTTTAAAGTTTTTTATGTTGTTTGTTAGATAAAATGCCTCCCTGTGTATACAGAAATTGCAAAAGCTATACTGCAACAGTAAGAGACAAGAAAAGTGTTTAATTTCATTTGTAATTATTGTAAATATGAATTTAAAATAGAAAATTATCATTTAGTTATGACATTTGCGCTGCTGCAGTTTATGGTACTGCCGTCCATCATGCAGTAAAACTTTGCCACCTTATCGCTCAATGAATGAAATTTCTTCCATCCTCAATTTAATCCAAATCCAAAAATATAAATATGCACAGATTTTCTAGTTATACGCACGATTAACGAAATGTTTTTTATATTGGACTGACAAATATGAAGAACATGTCATTGCACAGACCACTTGTCATTGTCATTATAGGTAATGATTATTAATAAACGCATCTATAGACTCGTTGGTACGTATGTGTTTAGAGAGTCTTTCCTCCATACAGGCGGATGATACCTAAATTAAACTATGACTACGGTTTGGCCACGAGGAAAGGGCCGTTTTATCAGGTATAAATTTAATTGATTAGGGTTAACTACCCAACTAACAAAAATGATTCTTATAATGGCTTACATTGGCAAAATTAATAGCTTTTTAATAGCCGTATTATCTCTTATAAACCTGCGTTTGGGCACAAATTATAAGGACAATAACTTTATATCCACCTTATAGTGGATTTATTGTTAGCTTTTTCTTCTTATACGTGTTTTATTATGGTCAGCAACAAGGGAGTAAAATTTATACCAGCAAAGCAAAGTATTTTATAAAGCTATTTGCACATGTATGATTCTATATTAAGTATTATGGATAGTGATTTACATTTTCGTAAAAGCTTAGCGAAAAATTATAGTGACAGCGTCAACCATTTTAATGACAAGAACAGTAAGTTTATAATTTATTTTGTTGTTACTGAAATATGTGCTTGTATATAGTGAAAACGGTGTGGGAATTCAAATGCATGGCAAAATGTGGTACGCAGTGTGTTATATTATCAACGCGCCCTTGAATTTAGGCTGTTTTGTGATACAAAAATGGGTAATTATTTATTCATGTTTTTAATAAGGCTATTATAAGGGAAAAAGGAATCGCACATCGTTTATAAGGAATCTTAAGCTTATGCTATTGCCATTTTGTATATATTTAGGGTTCTTTTCTCACCAGTAAAATCCCGTACCCACATTTATTTTATTGATCGAAGATTTTTATTTATTTTACAGTGTAAACTTTACTTTACTGTTTTGTTCATAATTTAATTCTTATTTCTTTTGCAGGATAACAATATTTTTTGCCTGATAAAGCCGAAGTTATAGAAGTGTAATTTGTCCCAACCTATTGAAACAAGAAATTAAGAAAACGCATTAATAATAGTAATAGACGTAATTCAGCAGTCAGCCAGCTAGCTATCAATACGTGCCTAATCGTCTAATTACGTGCTGTAATATTTTTAAATAAATCGTTAAAAGTTATATGAAGGAAATATTGATTTTTACTACCCAGTCTTTTTAAATCTCTACACCAAAATTTCAATGGATTTAGTAAGGCGACGGAACCCGTGGCTGTTTTTCGTAACAGCTAGATTATTTCAACCATGATGAACCATGTTTTTGTAAAGTTATATAGAACACTTGAATGTAGTCATCTAGAGAATAATGCTCTTATAAATAATATGTAATCGAATATGGTTTGCTTTCATTCTTATAAAGACTATATAAAATGCTTTTACTCTTTTGTGATATAAACATCTTATAAAAAGCTCCTATAAATTAAAAAGCAATGTAGTTACTCTGTGCATTGCTTTTATAAGAATAATTGGCCCTATTAGAAACCTTTACATAGCTTTTGAATATTATAAGGCTAAAAAGCCATATAACTAGCGCCTATAAGAGTACCACGTTTTGAACCCTTATTATGGCTATATTATTTGGATTTATTACCGTTTACCTAACTAAATTACAAGAATAATGGTAGTATTCGCTAAATCTTCTTATAATGTACCATTATAAGGTTCATTGACATATTGATTGCTATTTTAAAACAATTATAAGAGTATGCACCTTATACATTAATTTTAAAAGGGTATATATATTGTTAGTTGGGTAGGCAGGGCGCAGTGGTTTAGCGCCTGACCCAGCGATTGCGCAGGTTAAGCCCCTTTTGCAAGGGTCGGTCATGGGATGGGTGACCAAAACATTCATTATCTCGAACTCGTCCGTGCTTTGGAAGGCACGTTAAGCCGTTGGTCCCGGGTGCATTTGCAGTCGTTAACACTCACCAATCCGCATTGGGCCGGCGCGGCGTGGTGCGTCATGGCCCATCCTCCTTATCCACCCATAAGGAACGCCTGTTCCCCAGCAGTGAGGACATCAAAAATGGCTGATGTTCTTAGGCACAAACAATTAATCTATATACAAACTCAGCATCTATAAGAGCATTTAAGCTGGCCACTGACTATCATTTTTGCGCGTCAGTCCAGGTGTAAAACTGTGGCGTCACTCCAAATGGTTTTACGCCAAACAGAATTCCCCACTCACTGGCGTCACTCCGGCTCGTCAGTTCTCGACCGACCGGTACTATCAATTTTGAACTTTATTGTTTGGTACCACGGATCAATTTTCATTGGAGAAATTCTAACTGACGCGATTGGAATGTTTTCGGCTGGCCGGGCTGTATATTGAACTTTATCGTTAAGTTCTAAGGATCAATATTCATTGGAGAAATTCAAGCGATTGAAGTGACAATCACACACTCACGGTCAGTTTGCCGGCTTTGATTATGGTAGCCACGGAAAATTCCGTGTCGCTCCGTCAGCTAAAACTCTGGAGCGACGATTCGACATTCACGAATAAAATTTTGGACTGACGTCAGTTCAACTGATGGGTAAAACTGATCGTCAGCGGCCACCTTTAGCGTTCATTTCTATTTAGTAACTATGGCATTCCAATATCAAGACGTTTTGCTACTATATCATTCAACGCCCATGTCTATTTAGTAACTATGGCGTTTTATTATAAAGACGATTTGCTACTAGCATTGAGGTACAATAAACTAGAGAAGACAACGCAAAGCAAGTTTGTGCGCACTAAGGTGCAGCCCATGGGCTGCAAACGCCTCAGTGTTGGCGCGTGGTTCAAGCGATTGTGGACCTTGCGCGCTCCTGTACACGATGCCGCCACCGCGCCGCCGCCGCACCTCTATATACTGTGGTTACATCGCCCCCACTGCGCCGCCACCGCGTCGCCACCTCGCCGCCACCGCGCCGCCACCGCGCCGCCAATATATGATTTTACCATTTCACTGCACTGTTTTTAGTAATACATTGCGAGCTACGAAGATTTCACGTATCGCACTTGTAAGGACATGTCCAATTTAACGAAAAAATAGAAGTATGGTCTGAACTTAGCACAAAATATATGCCAGTAATGGAATAGCTAAATCAGACATGTCTAGCTAAATCGGTCAGCGACGTGGAGGGGCACGCGGGCGGCGGCGCGGTGACGGCGCGGTTGCGGGCTCTACGCGTCACGTATCCACAGTGTAGAGGTGCGGCGGCGGCGGCGGCGGCGGCGGCGCGGTGGCGGCGCGGTGACGGCGCGGTTGCGGGCTCTACGCGTCACGTATCCACAGTGTAGAGGTGCGGCGGCGGCGGCGGCGGCGGCGCGGTGGCGGCGCGGTGACGGCGCGGTTGCGGGCTCTACGCGTCACGTATCCACAGTGTAGAGGTGCGGCGGCGGCGGCGGCGCGGTGGCGGCGCGGTGACGGCGCGGTTGCGGGCTCTACGCGTCACGTATCCACAGTGTAGAGGTGCGGCGGCGGCGGCGGCGGCGGCGCGGTGGCGGCGCGGTGACGGCGCGGTTGCGGGCTCTACGCGTCACGTATCCACAGTGTAGAGGTGCGGCGGCGGCGGCGGCGCGGTGGCGGCGCGGTGACGGCGCGGTTGCGGGCTCTACGCGTCACGTATCCACAGTGTAGAGGTGCGGCGGCGGCGGCGGCGCGGTGGCGGCGCGGTGACGGCGCGGTTGCGGGCTCTACGCGTCACGTATCCACAGTGTAGAGGTGCGGCGGCGGCGGCGGCGGCGGCGGCGCGGCGGCGGCGCGGTGGCGGCGCGGTGGCGGCGCGGTGACGGCGCGGTTGCGGGCTCTACGCGTCACGTATCCACAGTGTAGGCGCTCCTGTACACGGCGCCGCCGCCGCGCCGCCGCCGCACCTCTACACTGTGGATACGTTGCCGCCACCGCGCCGTCACCGCGTCGCCACCGCGCCACCGATACATGATGCAGGCACGGGGGCGGCGGCGGCGCGGTGGCGGCGAGATGCGGGCTCTACGCGTCACGTGTCCACAGTGTGGAGGTGCAGCGGCGGCGCGGCGGCGGCGCGGTGGCGGCGTCGTGTACAGGAGCGCTAGAGGTGCGGCGGCGGCGGCGGCGGCGGCGCGGTGGCGGCATCGTGTACAGGAGCGCTTAGAGTGTGCCGCAACTTTGAATACATTTAAAATATCGGCTGAATGATTATACTATGTAGGTAAATCTAGTATAATTATAGTTCATTACAGAAATAGCGTCAATGCGTCATACTAGCTAGACAGAATCATTCCCTTCCGGGACTTGGTTGGTTGACACTGTAGAATATTAATAGGAGTAGGTACCTACGTAGAACCCGGAAAAATCAACCAATAGACAGACATCATACATGATTATATCGCATTAGTGACGCAAGGGATCCTATTGGTGCATTGTTTCATAACGCACTGCATAGGTCTGGTGGAAAAGCACTTTATGCCTCGATCGCACTTGATTAGCATATTAGCTTTAAGCGCCAAACATGGCAATAGGATATGTTGACTAGTTATAGAAATACATTTATTTGCCTAAGTTAGCAAATTAGTTTTTATCTAATGTTCTGGAATTAATTATTGTTGTTGTCAAATACCTTATTTGCAGAGGCTATAATATTGTTTATGCGAACGTGCAGTACGTTAGATAATTATATTTATTAACAAGAAAACTTAATAATACTTACATGCAACGTAGCACAACTACAATAACTAAAAAGGGAACAAATTAAATAGCTACAAATAGAGGATGTCCTCTATCTGCTCCTGAGATTAGTACTATAGATATAAGCATAAGAGCCTAAGATGATACGTTTTCTTGTGACACTGCAATACATATTATTATGCAGTTGATCGGGACTATTTTTTGATTTTGATTGATTTTTGATACTACTAGATACTATGGGTATGCCATATCTTCATCTTTTGCTTAAGAGGCCTATTACATCTCGACTGTGATTTTTGCGTAAAAGGCCCATTTTCGCTTTTGTAGTAAGTTTGCGTGTATTATGTGTATTTATCGTTTTTATCGAAATATAATAATAAATTCATGCTTAATATTACAAATCTCCACTCTGCGAAAATAAGCTGAGTTCGGACGGCCGGCGCATCGCATTTTGTAGTAATTTTGCAGTTGTATTTATCGAAATAGGATTATAATATTCATTGTAAAATCTTTATTCCTCATGAAATAAGAGATAACATTCTAATTTTATTTATTTCATTTGTTTATTTATTATTTATTTACTTATTTCTTTAATTATTTGGCACAGTTACAAGATACAAACACGACATTTGTTAAACAAATAAATTAAAAAATAAAATAGTTTAATTTGCATCTCTATAATAACCTTACATGCCAATGAAATTAAAAAAAAAAATGTGTGGCCAAATAAGTGTAACAAAGTAAGACACAAAATAACAATATTTTTAACTAAATATTAAGCAAATGTGTTGTGAACCATTAAGGACACATCTATTTAGAACAGTAGTTCAATCTAGGAGCTCAAAAAGTTGCCTTCGCGCAATTTATGAAAATATTTTTCTGCAATTTTGAGTTTAATTAAAAAGTTAAGCTAAATTTACAAAAAGCGAGGCCAATACGAACTATGCCAATAGCTATTCTACACTATTCAATAAGTCAAAATTGTAAAGTGCCTTCGCGCATTTAATGAAAATCTTTCTCTGCAATTTTGGGTTTAACTAAAAAGTTAAACAAATTTACAAAAAGCGAGGCTGCCACGAACTATGCCAATAGCTATTCTACACTTTTCAATAAGTCAAAATTTTATTTTTGTTTCTAAGATCAAGAACGCCAAAATTGGCCATTTTACGCAAAAATCACAGTCGAGAGGGCTCTTAAATCTATGTTGTTATAGGCTTACACACAACAGCACTTAAGGCTATACAAAACTGTTAAAATACACTAATCGATTTTCAACTTAAGCTTTTGGGTATTAAGTTCCAAATCGACTGCAGAATTTGGACGTTTTTCGGAAGTTTTGACGTGCTGCTGTACATTGATGTATCATAACAGATAGTTCCACGCAAACAACAAATTCGCCTCCACTGGTCGGTTCTTAGTGAACCAACACGTTAGCTTAGTTTTGTAACTCCCTGCTTGATGACAGTCTGCAATATAACACAAATAACGTTGTTTAATAACCAAAAGAAAATAAACTGCTAAATTAACCGTGCTTTTTATTTACTTGGCTAACGCTTTTCGTTTTTGCCTCCGCCTGGAATAGGTGTGGCGTAGGAATCGTAGGATTATCACAGACTCGTACCAAATAAAACTCCGAAAGTAACAGCCCTTGCTTAATGTAGAAACGTAGTGAGCTCTAGAGCTTCTGCTTCATCATCCTCCTTATTAGGCAATAAACGTAGTGGGCCCTAGAGCTTCTGCTTCCATTCTTATTAGGCAATAAACGTAGTGGGCCCTGGAGCTTCTGCTTCCATCCTTATTAGGCAATAAACGTGGGCCCTAGAGCTTCTGCTTCCATCCTTATTAGGCAATAAACGTAGTGGGCCCTAGAGCTTCTGCTTCCATCCTTATTAGGTAATAAACGTAATGGGCCTTAGTGCTTCTGCTTCATCATCATCCTTATTAGGCAATAAACGTCCCACTGCTGGGCACAGGCCTTATCACATAAACAACATCTCATAAAGGGAGTTCGCATGGCTTTAGCCATGGTTCGTAAGCACGTTGGACAGCGATACCTAACCTGACTTTTGGTGCAAATTTTTCTTATTTTGGTGTGTGGTTAATATTTCCCATTTTTAATGCTATTCAATTAAGGTGTTCTGGTAGTAGGTTGAATTTATTTTAGAGGAACTTGAGGTGCAGTTACACAAAAAAAACTCTACACAAATATTCACTAGACAAACTTACAACTAGGTACTTACCCATTCATAAATGTATCGGTTGGCAAAATAATAACATAAACATTCCACAATTATTATTATGTCCAGTAAATTATTAGTACTTATTCATTTATCAAAATGTTTAGCATAATTAAATTTTACATAACGTTTATTATAGTACCTAGGTATTTACCTATTCATACTGACGTATGCAGAGTTCACATTTAGAACTAAGAAACTTTGACGAATAAGTATTTCTTAGTTGGTTAAGTTTATATGGTAAGTTTGTTTTACTGTGACCAAATGCATAAAAATGTAACCTAAAATTATAAAACAATATTGTAAGAAAACAGTTTCAAACATTAATTGTGTGACTTGTTACACATTTGATTCAGATTTTTAATAGTTTATTTATATATAATTGTTGTGAGTGTATGTATGTGATCATATACTGAATAAATACTTTTACAATGAAATATTCTGTGAGTTATTAACATAGTTACCTACTTAAACCATTTCTAGTAGAATTGTCGGTCTAGTGGTTATTGAATTCATTCAAGCGATTGCGGACATTGCGGCCGCAAAACAATTCGCTAAAAGTTGCTTCGCGTTATCATCTCTAGATAATAATACTTCAATGGCCTTTGGGCGGAGGTTGCCAAATTCCGATTAGGTTCATTACTAATTTTTCCAGTTTCCTGTTTAGTCAGCTTCTGGGCAAATCAGGTTTTTAATGGGTTGGATTCGGAGTTGGTCAGTCTCTGGATATGCCTCATACTATATGCACCAATTTCTCACTTAGCCTTTTTCTGAGGTGGTCAGATTTTCAGTAGGTTAGGGAGTTTATTCGTAGTAGGTCAGATTTGTACGAGGACAGATTCAAATGACAAACTTTTCTTTATAAACCAAATTCTAACCACGTAGGTTTCTTTATATGACTGAGTCTAATTAGTTATTCTTTATATGACTGAGTCTAATTAGTTAGAATTATTTATAGGTAAGCGTCTTAGTTAGTTATTTTCTACATTAGGTATTTTCTTCGAAGCACAAGTACAGTTGGTCAGAAAGTAAGATAGCACTTATTAATACTATTTATTAATGATTTAATCGTTCTGGCCACTTGTAAACAAAACAATAACAAAACAATATTCTCTGCCTCTGTCAATGTCAAAGTAGGTAACTAATGTTCTTGCTGAAATTACCTGAAAGAACACACAGACCAGAAATTACAATGGAAAAGGAAATAAAAATTATAGAAACAGCAAAGAATAAACCATGCATTCTTCTCGGAGACTACAAATACCTACTGTTTTCAAAAACAAAATAAAAAAGGAACTCTGAACTTTAGATGCAGCGACCGAAATAGTAAGTGCACATCATCTATTACAACAAATTCTGAAATGTCAACTGTAATACGTGGAAGTGAGCATACTTGTCTGCGGGATCCCGACAAAAATAAAGTGGAATTGGTCATGTATTCCTGCAAACAAACGGTTGCAGAATCAACCGTTGTTTGAAGATTCACTGCAAGAACTCATAGGTATACACCACTCGATTCTACTGCCCACCTTTTCTTCAAAGAAAGATTCTCTTTACGCATATACAAAACGCGTTTTAGGCACAGACACACTGCAATTTGGACATTCAAAGGATGTCACGATCACAAAATTAATACGTGATAATTTTTTAGCGTGTGAAAGTGATGAGGAAGAACGATTACTAGTTTTTTGCTCTGATCTTGCAAAAAGATTAAAAAAAAACACATTTCTCGCAGATGGCACCTTTAAGGTAGTTCTAACCATTCTTTCAGTTATACACTATACATGCGGTGTTGAATAATGAGTCGGAAAGCAGTCGTACTATAATACCAATTAAATATGCTCTTTTACCCAACAAGCTGGAAGATTTGTTTCCCTGCGTATCGACTTACCCCGGTATCGATTCCCTGCGTATCGACTTACCCCGGTATCGATTCCCTGCGTGTCGACTTCCCACCGTATCGACTCCCGCCGTATAGACTCCCGCCGTATCGACTTCCCTCGGTTTCGACCATGAATTTGGCATTAAGTACAGTTAATGAAAAAAGTAGTTTAGTTTGAAAATAATCAATATAACGTTATTAAATATTACAGTTCATCCAGTCTTCATAATTTCGTTTTATTTTTACAAATAAGGTAGGTACGTAACTTAATCATAAATCACAGTTTGATTACAGCTATGCGATTCTCTAAGCGACACATAGACGCTGCGCGCATGGCTGTGATCATAGATATTACAGCCGTCACATCTTTCGCTGCAGTCACGGCTGTGGTCAAAGTTGAGGCTGTATTACTTACAGTATACCAATTTTATACCTACAGAAAATGTCAAAGAAGTGATTCCCTATCACGCCGCTTACAGCCGTGCGGAGCTAGCTTCGAACAGCGTTGAAAATTATTTAGAAGAATAGCTCACCGCTGTTGCAGCCGCTGCTACCAAGGCTTTAACGATGTTTGCGCTTAGAGAATCGCACTACAGATGTCTTTATTTTACTTATTTATCAGATTAGTTTTAATGCAATAAAATTAAACAATTATTCCAATTAACATTAACTTACTTATTGAAAATAAAACGATAAATGAAATTAAATTGATATTCCTCTAAACATTAATGTATTGAAGAGAAAATTATGTAGTTGCACCAAAATAAGAAAAATTAAATTAAACTATTATTCCTCTAAACATTAGCTTAAAGAAAATATAACGATTAATGAAATTAAATTGATATTCCTCTAAACATTAACTTATCAAAAAGAAAATTACATTATTGTACCAAAATAAGAAAAAATTAATTAAATTTTTATTCCTCTAAACATTCATCATCATCATCAGCATATAAACGTCCCACTGCTGGGCACAGGCCTCCCACGTGGACAATAGCACGAGGGGATATTGGGCCATAACCCACCACGCTGGCCCAATGCGGGTTGGTGGATTTTAACGACTGTCATCTTACGACAACAACCGGGACCAACGGCTTAACGTGCCTTCCGAAGCACGGAGGAGCTCGAGATGTTTTAAATTTGGTCACCCATTCAGCGACCAGGCATTGCGAAAGTTGCTTAACGGGCAAGTTCGCAAGCCGAACGCGCTAGCCGCTGCGGCATCGAGCTCCTCTAAACATTAATTTATTGAAAATAAAGGATTTAGGATAAAATGTTTACTAGAAAAATAAAGAGAAGAGCATTATGAATGCAAACATTTCAATAATAAAGATAATAAAATTATGTAGTTCTACCTACTACTAAAATAACAAAAATGTAATTAAACTTATTCAATATTAGCTCTAGTTATTACTTTAAACGAAAAACACAGAATCATTGCAAAAATCGCAGAATTATTTTTTAAAATAGAATAACAATTTCTATAAGAAGCTACTTAAAATAATGAATGCGTCTGGCGAAAGATCAATTAAGGTAAGGGAGAAAAAGTCGAAAATGAGTTATGAAAATGCAGTTTTACTCAGTTTTTTTCGGTCTTTCTAAGGTTTAAGCAGCATTGATTACGTATGTTCAATTCGGTTTCTTGATGCTATAGTTTGTTCGTTTGCATAAGAAGCATAGACCACATACATACACTGCGGCAGGTTATACAAAATACCGAAGAGTATAACCGGCCACTTTGCTAAGCGTTTGTGGACTATCGAATGGATCAATATTCCTTTTTTACATTGGACAGTCTTTTTAAGCGTAGTAAAATATCAATTCTTTGATAAATATAATCATCAATTATTTTGCTAATTTTTTGGTCATTTATCAAATCAACTATTCTTTTTGTGTTAGCTTTTTGACTGTTTGTTAGTAAGTATGTGTGGGATAAATCTTTCAAATGAATTTAAAAAAGTGTCACAATACAAAATATTGTAGCTGTTTCGAGAAAATGTAACTTTAATAGTTTTTTGTTCCTTTATACGTCAATAATTTTAAAACTATATAGTCAGATTAGTGAAATTTTATGTGTAAATAGCTAATTTATATTATAGAGCTTAAAATTTAACAGCAAAATTGTAATTTTTTAAAGTAACTTTTAAGAAACTTTTAATTTCATGTGTATTATGACTCTTTGTGTGTATATTATCTCTATTTGTTCAGTTTAAATTTTTGTAGTCACTATTTCTGTTATTAAAAAGCTTCAATATTAATTAAAAATAACGAAAAAGTAACCAAATTATAAACTTTTCAATAAAATAAAATAAAAACATGAAAAACTAACTTCTTTTGAAGTTTTGGCCTAATTTTTAAACGTTAAATTTACCGATAAAAAGTCACATCACACGCAAATACGTTTTTCTTGCCACACAGTACACGTCTATTCTGTATTAACACAACCACAGAAGACAATTTGTGACACTGTTCACGCTGGTGATCGGAGCGAAACAGCTCCGTGAAAACGAGAACTTAGTGCCATCTAGCGGTAACCATGCGCAACATAATAATGAAGTTTTCGCAGCCGAGCAAATGAAATACGCGATAATATAATGCTGTGTTGGTCATTTTGTACCTAATATGTGTTGTGACACTTTTCTTGCCGGGAAGCGATGTATATATTCGTTTTCTAAACTAACCCCTTAAGGCGTTAACCATTTTTGTTGGTTTTTAAGGTATGAATCAAATTTAAATTAGTGCGGTGATAGAATCCAAATAATTTGATTCTATTAACGATCCATGGCGTTGTTAGAAATTTTAAAACATTTAGAATTTTAAGATGAATTGTTATTAATTAGCTAATGTAATTAGATTTTATGTTTCTTGTTTGATTCATAAGATTGTTTGGCATAATATTTGGATCAATTAACGCCATACGTTTTCCATAGAGATTTTGGGTTAAACTCGATCCAACGTTAGCCATTAACTCTATTTTTAAATGATAATATATTTTAAATAACCTTTTCTATCTAAATTAGTGACTAATTAATAATTAAAAAAAAATCTATAGCAATGAAATCGAATTGAACTGTTTTCCATAGGTTAGATATTGTAGCTGTTAATTATTAATTTTATTGGTCGCAAATAGAATATTGTAATCTTCATACTTACTTGATTCTATTACCTATACTAATTTTAGTACACAAAAACTCGAAAAAAAACCAGCCAAGTGCGAGTCGGACTCGCGTAATGAGGGTTCCGTACTGTTCTCAAAGATAAATTAAACTTTTATATATGTACCAGTATAATAAGAACCAAGTACCTTCGTAAAATGTATTCAGCGTTGGGTTACGTTATATTGGTAGCTCAAAAATTGGAAATATACCTACATAATATGTATAAATTCTTCATTTTAAATAATATTTAAAAAACTATTCAATCTGTCTAAACTCACAACCGTTGACTATTGTATTGAGCGAGTTATATATAGTTATAAGATTGTATGTCATACGATTTTTCAAAATTGTATCAAAAAATACAGAGTTTTTGATACAATTTTGAAAATCGTATGACATTATAATAATATTTTTGTCACTATAATATCTAACTAGTATGTAGGTAATTAAAAGAAAACATTTTATTATTTGAAGACTTTGCTAGACTACAATAACCAATAAATAAGTGCTTCAAGTGTATAAATAAATAATTATGATTATCTATTAAAATTTTGATCTTAAAACTGTTATAAATACTTAATAAATACCTCTTACTACTATTTTTATTTTATTTAGTATAGCTTAAGTGGCAATTTCTTAACGGTCGGTAAAAGAAGCAGAAAAATCGTTAAGAGAATCTAACCGCATTCCATGGGTCGGTATTTAATAATTATTGTGTGATTGAATACTGAATTTCATAGAATACTTTATTAAGATTTATTATAAATTATAACGTCTTTCCTAACATGTCTAACAGCTTAAGTATATCTATTTTTTTAAAAGTGAATCTGAAGACTGCTACAACTGGCGGTAATAGGATCATTTACGTTCCTTATTTTTGGCTTATTTCGTCCCATTAAAAACAATATCAAGAGGCCTCAGTAACGTAAAATGTCTATTTATGTCCATGGTAAATAAAAATTGATTGTCACCTCTTTAGAAAGTGACAAAGTCATCTAATTAGTGCGGTCTCACTCGACTCGTAATTGGTTACTTACAGTGCTCAGTCCTGTTTGTATGTTACGTCCATGGTTCCTCTTAACTCGTAATCCCTACGCGCGCGCGTAAAACCTGCGCTCCTGACGGACGTCAAATCGATATCGAGTCGGCTGTGCTTATCGGAATATGAACGCTCGGGTCACGAGATAGGTTTCAGTTTCGCGTGGGGGTCGTTGGAGGGTGAACCTTCTGTACGGTAGTAGTATTGGTTATTCTGTGCTTGTACCAAGACGAATAACGAAACAATTTTAAAACACACAAGTTTATGCTTATTAATTTTTGACGTTTTTTTATGCTTAAGTTTGTATAAAAAAAGATATTTGAATGATTAAAAATGTCAACCTTATTGGTTAGGTACTAATGTTTTCCAAAACTCATTTCAGCCGCTACTTTATTTTACTTCAATAACTCTCCAATTTATATTACTTACCACAGTATCAATACGATTATTGGAAATCATATTACACAATTCTATGACCACGGCTTATATTTCGGTTCGACGCGATTCTGTTTCGGCGTGCAGTGGTACTGGGGGTAGCAATGCGCATTTGTCTGGCACAGACTATAATAGCTCGTTAGATTAGTTATTAAGTCTTAACTATAAGTTAGTTAACTGTTTTTTTATTATTATTAGTATTGACGTCAATAAGTGCCTGTAAAGGTTTACATTGAATAAATAATTTGACTTTAACTTTGGTCGAAACAGAGAAATAAAACCGTGAGAATTATTTTTTTTTAAAGTCGAGTCGTATTCAAATTTATAAAATATATAATATAATATAAAATATATAAATGACTGTGTGATTTTTGCAAAGATTATGATTGAGAAAGTTTATGATAGTTAAGAATTTTTTAAATAATTAGGTACCTATTATATTACATATACATATTATATTTACATTTAAGTAATATAAGTTTTTTTTAAATTCATTTGTTCAAAGACATCTGTAAGTAATTAAACTGTAATTTATGGTTACGTACCTACATGCTTTGTTAGTAATAATAAAACGAAATTATGAATACTGATTAAACTGCTATATTTAATAACGATAATTATTTTATTAAGCAATTAAATATTGATTATTTTTAAACTAAAACATTTGCTTCATTAACTGTACCTACTTTAAGCCAATTCATAGTCGAAACCGAGGGAAGTCGATACGGCGGGACTCGATACGGCGGGAGTCTATACGGCGGGAGTCGATACGGTGGGAGTCTATACGGCGGGAGTCGATGCGGTGGGAAGTCGACACACAGGGAATCGATACCGAGGTAAGTCGACACGCAGGGAATCGATACCGGGGGAACAAATCGCTGGAATGCACCTACATACGACTTTTTGAATTATTGAAAACCGAATTAGGTGTGAATATGACAAGGTTCAAAGCCGATTTCGAACTTGCTGCAATGAATGCTATGTCATAAGTTTTTCCCACGGCAAAAATATCAGGATGCTTCTTACATTTCATGAAAGCCATTTGGAAGAAATCAAAGGAAATTAATATTGATAAAGAAAATGATGGGAAAAAGTTTGTAAAATTACTAACATACTTGACTTTACTTCCAAACGAATACATACCGGAAGGGTGGTTATGCTTATTAGATAAATTTTCGCATATAAATAACATTGAAAAATGGAAAAAATACTTGGAAAGATATTGGATGGGTGTGATAACTTCAAATATTTTTGGATGCTCCAAAGAGACATATCGCACCACCAACCACTTGGAAGGGTGGCATAATAGACTCAATAAAAAACTATCGAAAAAACCAAACATTCATCATTTTTTAATGGCTTTAAAAAAAGAGGCGAAACATAGTGACATTGCAATAAAACAAGCACAAGCTTACAAGGTAAAGGAAAAAATCTAGAAAAGTCGACCTAAAATTCGATCGTCATATAAAAAAATTAATTGCCGACGTAAAATCAAAAAGTATTGGGTTGTACGATTTTCTAAAGAAAGCTTCATATATGAGCTTTGAAAGAAATGTAAAGAGGGATCTTCATGATATTGTGACCAATTCCGATTCCATTTCGGATTCAGAATCCGAATGTTCCGATTCTAGCAGCACTAGTGGATCAGAATTGAATATGCAAAACGACACTAATAATATAATGGAACAACACCGATATGTCTTAATTAATGTGAAAGTTGAGAGACTTGGTTATATTTTTGTATAGTTTGTTTTTGTTTGAAGTGATACAAATAAATTATTTTGTTTTATGACGTATTTTTATGAAATTAATCATTAATAATTTTTGCGGAATTAATAATAGAGACCTTATATTGTTATTTCGTTTGTTGTTAAAATAGGCCATACAAATAATTGTGGTTGTCTGTGTAAGTGCTAAACGTGCTATGAAATTGACTTACATTAGAATGCCACTTACTGAGAGTCTTAACTTAATCAGAATCGAACGAAATTTGAAATAGGCTAATAATGAATAAAGCGTGTGTAGAATCTGACCTTATCAGAAAAAGGTCCATTATTGAATTTAACCCAGTTATAATTTGTTTTTGTCAAAATTAAACTTATTTAGGATCTGACTTCCTCGGAATTTGATATTTAGAGGATTAAACCTACTCAGTATTGAACTTATAACGAATACGACCTCGTGTGATTAAGGCGACTTCAGAAGCTGATTTAATAAGAAAATGGAAAAGTCAGTAGTGAACATAATCCGAATTTGGCAACCTCCGCCCAAAGGTTCAATGGCGCTAACGCTAACGGCAGCTTATTCCACGCGGGCAGCCGCAGGCTACAATGGCAGACGCGGCCTTTATTGCTTGCCCCCCATTTTATGAGGATTATATCCAAATTCATGGGTGTGTAATGTTTAATATAAATACTTATGGTCTAACGTTCAGATAATATAATTTCATTTCATATAATTTCATTTCATATAACGATTAACTTAATATAATAAACATTTAATATAATTTTAGATTTTATAATTTCATTTGATATAATGTACTTTTGATATAATGTACATTTGATATAATAATCAAATGATATAAAACATTACTCATGTAATAAGCAAGCAGTATGCAAGCAAGCAAACAGCATGCAAGCAAGCATGCAGCATGCAAGCGGCATGCAAGCAGGCATGCAGCATGCAGGCATGTATGGAGCATGCAGGCAGGCATGCAGCATGCAAGCAGGCATGCAGCATCAGCATGCAAGCAAGCAAGCAGCATGCAAGCAACATGCAAGCAGGCATGCAGCATGCAGGCATGTATGGAGCATGCAGGCAGGCATGCAGCATGCAAGCATGCAGGCAGGCATGCAGCATGCAAGCAGGCATGCAGCATGCAAGCAGGCATGCAGCATGCAAACAGACATGCAGCATGCAGGCAGGCATGTTTTCTGTCACGGCTCCGGCGCTGCGGGATTAAATTACACTCTAGCGTAGGGCAGACAAGTCTACGTGGAGTCGGTTTTGCCGCGATTCGTTACTGTCACTGACGTTTTTAGCACAACCATAACGAAAACACAACGTATTAACTTTTTAAGACAATATTTGAAATCAATTTAGGGTTAAAATGGTATTTTTATTTTTAAGCAAAAATTATATCAAATGAAGTTATAGAATATGATTATTCTACCAATATAGCTTTATAGCTTAAGTTGTTAGAGAATATGAGTATTATATCAAATGAATAATATACGTAATGTTGTTATAGGAAGTGTATTTAGAACAAGTAAAAATTATATCCAATGAACGTTATGTTCTTTGAAATTAGTTCAATTTTGTCATTATATGAAATGATACGCACCCCAAATTCATACCTGAGGTTGAGTAAGAGTGCAACCACGATGTGACTTTTTATAGTTAGCATAAGTACCTACAATGAATTTTGGATGAGCACCAATTTTATAAAAGAGGAGTTGGACCGGAAAGTGGCATAATCCAGCAGTAGGTGCTGTGGTCGGCTACAGTGACGTCACCTTCCGCCGCCTTGGGATAGTCGAGTACGAATTTGCCAGCCTAGTAAATACCACTTTTACACACCACACGTTGCACGGCGCACACTGCGGCAAGGTACCCTTGTTGTTGGAATTAAATATGATTTCTAGCTAAATGGCTTTTTTGGTTGCTAAATACAACTAAGACAGTTATTTGAATATATTAAAATGTTTATATACATAGGTATATATGTATCTATAGAGTTATATATTAAACGTAGTACTTAACTATATAGGTACCTATATAGGTATAGGTACTTAACTATAATGAAAAAAAAACACATAAAGAATCTTGCAAATTTATATAAATATTGTTAAATATGGACCTACTAAATATTTTAAGCACATGCTAACGCATCGTCCGTCATCTTCTTCATCATCATCATCATTCTCATCATCAATATTCTATCTCATGTTCACAATTTATGTTTAGAAGATGGATATTTTAATAAATATAATGCTTCTTTTGGAAGACTCCGAGAATTTTTCTCTCATGATTTTTGAAATTATGGGACAAGAACACAATTTAAAAAAAATTAAAAATGTGTATTGGATTTTTCTCGGCTACATTTTCTTGAATTATGCTCTCTGTATCTCTTGAAGTCCTTGTTCCTAGTCTCTTGGGAATCTTTCGTTAACTGTCCTATAGGCAAAAGTGGCGAGGATATAATTTCTGGTCCATAAAATAAGGTATTTGTATAATGTTGGAGGCATATTCTACCAAGGGTACAAGGAAACAAAATATCTGATTGTAGCATGCGCAAAGGATTTATCTGAGATTCTCATCTGTATTTGTCAAAATGAAAAAAAAAAGTTCTTTTTCAAAACTTTCTTCCCCCGAGCATCGCATTATGATAACGAGTTCATTTTTTGAAAAAAATATTGCATTTGAATTCGTTCCTAAAACAAAATAAGTAATTTTGCAAAATGGAAATGAAATAGTAAAACTACAAAAATCAATAATGTATAAAGTAGCAGAAAGTAGCGAATTTTTTTTTAGTTTCTAGTTGCTGATGTAATATCAGCAACTAGAAACTAAAAAATATGGGTAGCTTACAAAAACAAACTAAGGTACAATTCACGGGAAAACACGACTTAAACCTTAGCTGTTTTTAAATTTTGTGAAAATCGTAGTATAATAATACATATAATAATTATATTTCTCGGTTTAAAATATGTTTACTGTACCCTAATACCAAAATGAATGTTGCTAAAATACCGGGACATACTTGAAGTTGAAGGTTCCATAGCTTAATTATGATAATTTTCTAAAATAACACCATTTATACACAACTAAATTAAATGTAATTTAATTTATAATTGGTCGCACTATCACGTTTACCGACAAACGTCAATTATAGAAGGTATGCGTGTAAGTTAGCGGTCGATTTGATAGTGTCAAATGAAGCATTGGTATATGGTTTATTAAAGGCTGTTGTAGATAGTTCAAAGTCAAGTTTTATTTTTTTACATTTTCTGCCACATATGAGGGTATCTTGCCCCAGTGTGCGGGGGGTGCACTTCGCGTGTCCCGGTTAGACAGAGTTAAGTCACAGTATAATAAGCTAAAGCAGTACGGAAGCTCGGCCCTTTTCTTGTTTTATATATCTACGCGCCAATTGAGCGTTAGGGTTGCCCTCTTATTTTTTTAAACTGAAGAAGTTTTTGTTTAGTTAGCGCTGTATCTCAGCTAGTTAGCGCTTTTTTTGATATAACTAGCAAAGCATAAGGGTTGTCACTTTAATTTTTTTTTAATTAAAAACTAATAAGTTAAAGATGGCGGCTAATTTCCTCATTCTATTATCGGATTCATTGTCGGAAACCCCACAGATCCCCTGATATCGATTTTTAAAGCAATCGGTCGAATAACTAAAAAGTTCAAGATGGAGACTATTTTGTCTCATACTTATTACGAAGTCGTTGTCAGAAACCACACAGATCCCCAGATATCGATTTTCAAAGCAATCGGTTAAATAACTAAAAAGTTCAATTTGGCGGCTACTTTTTCTCATTCTAATTACGGGTTCATTGTCCGAAACCACACAGATCCTCAGATATCGAATTTTAAAGCAAAGTTTATTATTAACGATTAAGTTTCGTAGTATCAATTCTTATTATTTTTCACCATTAAAATAACGCGGTAAGTACGGCAACTATCACCTAAACAACCAAACGATTAATTTAAAAGAAAAAGCTTTTTATTTAGTAATAATAAATCATTCTTACCTTTCAACATCAGCAGGAAGTTTGAAAAACGAAAGCTCCGGTTTTGAAGAAGCCGAGTTCAAGGAGCCGTATACCACGCAATACACTCGTGGCATTTTTAAAAATCGCGCGCACAGCGCACGCAGAACACAACAGTGAACACTCGTTCTCGACGCCACACGCGCTACTGAGAGCACTGCGATGTCCGCTTAGGGGCCCTGTAAAGACGTGCGTCTGTGGGCTTGCGTCATTTCGAGCGTTTGTACGTAGCTTCCTTACTGCTTTAGCTCATATTTATACTGTGGTTAAGTTATGGTTCACTATTACTTGTACGAGTTACCTTAAGGGGAGGTATTTCGAAAGCTTCTGTCTCGCTCTCTTGACGGTACGACGCGACGGTAAGGGACGGGTACATATAACAGCAAAGTGGCGCGAATAATCGAGTTTTATATTTAAAAAATAAATTGATGTAATAAAAAAAATCGATCGGTTATAATCCCTCAAGTTATCTATGAACTTCATTTTGGTAAATGACTCATAATATCAAATTACTTCTTTAAAGATTAAAACCTAGAAAAGAAGATAAAATGACACAAAAATATGTTACTTTGTGAATTAATTCTATCGAACCAATTTTATCAAATCGTGTTACTATCGGGTCTATTCCACAGAATAAAGCCTCAGCAATATTTCATAAATTTTCGTAGAATTTAATTTTACTGTTTACTACTTCAAAAAATAATACTATGTAAATATACGTGTTATTTTAATTTCTCACTAACACCTAGCCTTAATCTGTATGCGAGCAGGCAGACAAGGATGACCAAAGATTCTTTATATCATTGATAAAAACGTGTACACTTTTTCCAATCAGAATGTGGTCATATATTATTTAAGCACTGCAGCTTAAGAGGTAAAATTGAATGAGAAGACCAGTTCAATAGGTGTTTGTGCAATATGGACAAAAATATGAAGGGAAGAATCTTAGTACTTATCCGGAAATTTATTAAAAAAGGAGTACTTATAGGTTTAAAAAAAAGTCAGCATCAGTAAGTAGGATATTATATTATAATGACCCATAAGTTACCATAGAATAACATCAACGTAATTGATAGTCCTTTCTTTATTCTTTTTTAAATATGTTTAAAATAACATTTCATAAAATTAAACATTCTTCAAGAAGTTAATTAATGTGTATAACAAATTTTATTACAGAAATAGTATAGAAAAATATTTAAAAGTTTCAACGTATACATCTCCAAAATAGAATAAAGGTAAAGTTAAAACTAAGTTATAAATTAATGCTTAATTATAAAATATAGGTCGGCCAAGTAATAAGTTAGGTCTTTTCCTGAGGCCAAGGTTCCTAACTCGATTACGATTTTTAAGCTGGCCACTGACGATAGGACCAACAGTCCGGATAGTAAGACCGCATTCCGACATTTGCCCCCCGACAAAGTCGGAATCGTGCGCTGGCTGTGTGTCAGGTAGCTAATCTAGCTGGAGCTGAAACTAGCAACAGCCGCTGTCCAAGTGGATGTTTCGTCAGTGCCTACCTATACATGTTAAAACTAATTTATAAATCCAATCTTAAAATTTACAACGAAATACTGATATCAAATTTAATAATAACAATACAGACAAATAGAGAAAGATAGAATCCAATCTAAGAGATTTTAACTAAAAATTACTTAATGGGCCACAGCTTAAACACTACGTGATATTAGACACCAACTTATAGTTAGCAAGATACGTTATTGATAGGCATTCTTAAATCTAGGGTTATGCAATTGCTCTTAAACACTACAGAAAGAATGTCTTTTGTTAAGCTTTATTTACTGGCGACATGGCTATGCGTGTGACCAGGGGGCACAGTGCTAGGTTGAATCACTATTCGACAACGATAACGACATTGAAATTTAATTTAGCTGCATTACAGCACTTCTCATTTGTTGAGATGAGGCGCTGCTATTGCTACAAATCGTCGTTTTCGTTAACGTTATCGAATGGTTGATCAAACTCGCACTATGGTCTCAGCTCAGCAGATTCCGTTCAGATCATGATCAGTTCACTTCGGTTCAGCGCAGTAAATATCGCAAAACATAGAGTTGCGATGATTTGTAAGTGTCGAAATGGTACACCACGTTAAGAAAATGTTAGGATTAATAAAACATACTAATCGTGAGCTACTGAGTAATTAAATTGCAAATAGGTGTAACTTATGTTAAATTCGCAGGAAACACGGTACCAACTTATTAAATTATAATGTTTAAGTTGTACACTAAGATATATTCAGAGTTCTAACTGAGACGCAGTACTGTTTTTATCCGCCCGTAGGAATGATGTTAACTATCTGGTATGGGTGATGAAACCAGCCAAATTTTTCGTCCATTAAGATTCTCTTAAGAGTTAAGAGGGTCTACGAGGGGCAGTAAGTGATGATGTGTGACATTTCTTGACAAAGACATGTGAAATATATCGTGATGATGGCACCCGTGAAACCGGTGTAACGATTACGGCGAGATGGAATTTAATGACTTGCGTAAAAGCTGAGCTGTCCATGTATGAGCGTTAGAGTGATTCGGAAGTAAGTTAATCTGGCCGCGATTATAACAAATGCGTAGCATATGACATACGCTTTGAAAATGCCTCTAACGCGTGCATACGGCTCGTCCGGTTGATAGTGTCATAAGACACAAGGGCAGAAGAAGAGAGACGTGAGAAATGATTAAGGGAATGTTAACGAATTTAATATACATGGAAAATAGTCGAAATAAGACGCAATACCAATAGAGAATTAATGTCAAAAAGCATAAAGAAGTGGTTTGAAAATTAAAAAGTACATTCAAAAAGTTGTTACAAAAAAATTAGACCAAAATAGCTTAAATAAAGAAGTGGTAAAAAATTAGAAGAACATTAAAACCAATATAAACGATACGGAAAATAGCCGATACAATGCACGGGATCTGTAATAGAGAATACCTAAACGTAGTATACCTAGTGAAATAAGACAAAAGAGCTTAAGAAGTGAATAGCCTTAAAAGACCATAAAGAAGTGATTTAGAGAATATTAACGAATACAATCAACTAGGGAAATAGTCGAAATAAGACAAGAGCTTAAATAGAGAATCAACAACTGAGAGCTTAAAAAATGGTTTGAAAATGAGAAATTAATGTAAATAAACGTTTAAAATCAATACGAAACTGTTAAAATAAGACAAAATAGCTCAAATGGAGAAAAGACGTAAAAGATCATAAAGAAGTGGATTGAGAATGAGAAGGGCACGTAAACGAATATAGTTAATACGAAACAGCCGAAATAATACACGAGATCTGAAATAGAAAATACCTAAACGTGTAAGAGCATAAAGAAGTGTTTTAAAAATGTGTGGGAAATGTTAACGAATAATAATATAATCTACAGAAATGAGCAACTCGGAATATGTGCGCAGGCGCAGATGGTGCGCAAGTGCTCTTAGATGTATCAGCATTTGCAGTGGAAACGCCTTGATTTTGTTTGAATGTTGATTTTAATCTTTCCATGTTCATTTGTTGATTTTGATACCATCTGATACACCAAATAAGCGTAGAAAGATTAAAATGTTGTTGTTTGTGCTGTTTTTTTTAAATTCTGTCCTGGAAAAGACTGCTCCTTAACGTGACCTCTAAACGAAAGATCGTTTCAAAGTCACATTATCGAGCACATGTCTATCCAAAATGTCCTTCCTAAAATGTTTGCCGAAAAGAACTTCCTGTCTAAGTCAATGGGATCGATTTAACTAACGGACATAATGACATGGCCTCTGTGGGTTTTTTATTTATTAACATATTTTTTTTCAAGACTATGACATCATTTTTAAATTTTAGCGCGCTTTGGAAAATATTACAGTAACGTCTAATAATTTCTATATCCAATTAACGATTTGTAGCTCTTACTGCCGAAAGAGGATAGGGAAAAATGGAGCAGAATGAAGAATTTGAAGGAGGAAGCAACGAATCGAAAATGGACACCAATAAAACGGTGGGAGGACGAGCTCATAGACTTAGCAGGGGAAAACGTGGACAAGGACAGCGAGGAATGGAAGAGGTTGAAGGAGGTCTTTGAAATAATAGGACAAACAGATTGTTGTTAGTAAAAGATCTAATAGAGGAAAATTTAAGGAAGCAGTAAGTGTTAGCAAGAATCGAAATGGTTTTCATGTTATTAGACGTGATTGCACAAATTGAGATGTCAAATGATGCCCATACCCTTAGACAGTTAAGTGTGTGTGACAGTTTAGTGACCTTTACATATTGTTTTAGCGAATGCTTTTTGTTGACCATTAAGATAACAGGCTAACTTACGGACCAAGTAACACAAATACATCCAGATGGATAGTCTTAGGTACTATACAGCGATATGGCACAAGTGCCTTGAAGAGGCTGTACGTGTTGAAAATACATACACAGTCCCAAAATCTATCGCAATAGTTTAGCCTGGGACCACGTTGCCAAATTTATTTTAGCCAACGCGACTAACGGAGGCGTAAAAACTACTGAATTGAAGAAGAGAGGGCATCCAAGTAGTAAGTAGTAACATGATTTTAGTGTAATAAGAATTAAAATTAAAGGAATATATAAAAGGCAAATACCGAATCACAATGGGAAGATGAGGACAAGAAGAAGAGAATTAAAATAAAGTGGACAGTTCGTTGTGGAATATAAAAGAGGTATAAATTATCAAAAGAGTATTACTCCGTAATGGCGGCTGGGCGACTTTGTGACGAAGGCAACAGGGTTGATGTGTAAAATACGACGACACTGCCTTAAAGGTTTTTTTATTTTTTATTACATTTTTTTTCAAGACAATGCCTCTATAAAGCTTATATAGAGATGGACATGCCCGTGAACATTTTTATAAATAGACAGAGACACAGAAAAGGTGACAGAGAAGAGGATACAGGGAAGAAAAGTCAGAGAAGAACAGTCATAGAAGAAAAGAGAGAGAGAGGAAAATACATAGAAGAGAAGTCAGAGAACAGACGGCAAAGAAGAGAGGACAGAGAAGAAACGACAGAGAAGTAATAATGATTAAATTTAGAACTTTGAAGAATACACCAAAAAGTTACTAAAATGTAGGAAAACTGTACAAAAGAATATTGCCATTAAGCCTATTACCTTGGTCAGAGAAGTTCGACAATATGCCCCCGGTCAGTGATACGATTGCGAAGAATCCGGATCTGTGTATGTACATTGTATTTGGTCGGTGGTAGGCCTTGCTTTGGTCGTCCAGGCTTGCTACGTCGAATTGAGCCCGGGTAAGTTAGACAGTTCCTCAGTGGTTGAAGATTTTGGGGGAAAGGCGTTTCCATCCTCCGCCTTAACGGCGCTTACCATCAGGTTATATGATGGCCAAGCGTTTCCTCGTTGTGGAGTAGTAACAAAACGAATGGAGACGAAAAATGCAGCAGTAGGTAAATACAAATCACATTAATAATTAGAATACAGATAAATTAAAAAAAAACTGCTACAAGCAGGGCGGGGTCCCGGCCTCCCCCCCACTGTTTAGCTTCTGTACCCCCGCGCATCTTCTGTTGTAGCAGTCTGGATTTGGAGCAGTATATTTTTCTTTTGTCTTTGGTAGAATTGGCAGTGCCTAATCGGTGAGAAACTGATGGCAAGTGGGTGATCCAGGCTACAAAGATCCATCGACCAGCAGCTCGCGCGGCCAAAGATCAGCTAATGTCCCATACGTTACCGGCGCGGACGATGGACCGTCCTCAGCGTACTTTTGTCTCTCAAAGTAGACCACTTAGACTTGACTCGGTGTTATGAGTCTGTCGTGGGCGCAACACAGTTCTTAGTGATCTATTTCGACAGATCGGATCTCTATGCATACGGTGTAAGCGTGCTCAGCTCGCGTCTGAGCACTTATTGGCGCCGTAAGGCTGGCTACAGAGAGTTTAATTCACGATTCGATCATTTAACGAAAACGATAATTTGTAGTCGTGGAAACAGCGCCTCTAGGTGTTAAACGAGGTGAGTTTCGACATTGCCATGTAAATTCCCGTTTTCGTTACATTATCAAATGATGAAACGCGTACTAGGCACTCTTGACCAGTGCGTGTTGTCGGCGTGTACCTCGGGAGCGAAGACACACTTGAAATGTTAGGTCCATTTCAGAGCAAAGCGTACGTCGCGTGGAGAATCCGCCTGCGGATTGATCCGCACACGTAATATCCGCAGCCCTAAAACAAGAGTTTAAGGGGCGCGGTCGGCTCGTGCGTCTCCACACGAGTGTGTTCCGCATGGAACCATCCACGTCACTGTTAACGTTTTAACGCATCCGTGTCTCCGCTCCGAAGGTCCACGCGGACCACAAGCATTGCCTGTTCTGCTGTTCTGCCAGTTCTGACACCAGCCTCACTGTATGTGACATCGTCAGCCGAGAGACAGCACGGCCGGCCTGAGGTCAGCGCGCTGGTCCGGGCTCGGTATAGCCTGAATCACCCTGCACCCAAGCCACATACTTGCAACAAGTATAGTCGTCTCACTCTTCGCGTAGCTCTAGCATTTGTTTAACGAGTGAGACGGCGACACCTTTCAAGTACGTACCTTGTGTAAACTGCCATACAAAAGAAGATTTTTCAGAATAACCTATGCCTGCCCCACTACCAGCCCTTCCTGATATAAACAGTTTTATTTTAAGATGGTATTTCTGCGTCTCTTAAATATATCCTAATGTACACTTGGCTAAAATTAATATACTTACTTAATTTATTTTTGTTTTTTTTTAACATCGAACTTACAAAACATCGACTTTTTTTTGGATATTTTTTCATATTTTTTCACACTGTGACAGACCTTACGTATTAAATGTATAAATATTCTAGGTGTAAAAAAACAGTCGAGATGGAGTGTAAAGTAGTTATAAAATAATAGTGATGACAGTTTCGACAATATTTATTTTAAAAATATATTGGACACTGGCAAAGCCCAGTTCTAGAAAAAGATACTTTCTATTACAGCGCTTCCCCAACAGCTAGAGATTTTTAAAACAAATAACTACTCCTATCATAACTCTAAAACTGGGCAAACAGCCGAGTTATTTTAAATTCGTTAGGTTAGGGAGTAATCGGAAGGATAAATGCAAAGAAATGTGAAATAGAATAGTAATATCTAAATAACAATTGTACACGACTTGCTCCCTTATTTGGCGGCGTCGTAAGACTCCGCCGCCTGTTTCGCCTCTGAGACCCGTCTACAGATCAAAAAGCACGTCACTCCGTAAGTATCTTACCGCTTAACAGTCTTCATTTGCTTTAAAGCCTAAAATTTTTAAAACATAAGAATACCTAAATTCGTTTTATTAAAATAAAATACGTTGAAGAACAGCATTACGTTTTCCAATCCCTTGCGCCCAGGGGTGACACTAACGCGTTTTAACTCGGTCAGCGAATTACGTAATGCTGATTTCTACATATCTCACCAAGAGCTGTAGAGTACGTTCAACACGAGGCCAGCCGCAACATTTCTACCGACCTATCTCTCTAATAATATAATACCTTCATTTCAATCCGAAATGCTACGCCTGGCATTCTGTCTACTTTATACATTTATTTTTGTTAAAATAATAGGAAAGTACTCAGGAGAAAGACCCTGTCTGAATTTTGGCTTCTAATAAATAATTGAATCTTAATGTAAACAAACAATGTTTTAAACATTACTTACGAATCTACCAAATATATCGTTAAGTCTCAAAGATCTAAATATTTAAAAAGTCAGTACTTTCGAAGACTACCCTGGGATGGATTCAGTTACTCTCCTTATCCATCATAAAACCATGTACAATAACTTAAGTATCATGTTTTAAAATCGATAGACAGAAGATAATACTTAAATGAATTTCATACAACACAATAGTTAGGATAAATTTGCTTAAGCAACTAGATGTGTATATGATATATTATTTATTAATCTTAATTCCGAAAATTCTTTCCTTGGCACTACACCATAGCTAATCATCTTTATAACCGTTACGTACCGTGTAAAAGCATTCACAGAAATCTTCGCTCGAAATGTCCAAAACGCACGGTAACTTCGCAGTCCGTATTTTTCATAACCACAAATCTTTTAGTAATTTGAGCACTTTTTATACATATACTATGTCCCTAAATTCTTATAACCTAATAAATACCCTTCAAAATTTCATCGCTCCTAGCATATCGTCTTCGTTTCACAAAGCAATCATCCTAAAATCGTCGTGCGAAAGCTTTTCTGTTCAGATTTGCATGCGAAAATCTCTACCGTTATCACGCCTTAATACTAACAATGGCCATTGCCTGCCTACTAGAAATTATAATTTAAAAATAAATAGCATCACTGCTACACAATGGAATCAAAGTGTAATTGAAAAAGCAAATCAATTTAGAAACGGAATAGCCAGGAGTAGCTGCCTATACTATCTCCTTAAATTCTTATAAACTAATAAATACCCTTCAAAATTTCATCGCTCCTAGCTTATCGTCTTCGAGTCACAAAGCAATCATCCTAAAATCGTCCTTCGAAAACTATTCTGTTCAGATTTGCATGCGAAAATCTCTACCGTTATCGCTCCTTAATACTAACAATGGCCATTGACTGCATACTGGAAATTATAATATAAAAGTAAATGGCATCACTGCTAGACAATGGAATCAAAGTGTAATTTGAAAAAGCAAATCAATTTAGAAACGGAATGGCCACTAGTAGCTGCCTATATGCTGCCACCAGGCCTGCGATGGCGGCGGCGCGCGGCGCGTGCGCAAGCTGCATCGCCCGTCGCCCCGCGCCCGCCCCCTACCCGCCAGTGAATACGCAGCATATTGCCTTAACCATTTTGTACATAATGCTCCAACATAACAAACACAATTTATATGATTCAAGCAACGGACGAGAATCAAAAAACAAAAATAATATGAAAGTGAACATTAAAAGCTTCGGTACTATATACTTATATAAATTAACCATTTTAAGTAAATCATGGAAAACGATTATGTCGAATCCAACTCAGTTCGGTATGATGTTGACGAAGACGCTCCTGGCGTTGAAGTTCCGCTGCCCCTTGGCGCGTAGCTGGCACTTGAGCACGCGCGACAGCTCCCGGATGACGACCGCCATGCTTTGGCTGTGGACAAAAATAAACATTGATTGTCCCTTTTCATCAGTGGAGCATATCAAAGCAATCCGAACAAACGCTTAGAGCTACAAGTATTACTTATTAAATTGTAGCAATTAAGTACAGCTTGTACCACACGAGGTGGATTTTTCACATCAAAACAGCATAAATTAGTACCCAATAAAAAAGCATTCCCTTGTATTTTGGTGTTATCCGTAAATAATACGTACCATTGCAAGGAATCACCATGGGAGTGAGCGTCAAATAAATCTAAGAAATGAATAACCTGCAACAACAATAATAATGAGTTCGAGCTTGTAAAAAATGTAACAATATTGTTACATAATTATGCAATTCGTAACTACAAAAAAAATAGCTTTGTATTGTAATATTCTTTTATAATTTTATTAAAGTATGAATAAATTACAATTTTCTCTTTTGTAATAAGAATATGTGGTGGGTTTATTAATTTCTGCAGTAGGTTTTGAAATCCAACAAGGTCTCCTTCCTCGCTTCCTTATGTGTTATATGTATAAGTTGATTAGTATCTAATAATAAATAACTAAATTATTACTTTAATAACCAGCTCCATTTCCTCGTCCATCTTAGGGGCTCCTGGTACACAAATCAGAGGTCCCAAAAACTGAAAAGAAAGAAATAGTTTTTGAGTGAACACAGTCGACTCAGGCACTACGGCTTACAACAGAATATTGGTGGAAACGTGATCGGGTGAACAGAGAATGGAGCGAATGAAATTAGATAATTATAAGTAAGTAGTTAAAATTAATTAGGTTTTAGTTTTCTTATTAGTTTTCTAGAACGCTAGCGGAAGCAATGTACAAACAAAAAATGTATTAAAACAATGTATTACATTAATGTGTATGTGTGTGTGGTTTATGATTGCATTAATTGTATTCTGGATGCGTGCGTGTGATGTGTTTGGTTCTGGTGTTAATTGGTGGCACGCTACAGAGACAGTCACCATGACACCTTGAAGTGTCTTTGTGTGGTGGGTTAGGTTCGGGTAATTAGAAAAAAAAACAGTATTCGGTTGTGTTTGTTTGGGTTAACGTATATCTTATAACGTTGAAGACCTCCGTGGTCAGGTGGTTAGCACGCCGGTTCTGGCGTCGCGCCATCTCTGAGGTTCGATTCCCGGTCGGGTTAATTTAGAAAGAACTGTTTTTCTAAACTGATTTCGGGACTGGGTGTTTTTCTAATTAAACCATTTGAACGAGATTCAAAAGAAGCTTATGTTGGGTTAGATAATTGGTGTGAGTGTAGAAAGTTGTTTATTTATCAACTGAATCTTAATTAGAAAGTGCCATCGTCGTTTAAAAAGTTTCACGTAACCCGACTCTCTCAATTTGGAAGCTGGGGTATCACAAACCACTTGCCACTTTAATGCACGCTATCCTGTCCGATCCTGCGCTTTTTCAAGCAGTTCTTCCCTAATGCCTAGAAACATCGTCCTATATTTGTTGTGTCAGGGATTCTTCGTCTGTTTGTTTGGCAGTTTAATTTGCAATATCTCAGGATGTGATTCCTGTCCACGACTAATAGATCATTTTTCTGAAGACAATAAACTTATCCTCTTTCATCAGAAACACAGACAACAACAGATTAAAAAACTTTGTCTATTTTTATGTTGAAGTTCTGCACTTCGAGCGAACTTGTAGTTCGTCGAACCATCGTCTCCAGAAGTGTTTCACCAAAGCACATAAATGCCTGGTAAATAAGCAGACTTCAATTTGATACAAATGTGTCGTAAACTCATAAGTAATTATTTGCTCACCCAGGGTTCGTTTGGAATGATGCTTACTCTTTACTGGCTGCCACCAGTGGCCCCAGTGGCCCCCCACTCCATAATGCTGTTGAAAATCTTGATTTTTATTGGCTGTAAGTCTACAGGGCAGGAGACCTTGTACTGAGAAGAGTCGGCAAGAAACTCAGCAAAGGCATTTCTTTTCCCACTTTCTTTACAACGTCAAAAAAAAATGCCCTTCTATCATAGAAGGACACAATCTAATACAAAAAAAAACATATACATTTTAAAAAACCACTACAACAACATGCATTAGTTATTTTATTTCAAGTTTAATGTCTATTAGATAAAAGTAAATAAGAAGACTAATGCTGGTTTATTAATTTTGCATTCTTCAGTACATATCCATTTAATTGGCAACCAATAACTTAGGCATCATTTAGTTAAGTAAATATATGTCTGCATTTTAGTTAAGTAATTAGACGAATAAAATGAACTAAATGGCATTAAATTTTATTTCTAAACTACTCATTTTATCTTAACTTTTTTGAATTTACTAATAAAAATTACAATTATTTTTAAAATTTGCGCGTTGCTGAGATAAAAGTTTGCTTACCTTACAATCATGCACGACTCTTGGTAAAGCTTTTCTTCTCTACTATACGCTGATAACAAATGACGTAAAACTTTGCAAAGTTCCTCGGTTTGGTGATATATGTTTTCTAAAATATATTTTTGCGTCTCATCCGGATTCAACTCTAACTGCAGATTATTTGAGGCAAACTCGGCCCAGAGATTGTCTACAGTATCAAGTCTTTCTTTAAGATATTCTGGTGTGGCTGATTTGGTATTTTCATAATTTCTAAGTATCGTTTTTAGCAGTTCATAGATTTCAGCTTGTCGTTGGATGTCGATGGACTCCATGGATAAGATAAAAAAAATGAAATAATCTTACTCGTTCTTACGAAGCTGCAGTGTAGTGAAGCGGTAGAAGACTGTTACCTGACGAGATAAGATAACTCCAGATTGATGCAAATTGTGTCAATATAGCAGCAGTGAAGCGATGACAGATAGCTTCACCACCACATTCTGATTTGTCCATCATCATTCATACTTGGTTAACTCTACATAGCATGCAGTGTTTGTGCTACTTTTGTCCGTGCTTTCATCATCCAAAAATATTCTCTTGCAATCCACATATAGTTTTTATTGGCAGAGTGTAAAGTTGCAGTGTCTCGGTGCATTTGTAATACTATAAAACTATTTCGTCATCCATCCAGTTCTGATGGAAATTCTAGTCTTTCCGCAGCTCTAATAGCCAGTAGTCATTAGCCAATAGTCATTCCGAATAACCGAAACCGATACTTCTTTTTAAGCTTGTCTTTGATACAGTCAAACGAGTTGTTCAAGAGTAGGCAAACAGTGGTTTTTTCTAATAACTATTAATTAATTATGTTTTGTTTCCACAAAGAAAAACCATTACCTAAGAGAACACTAAAAACCTGTAAAACTCTATAGTAAACCGGCCATAACTCCTGAATATTCTAGCATAACGTAACAAGTTGAGTTTCGATATGTCTGCATATGCACCAGTGCATACAAAAGCGTCAGTGATGTATATGCATCAGTGGTCTGTAATGCCTCAGTGTTTGCATATGAATCAGTGTCTGCCTATGCATCAGTGCATGTATATGCACAAATGCCAGCATGTGCACCATTGCATGTATATACATCTTTGCATTCATATGCATAATTGATTGCTTATGCGTCAGTGTGTGTATACGCAAAAATATCTGCATGCGAATCAGTGTCTGCATGTACATCAGTGTGTATATGTGATAGTGTATGTATATGCATCAGTGCATGCAAATGCCAAAATACGTGAGTGTATTATGTATCAGTGTGTGCATATGTATCTGTTTCTGTTTGTGCATAATTGTCTACATATGCATTAGTGCCTGCTAATTCACAGGTGCTTTCATATTCACGAGTGTTTGCATATGCATCAGTAGCTGCATATGCATCAGTATCTGCATATGCATTAGTATCTGTATATGCATCCTTGCTTGTTTTTGCATCAGTGCCTGTATATGCCCCATATTGGCTAATACTACCTATTGCATTAATATATGCATATGCATTAGTGTCGGCATATGCTTTCATACCGATAATAATCTACCACTATCAATACATATATGCATCAGCGACTACATTTGTATCAGTGGCTGCATAGGTCTGCTTATGCATCAGTGTCTGCATATGTTTCAGGGTCATCATGCAATGTGGTGGTTAGAGGCGCGAAAGTAAACTCTTGGCGTCTGTATTATAACTCAATTATTTATTTATGATTAACTTACAGTATAAGTATATGCATATGCATCAGTGTCTGTATTCGCTTCAGTGTCTGCATAGACTTCAGTGTCTTCATAATATGCATTCGATTCTGTATATGCATCAGTGAGTTCCTTAATATGCATCAGTGTCTGCATATTTATTAGTGTCTGAATATGCACCACGTCTGAATGTGCGTCAGTGTCTTCTTCATAAATTTCTATAAATGAATCAGTGACTGGCATTTGTGTCAGTGGTTGCAAAGGCATCATAAGTCTCTTTATAATTATGCATCAGTGTCTATATATGCATATGCTTCAGGTCATCATAATTATCCATAGGTTTCTATGTATGCATCAGAGTCTTCATATGTTTCAGTTGCTGCATAAGTCTGCATATGCATAAGTGTCTGCATATACTTCAGTGTCTGCATATGCATAAGTGTCTGTACATGCATCAATGTCTTCATAATTAAGCATCAGTGTCTGCATGGTCACCATAACAGGCTAGTGCATAAGCATATGCATATGCATCAGTGTCTGTATTGACTTCAGTGTCTGCATAGGCTTCAGTGTCTTTATAATGTGCATTCAATTCTGTATATGCATCAGTGAGTTCCTTATTACACATCAGTGTCTACATATGCATAAATCTCTTGTTAATTATGCATCAGTGTCTGCATATTATGTTTCAATGTCGTCGAAATAATCTATAAGTTTCTGTATATGCATAATATGTATCACGACTTCATAGGTTTGCATATGCACCAGTGTCTGCATAAGTATCATGGCTGCATAGGTCTATATATATATATGTATTAGTGGTTGTATAGGCCTGCATATGCATTAGTGTATGCATATGCTTCAATGTCATCATAATTATCCATAAGTTTCTGTATAATATGCATCAGTGTCTGCATATGTATCATAGCTGCAGATGTCTGCATATGCATAAATCTCTTCTTGATTATGCATCAGTGTCTGCATATTATATTTCAAAGTCGTCAAAATAATCTATAAGTTTCTGTATATGCATTAGTATCTGCTTAATATGTAACACGGCTTCATAGATCTGCATATGCACCAGTGTCTTCATAAGTATCATGGCTGCACAGGTCTGCATATATATGTATTAGTGGTTGTATAGGCCTGCATATGCATTAGTGTATGCATATGCTTCAGTGTCATCATAATTATTTATAAGTTTCTGTATAATATGCAGCAGTGCCTGCTTATGTATCGTGGCTGCTTAGATCTGCATAGTGGCTCCAGTCCAGATCCAGTGGCTGCATATGCATCAGAGTCTGCATATGGTTCAGTGTCATCATAATAATCCATAAGTTTATATATATGCATCAGAGTCTTCATATGTATCAGTGCCTGCTTAATTCTGCATATTATATATATATATATATATGTGTATTATAGGCCTGCATATGCATGAGTGTATGCATATGCTTCAGTGTCATCATGGTTATCCATTAGTTTAAGTGTAATATGCATCAGTGTCTGCATATGTCTGCATATGCATAAGTCTCTTCATAATTATGCATAAGTGTCTGTATAATATGCTTCAGTGTCTGCATATGCATCATGGCTGCATAGGTCTACATATGCATCAGTGTTTGTATATGTATCCTGGGTGCATAGGTCTGCATATGCACCAGTGTCTGAATATGCATAAGTCTATTATATAAATCAGTGGCTGCATATGCTTCAGTGTCAGCATATACATTAGCTTCTGTAGCCAGTATATGCACCAGCATCTGCTATTGCAGAAGTATATGCATCAGTGTCTGCATATGCTTCAGTGTCCACATATGCGTAAGTCTCTTATTAAATATGAATCAGTGTTGCATATGCTACAGTTTCTGCATAAAAATCAGTTCATGCATATGCATAAGTGTCTATATAGTGCATCCATACACGCATATATTTATCATTTTGTTTGTAAATGTGTACACTATTCACAAAATAATATAATATTATTTTTTTATGTCTGAGCCAATGCTGTGATGTTACGTGATGGTGATACAGGTGAGGTGGTTGAATAAAGGCAGTTAAAACTCAAAAGCGAGCGCACGAATATAAGTGGAAGGGGAACCACCCTAGTTGCAGCGCACAGCCCACCCCTTCCGGGTGCAAGGGCGCTACAACCCCATCCACCCACCCCCTGTCCAACCCCTGCCAAAGCGAGGGGTAGTGGCGAGAGGGCGGGAGGGGGACTAACAGGAAGGGACATTGCACAGGAAACACATTATTCACAATCCTCAAAAATACATTGATTTAAAATGGCAAATCGATGGCAAGAACAACCGCACACAAAAATGATAAAACACAAAGCAAGGCACAAAATTCGACACTGGCAATCAATGGCTTCGCACAAACAATATGGCGTTACAGAGTGGTCGCCGATGATAATTACACCCGTTTAAATTCTTTGTTCAACCCTACTCACGATTGCCATATGTAGCAGGTCTACATACTTACGAACGTTGACCTTTGAGACGATTCTGATCTGAACGATGTCGGTGCGAATGGTAGCATCACTGTCGGAGTGCGCTGCAGCGCTCACGTGAGCGCGCGCGACGGCCTCATAGTCGCGCGAGAAAACGTCCGTACTTGCGGTAACTTCCAAATCAATATGAGCATCGTCCTCCGCATAAACGCGAATGTGAATTTGGAGGTATAGGTCGACGGTTACTCTACAGCGTTCCACTGTACAGCAAGCTGGGTTCTCCCTTACTCATCTATCCATGTGCAACACAAAGTTTTGGTCGATAGTTTCCAGTAAGTAGTCGTTAACCATGACTCTGGCTGCTTTAAAGCTTTTTTATTTTTTTGAGCTTGTAAAAGCTTCAGCACGTGTTGACCGCGACGCGACTAGACCGTGTGTGACGCCGCGAGCTAGATACCTAGGGCGTCTAGGGGCCCGGTCAATCGATAACGGGATGCGCCGATCGCTCCCGAATGTTCTGCACATCGCGATGGCGCAGCCGCCGCCCCGGGCAAAGCTACCCCCCGCTCCTCGCTCGCGCCGACGCGCACCCCCGCACCCCCTGTACCCGCCAACGCCCCGTTTAACGATTTTCACGGATGTTACGCAATATACAACGATACAAAGATGCAACAGGCTACAAAGATAAAAAAGTTACATAATTTTTGCATAACGGTGCCTAACGTTTTATTTGCGTAGCATTAACCCCTTGAGGATCGTAAAACCAGACACAATTGAAAATCAACTGTTTCGCGACCGCCGGCGGTCTTATGATCCTTGACCTATTAATGAAACAAGATCTATCGAAATTAAACACAAATCAATACTTGTATAAAATGTAAAGGAACAGGTTTATTAAAACTGTTCGGCAAAGCTCGCGACGGCATGGAATAGACTCGTTTTGCATAAATTATATAACGCACAGATATAAAACAAACACACGGAAGCAAATGCAATTTTTTTCAGTGTTAGATTCTTACCTGTCCAGAGAGATCTGCTCGCCAACCGCCTCACCACACTCCAAAATAATTAGAAAATAATCCAAGTGTTTATTGTTTAAAAACTTTGTGCAATGAAAACGTGCTCTTCTGCGAGCGGTCTAGCCGTAAATGGACAGCCCTAGCGGTCCAGACGCCCTAGGCCCGCGCGGGGCGCCAGGTAGCCGGGGGGGAGGGGGGTAGGGCTGTCTCCTCGGAAACTCAACTACGGAAATTATCGGTTTATTTATTTTGGATTGCCGACAAAGAATAGAAGATACTTATAGGTAGGTTTTATATTAAAGTTACGATATAGAAATATTTATTGCTAATATAAAGAAATGTATTGGAGTTTGTGAAGTTGTTATGATGTTATGTTATATAAAGTTGCTTCTTGGTTATATTCTACCGTAACTAATGGCGGCACGTTGGTGGTTCTGGTTTCCTTGCTGGCGTGGTTTGACAACCTCCATCTCGCGTCAACAACCGGATCGGGGGTCTTAACGTGCCTTCCGAAGCATGGATAAGCTCGTGATATTTTAGTGTGTTGACTACCTGGTTGTAGGATCGCAGCACACAGACATACATACATATAATCACGAATATTATCCCCAAAGGGTTAGTCATGGACTAGGTAATGAGGACAGCAAAAACAGTCCTCTACCATAGTCCACTTTTCGCCAAATAGCAATTGCACTGTGGTTAGCGTGACAGGTGATGAACCCATCGCAGCTCTATGCTGTTGGATTTATGTGCGGTCTTTAGTCCGTTATTCGCCTTTTACGACACCCAAGGGAAGAGAGGGGGTCGTAGTATTCTTTCACCGATGCGACACGGTTACAACACAAAGACGCAGCGCCGAAAAGCTCCTTTTCATGTGTTGTTTAGATTACACACTCTGCTGCCGGCACTTCACATGTCCTTCGCTTACGTAGGACGGTTAGTGTGTACCGGAACTTGACCGTAGATCTGCGTTTGTATTACACGCTAGATGGCTAGTACAAAGGTTAACTCGCCGGTTCTACAAAGTGATTGCACCGGATTATTTGGTGGGTGGTACGGTACAACTGGCGACCGCGCACGACTTCATTCCTGTGGTGAGCACATGTGCAGTTATTATAATTCAGTGAGACGTTGAGGTCCTCATTGCCTAGTTTCTGACTAACCCTACGGAGATTAAGTTCTTGAGTACTTATTTGGAAAAAAAAAATTACTTGCTTGTCATTTTTAAAAATAAGTAGGTACATCTATAGATTCTGATTCTTCTCCGTATCTAGAACATTTGCGCGATAACGCAACAATGCCAGAAACTAAGAGTTTATTCTGTGAGACATAAGCTGTAAAAGGTCTATTTTAGAGAAATGCTGAGACTTAATGTAAAATAAGTTGCTTTGAAACTTTTTTTATTCATCTTACCTAATGGTAAGTGACGATAAGTCCGAAAGGTGGCGCGCTTCACCCGGAATCTCACAATAATAATGCTTTACTTATTATTGTATGCCCGGAATTCTCAACCGCCGAGGATAAAGCTACAAAGAAATTATATATTCCCGCTTCACGCATCAGTCTTAGTGACAGCCCTGTGTCTAGGTTACCTAGGACACAACGTCAATAATTTAGAGTCTGCGCTGGCCGTCCCCAAATCAATAAACCGTTCTGGTGAGAACCCCAAACGATGCGCCATTTTCACTAGAACGTAACGCGTGAGGGTTGCATAAAATATAATAATAGGTAAATGTTAACCTAAAACTAGTTGAGTCAATTTATGTAAATAAGGTAAATTGATGAGCTTAATGGCGCTGCGGCTGTGGTGTATGCGTTCTTGCTAGTTAAGCTCCATTCGCGATGCCGGATTACAGGATGCGTGACCTTATAAACTCCTCCGGGCTTCATCATCATCATCATCATCATCAGCCTGTAATCGTCCCACAGCTGAGCACTGACCTTCCCAACCACATCATAATACGGGTTAGTGGGTTTTAACGACTGCCGGCCAGGAGGCTCGTCAAGGCGTTCGGTTGGCGATCGTCGTTAAGCAACTTTCCCAATGCAGGGTCACGGGATGGGTTCCGAATTAGAACATCTCGAGCTCCTCCGTGCTTCGAAAGTAGCTTTGGCCGTTGGTTAGTAAGATGGCCGCACAAGGCCAGCGTGGTGGGTCATGGCCCTTCTCATGGGCGTTTTTGTATGAAACCCGTCCCACCAGTTGTAAGTTCCCACATGGTAAGTTTCGAAATAAATAGTATTATTTTGTTGTAAGGACAGCAAATATGAACGAGCGAACGAATTAATGAAAAGAAAGGAAAAAAATAGGGAAAAGGAAAAATTAACGTGTACTTATAGTTAAATTCAATTAACGTGTACTTATAGTTAAATTCACTTAACGTGTACTTATAGTTAAATTCAATTAACGTGTACTTATAGTTAAATTCAATTACGTGTACTTATAGTTAAATTCAATTAACGTGTACTTATAGTTAAATTCAATTAACGTGTACTTATAGTTAAATTCAATTAACGTGTACTTATAGTTAAATTCAATTAACGTGTACTTATAGTTAAATTCAATTAACGTGTACTTATAGTTAAATTCAATTAACGTGTACTTATAGTTAAATTCAATTAACGTGTACTTATAGTTAAATTCAATTAACGTGTACTTATAGTTAAATTCAATTAACGTGTACTTATAGTTAAATTCAATTAACGTGTACTTATAGTTAAATTCAATTAACGTGTACTTATAGTTAAATTCAATTAACGTGTACTTATAGTTAAATTCAATTAACGTGTACTTATAGTTAAATTCAATTAACGTGTACTTATAGTTAAATTCAATTAACGTGTACTTATAGTTAAATTCAATTAACGTGTACTTATAGTTAAATTCAATTAACGTGTACTTATAGTTAAATTCAATTAACGTGTACTTATAGTTAAATTCAATTAACGTGTACTTATAGTTAAATTCAATTAACGTGTACTTATAGTTAAATTCAATTAACGTGTACTTATAGTTAAATTCAATTAACGTGTACTTATAGTTAAATTCAATTAACGTGTACTTATAGTTAAATTCAAGAAAAAATCTTGACTTCAATGTTTTATTATCGTTATTAATGTTTGTGTTATGTTACAATAAAAGTATCATCTATCTATATATCTATTATTATTTATTATTTTAATTTTCTTCTTCTCAATAACTTTTTTTATCCAATACCTGACAGATTTGCTGTCATACAATAAATTTTATTTGATGCATAGATGTAAGTGTTACAAGGGGTTTGACGCAATATTGTTGCATTATACAAAACAATACAATACAAAATAATGAAAAAACCGCCTATGTGGTCTAGTGGCTCAGCCCCCGGTCTTAGACCCTGGGTCTAAGAACCAGGACATCTGAAGGTCCCGGGTTGGATCCCAGCGGGGATACATGTTCCAATGTTAGGTATCAAATAAGAATGTGACCAAATGCGAATGGGACAAAATGCGAATGAGACCAAATGCGAATGGAACCAATTGATAATAGGACCAAATGCGAATGGGACAGAATACAAATGGGACCTTTTTTGAAAACGTGACGAAATGCGAATGGGACAAACTGCGTCAAACCCGTTACAAGGGGGGAGACGTTTTGCCCATTCTTCTTTATTAAAGTATACAACGCCTCGGTGGCCGAATGGCAAAGTGGCCCGATATCTGGAGGTCCTGGATATATTCCCAGGTTAGGTAACTACAAAGTGTCGCCGATTTTGCAATGCATAGCCCGGGTTTCTAATTAACCGCCCGCATTTGGCAGCGTGGTGACGAAGCTAAGATCCATTGATCGATGGCTGATTTAAGCGATGGAGGTATTTGCCCAGCAGTGGGACGGTTAAGGCTGTTACTTTACTTTGGCTTTAAGACGAAACACCACGTGGAAGTGGCATGCAAAATTCTCATACAAAACACAGATCTAAAACAGAAAAATGTCGTTTTGTAGTGTCCTGTTTCCTCCTTTAGAACGAATTTATATGTTTTCTACGTCTCCATGTTAATTTTTTTGCATTAAGTCATTTATTTAGCAACCAGGAGCCTTCAACATTTTTGCGTACCTAAACACTCCGTTTTAAGGCGTCTTCAGAAACATTAAGAGGGTGCAGCGCGATCGCAAATACTGATATAAGTCTCTTAATGAACTTTAAAGCCAAATCAATCATATTGATATTTAATATTAGAACAATTCAGCTTTGAAGTGTCAGACCTAGTAATTTGATTAGAGCAATGTTTTTATTCTGCGAAATGTACAAAACCATCACGCGCTTGGTTAAAAAATTTAAATTTACTTTTTTAAGATGGGGGTGACCTGCAGAATATCAATACAAATATTTTCATGTAAGAATTATTGTTACATGTGTAAAATTAAGAAAGTTGTTGAAAAAAAAGGTTTTAGGAGTCATTACATTTATGTAGATATTGTTGGTTATTGTTTAAAGAATTTGTTTCAAATTTCAACAAGGCCACGACCTTGTGCAATGATCAGGCTAACTTACGTAAGTTCTTTTAATAATAAAAATTTCAGTTCTTTTCAATTAAAAGAGGGGACTATGAGACGTCGTTTTTCTGTTTTAGATCTGTGTTTTATATGAGAATTTTTCATGCCACTTCCACGTAGTGTTTCCTCTTAATGTTATTAAGATGGAGGAGAGAGGAAGGTCAGGCCGCACATGGAATACTGCTCCCATCTCTGGGCTGGAGCACCCCAATACTAACTCCTTCCATTTGACCGCATTCAACGCAGAGCTGCTCGAATTGTCGACGACGTGGTTATTTCAGGTCGGCTCGATCCATTGGCTCTTCGGAGAGACGTTGCGTCTCTCTGTATATTGTACCGCATATATCATGGGCAGTGTTCTGAGGAATTGTTCGGCTTGATCCCTGCCGCTGATTTCCTTCACCGCACTACACGCAATCGACTGTCATTCCATCCACATCACCTTGATGGATAGCGGTCTACTACTGTGCGATTTTCAAGAAATTTCTTGCCTCGAACTACAGTGTTGTGGAACCAGCTCTCGGCGGCGGTATTTCCGGACCGTTACGACTTAGGGATCTTCAAGAAACGAGCCTATTCCTTCCTTAAAGGCCGGCAACGCACCTGCGATTCCTCTGGTTTTGTGGGTGTCCATGGGCGGCGGTGATTACTTTCCATGAGGTGACAAGCTTGCTGGTTTGCCTCCTTCTGCTATAAAAAAAATATAATGTGGCCAGGAAAGTATAGTACAGCCTTTGTCCCATAGCAGGGCCAATGCCCCCATCACTAAAATTAAGTAATAGCTACACAATTGATAATTGACACTGTGTGTGCCCGACCCGGGATTACAAATGAAATGAAATGATTTATTCACACAAATTTTGGTTGGTGGTAATTTTATAATTTTAAACGTCCGTTTTGCCAAACGCAGGGCATGTGAATATAAACTAAAATTAAAATAAGTTAAAATAAACAGATAAATTATTGTAATAATGACATTTTCATAACTTCTCTAAGTAATCAATTCAATTAATAAATATTATAAAAATATTGCTTTCTAGTCAATTTCAATTTTTGTATTAAAATATTCTTCAGTGGTAGGTATAAAAACATTTTATTTTTAGCCACAGTTGTAATTTTATTTTTAAAGAATCCGTGATATCTCGATATCAAGCAGAGCGCTTGACCATTCGGCCATGCAATTCACCCAAAAAAGTATCCATAAAAGCTTTAACAAGTATTATAAGATTTATTTTATAAGTCATTACTGAACGCTCAATGGCCGAATAAGCTGATATAAAAAATAAGAAGCGCTCTGCTCGATATCGAGACATCACGGGTTCTAATCCCGGGTCGGGCATAGTGTGATTTAGGATTTTTTGATGCATATAGTCCGGGTTGTGAATGTCTCCTCTAATATTATCCTTTTCTGCGGACTTTCCTCGTTTGATGGGTGATATCATCGCCCCACCAATAACTGACTGACTTTACTCGTTTGATGGGTGATATCATCGCCCCACCAATAACTGACTGACTTTACTCGTTTGATGGGTGATATCATCGCCCCACCAATAACTGACTGACTTTACTCGTTTGATGGGTGATATCATCGCCCCACCAATAACTGACTGACTTTACTCTTATCTTCTGCTCTTTTTTCTTTGTTGTAGTCCATATTGTATGGTCCATCTATAGTCTTTTTTATGCATATATATATGCATAAAAAAGACTATTTAGATAAATACAAGCTGTGTCGTGGAGGCGGCTAACAATCCTACTAATATTATAAACGCGAAAGTTTGTAAGTATGTATGGTTATGGTTATTTGTTACTCTTCCACGTAAAAACTACTAAATGGATTTGGATGAAATTTGGCATACAGATAGTTTATAACCTGGATTAACACATAGGATACTTTTTATCTCGATATTCCCACGGGAACGGGAACCACGCGGGTGAAACCGCGAGCGGCCGCTTGTGAAAGAATACTACTAAGCCATCTTTTCTACTGGGTGTCGTAAAAGGCGACTAACGGACTAAATACTGCGCTTACTACCAACGGCAAAAAGCGGCGATGGGATCACCACCTATCGCGCTGAGCACATGTGCAGTTGTTTGGTGTGCCGTAGAGTGCGGCTGAGCGCTGCCTAAGCGGTCCTCATGCCGAGTCTCTGACTGACCCTTTGGGGCTAACAGTCGTGACTGATGGTTATTTGTTACTCTTTCACGTAAAAACTACTAAATGGATTTGGATGAAATTTGGCATACAGATAGTTTATAACCTGGATTAACACATAGGATACTTTTTATCTCGATATTTCCACGGGAACGGGAACCACGCGGGTGAAACCGCGAGCGGCCGCTTGTGAAAGAATACTACTAAGCCATCTTTTCTACTGGGTGTCGTAAAAGGCGACTAACGGACTAAATACTGCGCTTACTACCAACGGCAAAAAGCGGCGATGGGATCACCACCTATCGCGCTGAGCACATGTGCAGTTGTTTGGTGTGCCGTAGAGTGCGGCTGAGCGCTGCCTAAGCGGTCCTCATGCCGAGTCTCTGACTGACCCTTTGGGGCTAACAGTCGTGACTGATGGTTATTTGTTACTCTTTCACGTAAAAACTACTAAATGGATTTGGATGAAATTTGGCATACAGATAGTTTATAACCTGGATTAACACATAGGATACTTTTTATCTCGATATTTCCACGGGAACGGGAACCACGCGGGTGAAACCGCGAGCGGCCGCTTGTGAAAGAATACTACTAAGCCATCTTTTTTACTGGGTGTCGTAAAAGGCGACTAACGGACTAAATACTGCGCTTACTACCAACGGCAAAAAGCGGCGATGGGATCACCACCTATCGCGCTGAGCACATGTGCAGTTGTTTGGTGTGCCGTAGAGTGCGGCTGAGCGCTGCCTAAGCGGTCCTCATGCCGAGTCTCTGACTGACCCTTTGGGGCTAACAGTCGTGACTGATGGTTATTTGTTACTCTTTCACGTAAAAACTACTAAATGGATTTGGATGAAATTTGGCATACAGATAGTTTATAACCTGGATTAACACATAGGATACTTTTTATCTCGATATTTCCACGGGAACGGGAACCACGCGGGTGAAACCGCGAGCGGCCGCTTGTGAAAGAATACTACTAAGCCATCTTTTCTACTGGGTGTCGTAAAAGGCGACTAACGGACTAAATACTGCGCTTACTACCAACGGCAAAAAGCGGCGATGGGATCACCACCTATCGCGCTGAGCACATGTGCAGTTGTTTGGTGTGCCGTAGAGTGCGGCTGAGCGCTGCCTAAGCGGTCCTCATGCCGAGTCTCTGACTGACCCTTTGGGGCTAACAGTCGTGACTGTATGTAGGTATATAATACGTAAATAGGCGTGAGAGCGGTGCTCGCAAGCTGCTAGCATCCATCCAGCTTAACGAATAAGCTAGCGGTTTTCTTTTACTTATCTGAGCTAATTATACTATGTGTATTGGCATGCACTGTACAAAGGGAATTGCTCAGTTTATTAGGGTGCTTTGGCCTGGCGTGGACATTAACTATAATAATAAATGAAATCCTATTTAAATATTTAATTCCTAAAAGAAATTAAATAACTTATCACAGTTGCAGCAAATTGTAAAAATATGCCATATCTAGCATGCGTAATATTGTGACTGTGTTACTAAAACTCGTAAAAATGATTTGGTTTTATTCAGAATCGTATGTAAGTAATTAAAATATTGTCTAGAAACTGGGCAGGTGGTGTAATATGATTTTGGTGCCTTGCCCAGCTTAAATACCATATAATTGTCATAACGTGAGCGCAGCACAACCCACCGTTCTTCGGCCTACCAGGCAAACTAATTACAGTGAAATTATTATAAAATCTGTACCAAACCACTTAATCAGTAAACGTTCTTAACAAAAAAACATTTTCTAATTCAAGTAGGTAGGTACTAGAAATCGATTATTCATATATAAAACTAATGTTATCGTAGGCATTTAGCGTTTCATTTCATCTCATTTGGTAACCCAAAATTGAGCTTGCAAAGCTGCAACTAAAAAGTGGCGGTGCTTTGTGCTTGCAATCGGCAAGAATACTTTTTATTAAGTACAACTTTTTTTACAGAACACTTTCCTGCGATGAGTGTTGCGCCAATAATAATTATTGAATTTATTATATTTATTCGTAACAATAGTTTTTACTGAGAACCTTGTTCAAACCAGGCTGAAATTGGCGATTCCCTTTTGGGGATTCTACACACTAATATACAATGTGATAGGGGTGGTACTTCTAACCCGTTAAGGCTAAGTACTACATCTAAATTCATCGACAAAAAAATAATATGGGGAGTCCAACCCCCTCCCCATATAATTTATGACCATTTTTACTTTATGCGATATCAAAGGTTTCATACGCCGGAGAAACATGAAAAAAATGGCAAACGGTAGCTAATGACACTGGCTAACTAATAAATTACTTTGTTTCGTATGTTTGAGATTATTTTGGTAAGAAAAAAATCATTACTTAAGTATTTTGTGATTTAAAATCACTTTTTTATAAGTCCATATTTTTTTTGTCGATGAATTTAGATGTAGTACTTAGCCTTAACAGGTTAGAAGTACCACTCCTACCACATTGTATATATAATAAAACATTATTCATAAAAAATTCTGAACTCAATAGTTTAGAATGGCAGACTTTTTTATTTTGTTATCTTTTAAGGTTCGATCGAGATCTCTGTCTCGGCATTCTCGGCTACAAATCTGACCGAGAAATCTGTCTCGGTTCTGGGCTAATAATCGCCGAGTTTCTCGGCCATGACTGAGACTGAATTTGTACGTTATGGGATGAAAATTTTCAGATAACTCTTCAAACATGGTTGCAACAGAGCAATCCAACTCATGGGCAGCACATGATTCCGTAGAGTTGGAAGACGAGCCAAGAGCAATGACAAAAACAGTTCAAGTTCTGCTGTGATTAAAATAGCACTAGAAAGCTTTTTTATAGAACTAAGACTGCAAAGAAAATCTTATATTGTTGAGTATTAGTTTTCGTCACCTCATAAGGTGTTTAGACCTGCAGCAATAACTTTTATCAGAGCCGCGTACTAGTGTAGCAAGTAAACAATTCTTTAGCAAAACTGGACAGCGTACAATGAGAGGCGGACACTCTTTGATGGTTGAAAATGCCGAAAACTTGCTTTTTTATGGTACGGTAGAATGTTATTTAACTTTGATTATTGAAACATATAGTTTTTATTAAACAGTACTTACAGTATTAAATATAACAGCATTTAATTTTTTTTCACGATTTATCTAGTCTCGGTCTCGGCTGAGATTTTATTTTATTCTCGTTCTCGGTCTCGGTCTCGGCCAATAATTTTTTGCGTGCGTATTAAAAAAAAATATCCCGAAAAGTTGAAATCAAATTCACTTAAAAAAAGTTAAAAAAAAGGTGAAACTAGTCGCAAGTAAATAACAATCAGTAAAGTAGCCAAAAGTTCGAACGTCAGTAAAAATAAACAAATGTATCGGTTTTTAACAACAAAAATGACGAAAAAAACACAGTAACCAATTTACCACCTAAATTCCACTATTTTATTATATTTATTAAATATTTTTTTATGATATATGTTTGAGCTTAGAATCCACCCCTAAAGTTTTGTACAGTGCATGCCATGACACATTGTATAAGATATTAGCCGGGCTGGTAAGCCCGGCTTGTCTCACTGCTGGTCAAAGGCCGCCCTCCCTACCCTTTTTCCACTTTTAACGGTTTAGGGCTATAACTTTCCTGTAAGTCCAGCAGCTTTATGAGAGTGGTCCAACTCGTTCCGCCAATTCCTTCTGGGCCTGCCTAGACGTCGGTCGTCTTACGTAGCGTGGGCTCTTAGCGTCACCACATAATCCTAACATCTGCCATGTAGGTTTTTTTGTATAAAAGAGCTTTTGTATATAAAGTTACATGTCAGCCCCATCGTAACTCTACATGTAGGGATGTTACAATAGTTAATTATTCTCTAACCTAAGCTTACTATAATAACTATTACTAAATACTTTGTGCCCACATAGATTTATTTTCGGAAATATTAGCGCTGTCTAATTCTGCTGTTGCAAGGACTGCATAACTCAAGTTAAACTTACGTAGTATATAATTATTATATTTGTAGTTTAGGATATCATCATCATTTCCTTGCCCTTGTCCCTATTTACGGTCGGCGCAGTATGTTTTCTTCTTCCATTCGTCCCTATCAGCCGTCAGTTCTACGGTTACTCCTTTCTTATATCATATATCATCATCTTTCACGCAGTCCATCCATCTTTTTCTCGGCCTACCTCTCCCCTTGTATCCATCCACAGTCATGCTTAACACTCGCTTTGTCAGATGGCATTCATCCCTCCTTATTACATGTATCAAGATAGCCTCTTTCCTCTTAACTTCTCTGTCACTGGTGCTACTTTCATGCTGCCTCTGATATACTCATTTCTTATTTTGTCCATTCTTGTAACCCCACACATCCATACCAGCATTCGCATGTCAGCAGCATGCAAAAGTCACATCCATATCTTTCACGGCCCAGCATTCCGATCCATACAAGACGACTGGCCATATGATGGTCTTGTATATTCTTCCATTAAGTTTAAGGGGCATTCGGGGGTCACAAGTAGTTCCCGTCATCTGTCGCCATGTCACCCATCCCGTGTTGATTCTATGCTTTGCATCCCGATCGATATCGCCATCGCACTGCAAAAGTGAACCAAGGTACTTAAAGTCGGAGCAGACTGGCAGAGCTATACCATCCATAGCAATTGGCTTAAAACCGGAGAGACCGCCGAAATCGCACAATTATTGTTCGGTTTTTGATCTGCTAATCTTCAAGCCAACATTCTCCAGCTTATGTTGCCATATTTTCAGTCTGCTCTGGACCCCGAGTCCATCCTCACCGATAAGTACAATGTCGTCAGCAAACAACATGCACCAGGGAGCCTCCTCTTGGATATCGCTTCCATTAGGCTTCCATTATCAGGAGGAACAGATAAGGACTTAAAGCAGACCCCTGATGCAAACCGACCGCAACACTGAACTTATCGGTGGTGCCAGCAGACGACCGAACACATGTACGAGATCTAGCATACATAGCCCGAATCAACTCCACATACTTGCCAGGCACACTTTTTACTGTTAGGGCCCACCAGAGGACCTCACGCGGTACCCGATCGTAGGCCTTTTCGAGGTCAATGAACACCATGTGCAGGTTTCTGTGCGCTCGTTTGTATTTTTCGCACAGTTGGCGAAGTGCAACAATGGGATCCACTATTCCTCGACCAGGCATAAAACCAATTGGTTTTGCGTGATGTCACTCTCTTCTCTTAGTCTCCTCTCTATAACTTTCTCCCATACTTTCATACTATGTGACATGAGTTTAATTCCTCTATAACTACCGCAGTCCTGTACATCACCTTTATTTTTAAAGATGGGCACCAGCGACCTGCTACACCATTCGTCCGGGATGGTCTCTTCCTGCAATAACTTATTGAAGAACAAACTCAGCCACTTCCATCCATCCACTCTCAACAACTTCCACACCTCGACTGGTATACAATCAGGCCCTATCGCTTTTCCATTCTTCATACTTTGCACAGCCTCTTTTACCTCTTCCATACCCACAGGTCGAACTAGGCCTACATTCACCTGCGAGCTATCTAGCACCCTATCCCACTCATTCTCTTAATTCATTAGTCTTTCAAAATATATTTTCCAACGCTCTTTTATTTCTTCATCGTCCACCAAAACCTTTCCTATCTCATCTTTTATACACTTTATGTGCGTAACATCCCTTGCATTCTTCTCTCGAGACGAGATATTAGTTTAGGATATTATGAGGCTAAAATTCCTTTTTTTTCTCTTTACTTTGCAAAGCAAAAGCCACTTACAAAAAGAAAATAGGTACATACTTACCTATTAAAAAAAAACAAACTGATTATAAAAGGTTTATTGAGTAAGCTAAAGATCACTACTTTATCTTTAATTCTTTATTTATTTATAATTCTATTCAACTATTAATATGTTCTTACAACTTACCATACACGTTTCAAAAAAATAAATAAAATAAAATAAAATAAAGGTACAATTTTTCTTAGAGTGGTCGTGGTTGTCACTTTAGCTGTAGTAACCCGCCTTACAACGCGTCGCCATTCATCTCTGGCAGCCACCTTCCTAGCGCACAGTGGTCTGTGTAGCGCACTGATACAAGCTGCTATCCACCTGCTATCTATGGCGGCCCTAACCTGGTCCGTCCATCTCATCGGTGATCTACCGCGCGGTTGGGTGTCCTCAACTCTGCGCTGTTCCACAAGCCGCTCGATTGAGGCACCACCGCGCCGAGACACATGCCTAAATAATGACAGTATCGAGCCTGGACAATAGAGCAAAGACGTCGCTTGATGCCGAGTTTCTGCAGTATAGAGTCGTTCGTACGAAACTCTGTATACGATATCTCAAGCATTCGTTTCCAGCACCACATTTCGAGGGCGTCAATCTTCTTCCTCTCGCTTTCCCGTCCACGTCTCTGAGGCGTACAAAAATATGGGGAACACTAGTGCTCTGACTAGCCGGGTTTTCGGTTGCGGTTCCTCCATATCATTTTGAGCTTATCCATGGCCGACCTAGCAATCGCCAAGGTACACACCTACACTAATTTCGATCCTCGGACGTCTCCAGTTATGATCGTTAGATATGTGATGTTCGTGAGATAAGGTAAAGTTCTTATCCAAGATCCTCGGTGTTTTCAACACATGTTTTTTCTTTCTATCTGCTCTCCTAAATAAGTCGCAGATCAAGCCCTAAATGGAGTAGAACCTCATTGTTATCAACAGATGTTCTTTTTTGTCACCTGTCGGTTATACCTGAAAAGAACCTCGGTGTTTTCAACACATGCTTTTTCTCTTCCTAAATAAGTCTCAGGTCAGGCCCCAAATGGAGTACTGTTGTCACCTGTAGGTTACACCTGGATAGAACCTCGGTGTTTTTTAACACATGCTTTTCTCTTCCTAGATAAGTCTCAGATCAGGCTCAAATGGAGTACTGCTGTTATCTGTAATACATCTAACAGCATAGAGCGGCGATGGGCTCTTCAAAATAATACTACCAACCCCTCTCAAGGGAATAGAGATTCCCTCGGGTGTCGTAAAAGCGACCAACGGGCTAAAGGTTCACCACACAGTGCACAAGTTAAGCACATGTGCAGACTGTGCAGTTGTTTCTTGCTGAAGCGAGGACTACGTGGGCGTGGTCTGTGTTGTCCATAGATCCAAATGATTACTAATTTTACCTTAAACTTTATTATTAACTATCTCAAAGTAATAAGTCGAGTCTTTAGTCATGATTATTCTACCTAAGACTAAATACTTTTTCGTTTTTGTAGGCTCATTGTCATATGACAGACAAAAATTTTAAAAAAATTACTTTATCCCCTAGGGCAAGAAAAGCTATTTTAGCCTCGCTCTAGAACGCTATAATGGCGTTCTTTTTGAGCAAGAGGAGTGAAATAGTAGATTATTAACCAAGGGGATAAAGCAGTGTCTTCTGTCGCGGGTGACGATTTAAATCGCGAGCGTAACGAAGGACTCTAGGTTTACTCCCGAGCGTAGCGAGGGTGTTAAAAACTTAAATCACGAGCGAAGCGAGGGATTTAAGACGAGTCCTGAGTGTAGCGAGGGATTTAAGATCACCCAAGACTAAGACAGCTTTTTTCACCGAGGAAAATACTCTAATTTTCGTACCATTTGCGAAAAAATTAACACAATAATAATATGAGATAAGCATTTATGAAAAATAATGACAATTAAAAGTAAAAGTTAACATTCGAAACATTGGTCCAATTATTGATAGAGAGAGTTACATTTTTGTTTGGTACATTTATTGCTGATGAGTTGTATTGTAATTATTTTTTTAATTTCTTTTTTTATTTGATTTATTTCCTTTTTCAAAAAGATGTATAATGTTTTATATACAAACTCAATGGTGTAAACACAAAAGTAGTTCAGTATAAATTTCGGTAAGTATTCCAAATTTAAATCACATTCTCCCCCTAGAGGATGAATGAAATTCAGTACAATTTTCTTTCCCTGTTTTTAACAGATTAAAAATGACTATTGTTATGTTCGCTTTTTGTGGCATAGAATGTCACTTTTTTAAGCAAGTGGTACCAAATAGTAGATTGTTATACAAGGAGCTAAAATGACCCATTATATACGAGTAGTTTTACTCCCGAGCTTTAGCGAGGGAGTAAAGAGAATCCGAGTTTTAATGGGTTTATAGCGCCGTGTGTTACACTCTGCTTTTCACTACGAATGCGAGAAAATAAATCAATCCAATACAATATAATTGGTTTATTTTATTAAAAATTAACCCGTTAGTTGCTTTAACGACACACAAGGAAAGAGAATGGTTGGTAGTATTATTTTGATGAGCCCATCGCCGCTCTATGCTGTTGGATAGTAGGTATGTGCAGTCTTTCCATCTCTTCCCTTAGGTGTCGTCAAAGGCGACTAACGGACTAATGACTGCACATACATCCTACAGCATAGAGCGGCGATGGGCTCATCAAAATAATACTACCTACCCCTCTCTTCCCTTCGGTGTCGTAAAAGGAGACTAATGGACTATAGACTGCGCATACATCCAACAGCATAGAGCGGCGATGGGCTCATCAAAATAATACTACCAACCCCTTTCTTCCCTTGGATGTCGTAAAAGGCGACTAACGGACTAAAGACTGCACATACATTTAACAGCATAGAGCGGCGATGGGCTCATCAAAATAATATTACCGACCCTTCACTTTTCTTCGATGTCGTAAAAGGGGACTAACAGACTAAAGATTGCACATACATCCAACAGCATAGAGCGACGATGGACTCATCAAAATAATACTACCAACCCCTCTCTTTTCTTCGGTGTCGTAAAAGGCGACTAATGGACTAAAGACTGCACATACATACAACAGCATAGAGCGGCGATGGGCTCATCAAAATAATACTACCAAACACTCTCTTCCCTTGGGTGTCGTAAAAGCGACTAACGGGCTAAAGGCTCACCACCTAACCACATGTGCAGACTGTGCAGTTTTTTCTTGCTGAAGCGTGGTCTGTGTTGTCCATAGATTCAAATGATTAACTATCTCAAAAAAGTTGTTGATCTAAGTAAACAGTATTAAGTCGAGTCTTTATTCATAATTATTCTACTTAACACTAAATATTTTTTCGTTTTTGTAGGCTCATTGTCATGTGACAGACAAAAATTTAAATAAAATTACTTTTTCCCCTAGGGCAAGAAAAGCTATTTTAGCCCCGCTCTAGAACGCTACAATGACGGTCTTTTTGAGCAAGAGGAGTGAAAAACATGTTTAGTTTCAATGTGCAGTGTCGCGTAAACATAAAAAACAAAATACATAAGAGGGCACCGCGCGGAGCCGCGCGGTCGCAAAAACTGACATAAGTCTCATAATGAACTTCAAAGCAAAATCAATCATATTAATATTTAAAATTAGAACAATTCTGCTTTGAAGTTTCAGACCTAGTAATTTGATTAGAGCAATGTTTTTATTCTGCGAAATGTACAAAACCATCACGTGCTTGTGTTAAAAATTAAAATTTACTTTTTTAAGATGGGGGCGACCAGCGGCATATCAACACAAATATTTTTATGTAAGAATTATTGTTTCATGCATAAAATTAAGAAAGTTGTGGAAGAAAAATGTTTTTAGGAGTCATTAGATTTATGTATTGTTTGTTATTGTTTAAACAATCTGTTTCAAATTTCAACAAGGCCACGAGCTTGTGCAATAATCAGCCTAACTTACGTAAGTTCTTTTAATGTATTTAACTAATTCAGCGCATAGTACAAGTGACTTAAAAATACGTAAATTTTCACAATTTCGTGCAGCATCCCCTTAAATATATACACCCTCTTATTTTACTTGTTTTATTGAAATTAAGGGTGAGTTCTACCGAGTATGGCAATGACTTTCCGAAAATCTAGTTTTAGTGCAAGCGATTTTTCCATTATAATTTCCTAATTGAATCGTTTCCAGATTTTTGTTTTTGGAGGTTAATTTTTTCAGAAGCTATTTTTCTTTTCGCATTATTTCCTAATGTTATCTTTTCCTGATAGTGTTTTTCGGGAGGTTGATTTCTTCCGAAGCTATTTTTCTTTTCGCATAATTTTAGAATTTCGATTTTTCTGTCTAGCGTTTTATTTTTTTTAGATAAGTAAAGGCTTATTGTCTTATCAGAAACTTGTCTTTCATTGGATCTCAGCAGCATCATTTTATAGTCCCAAAATCCCGACATTAATTAGTTCTATTTTGTGGTTATGAGAAAGTAAAAAAGTAACCTACTTTTTTTTTAAATAGCATAGAAATTAGAATGGGAAAAATTGCTTATAGTACTATTTTCTAGTGACTATGTAAGCGAATGTGTAAATTACGTGGCTAGGAACATTTGAGAATGTAGTTTCGATAGACGTCAGAAAATAAATAATAAATCTTTCGTAATATTTAAATTAATAACCTGCTATCGTAATATATGACTTTTTACTAGCGCTCTAAGAAACTCGTTGAACGAAACGTAGAAAAAAATGACTACCTACCTACCTCAAGCTGGAATTGGAAAAAAAATCCACCTATCCCTACCAGTGGCGATAGCCTGGTAGGGATAGGTGGAACAGGAGATCGAGCCCCTGTTCCTTATGTTGCCTAGTCTCTAGTCTGGATTTTTACCACCTGTCCCCACTGGTAGAGATAGGTAGAACCATAGATTTAGTATACGTTATAGATTGGCAATACAAAAGAGATAGATCATATTAAACGCATTTGTTAGAGCGAGATAGATAGGCGAGGCTGTATCGGCCTGGAGTCAGTTGTGAACAAAACAAATCCCGCTTATTTTGTTAAAGTCTGAGATTTAAAATGTAAATTAGTATATTAATGAGACGTGAATGACGTGATTAATTATGGTTACGTGTGCTGTACCTAGATGTAACTCATCTAAGAAAGAAAACCTACCTAATTATACATTTCACACGTAAGTACAATTTAAATTGATTAGCAGTCTAAATGCAATGTATTAGTTCTCCTACAAAAGTTTTTCTTCACTCAAAATTATCGCATTTTATCATATGAATGATCTGATTGCATAGGATTTCATTTTAAAATAATAACAAATACGTGAATTCCTACTATTCCTAACCTTACTATTGTAGAGATCGACACTATCGATAACTTCTTATCGATCCTAACCGGCAAAGGTGTGCTTTAAATGTAGCCCTTTTCATTTTGGGTAATATTCTTACTAATATATTTCTTATTAATTTCTGTTTTTATTTTTGGAGCTCCGTGGCCAAGTGACTCTATTGTAAAGTAATGTATTTATAATTTAAATTTCGTAACGTTTCAGATTTCCACAAAATATTATTGTTCGAGAATAATGGCTGAAAATAATAAATAGAGAAGAATGGGTTCCCAAACATTTTTCGACAAAATGTATATATCTCATAGAGGCGCACAAAGAGTAAAATTACAATAAATTAAATCTGTTTGGGGGAACATAAAAATTCAACACGTTCTGTCTGTAGTTTTACTTTAATTCCTTCAAACTTAAAGATATTCACTTAATAAGTAGATCTGTGTCAGCAGCAGACACGACACGCTGCGGTCTGTGTCGATAATCGAAGTCGAGGCAAGCACGCGCAGCACTATTTGCCTCGCACCAACGCGCATCACATGCACACCGAAGTACCTACATCGTTTTTGGTCTCGCCCACAGACGTATAACAACTCGCCTTAGTTATTCTATCGCCAATCTATAACATATACTAAACTAAATCTATGGGTAGAACCTATTTAAACGCTTTTATTTTAGTGGGGATACGTGGAAATATTATGGCTTTTTGTCTCCACTGGTAGGGACAGTTACACAAAATAATTCCACCTTCTCTACTAACTACGAAGTGTTTTCTTGAGTGTATAGATATGATATAAAACTCTTTCTACTATAGGTAGTAGGTATCGATGATTTTGATTATGGCTGTCTATTTTAATGTCATTCTTTTGGCAACGACAAGATGCGACATAATCAATTTAATTTGATCTACTTTCGAGAAAATTATAAATCGCGTAATAATGTCGGGAGAATCTACATTTCCCTATCAAGAAGGGTGTGGCAGGAGGGCTAGATGGAATAGGGGATAGATAAGACGTCCACTTGGCCCTACTAGTAGGAATAATGGAGAAATAAGTCCATATATCCCTACCAGGGGGGATAGTTAGTAGAGATATATTTCCTCGTGTGTGTAAGGATTTTTTTAAATAATTAGATGCGGGTAATTTCTGGCTGAATTTAGCCTGTACTTACCCGTGGTACTACCGATGGTCCTACTGGTAGTACCACGGAATTTTTTTTTGCCCGTAGGTTACACGGGAGATTTTACATTACCCCTGGTCTTAGATTAAAACAAAAATGTTTTAATTTAAGCCCCTGGTACTACTTATCAATTTAATAATCCTCCCCAAAACGTATTTCAAAGTATGCCTAAGCCACAGACAGACATATAATAGAAGCAGACCAAACATTACAACAAAAAAGCGTGCCCATTACGCCTACAGACAAATTTCATGCACACATTTACAATAAAAGGGGCTGAACTCAGGCACGCAAGGGACCTCAAGTATCTACATCTATAATAATGTTATACCTACGTAAAGAGGATAATTTTATATTTTATAGACATTTGAAGATACTCATTAAATTTAAATAAAAATCACCAGTAGAATGCTAAGTTAGCTATCATTGAGTGCCAGGCAGGCTATGTCTGTATCTGTATCTGGCTGCGACGCCACTTCATTAACTTAATAGGCCAATTACATCTCGACTGTGATTTTTGCGTAAAATGGCCAATTTTGGCGTTCTTGATCCAAGGAAAAAAATACATCACCAGTTTTGAATTATTGAATAATGTAGAATAGCTATTGGCATAGTTCGTAGCGGCCTCGTTTTATGTAAATTATGCTTAACTTTTTTATGAAACCCAAAGTTGATGAAGGTTTTCATAAAATGCGCGAAGGCACTTTTTTGAACTCCTAGATTGAACTACTGTTCTAAAGAAATGAAAAAAAATTAGAATGTTATCTATTATACAATCTGTCCCGGGAAGTAGTAATCTAACTTTAAGAGCATGATCTATGGATAATTAATTAACTAAATTAACTATTAATTAACTTAACTAATTAATTATTGATTACATTAACTAATCCGACTACCTGACTAGCCGCGCTACGCGACCGCTGTGAAGGGGTCTCTTTGTTCAACGATAGCATCGGAACTAATAGACGTACAGTAACAAATTTACCCTTGTTTTGTAGAATAGATAAAATACTAGTGATACGGTGCAAATAAAAGATACTTCAATGACCTTGTTTTTATGATATTTTAAAATAACTGAAGAAGACGTAAAAAAATTACATGTTTTTTTACTTAAATCAATCCTTACTCTCTCGAAATGTATAGGGCCCGTGTATGTTTGCTACTTTTTTAATAGTTAATCTTGTTAGCTATCGAATGATATCAAATAGTTGCTTATCTGATAACTGATATCAGTGTCAAGGTCAATACTAAAAATAAAAAACTTAAATTCTTGTGATTTGGCGAGAGGCGGGTCAGACCCTTGATTTGAGGTAGTTTTATCGATAAAATTATCCATAGATCAAGCTCTTAAAGTTAGATTACTACTTCCCGGGACAGATTGTATAGTCGTATAGTGCGTAGCGGCCTCGGAATTTTTAGATATCATTATTTTTATATAGAAAAAAAATCTTATTCTAAACCAAAAAACTTCGAAAATCGCTTTAAGTTAACAGTGAATTTCTCCTATCTACGATATTATTGAGCAAAATTTATACCAGAATAATTGTTACTTCTTTAGAAATAAAGATTGTATAATGAATTTATTATTTATTTATTTATTTCGCTAATAACGATAAATACAACTAAAAAGTTACTACAAAATGCAAAAATGCGCATTTTACGCAAAAATCACATTTGAGATGTCACATCTCTTAATAAAATGCATGAAATACTCGTAGTAGAACCGTTAGGAAAAAAAATAATTAAATAAGTAATTAAAAACCACATACATATATACGCTGCTGGTATTTTTTTTAATAAAAATAAAAATTACAATAAATAATGTCACAATTTTTAAAACTAGTGATAAAACCGCCGGGTGGTCAAGTAGTCAGCGACTCTGACTGCGGGTTACTGTATATTTTGAAAGACCCAAAAAATGATATCCGGGATACTTTTTACTGAGTCTGTTCAGGAAGTAATGATGCAGGTTTCTGAAAACAAATAAATTTATCATTTTCTGTATATTTCAAAGTAACAGAGTTGAGATTGAGAGACTGCTCAGACCCATCTTCTTCATGTAGAATCCCTAGAATACTGTACAACAATATAATACTTACGTTAACTCACTTAATGTAGTTAATACAGCACTTGAGGTACTCGGCTGTAAATTTTGCAAATTCCTCAAAACATAATCTCCACTGGCCAAATGTAAAAAGTTATTATTTTATGCACATTTTCATACAAGAATACATCCCTACGACTACCATAGGGTTAAAGGGATAGGATAGGGTTTAAGTTAACAATATTATAAAAAATATTTACTCATATTTAATTTATCCCTAATGAAAAAATATATCGCATACTTAAATCTAATCAATCTTCAAAAATATACCTATTAAACAAAACTGGAGTCTAAATACGGCCCCGTAAAATTGTACAAGTATATGAAACGTCAAACGAGATCAGACCCCTCAAACCCCAAGCGGTCGCATGAGACCGCACCTACAAAAACACACTTGACTTTGTACCGTGTTTTCATAGACTTACAGACTACTTTAGTACGAACAAGTTTGGTTATTTCGGTTCTGTTGTTCATCTTAAGTATTGTTATCGCACAATATAGCATAGTCTATGCTCCATTCTGTCAAATTTGACGTTGACAGTTACTGTCAAAAAATTGTCAAAAAAATCCAAGAGTGAGTGGATAATTGATTATTGTTACCACAAGAATCTTTCAGAAACTACTTTACGTTAAGATTTTACGAGATTTGCACTTATGACAATTATTCACTACTTCTACAATGCCGAAAGATTAATAATAATCACACAATGACTAAAAAAAATATTATGAGATTAGATGGAACAACAAAACTTACCAATGGAATGTAATTTCAGGTGTTTTTGTATATGAGGAGTTGCCGCACAAGGGCGCACTACACTTCACCATTTTATTTTAGTACTTTTGGCTCATAAACTTTATTAGATCACAAAAAATAAGCGAAAACAATCTTCTGTACGTCCTTTGTTGACAAGTCTCGGAAGACATTTGTAGCTTTTTTAGATATATTTGTTCCATGAAGGAACAGGCTAAGGTCTGAGCCATACTGCCTAGTCATTAGTTTTTTATTTGTTTTTTCCCTTGATGATAATGAGTGATGATTAAGATGAATGATAAATGATGTTCCCCAAACCCCTTAAGTCCTCAGTAAAGATGTGGGACTTTACTGAGGTCTCACGCGAACTACTTGAGAGAATTTGAAAAGTGATGTTGCACTGTTTTGTTTCATTTGCCAACACTCATGCACGTTCACAAACACTTAACGGTTAATAATCCACTATTATTTCACATTAATGTTCGAAAAAACACAAATTTTGGAAAATAAAACAAAACTGAAGACATGACGCTTCACTTTCCCGCCAAGAAGTCCGACATTTGTAGCTTAATTGTAGCTTGTCAAGATGGCGTTTTGCCTCACGGTCCAGTTTGTCTATGTGTGTGGAAGTGTTGCGACTTTAAAAAGAAACGAGATAGTCTCGTGATATAGATGAGAATAAACAATAATTCTACTTCTTTCTCGTTTGTGGTTGGAGAGAAAGAAGTAAAATTATTGTTTTATTCTCATCTATGTAGTTGTGAAATAATGTTTGGTCTGCTTCTATTATTATGTTATATGTCTGTATGTTATATGTCTGTGGCTTAAGCTTAAAAAATCGAGTGTTGCAGAACCTTTTTCAAATATGTAGGTACTGGTCAGCTGTAAAAGTATAAAACAAATAAAAAACAAAAACAAAAAAAAGGTTCTACAACGCTATTTTTAAAGCTTAGGCATACCTCGAAATTCGTTTGTAGGGAATATTAAATTGATAAGTATAACCCGCGCCAATTATCTAGCTCGCTGTGAACACGAGGCGCGTGGCGTCGCAATAGCACAATATAGGTATCGGCGGGACGTAAGCGGTTAGGCGGGGCGGGGCACACCCCCGCGCACCCCTGCGCATGCGCGCTCGCCATGTGTACGAGTTTGTTTTGCTTTAGCAGTGGAAAGTACAGTCACGTGTACATTTTATTTGATCACGTCGCGATATTAGGTATTTATTGTTTGTTGTTATTACGTTACTGTTTTAACCCTTTATCGCATGGATTTTTTGATTTGGCTCAAATTAATTTACGTGATTCTACGGCCTAATAGGTGCACTAGAAAAAAATATTTTTTTGTTTTGATCATTAAAGACCAAAATAATAGACCTGAAACCCAAAATCTCACATTTGATAGAACATGCAGTCAAGCTAAGTGTTTTTATTTTTATAAATATATATAAATATTTCTTTTTTTAAAGGAAAAATATTGATGTTTTAAAGGAATATTTAATTCAAAACCAGATGAAAATCCTTAAAACAATTCCTTTCTTTGTTTAAGTCAAAAAAACATTGGCATTTACTGCAGTAAATGTAGGACATGTGTGAGAAATTTTTGCATCCCTGCCGTTTGTCGCCCCAATTGAGTATATCTGAAAATAAATAAAATAGCAAATAGGTACCTACATAAATCCCAAAGTTTTATTCTAGCGGTAAATAAGAATACCAAATCACCAAAAAAAAACATATTTTTTATTACATGGGATGTACCCATGAATGCATGTAGTCTCATATCTGACCGAGCAATGATACAGACTCTAATGCATGAAGTATCATATTTGAAAACGAAAATTGACCTTAACTGCATAGAGTATCATTTCAGATACAAAGTTCTAGACTGGTTTTCGTCAAGAAGAATTTGCTATTACTTACATGTTTTTCCGTAAAACTTCTTGGGATCCATTATTCTTTTAGTTTGCACTAAAAAAATTTTAAGATAAGCGAAAAAATTGAAAAGAGGCTTTTTCAATTCACAAACCGTACTCACTGTCAGAAATGGCGGTTTGGTAGGTTCTGTGACAGAAATGACAAACCACATACAAGATATAAATCTGCCAATGTTTTTTTCGTGTTCGGATACAATCATAGTATAGATATCAGCCATCAACACATTCTATACAAGGCTCAAAAATTATTAATCTGTGAAAACTCTTAATGTATCATATATGATACTGTATGCGGTAAAGGGTTAAGTTGTTGATTTTTTTTTTGTCACATACTGTTATTGTATTAGGAGTACTGTTTTGAAAGGCTGTTAAATGCCTAGACGTATAGTTTTACGTCGGCAAGCAAGAAAAATAATTTACAACGTAGGTATCGGAGTTTATGAAGAAAGAAGCAGAGAAAGGTATCTGTAATCTGACGATGATGAAAGCGAAGTCTTGCCGTGCTCAAGCAAATCATTAACAGACTATATAAAAGGTGTAAAACCACTGTAATGTCATTTAATGTTTCCACAGCTTCATAAAAATTATATATTTTTTTAAATATATGTAAGTATGCTAATAATTTAATTGTTGTTATTATAATTTATCTTGCTTAATTTTGGGTATTAAAAGATAAATAAAACGCTTAATTTATAAATTGTCATGTTATGTTATTTTATAATTTTTTTAGTTTTATTTTTTAGTTTATAGTTTTTAATTTTGGGGGTTAAAGTTGCTCGCGTCCGTAGGTTTACCCTTGAGACCCTACACGTGATCCCTGGGTGGTGCTAAATGAGTAACACTGGCTGAGTGGTAGAGCCACGCTGCGTTGCAGCACGCATTGGGCCGGCTCGCCCGGCGTAATACCACTCTCTCACGAATATTCGGCGTGAAATAATGGCACTTGGTGCTGTTGTGTTTCGTCCGACCAGTGAGGGTCCCGGAGGCCCCTTCGCGGAGCTTGCTGACCCGATCGCGATGGATTGTAATTCATCGCTCTGTCTCGCCGGCTCTGGGTACTACGACGACGACGCGCGACAAAATGACACTCAGTCACGGCATTCGGTACAATGTACTCAATTTGCAAAAAACGCGTGCCGTACGCGGGTAATGTATATTTCTCTTTTGCTTAAAACTATGACGAAAGTCAAATTTTTTCTTTCGATTTCTTCAGTAAATAAGACGGAGGGCTTGGGCCCTTATAACCCAAATAATCAGACAGACAGCTGGCCCTGTAATTCCACGTGCAAATTCTCTCCAACTCGCTTTCCCCTATCGAAGGCGGTAGATAAATAAGAGCTGTGTGGCGGGTCTAGAATATACCAATCACAGCTACCAAGCCATCTCTTCTCTTGGGTGTCTTAATAACCCAAATAATCAGACAGACAGCTGGCCCTGTAATTCCACGTGCAAATTCTCTCCAACTCGCTTTCCCCTATCGAAGGCGGTAGATAAATAAGAGCTGTGTGGCGGGTCTAGAATATACCAATCACAGCTACCAAGCCATCTCTTCTCTTGGGTGTCTTAAAAGACGACTAACTGACTAACAATAGTTTTACAGTGTCTTTATTATTAAAATTTTGGATTCACATGCTATATAGATATAGGATAAAATGTTTACTAGAAAAAAACAACCAGTCTCAGGAAAGCTCGAATGGAATTCGAACCCTGACCTTTGGATTGCCGGTCCACTGCTCTAACCTCTACTCTTTTTTCGTAAACATTTTATCTAATAGCTTTACAGACTGCACATATACCTAACAGCATAAAGCGGCGACGTTGTGACCACCTATCAAGCTGAGCACATGTGCAGTTGTTCGGCAGACGCATCCGCAGACGTCATCTGCGGATGCGTCGGCCGATGTGAAGAGGGGGCATTAGTTCTAGTATCCACGGAGGCGTAGCTTCATAGCCGCATATTCGTCATTATACGCTTTGTGTACGCCTGCTTGCAGCTGCATACAAAACTATGCTTCTCTGTCGACGAAGCAGCAACGTCACGTTCGCGTCGCTGCATGCAGACGTCATGACCGCATGTTATACGCTAAGGCGTACCTGAGTTATTGCTCTGAGGGGCGTACATAGAGTGAACGCACGTGTTTATTCTCGCTATATTGGTATTTTGTTTTTGTAGTAATGGTCCCACGAATGAAGTTGATAAGTTGTTTTACTCATTCTATAGAGTGAGTGAAATAAACTGTCATCTTCTAATAATTTTCTTGCCGCTACAAATAATCTACAGTTGATATATTTTTCTATATATGGATGAGTCCAATATAATCGTCGTCTTCAGCGACTTCGAATGTAGTGATAAGCCAAAATAACGTCTTCGTCATCCGATTGCATTCTCACAAATGATTGACAACGTACGCTTGCGATACGCCTTGTGGACAGAGATCAGTACGCTGGGCTGCTCAAGCTGTTTATCGTATTTTGAAGCTTCTATGAAGCTACGCCTCCGTGGACAACTACACTTAGAGTATCAATATGTGTCAGTGCACTGCTGGATGCGGCCCTCATTGCCTAGTCTCTGGGTAACCCTTTGGGAAGTCCAGGGGGGTTACTCTCGAACGCAAACTCAATCATAATACAATTCCAATGCTATTAATATGTATCGATATTGGGATAAGTAAAGATAATTCCGGAACGCCATCTAGATAATAATTTGTTCAATCAATTTCCACGCAATTTAATTCCAATGTGGCGCTATTGTCGCTTACAAAAGTACCATTTGATATTTTTTAGATTTGTGATTGGAATTGATTAATGCAATTCTGTTTCAAGAGTAGCCTACCCGATGTATGTATGACGCGAATAGATCGCAGTTCTACATTTGCCACGATTCTGACTAATCTTAGGCATGACGAGTATTATCGTCATCATCAGCATCATCATCACCGCATTCATTGATTTAGAAACCGCCATACTTCAGCCATTTAGTACGATATATCTACAAATTATTTATAAAAACCATCGTCCTTTGTCGATCTTTCTATTACCTACTGAAAATCGCGTAAAGAACTATTGCGTGGTTTAGAAGGAGAACGCGAAGCCAAAGACGCAGGGAAACGGCAACTTTAGTTTATAATATGCAATTAAAGAGCTTTCTAAATAAAAGAATACGAAGCTTTGACCCTGCATCAAATAACCAGTGACTACCAATTAATGCGTTTGCTTTGTACTGTTTTTGTTTTAGGATTTAAGATGTATAAGCCGTCTATTACCTATCACAAAATCTTAATTATCACAGCATCTTAAATCGCAATTACGGTGGGGCCGGTAAATGCCAGCGCAACATTAATTGCAAAACTTAAGGTTCCACAAGGTTGAAAAAGGTTTTACTAACTTTATGGTTTTCATACAAAATAATACGATTACGATTACCTTAACTAGTACCATAATGGTTCGTGCTTGGGGTACAGTAGTCAATGTAGTGTTCGGTGGACAAAACAGTGCAGTAGTGACATTCAAAGAGATAGATAGTATTATTGAAGCATAAATAGAAATTTTCACGCTAAAGGCTTCTGCCCAGATCCGACCGAAGTAACAAATTAAGAATTATTTTAAAATTTGTTACTTCAGCCTTATTTTGTTATCAAAACTTGTCGTGAAGCGACATTTAAAAAAGAAAAGATGATAAGATTTGACAATATTTATAATAATAACAAAATTACAAAACAACAAAAAGTGAAAGAAGAAGCGAATGAGAATGTGGTGAGTATGTAAAAGGTGATGGCGGATGATAATGTAAAGGTGAAGAGGCAGGTGCAGCTGACGTGGAGGCAGGCGAAGGTGTGGAGGCAAGCGCTGAACTTGGCAGGCGCCGTCAGGCGCAGGCAAGCGAAGGCAGACAGGCGCCGATAGGCAGGCGCCGGTAGATGCAGGCATGCGCAGGCAGGCAGGCGCCAGCAGGCGCAGGCTGGCGAAGGTACAGGCAGGCAGGCGCCACCAGGCGCAGGCAGGCGAAGGTGCAGGCAGACAGGCGAGACAGGCGCAGGCAGGCGTAGGCGCACACTATGACTGGAGGCTGTAGTCTAGACTAGTCCTTCCAAATCAGAAGCTGGAGATGTTATGAGGTGACTACTTAATCCTTCCAATTCAGTAGCTGGAGAAAGTATGAAGACTAGACCCTTCCAATTCGGAAGCTGAAGATCATAAATGGAGACTAGTCCTTCCAATTCGGAAGCTGAAGATAGTATTTGGAGACTAGTCCTTCCAATTCGGAAGCTGAAGATAGTATGAAGACTAGATCTCCAATTCGGAAGAGGTGCGTATCATTTTATATTATGACAAATGAACTAATTTCAAAGAACATAACGTTCATTGGATATAATTTTTACTTGTTCTAAATACACTTCCTATAACAACAGTACGTAAATTATCCATTTGATATAATACTCATATTCTCTAACAATTTATTCTATAAAGCTATATTGGTAGAATAATCATATTCTATAACTTCATTTGATATAACTTTTGCTTAAAAATAAAAATAACATTTTGACCCTAAATTGATTTCAAATAATTATTGTCTTAAAAAGTTAATACGTTGTGTTTTCGTTATGGTTGTGCTAAAAAAATCAGTGACAGAAACGAATCGCAGCAAAACCGACTCCACGTAGACTTGTCTGCCCTACGCTAGAGTGTAATTTAGACCCGCGTACGCGTAGGCGCGGAGGGGTGAGGCGCCTGTAGTGCAGTGTGTCACGAGTGCAGTGTGTCACGGCATCATAACTCATAAGAATCATCTGTTTTATTATACGTGATGGAATGTAACTAATTTAGGACTATGTACCGATTTCCCAGAACTGGCAGTCAATACTTTCCTTTGTTCTGTAACACTATATAAACACTGTTTTTCCATAAATAAATAAGAGTTAAGAACCAACCTTCGTCGTATCATTTCGTCTCCCGACTTCAGTACCCAGATCACAGTACCTCTGCCGGCGCTGCCTTTCGGCAGCGCTGAGCATCCCACATCACATGGCGACCCTGCCAGTCCACTGCTTCTAGGCAGTGCTGGTTCATTTGGAACCCAAGCCGCAGAGAAAATCAAGATCACACCAATGGGGTCCACGCTTTGCATCCGAAAATCCAATCACGCTGCGAGATATTAATGAGGCTGCTACGCATCACATCAGCACACGTGACGTCACAACGGGTCCGTGTGAGTTCCGCGCCGAGCAATGAGTCATCACCACGCTAAAACCACCACCCACCCAAACCCACGCACCACGTTAAATGGAAATATGGGTACAAAATCATCGAAAACCGAAGAGGTTAAAGAAGAAAAATCATAAAACTGCTACGAAATAAAAATGAAGGAAAACCTGCTGTTATCCAGAGATGACGTTGTTGTTGAGATAAAATGGCGAAAATTATAACCTACGTGAGCAGAAGCAGCAGCCGGGTGTGAATGCAGCCGGGTGAGGACGCAGCCGGGTGAATACAGGCGAGTTTTGTTAACAAAAGAACCATTATTAAGAAAATTAAACTAAAATCATTTGTTGGGTAATACATAGGTATACACTTTTAAAATGAAATTAATCGTAATAATATCAGTAAAAGCATTTGTGTTCGCTTCGATCGATTATTTCGATTTTTTTTATATACCTAGAGGTTTTAGATACTTATTCGAAGTGATTTTGTAAAAGCTGGCAAAAAAAATGTCGTGAAAATAAAATAAGGATTTGTATCTGGTGCGTACTAGATGACGCATAAAATATCTAAAATGTGTATTGAGAACTTCTTTAGTAAGAAAGTTAAACGCGTCTTCTTGGTTATAAAATAATAAATGTAATCGATAATTAAATAAGAAACTACCTTTTAACAGCTGTTGACGATACATTGCCCAACGTAATTAATTAGTAACAAAATTAGTGGCATTATAAGTTCAACCTAAGGCTTCTAAATAGTTTGAAATGAAATGCTAAATCTAAAAAGAGAAAAATAAATAAAAAGAGGTTAAATTCTGTCTAGGTACTCTTCTTGTTGAAACAAGAAGAGTCAATGAAAGTTATTTTTAGAAATAGATTAAAACTTGCATAGTTGCTCCGCTATGACAAAGACCCGCCAAATAAGGCATCGTCACTGATAAAATTCGTGGAATCTATTATGGAACATGTTATTGTAAACAATGCACCGAGAGTGACTAGATCGTGACGATTAATCAAACCAGCTGTGCGCTTATTTAAATTAATTACCTGTGATTGTAATATGCGTATATTGTACAAGCAGTTTGTTACATTAATCATTATGTAGATTTCACTGTCATGTATATATTTTTTATTATTATTAGATAACACAGAATAGGATCAAAAGTGACGTATTGATGAATGGCAATGTTAAGCCACTTTGTTGTTTTATGTACTTATGTATATCAATAGTATAACATTATATTTTTGCAACGTCAATAGAAATAAGATGTTTGTTCATGTATGAGTTAGTACCAATGTTATGATTTGGAAATATACGTATGTTTGATCGACAAAGATGCGTCACTCAGTCAGTACTGGGCCCTTATTCTGTAACGATTCCTTGTTTCAAAACCACGTTAATTAATTAAAAAGTTACGATATCTTCCCAAAAACGTATGCATTTGACGTTTGTGCGCGGTAAGGTTTAGGTGTGGAATCTATACATTGCGGTACAGAATCAGGGCCCTGATAAGCGTGACCTCGCAGGCGAGAACACTACCCCTTACATCTACAGAGAGACATACAGTGTATTAATCATAAATTTCATGTATTGTCCAGCTTACAGTTAAAAGTAGATGCAAATAATAGGAAAAGACATTTAAATTAAATATAAATGAGTTATAAATTTTGAAAAAGAGATAATCACTTTAAACCATAATAACCAATTCTTTGAACCCAAAAATAAAACCTGAAAACGGTATACACTCAAATCAAATAAAATTTCCCGCCCGATGCGAATCTATAATAAAGTTGTCAATTAATTACGAAGGTGATTGTGTAGTAATATAATAGTTTACTTACCATCCTTACGAACCATGTGTATCGCCCTTGATTCTCGATCGTGTACGAAACGAGCTTTCCTCGCGAGAGAATTAAAGGCATTTTGCACGACACAAAAAATAAATAAAGTATGCATACTTCAAAATAATGACACCGCTTGTGTTATGATAGAGCTAGCTAGATACATTAATAATAAATGTGGAACATGGTCCGGACCACGGTTATGTATAGTAAAAGGTGTCACGAAAATAAATAGTAAGGATGATAGACGAGTAATATTAAACGATTTCCATTTGTTGCCGACCAGTGGGCACGCAGGCATTCGAAGAATGACTAACAACATGAAACGTTATTACTACTGGCAAGGCATGGAAAGTGATATTATTAAATTTGTAAAAAAATGTGATAAATGTCAGAAACAGAAGTTTCATAGAAACATTAAGCAGCCAATGTGTATTACTAGCACGGCAACAACGGCTTTCGACAAAATATTTTTGGATTTGGTAGGTCCACTAGCTAAAGATACAAATAGGTACTACTATATATTAACGTTACAGTGCGAGCTTACAAAGTATGTAGAAGCATACCCACTCCGAAATAAAGAAACGGAGACAGTAGCGCGCGCGTTTATCGATAATTTTATATTACGTTATGGCATCCCTAATGAAATTGCAACAGATAGAGGTACCGAATTTATCTCATCAACTATGCAAGAAGTGTGTAAACTTTTAAAAATTAACCAGTTGCAATCAACCGCTTATCATCATGAATGTCTTGGTTCTTTAGAGAATTCACATAAATCATTAGGAGCATTTCTAAGAATACAAACAGACAATCAAGCTTATAAGTGGTCAGATTGGTTGCAATATTGGTGTCTGCCCTACGCTAGAGTGTAATTTAGACCCGCGTAGGCGCGGAGGGGTGAGGCGCCTGTAGTGCAGTGTGTCACGAGTGCAGTGTGTCACGGCATCATAACTCATAAGAATCATCTGTTTTATTATACGTGATGGAATGTAACTAATTTAGGACTTTGTACCGATTTCCCAGAACTGGCAGTCAATACTTTCCTTTGTTCTGTAACACTATATAAACACTGTTTTTCCCGAAATAAATAAGAGTTAAGAACCAACCTTCGTCGTATCATTTCGTCTCCCGACTTCAGTACCCAGATCACAGTACCTCTGCCGGTACAGCATCTGAGCATCCCACATCACACGCCGGAGCCGTGACAGAAAACATGCCTGCTGTATGATGCATGCCTGCTGCATGCATGCCTGCATGCTCCATGCATGCCTGCATGCTCCATGCATGCCTGCATGCTCCATGTCTGCCTGCATGCTGCATGCCTGCTTGCATGCTGCATGCTTGCTTGCATGCTGTTTGCTTATTACATGAGTAATGTTTTATATATCAAATGTACACTATATCAAAAGTAGGGTCGAGTGTTCAACCTTGAAACAGTCGTACACAATGAAACAGCGCCATATTTTTGAATTGCGACATTGACAGATAGTGCAGTATAGCTGGTCGAGTTAGCGCCATATACCCCCTGCTCCTCCCCAGCTAGCGTGCGCGCCGCATGCAAACCGACGTGTCCCCGGAGCTTTTTCGATTTTTTGTCTAAAAAGTAAGTTTTTTTTGAGTTTTATTTAATTTATCAGTTAAATACTTTAATGAATTCCGTATTTCTGAGTAATACGTCGCTTTGTACATGTATCATAGATTCGCGTGGATTAAAAAACCGATTAAATTGTTAATTTTGGTAGGTTATTTTTTGGGTTTATTGTAAAATATCCTAGGTGTCCAACAATGACACAGTTCAAGGGTGGACACAATGAAACAGTGTTTCATCGTGTACTACTTTGTTTCGTTGTATACCAAGCGAAAGCGTAAAGCAAGAAAGCTTGGTAAAAGTATGATTGCCACGGACACGCCAGAGAAAGACCAGATAGCTAAATATGGTAAAAAATCTCAAGAAAGAAAATTAGCAACACAAGTAGTGAAGCGACCAGTTTTATCTAATAAAAAAGGAAAAATAAATCTAAAAAGACTAGAATTGAACCAGATTCTGAAACAAGTACCGATGAAGAAGAGGAAGTGGCATGCCTTAGTGAAATTGATTTAAGGGGAGGTATTTCGAGCGCTTCTCTCTCGTTCTCTCGACGGTACAACGGTAAGGGACGGGTATAACAGCGAAGCGGCGCGAATAATCGCGTTTTATATTAAAAAAAATTGATAGATATAATAAATAAAAAACCATCGGTTATAATAACCCAAGTTATTTACGAGCTTTATTTTGGTAAATGACTCATAATATCAAATCACTTATTTTAAGAATAAAACCTGGAAAAGAAGATAAAATGACACAAAATTATGTATGAATTTATTCTATCGAGCCAACTTTATAAAATCGTGTTTCCATCGGGTGTATTTCACAGAATAAAGCCTCAACAATATTTCATAATTTTCGCAGATTTTCATTTTACTGTTTACTACTTCAAAAAGTAATTCTAAGAACGTGTTATTTTAATTTTTCACTAACACCTAGCCTTAAGTGGATTAGACGACGAAGAAGAATATGATGAGGATGGGATGGATGCCTTTGGTTAGGGAACATTTTAAGAAGCTTGAGCGTAAACCCCAAAATAACGATTATATACGATCTGGTTTTAATGGATAGTAAAAAAGCGAAGGTATAGGTATATGTACGGTATATGTCGCAAAAATAATTGATGTAAGTAGTGAGTGCTAATAGATACGAGGTTTCGTTTATGAGGTTGACACTAAAAGACATGATGAAATTTTACATTCCATTAGAACCCGATATGTCAGAAATTCTCATCGAAGAGATAAAAACGATTCTTCCGCCACCATAAATAAATGGGACCAAAAGCCGAAACTCTTTTTATTATTTTCCAGTCCGCGTGTCACCAAATATAAAGTTGCGTTAAGTTTCAATTCCTAATTTTTGTGTTTTTATGTAGTTATATTTAATATAACTCTGGTAGTTATAGATAATCATGTATTATGTTACTGTTGATTGTGAGTCGTTAATATCTATTAGGTACAGGTACTAAACTGTGATTTAAAAAATTTGAAACGGAGCATAATAGGTACTTAAGTAACTAAATAATCGAAATAAATTCTTTACTGATTATAATTAAACAGTTTTTATCGTTTACTCGTTCTAATAACCACATTAAGTACAAATGGCCAATATTAAAAATAGTGTTTCATTGTCAGACACAGGGTGTTTCACCTAAATTCCCATTTTTTTTAAAAGTGTTTTTAGTCTTAATGTATCTATTTATAAATGAAACTATAAATGTTATATTATACCCAATTAAGTAGACTCTGTTCCTGCAAAAAACAGTATCCATATCTACAAAAATTAGAGAAATATGAGACTCTGATTTTTTAGTGTTTCATTGTTGCACACTCCACCCTACATTATATCAAATGAAATTATAGAATCTAAAATTATATTAAATGTTTATTATATTAAGTTAGTTGTTATATCAAATGAAATTATATGAAATGAAATTATATTATCTGAACGTTAGACCATAAGTATTTATAATAAACATTACACACCCATACGTCAAACCATGACCAAAACACAATATTCAGTAAATAGAAAACAAGAAAGGTGAGATAAATGTAAATATTACAAGGAAAAACGCATAATAAGATTATCAAAGTGATCCGAAACTTGTGGGACACGTAAAAAAGTGTCGAAAAATAGTGTTTGAAGTTTCATGATTTAGATCACGTAATAAATGTGTTTAGATAAAGGAATTGCGATGTGTGTAGTGTAGTGTGTAGTTACTAAATCAATATGTATCGTTGCAGTAGCGAGGAAAAAATAAAGGCAATGATATGAATGACGATGATCCTATGAGAGTTACAAAAAGGTAAAACGGTGGTTTCACTACAAACTCTTTAAATAATATTGGGTATAGTTATCCATTGGTGTTTATCCAAGAAAAACATTTTTGTGTATAATGACGCGAGATACTGCAAAACAGTTTGCGGATAATCATTAGAAATGGCTGAAGAACAACCTTTGAGTACGATATCGGTGGCAGCAAAAATACCCGATTTTTGGCAAGATGCACCACGACTTTGGTTTGTACAATTTGAAGCTGTGTTAAACCCCAGCATGTGTCGGAGGAAGCAAAGTACCACTTGGTCATATCAAAGCTGGGCAAGGAAGTAATCACACAAGTTACAGATATTTTAATAGCTCCACTAGAAAAAGATAAATATAAAACCCTTAAGCACCGATTATTAACAATTTATTAAGAATTACAGAACAGACAAGTACAGAAGTTAATCGGAGAAATGGAGCTGGGTGATAAAAAACCTTCTCAATTGCTTCGCCGTGTGAAAGATCTGGCTAGAGATAAGGTATCCGATGAAGCCTTGCAGATTATGTGGCAAAATCATCGACCATCTACTGTGCGAGGAGTGTTGGCAGTAGCAGACTCTAAAGACCTCAGCACACTTGCTATCATTGCTGATAAAGTATTGGAAACAGCACAACCTTTAAACACAATTAACAGAATAGATCAAAAACAGCCGAAATCAGAAAATAAAGTTTTTTCCCTCCCATGGGATCCATTTATATAGGTAACTAAAAGCACAGTGCAACACGCAACGCACGCTCGAGGTCACAATGATAAAATGAGAGACATGTCACATTGCGTCGGGCGACTCGCCTACACCCCCGTCCCCGGCCCCCGCCACGCCCTGGAAACCCCCGCGTTCGATGCTTGCACGTAATCTTTATGTACATACGCACCATATTTTAAAACTACTTAATTTAAAACTTTTTTGTGTTGAGCAATATTTTTTCAACCTGGCTCGATTCTTTAAAGTGCAATAATATGTTCTGAATTTTAATGTTCCTCGGGATTGATATGCTTATTGTGCAAATGATCGAGAATGGCACCATCAAACTTGCTGTATGGTTTGAAATATACATGCATTGCATCAAATGTAATGATGCAACTCTTTGAACCATAACTTTTTACGATATTTTAAGGTGCATCTAAGACGTTGCTAATTTATTGTCCTTTGACCACTGTATACTAAGATGATATCCACAATTTTACGATAGAAGATAAGACATTTGCACTTTATATTTTGGTGACGTTTCTTGCACAATGAAGTTTAATGCCCAGCAGAATAGAAATCCATTCGTGTCACTATTTTAAGTGTTGCGCACTGTTTTATTAGTGGTAAGCAGGGTATTTTAGAATGTTTGCACAATATTTTACTACGTCGACTTCAATCCATTTATCTCAATGTATGACATTATAATATTATCTGAAACTTGGTTGCATAATGATATACAAAACGGCGAGTGGATAGATTCGAGATATTGCGTGCATAGGTGTGATCGCGATCGTGGGAGAACCGGCAAGCGGGACGGAGGGGGCGTGTTGGTGGCGGTCCGCCGCGAGCTGGGTGTCTGGCCGCGTGTCCTCGATGCCGGCGCTTCGGCCGCGGCTGCCCGACTCCCGCCACTCGTTGATCATGTGCTTGTTGAGCTACGCGCTCGAAACTATTGTTGCGTAATCGTTGCGGCCTATGTTCCACCAATTTTAAGCTCTGAGGACTACATTTGTTTTCTTGAATATATTAGATACCTATATACTGCAGAGCGGAGACGTTAACAGTTTTATATTGGCTGAAGATTTTAATTTACCCTTAATTGAATGGAAAAGTGTTAATAATTATGTAAACGGTTCCTATGCAACATCCATAAAACATTTAATAAATATGTCTTTGTTACACAGTTTTCAATTTAATAAATTTAAAAATAAAAATGATAGGATATTGGATTTGTTTATCACCAATATACATGTCTGTGAAGCGTTTCCTGTACAGAATGCACTTGTGCATGTCGATGGACATCACCCGCTCTTTTACATACTAGTTCATACGATCAAATGTCGAATAATTTCCATCTAAAACCACGCACCGAATATGACTATAAAAACGCTCCTTATGAACTTATTAACACAGAACTTAGTAAAAAATCAACCAGTCTCAGAAAGCTCGAATGGGATACGAACCCACGACCTTTGGATTGCCGGTCCACTGCTCTAACCGCCGAGCTACCGAGACCATCCCATTCGAGCTTCCTTAAACTGGTTGATTTTTTTCTAGTAAACATTTTATCCTATATTTATATAGCATTGTGAATGCAAAATTTCAACAATAAAGATATTTATAAGCAATTACGTCTTTATCGATTGTTAAATACTTGCAATAGTATTTCTTTCGACTGTGAGGGTAGACTTCACAGTGACGTAATACCGCTGGCTTGCAGCGTAAATCAAACTACTAGGAATAATTCAGCGAGTCTTCTGGGGTCTCGGTAGCTCAGGGTTAGAGCAGTGGACCGGCAATGCAAAGGTTGTGGGTTCGGATCCCATTCGAGCTTCCTGTGACTGGTTGATTTTTTTCTAGTAAACATTTTATCCTATATTTATTAATAACTCCATCATAAAAAAAGCAGTTCCAACCAAAACTATTAAAAGTTCGCGGTTTCCCGTTTGGTTTTCTTTAGCGTGGATTAAGTGGAAGAAGTACGGAAATTGTTGTCTTTATGAAACTTTTAGCATATTAAGAGTACGATTTAGAATGGAATCTAAGAAGTATCTATACAAGTTAATATAAAATATTTCTGGAAATTTATTAACAATCGTAAGAGCACTTCTGATATACCTAGCTGCATCTCGTATAAGAATATAAGCTCAAATGATCCAATTAGCGTATGTAACTTGTTTTCCACTTTTTTCATTCTGTCTATGAACCTTCGAATGTAAACAATAATTTTGATGTTACGGATATAAAAGATAGTAATAATAACAATGACTTAAACATGTGTGATAAGTATATGCATTTCTAAAGAATCAATCACTAAAGAACTTAGTACACTTGAGATTTCAAAAGGTGCAGAGGTAGACAACATTCCTCCTATGTTCTTCAAATCTACAGCCTGTTCCATTTCTATCGCTTTACATTACCTTTTTAATGCTTGCCTACGAGAGGGCGTCATTCCTGAGATTTGGAAAACTGCTCCAATAGGGCTGGTACATAAAGATGGCGCAAAAAATGACATAGAAAACTATCGGCCAATCTCTATACTTCCCGTTCTGCCCAAACTATTCGAAACCGTTTATGTACATGGTACCGTTTATCCAGCTCTTCACAACATTGTAATTGAGCAACAACATGGATTTGTGCAACGCCGGTCTACGACTACAAACTTACTCGTTTACACTGTTACGTTGTAAATTTAGGTCCCTGTCTGCCTTTGCTAATCTACAAAAAGGTTCGCAGTAATTGAAAAATAGTTACCTGTAATCATTGTTGTTAAATTAGCGGGTTTCCAAAAACATTAATAATTGTGGCTTGCTTAAACTAAAATCCATTAGTTCTTCATAATATAGACATGTAGCTTTGGCTGACGCAAAACTAGACAACCTTTTACAATATTATTATTATTTTTTTTTATTATTATTATATTTTATGAATTGAATTTAATAGTTGAATAATTTTGAATTGTTATTTAAATTGAATTATTTCGAATTGTTATTTATTACAGATAGGATATAAAAATTGTATTGCGAGTAGTTAATTAATCGTTTAAGCTTGTGCAATTGATAACAAGATTATTAAAATTAAAATTGAATTGTAATCATGTATTTAGTTAAGTATGTTAAATGAAATCATTTTTAAAATATTAAATTATAATTGTATAAAATATAAGTAGGTAAAAAATTATATCATAATTTATTAATTAGTAAGAAAAAATTAAATTTTTAACCTCATTTTTTGCAGTGCCCCTACGGGGCTCATGTTTGGGTTTCTTGCATGTATAAGTTTAAGACCTAAAATGTACCATATGACGCAATAAACGTTATCTATCTATCTATCTATCTTTTCTTGCGTTTTCAATTAATACACCTTTCTAAATCAGTTTTGGCAAGACTTTTCATTAGATTTAACAATTTCTAAAAGCCCATAGACACCTAGTGGAGTGGCGAAATTGCGAACAAAAAGGGATTTAACGCTATCGATTCAATTGTTATAATAGGCGATACAGTTCCGATAGTAAATTAATATGTATAATATTTACTTTAAGTAATTAAATTAAATTCAAACAAATCCGGAAATAGAACTATTTTTTATTTATTTATTTTATTTATTTATTTAACATAATTAAACGGGCGTAAAACAATTACATAATTATGAATAGTTTAGTGTAGTATTTAATCACTACTTCACAAACAAATATCTATTTTGCTTAAAAAATTCGTAAGGTTGTCGACAAACACATCAAAATCTGGGTAAGCCACAAGGAGTGCGTTAAGTGCCTGATGCATGCGACACAGCGGTGATTGCGCGCGCGCCACTGTGCGACACAGCGGAGGCGCAAACAATCGATGCCTTCGACCGGATCGAATACGCAGATAGTTATCGGGCACAAACAGGCGAGACAACTGCTCAACACATTCTGGCGAGTCCACGCTCCCACGCAAAATCGCTACAGCAGTTGACAACTCCATTCGAGCTCTCCTACCCTCCAGAGAGTTCATCCCCAACATTCCCAGCAAGAACTTCGTTGGGTACATAAAGGGGTAATAACCGTATACCCGCTTATAATAGCAGCGCAGAAAAGCTTTTTGGACCTTCTCTAACATAAGTATATACTTGGCCTCGTGCGGATTCCAAATACATGCACTCGATTCCAATGAGCTTCGCACAAGGCTGGTAAAAAGGATTTTGATGACGTCAGGATTATGAAAATCGCGTGAGTTACGTAAAACAAATCCTAAACGACTGAAACAGCTACGAGTGAGAGAGGAAACGTGTTCGTTAAAAGTCAAAGAAGGATCAAATGTGACACCTAGGTCTTTTATAGCGTTTGTGCGAACAATGCTGTCATTGCCTAACATATATTTACATTTAACGAGATTACGTCTGCGGCTGAAGGACATAACATAGCACTTAGCACTGTTAAATTCCAAATCATTCTCGTTACTCCACTTAAGTAAGGCATTAACATCGGCTTGTATTCGTTCGCAATCTGCCTCGTCACTGACTTCTGCATATAATTTTAGGTCGTCAGCATAAAGAAGGCAATTTGTATATTTAAGTACATCAACCACGTCGTTTACCATCAGTAAGAAGAGCAAGGGCCCAAGTATTGATCCCTGGGTCACACCAGAGGGTGTTTGATAGGGTTGCGATACATAACAACCGTGACGTACAAATTGCTGTCGACCTTTGAAATAGTCGGAAAATAAATTAATAAGCTTGGAAGAGAAACCAATAGCATCGAGTTTTGATAAAAGGATTCTACAATTGACCCTATCGAAGGCCTTGCAATAATCAAAGTATATTACATCTATTTGCTGTCCTTTATCCATAGATTCTGAGATAAATTCCACCAGAGTCAATAAGTTTGAATTTACTGACCTTCCTGGCCTAAATCCGTGTTGTTGATTACAAATATATGGCTGGACTTGCTTGAGAATAGCATTGTAAATGAGGATCTCAAAGACCTTCGCAGGCGCTGAAAGAATGGCGATGGGCCGATGCTCCTCAACTAACGACTTGTTACCACCTTTGGGAATAGGGGTTACTCGAGTCAACTTCCACGTAGAGGGAAAAACATCAAATAGCAGGATAAAATTTATCAAGTGGCAGAGAGGAATAGCGATAGTTTTTTTGCACATTTTCAGAACCTCCGGCGGTACACCATCAGGTCCCGGGGACCAACCCGATTTTAACCTATTAATGGCACTCTCCACGTCTGCAACAGAGAAGTCATCAACAGCTACATGCGTATACGTAGTTGGAAGAGTGACTGGTGCTGGTTTCAAAGTAGCGTTGTCCTGAACGTAGATGCCCGAAAAATGTTTCGCAAAGGCATTCGCTGCGTCAGCACCAGAACATTGAGCACTCTGGTAAACAACACTTGGCTCGAAACCGCCAGAGGACCTTAAACTGTTTACGTGACGATAAAAGTTTCTAGGATTGTCACGCAGATTACTTTCCAAGCCACCAATGTAGCATTCGTACGCCAGTGAGATTCGTATCTTAAGACTAGCCCGAAGATTAGAAAACTGAGTATAGCTCTCCTGACACTTAAATTGTTTCCAAGTCCGGTGCAGATTAATTTTCCTTTTAATATCCTTGATAATATCAGCTGTAAACTAAACAGGATATCGTCTTGCGGAAGATTTAGACCCCTGCTTTTTTGGGACGAGTTGGTCGAAGACACCGTAAATAGACTCGTAAAATGATCCTAAAGCAAATTGTAAATCCTGAGACTGCAGTACACAGCTCCAATCCAAATCATCTATAGAACGGCGTAGCGCGGTTTGATCGGCCTTGTTAAAGTTCCAGTCCTTGCCATTGTCAATGTTACTAGGCAGCATGGACCCGTGATGAATGGTGGTCTCAAAAGTAAGGGCAATGTCGAGAGGAGGATGATATAGATCTGGACGTACGAGACCTCCACATTCAGAATGAGAAACAGATACTACACTAACGCACTCCTGTGTTAACACAATGTCAAGTTTGCCGCCGTGAGAATTAACAATATTATTCCTATCTACTAAGTTACAAAAGGATAAAAATAACAATAATAATTATGAACATTTAACGAGGCACTATTCATATTTATATCACCTATAATAATGACAGGTCCCCTTAGAGTGTAAATAAAACTTTCAACCTTAGTAAACCAGTCCAGATAGACACTATCACTAGAAGAAGGGGGTATGTACACGACACAAAAGAATAAAGTAAACGATTGAGCCATAACAGAAGCCCACAGATCTTCTCCAGAAGTGGTTTCCAGATTCCTTAAGCGGCACACCGTTAAATCAGGCTGGGCAAGCAACATAACGCCTCCTCCCCAAGAGCCACGATCACGTCGAATGACTCTCCAGCCATTGTTCACCACCTCTGCGTCACTAACAGAGTGATCCAGAAAAGATTCAGTGACAGCCACTATGTCATGCTCAAGTAGTAGCATATTTGCTTTAAAAGCATTCAGTTTTGTTTTCAAGCCCCGCACATTTTGGTACATTATGTCAATTTCTGAGGATGAGCTGGTCATGTATCGGGAATTAGGCAATAAACTGTAAAGTGATCTTTCTCCTTCCGAAGCACCCAGTAAAGCTGGTAAGTTATTGGCTTCATTACAATTCATTCTCGCCGCGTTGCTCAGGACGAAAGGAACGTCTCCATGGCTTGACACAGACATTCTCTGGCCAATTGTCTGGAGCTAATATGCGGTCCGAAGCAGGTGATGAAACGCATATTTTAAAAGATGCGTAAGGTCCACGAGCCTTGAGACCATCTACCCTGCAATCCACGCCACCAGTAATCTTCGAAACGTGCGCCTTGACTTGATCTTCGGTGGTACCTAGTCGGAGGTAATAAAGATGAAAACTGCGCTGTTTCTCAGAGGCTTGGAGTTCAGTACTACCTGGTGTGGCCGTGCCGCGCATCAAACCAATAGAATCCCGAACACGGCGAGCACCAACTCCAACATCATTTTGTTAGGCCTGATTTGTAGGTTCATTATCAGTTGAAACACTCGGTGTGATCTTATTGCGACGGGGACGTTTACCCACTTTAGTCGAAGCCTGATTGCGCAAGTTATCTGAGCTCTCAATCACAGGTGGTGGTGCAGGTCGACGTCCCCGTCTGTAGACATGAGTATTTGAAATACTCCGAGACAGAGCAGGAGGCGCAGTGGTGGTAAGTTTATCCGAAACTGCAGGCAGACTGGGCCCCATTAAACGCTCCAAACTTTTTCCCATATCAGCGACCTTATTAGCAAGGTGGGTAAGAGACTCCGAGAGAACTGTCGCCGCCGCTTCTGAGACAGAGTTGGTAATCAAGTCGTGCATGCGTTCAGAGAGAATGAGATGTAACTCTTCACGTATGATGGTCCTAATTTGATCAAGAGTAGGAAAATGTTCGCATTCACTCGGCAAGGGCGTATTCATAAATTGCGACGGCCCAGTTCCGCGTCGTAAGGTAACATTGTCGGGACTTTCCTTAGATGCGCGGACAGGCGTGTTGGTGTTGTCTTTTTTCGGAGCTTTGCTTATACATGCTTGACATTTCCAATTTGTCTTATGATCTTTAGTCATCGTATTTAGAAATCTCTTTTCAGAGACATTTGCACATGGGAGATCGTAATGATCACGACAGAGACAGCATTGCAAAAATTGTCTTCCTTGCATAACACCGCGACATTTGGCACAGGAAATAGTCGAATTAGGCATGATCAAAGATAAAAGGATATCAACTTGTACCACGAAAATTTGTAGTCGCAGTAGTGTCGCTCGCTAGTCGCAGCGTATCGTGGTAGCGGTATCGATGACGCTCCTCCTCCGGTGCACCGATTGTAACGACTGTAGATAGTGCACGGTAATTTCGTCCGCACCGCGCCAGCTAACCGTAGCCGATCGGATAAGAAATCGCTACTCACGCCAGAGGTCCGGAGATCGAATCCAAGCCGCCCAAAAGTTTTTTCTGTTTTATTTGATGTAATCTTCACTGTGGAGCGGCGGATTCCTCACTTCTGCAGTGGCGAAGCCCGGGGCTCACAAATAATTTATATTAAAATGTTTAAATATTTCGAATTAGCTTTGACACGACTGCTCACAGCTGAGAACGCACGACGAAAAAAAAGGACTCTATCCAACTACACCCAGCGTTGGTGAAGTTGTGAAACATTGAGGATCTTCGAGTTCGACAATTGTTGTGAAGTTGTATGTTAACGTCGTCTCCAGATTCGGATCGACTATACGATCCTGGCGCCCATAATTTTTAATTGTGTTTTGGTATAACCCCACGGTTCTCTGGTTTCTTGGCTTTAAACGTGTGATGGTTTTTATACGGTTAATCAAATTAAAACATTTACATTAATATTTTTTATAGACGAAGTAATTTAATTTTTATTTCAACCTCCTACTCCGGACGGTACTGGTTTTATCCCAACCACCCACGACCATAGCTCTTACCGCTGAAATATTAGCTGGCTGGTTAGGTAGTAGACGGAACAATAATATAAAAATTTATTTAAAATTAAACTTATCATCGACCTGCTGGGTCACTTTCGACTCTTAGGATTTTGTTGTGTCTTAGGGTGTGTAATAGCTTTGTAATAAGGTTTAGATTAATTTAAACAGTAAATTATAGTTGACAAAATTATGAGAAAATTTATTGGAATTTAATTTGAAATTGACCCGTCGGGCAATTTCGTCTGATATTTTTTTTTGTTATTTTCGGCCTAATAAATTAAAATTGAGTAATGTAAATGATTCCTACCTAACATAATATAAGGAAAAATTGTTACTAACCCCCTATTTAGATAATAGAAGTGACTTAAAAATTAAATTTTTTATTTTATTGTTATGGAACAAATTTAGGGTGTTTTCAGTTGTTCTTTTACAATATACTGCCTAGCTGTTAAACATTTTATGGTTTTATTTTATAACAACCCACTGAAGCTTGCGTTTGGGGTTTTCTTCTTATTCCCCAAAAAGGACAAAATCTCAAATGTACCAACACTAGCTATCTTTTTGAAGGGATGGATGAAACTAAGCAAACAGACAGCATATACACGGACTACCGAAAAGCATTCGATAGAGTAGATCATAAATTGCTTCTCGAGAAACTTCGTACAATGGTATATGTGGAAACTTGTGGAGATGGTTTCTCTAACCGCACACAGACAATCGTAATCAAATAATTTGAGTCTGAATTTGTATCATTAAGTTCCGGTGTTCCACAGGGCTCTATTTTAGGACCTTTGTTGTTTATCATATTTATTAACGGCATCTGGTAATGTTTCAAATTCTGACATTGTATGTGGTTCCCGTTCCAGTAGGAATATCTGGATAAAAAGATCCAATATGTTAATCCAGGTTATAAACTATCTGTATGCGGAAATTCATCCAAATCCATTCAGTAGTTTTTACGTGAAAGAGTAACAAACATCCATCCATACTTACAAACTTTCGCGTTTATAATATTAGTAGGATAGGATAGAAGTAACGACATTTACAAAACAACATGTTATTACCAAATTACATAATATTACACAATATACAAATTACTAAATGTTATGCTCGTACATGCACTATGTCCATACATATTTGTCATTTACATAATCTTCCACTTTATAATAACCTTTACTCATGAAGGTTTTTTAACATGGGAATTAAATGTACGAGTATGTAAAGGCATTTCAGTAATATTTAGTGAAAGTTTGTTATAAAACGTTACACATTAACCCAAGAAAGAGCCACCTGTTTTATGAAGTCTAAAACTAGGGACGGCAAGCTTATTTTTCCTACGAGTGTTTAAGTTATGAAGATCACAATTTTTAACAAATGTCTTTTCATACTTCTTGACATACATAAGGTTTTCAATTATTAAATTGTGATGCAATAGTTAATATATCGATTTTTTTACACTTCTTTGTGAGTCCCTAGACTTGAGGTAGTTTATGGCGCGGACTGCTCTTTTCTGTAGAATAAATACATCGTCAATATTAGCAGCGGAGCCCCACAACAGTAAGCCATAAGACATCACACTATGGAATAACTAAAATAAACTACTCTTGCCGTCTCAACATCAGTTAGAAGCCTTATTTTCTTAACTGCGTATGCATCTGAACTCAGTCTTCCTGACAAGGTATCAACATGTGGGTCCCATTGTAAGCGTGAATCCAGTTTAATACCTATAGTCTAAGATCCGAGTATAGAACGACCTTCACCGGGAAGGTTAATGGATGAAAAGTATTTTATATAAAATTTAATATGTTAAATAATATATCGCGAGTGGGTTGGCTGAAAAATTTCAGTCCAGTACCTTTAATGATTAATTTAATATTAAAAAAATTTTTTTTTTTACATTGCACTGGTTAAGTGTGTGTGTGTTTGTAATGAGCTTATCTTTATATAAACATAAATTTTATTTATTTAACCAGACGGTTGCAAATTACTAATATTGACTTGCTTGTTTACACCTGCCTACCCAATGTTATGACAGGAAAAAAATAGTCAACCTAACGTTTACATATTCTATAGGCTTCATACTTTCGATTGGTACCTATGTAATTTATCTATTATCGAAACAAATGCATATTTAAAAATTTATTTTTAATTAATTATACGTATACTGGACTGAAATTTTTCAGCCAACCCACTCGCAATATATTTTTTTACACATTAAATTTGATATAAAATACTTTTCATCCATTAACCGGCTCGGTGAAGGTCGTTGTTTACTCGGATCCTCTACTACTAGAAACACAGTACAATCTACTAATTAAACTACATTATATTTCATCTTAATTTGTGTGCTGACCTGTCGTACAGTAGGTAAAGAAAATTTAACACACTTTGTTTTTTCTGAATTCAGTAATAAATTATTGATAGTGAACCAATGTAATACCTTTGAAAGTGCACTATATAAATAGCTTACAAAAAGAACAACTATCGATAAAATTACAAGTGATGGACACCTTTTAAATCAAACAAAGAACGGCAAGACAACTGCTCTATGCATTAGCTCACAGCGAACTGTCTGCGCTACGATCTCGCTGCCACGAGTTGCCGTCCCTTCCATGCTACGGCAATAATCACGTCATAGGTTAACAAATAACGTCAACAATTACATTTAATAATATCAGTAACATGATATTTCACATAAATTATTAAATAACCATTAATCACAGTTATAACGTTATTATTAAGAAATATGGTTAACACCTTGCACCATTGCCAAAAGGCACATAGATAATAGCCATGAAAGTATGAAACTTTTTATGGCGTCGTCGGTCGTCCGATTTGCTTCTAATTTTACAGAAATTTTGTTTATAACAAAATAGAATATAGTCTACTAAGGGCCAATTTTTTAATCTTCGGATAAAACTTATCCGTCTTATAAAAGATTACGCGATGTCACATAAAAAAAATTAAAGACATGATATAATGACAAAACATTTTCAAAATTTTCTCAAACTACGAAACTGAATAAGGCAAACAAATTGATTGACAAAATATAATTTATCTTAACGAGTTTTGATATAAACGTTAGTATTAAATAAGAAGAATGGTTTTATTATATTAACACCGTTATATTAAACATCAAGTACGAAAACAGTCCATCGATATCAATATCAACTCCTACCACATTACTAATTCCAATCACAGCCAGAGTTACCTAACCTACACCTAAAACTCGCTGAAAGCGACGTCAATGTGTTATGTGGTCTGTGGCGTACATGCAGACACTGTTTGCGACCTCATTTCAATAATAATTCTTTACATTATTAACTTTAATAGAAAAATGATGTGCTGTATCCATATATTGTAAAAAATACACAAATGGACGTGTTGGTGCCATGAAAGATATACCTACTTCTAAATAACTTAAAATTATTTATTACAAAAGTTCTAGAAACTTTACTGCGTACGATAGCACAGAAGCATAGCAGCATGCTTTTAAATACAATTTAAGTAGATTATTTTAAATGTTATTATAATTTAGTTATATTGCTTCTAACATTATTTTTAATAATTGTAGAACAGGCCGCATGCCATTTGTTGCGGAGAAGAGTAAATATACAGACTGAATATACAGGGCCTCGGCATATTGCACCTAGTTATGAAAGTACACTAGCGACCTCAAGCATGAAGCAATAAACAACTCGTCGCTACATACAAAAATAAAACATATTAAGTATTAAATATATTTTGCACCTAGATACATTTTTTATCTAGGTGCTAAAATATTCCGCAATACGGCTATTAATGCCTCCCCAGTGGCCTGTCTGGCAGCCGTTGACGCCACTTGCGCAGCTGTAGCGGCCTCCTGTGCAGCTGTAGCTGCTCGGGTTGTAGGTTGTTGTGTGGTTTATAGAAAACTTGTAATTTAACATCTAGTGCCACTAGGTCCTGTCCTCACTAAGTCATATTGTCATGAGTAAATGGCGCAAGTAAATAGGACATTAATATAGTGTACATCATCATCATCATCAGCCCCACTGCTGAGCACACACCTCCCACGCACGCACAACAGCTCGTGGGGAGATATAGTGTACAATAAATTAAATTAATATTTCTGTTTTATTTGGTTTTTCTGCAACGGCAGTATGTACCTCAATGACAGACTAATATTTTTTTTAAAACATCTCTGACAACGGCTCCCTCGCGCCCGCGCCTCGATCGTTCGCGGATTAAGTTAACATGAATAATTACTTAGTTTTTAAAAACAAGAACCTAATTCAAAAAACAAAACATAAAAGCATCAAATGATATTTCTACTTCCCTAACATATATTATTATTTATTTTCTACTCTTCATTTTGAAGTCGGTTTTTCAGTTGAAGCGCAGCCTCCACAGTGGGCGGTCGAATTCGAAGAGCGCCAGGCGGCTTCTTTGGAGACGTTGGCACTCTGCGCCCGGGACATGGCCGCCTCTAACCAGGCAGTTGTGGCAGAAGCGACTGCCCTGAGGGACTCGCAGGCGGCCAGTTCGAGGGAGGTGGTAGCGGCCCTGCGGGAGCATACCCGTGCAACCCGAGCAGCTACAGCTGCACAGGAGGCCGCTACAGCTGCGCAAGTGGCGTCAACGGCTGCCAGACAGGCCACTGGGGAGGCATTAATAGCCGTATTGCGGAATATTTTAGCACCTAGATAAAAAATGTATCTAGGTGCAAAATATATTTAATACTTAATATGTTTTATTTTTGTATGTAGCGACGAGTTGTTTATTGCTTCATGCTTGAGGTCGCTAGTGTACTTTCATAACTAGGTGCAATATGCCGAGGCCCTGTATATTCAGTCTGTATATTTACTCTTCTCCGCAACAAATGGCATGCTGCCTGTTCTACAATTATTAAAAATAATGTTAGAAGCAATATAACTAAATTATAATAACATTTAAAATAATCTACTTAAATTGTATTTAAAAGCATGCTGCTATGCTTCTGTGCTATCGTACGCAGTAAAGTTTCTAGAACTTTTGTAATAAATAATTTTAAGTTATTTAGAAGTAGGTATATCTTTCATGGCACCAACACGTCCATTTGTGTATTTTTTACAATATATGGATACAGCACATCATTTTTCTATTAAAGTTAATAATGTAATGTAAAGTAAAGGCCTGTATACCGGATCGCCAGGCTCCCAGTGGATGAGCCCCCCCTGGCCCCCGGAGGATGTTCCCGCCAAAGCCGGGACGGACTCAGCGGTTGTTGACGACCGCGTCCGCCTGTCTGCCGCGGCGCCACCGCTGCGCGAGCCGCCGCCGCTAGCTTGGTGAGCCGCGCGCGCGACCAGTCTTCTGCTAGCTAACGCGAGACGCCCACAAAATACGCGCGCTGCTATCTGCCTTATTATAGTGACTCCTGAACCTAAAGTGAAGAGCTCGACCTAAACGGCCCTTAACCAGTGCCCCTAGTGAACTGTTTAGTGTAGTGACTGTGCGCCAGGAACCAACCTACATCGCCGCCCGCAAGCCTCGCCGCCCGTGGTCAGCTCGCACGACGGTTCCTGACTCATCATCCCTGTAAGTACATCCTTCCTTCAGCCTTCCTGCCTTCAGCCTTTAACCTCGTCGCATGTTGGTGCCTTAAGCGGAAGTGGGTTTTGATGGCAGGTTCAAAAGTCGTGCCATGCGTGACGTTATTAACGTCAGCATACTGCCACAGTCCAATAAAGCTCTGGCTGTGTGAAGATGGCCATGTACGTCCGCGACTCTTAGTGAGACGGTTGGCAACAAAATGGGTGTGCCAGTGGGCACAGAAGGTGAGTGAGCTGATTGAGTATCAGCTGAAATTGTATGAGCTGAGTATGTATCAGCTGTGTGGGCATGGGTTGACTGGCCATGGGCTAAATCTACCTCATCGCTAGGGTGCTCTGTGATAGTAGGGAGTCATAATTGCTGGCAGCGTTCGCGGGGCCTACCTGGCGAACCGGACCTGGGCGGGCTGTGAGCAGAGCTGCGTTGCGCCTGTTTGGCATGTGCGGGTTCGTGCCGCCTGCTGTTTCTGGGACGCTCCCTCGAGTGCTCTGTCAGCTGTGGTGGGGGCACATGTACAGACGACGAATGAGCTGAGTGCGTTGGGCCGTCTGGTCGATGGAGGGACGTGTGGTGGTTCGTACTCCCACAGTTCTTGCATGCCCCCCTTGACCTGCACTCGCTCTCGTAGTGACGGCCGAGACAACGCTGGCAGCGCTCGCGTGCCTGTACAAAGTCCCAACGGCCCTGTGTTGGCTGGGCATTGTACCATCTGCACGTCATGAGCGTATGTCCCCTAGTGGCACAATAGGGACAGTAGGACGTCGAGCGTGAGGAAGAAGACGAGGACGATGATGAGGAGCAGCTTTGCTGGAAGGCCGAGTATACGGGGAAGGGCTGACTGCGAGCCGGGGAGGTGGATGGGTGGTGACGCATTTGTTGCGCTGGGCGGAACGGTTGGTGAGTAGGCTGCTCATGGGCGCGGTGAGGCGATGGAGCTGAGGAACGGCCACGGTAATGGTCGGGTTGTTGCTGAGCCATCTGAGCATAAGTGCGATGGGGCAACTGAGGAGGCGCGCGGCTACGAGAAGGGCCGGGCTGGGGCTGAATGGGTTGAGCCATGGCTATGTTGGAGAACTCTGTCTCCACACAGCGCGCGTGCTCCTCGAGGTAGGAGATAAGGTCCCTTAACGTGGGCAGGGTGCTACTAGACCCGTGCCTGCGTTCAAATAGCGTGCGGAGCTCGCCCTTGAGCTTCCGCACCACTATTGACACAAACACGTAATCGTCTCCTATGGGCAAATCTAAATTGTTGAGGGCACACTGAGCCGATATGAGCGGCGTGAGGAACAGTGTGCGGATGTTCGAGCGCGTATGGATGCTTGGCAGCCCCAGGATGATGTCCACAAAACTATCAATGAGAACCCGGCGGTTCTCGTACCGCTTGGTGAGGATGTCCATGGCCACGGCAAAATTTTCATTGGTGACCTTTAAGTGGGACACCATACTTAATGCCTCACCGCTGAGACATGAGAATAGGTAGTGGAGCTTGACTGCGTCCGACAGGGTCGCCATGTCGTCAGTCAGACTCCTAAACAGCGCAATGAAGGAAGGCCAGTCCTCCACTTTTGAGCTGAACCTGGGCAGCGCTATCTTGGGAAGGACGGCTGTGGGCGTATTGACGCCGAAACTGGGCTGAGCGCTATGGGTTGGGGATGACGTGGAAGAGGGTAAGATTTCCTCCCTAGCCACAAGAATCCCAAGGTACGCCCCGGAGGCTTTTGTGTGGTTCTCAGTGTATGCCTTCTCGGTCTTCTCGTCCAGGTCCTCCTCGTCAAGAATGCTATAATACACTGAGTCCAGCTTCTCCTTTATGCCCTGTATCTGTGCGAAACGCACGTTGAATTCCGTTATGGAATGTTTGGTGTCGCCAGCAATGATCAGTGATCCCATCTCTAGGAGCTGGTGTAAAGCTTTGGCGGCCTCCCTAAATATCGCGGCTTGTGACTTGGTCGGCATCGCGATGAATAAAAGGAGACAAAAAAAATAATAAAAAATAAAAAAAATTTAACAAATTTAAAGGCAGTAAAAAGAACAACACCCTGTATATATTCTATAGTTGGGCTGGAGGTATTTGTTTACTAAGGTAAGGGCAAATGGGCTAAAATTAACGCAACAATAAAGAAGGCAAAACTAAGTTGGGGCGCCTTGTATATGGCCCACGGGTGGTGCAAATGCGTGTGTATGTGTAGGTATGTCTGTGTATATGTATGTATGCTTATTGAACGCGCGTACGTAACATTAGCCGACCGCAAGCAAAAAGCAAACAAAACAACAAAAACAAAAAAAATCACGTTATCCGTAGCCCACTGTTGGGCAAGGCGCTCACAATCGGGCAGACCTGTTGCCGACACTGGCGCGAAGAATGAGTCAGTCGCAAACAAAAAAAATAAAAATAAACTAATAATAAAAACTTAATTAAAAAGGTTGGGACACTCTGTCTGTGTCCCACTAGTGGGCAAACGTGTGAACGTCTGTAGAAGTACTGTGCTCTTGTGGTGAGCACGCACAAGAATGAGCCGATTTAACACGACAAGAACATAAAAAATTCCTTAAAAAATAAAACGGGAATAACAACAATATCGTCGTCTAGACGCGGGTGTGTTATTACGTAACCAAAGTTATATGTGCAACCGAAAAACGTAAAACGCAAACGTAACGCAATAATTTAACTACTAAACCTAACGCATCATTAGTACAAGTATTACACAATTAGTACACTAGCTCGCTCAAATCACAAAGACATTGTATGACACCATAAAATCAACATCAACAACATAAACACTAAACTTGTTAGCGTAAATTAACTAGGAGTTAGCACGAATCGGATACTGGTACGAACTTTTATTTGGAACACGATACCCGAAACACGAATTTTTATTCGTGTAGGTAGGTCAACTTTGCAACGACTGTCGTGCAGAAAAGATTTTGTATGGAGATGAAATTATAAATGTTAGGAAGTGAAATAGATATAATTATGAAACATTATTTTTAGCGGACTGTAAATAATTAATCAAAGTTAAGGGCTGATTCGGGGCTGATTATGGTCGAAAGACCATGAAATTTAGAGGTATCCGGCTCGAAGGACCAGAAATGTTGGCGCTTAAGGCACCAACATGCGACGAGGTTAAAGGCTGAAGGCAGGAAGGCTGAAGGAAGGATGTACTTACAGGGATGATGAGTCAGGAACCGTCGTGCGAGCTGACCACGGGCGGCGAGGCTTGCGGGCGGCGATGTAGGTTGGTTCCTGGCGCACAGTCACTACACTAAACAGTTCACTAGGGGCACTGGTTAAGGGCGTTTAGGTCGAGCTCTTCACTTTAGGTTCAGGAGTCACTATAATAAGGCAGATAGCAGCGCGCGTATTTTGTGGGCGTCTCGCGTTAGCTAGCAGAAGACTGGTCGCGCGCGCGGCTCACCAAGCTAGCGGCGGCGGCTCGCGCAGCGGTGGCGCCGCGGCAGACAGGCGGACGCGGTCGTCAACAACCGCTGAGTCCGTCCCGGCTTTGGCGGGAACATATGTCAACCCAAAAGTGTTTGACATAAAAGACTGATTAAATATTACCTTAGTGCAGTTGGCGAGGTGTATAATTTAATTGGCCATGATGCGACGAGGACGGGCCCGCTTGCGGCTCCTCCGGCGATGGTCTTGGAGGCGATGGACTAGGAAGCGACACTGGTGGCGGAGAGGGCGACGCAGGTGGCACTACAGGTGGTGGTGGCGGGGGAAGGTCGTCGGACTGAAATTTATAAAGTAAACACATGGGTTAATAAAATTGCCTATCCCGCTATTGCAATATCATTATCTGTCACACTCACTGCAGTTACTAACTTTGTACTAATATAAAAAGAAGCTTAAGAAACTAATATCATAGGGAATTTGGACTACTTCATTACCTTCAACCGCCACACTCAAAATAAAGCTGAGGTTTATCACCTCTACATCCATCGGCTTAATCTGAGATGGCGGCCCGCCACCAGTCCCCGTGCATGCACACTCCGTGCTTGTGCCCTCTTCCGCACGGCACATTTCTTCTCAGCCCAGTACTGTTAAATTATTCCAAACATTAAGATAAAACAATGACATGACTCATATTGTTTTCTTAGGTTTACGTGAACATTACACATTGAAATAAAACATTTTTTACGGATGAACTCGCATATATTATACCACGGACCCTGTAAAGGGTTTGAAACGTCAAGACAAAAAATAAAACTTTAAATGTCGATAATAAACGTAAGTTCATATGTAGAAAGTGTTTCATTTCAATTATATGAATCCTTTGCACTTTGCATACAGTTATACCAAAAAGTTGTTAATTATTGTTAAGCTAATAAAAGTAAAACATAATAAGTTAGACTTTAACATTACGCAATGAATTGAATAGGCATGTAAAACAATGTGATAACTTTTTTGCATGCAGTTAAACCAAAGTTGTTAAGTTTGTAATAAATGAAACAAAATATGTTAGTAGGAGACAGCATTATGCAGTGGATGCGATACTTACGTCCCTCCATTTGGTGCCACTTTTAGTGGCGCCAACGCCAACAGCGTTTAGCTGGGTCGCCAGCCGCTCCCACTTGTCGCGGACCTGCAGCTTTGCTAGTGGGCCGCGTTCCAAAGCCGGCCACTAACGAAACCGCGGTCCGCCTCCATGGCATTCAAAAGCATTTGAAGCTGCTGTTCACTTATAATTTTGCGCGCTGGCATTCTGTCTGAAACATTACAATTAGGAACCGTAAATAGTACAAACATTTCGCAACTACTTATTCTCGTTGTTGAATAATGTCCACAATTAGTTTATTATGAAATTAAACTTATGTCCTTACTTCTCTTTCAATAAAATTGAACTTTTAAAATCGTTTTTTCATCCAAGTACCAAAGCAGCACGCACAGCCAGACGTCAAAGTCAGTCAAATATTCGCGCGCTTCGATAGTCGTATCAAACCACGAGCCGCGTTTAGATCGACATTTCTTTTTGCTTTTTCTCTCTAAGTTATCGATGTTATCGGGCATAAGAGAGAAAGTTTTGATATTTAACCTAGTTTTTATAAGTTTTTGTTTACCATAACACAATTTAAAGCCAAAAAACTACATGTAATACGATTAAGAAAAATAAACAGAAATTTTATAAAATTGATGCTATACAACGTAACCATCATTCACTCATTAACTTTATGTCCATACAGAATTTTAGGCGATACCAACAGGCTGAAGCCCATGTCAAGGACATTGGCTTCGATGAAGTCCATTTACAGTGGCTTGGATTTTTTAGGCTCGTGAAAATTAGTGAATTGGCATTGTACTTACCCTCTCATAGTGTTGGCAAGCCAGCTTAAGCGCATTAATTGATAAAATAGGCGAAGCTACAAAGTCAAAGTCAAATTATTTATTCAATGTAAACCTTTACAGGCACTTATTGACGTCAATACTAATAATAATAAAAAAACAGTTAACTAACTTATAGTTAAGACTTGATAACGAATCTAACGAGCTATTATAGTCTGTGCCAGACAAATGCGCATTGCTACCCCCAGTACCACTGCACGCCGAAACAGAATCGCGTCGAACCGAAATATAAGCCGTGGTCATAGAATTGTGTAATATGATTTCCAATTATCGTATTGATACTGTGGTAAGTAATATAAATTGGAGAGTTATTGAAGTAAAATAAAGTAGACGAAACGACGAAACTACGACTAAAGCATTAGCGTAGCACGGTCTTACGTTATGCGATAACATTTCTAATTTATCCCCCACCGACAAGGGCTTCGATAAACGTGAAAACATAACGTCCATTATTGCTAAGTAGACGTATATGGACTCGCCACTACCTTGTGTACGGAAACGAATTTCAGCTAAAAATCTATAATCAAAATCTTGCGGGCTGAACTCCGATTTAAATAATGTCACCAATTCGGACCAGATGGTGATGTTAGGCCTCACCATTTTTTTTTACCCGGTGTAATCCTTGCTTACGGATTCCAGCCTCCAGAAGGGAGACGGGATATGTGGGACTCTCCCGTCCTCCTTTCCACGACGAAGTTTCGGGCGAGAGGGAGGGTCTACCCACTAATCACCGGGGGACCAAACTCCGAGAGCACAAGGCTAGGGTGGCGGTCACGGGACCTAATCCATGGGGGCATGACCACGCGAGATCCACCCCGTCGCCGTGTGTTAGCCTATAACCACTGCATGGCAGCCGTTACGCGCCAACACACGGCGACTACACGCACACGGCATAACAAAACCAGCCTAATTAGGGGACAGACACAAACGATTTGTTGGCGCAGGACTCCCCGCATCCGTTCCGAGCAACCCACGTCACCCAAGAGAGACGCGTCGTTGCTCATCATGGCTTCCGCTTAAAGTTTCCGCGCCAGCTCCCCAGAGACGACCACAACACAACACAACATTTACTGGCACGAGACTCCTTCCTGCGTCCACTCCGAGCAAGGGGACGCACTTAGAAGAGCGCCGCGTTGCTCATCATGGTTTCTGCGTGGGTCCCGTACAATGGACCTGCCATTGAAGGACAACCACATTAGGGCCTCACACACCTAAACCAATGCAGAGCATCGTCAAGAAAAATTTCAAAGCCGAACGACAATACCTTATCGTGAGAAATACTTCTCTATTCAATGTACTACCATTTGTATGAATGATAACACACATGTTTTACCATTAAATCTTAGTTTAGTAAAATCAGCCGCAGCGTTACGTTCAATATTTAGATTTATTATTGATTTCTCCAAATCTATCAAACCTTGGGACGATGTTGGCTTCTTAACAGTTTCAGGTTTTAGCGACAATAAAATTTTATATTGGGAGTCGAAATTCTTCATACACCGCACCAAGTCGTCATCGTCGTCGACTACGACCCTATTAAGGCGATGATAAATGTGGTTAACAATACTTTCGTTCTACAAAATAAGTTTTTATCAAAGTTAGTTTTAAGAGTTTTTAAATTTTTTGAAGATTTATTTATTGCGACATCAATATCCGCCACATCTTTATCCGGATCCAAATGAGATACAAAAATATCATCGAAGAGAAGCTCCTTAGCAAGCTTAATAATTTGCTTACGTAATTCTATTACAAAGTCACCCGCGTTGACACCCCGTAACGCGACTTCGTATTCCAGATCAGCTTTTTGAAGCGATAAAAAATTTATGGTGTAATTCTGCCATGGTCTAATCGACGAATGCAAAACCTAGGTGAGCTCTCTAGAGCCGGTCTAATAGTAACATAGCAAAAATAAAAATAAAGAAACACAATATATTTAAAAAGGTTCTTATTTTTAAAGTGCTTTTGCTGGAAAAACCTTATTTAATAAAATAAGTCTACAGCTACAACCTACAATTTTTTTTTTAAATTCTTATTGGTATTGTTTTCATATTCTCTTTTATTATTATTATAATTATTTTTCTTTTACATTCTTTTTTTTCTGCTAATATCTGGGAATTCAACTTGGTATAGAACCGACAACAACCTCATCTCAATTTTTTGGATAGAACCAACAACAACCTCATCTTATTTTATTAAAATCATGCTAAAACCCCCCCTGCAACATGATGAAAAAAAATTTAATCCTCTGAAAAAGTTTGCAATTCCCAGAAAAAAAATTAAAAAAAAAATCTTATTTGTTGTTGATCTGAAAAGTTGTGCAATTGCACACAATTCGCCGGTAAACAAAACAGTATTCACCTGAAGACCTGAAAGAGTGCAATTCGCCTGAAAACAAAATATTATTTTCATTCTCATTTCCCTTTTTTTTTGTTTATTCAGTATTTCATTTTGTTAGAATAATGTATTTAAAAAACTAAAAATGCATTCAAAGTAGTTATAAGATAACCATTGGTTGATGAGTACTTTAGGGTTTTAGTATTTGTACCAGTTACTTTTAGTTATGATTTTTTTGTATATTTTGATTTAAGTAAAATTTTTATTTAATATAAACTTGTATCATTTTCATGATAATAAAACATTAAAAATGTAAAGAGTAATTTAGTAGCTTGTAGTTGCAGACTTATTTTATTAAATAAGGTTTTTCCAGCGAAATACTTTAAAATAAGAACTTGTTATATTTTTATTTAAAAAAATTTTTTTTTTATTTTATTTTCTTGATATGCCAAGAACTAAGATTTTCATCATTCATATCGACGAGTTCATACACTAATGGTGATAATTTTGCTTTAATTAAAAAAATATGTATATTTAATTTAATTCGACACTTAATATATTTAGAAGCAAGTTTCTTTGATAAATACTTATCTTTGTCACTTTGGTAATAAGTGTTATGCCAGACAATATCACCCACGCTAAACTCATAATTTTTACGACGTAGATTTTATGGACCACACTTCCTAGTATGAGACCTTATTAAGGGTCTTTGTTTTGGGTTGGTTGGTTATAAATGTTTGGAAGATTTATTTAGTGCGAGATCAATACCATCCATATCCTTATCCGAATCCAAATGAGGTACTAAAATATCTTCGAAGAGAAGCTCCTTAGCAAGCTTAGTAATTTGCCTACGTAACTCCATTAAAGAGGCACCCGCGTTGACACCCCGTAACGCGTACTCGTATTCCAGCTCAGCTTTTTGAAGCGATAAAAAATTTATGGTGTAGTCTGCCATGGTCTAATCGAGGAATGCAAACCCTAGAGCCGGTTCAAAAGTAACACAGCATAAATAAAATTAAAGAAACACAAGAGGATCATTGGTTTTTAGACCGGATCCATTTAAAAGGTTATAGGGGAGGTCTTTTGGGACCATTTTGACCCTATATCATATTATCCAAAAGTCAACCATTTTCGTGATAATTGAATTTTAAGGATTTTTTTAGAAAAACCAATTTTATTCGTTTTAATATAAAAAACGAATGCTCCGATTTTAATTTTGTTTACATTTTAATAGATTTTACATTCCGGTTCTTAATAACATATTATAAAATCATAAAAATCCATACCAAAAATGCAGGCCGTACTGTTAAAAATAAATAAGAATTTTTGGAAAACGGTCTTCTAAATTGTATGTTTTCTTAAAAAAAATGCAAGTTAATTTAGTCTGCAAATTAGTGATAAACCATCTACACATTTCTAGCTATCCAACGAGGTGAAAAACACTAATCCATGTTACATAATTGAAGAATTAATGTGATAAAACGAGAAGGAGGCGGTAAAATCTCAAACTGAGAGTATGTATTTAATTAAGGAAAATAAAACAAAACAAATTCGCAATACCCATCGTCTTTAGTCAGTTAGTCGCCTTTTACGACACCGTAGAAAAGAGAGGGGTTGGTAGTATTATTTTGATAAGCCCATCGCCGCTCTATGCTGTTGGATGTATGTGCAGTCTTTACTCCGTTAGTCGCCTTTTACGACACCGAAGAGAAGAGAGGGGTTGGTAGTACTATTACGATGAGCCCATCGCCGCTCTATGCTGTTGAATGTATGTTCAGTCTTTAGTCCGTTAGTCGCCTTTTACGACACCTAAAAGAAGAAAGGGGTTGGTAGTATTATTTAAAGCGAGATGGCGCATTTATTGTTACGAGACAAAAATCACATTTTTGGAATTTTTACCAGAGTCCTTTGTTACCGAATTTTTTCATCAAATGAGTTACATAGACTAGTGTTTTTTAGCTCGGTAGATAGCTAGAAATGTGTAGATGTTTTATCTATGTTTTGCAGACTAAATTAACTAGTATTTTTTTGAGAAAACATACATTGTTGTAGACCGTTTTCCAAAAACCCTTATTTATTTTTAATACAACGGCCTGTATTTTATGTATGGATCTGAATTGTTATGATTTTATTATTTATTATTAAAAACCAAAATGTATAATCTATAAAACTGTAAACAATATTAAAATTCGTTTATTTTAAATTAATTTTTGCACGAATAAATTAGGTTTTCCTAAAAAACCTTAAAATTCAATTATCATGAAAATGGTTGACTTTTGGATAATTTAATATGGGGTCCAAATGGTCGCAAAAGACCTCTCCGACCGACTCTATGACCCTGTTAAATGGATCCGGTCTAATAAGTAATAATCCTTATATATACGACGACCTCCTTGGTCGAGTGGTTTGCACACCGGTTTTCATGGTGTCGCCATCTCTGAGGTCCCGGGTTCAATCCCCGGTCAGGTCAATTTAGAAATTATTCTAAATTGTCTCGGGTCTGGATGTTTTCTATGTATAAAAAGTATGTATTTAATTATTTCAAGTATGTTTATCCGTTTTCTAGTAACCATTTAACGAGTTTCATAACGAGGCTTCTCTTGGGCTAGGTAATTGGTGTGAGTGTAGGAAAGTTTATTTATTTATTTCAACATAATTAAAGTCCAGAAATAAATTAACGAGTTAAATTTTTAAAAATATTAATAATTTTGCAAATTAATAATGTTGAAAAGGTTTTAAAATGAATAGTGATGAATACTACAAACTTACTGCGTGTATAGCTTCAAGGGACACACAAATAAAAACTTAAATTCACTGACACCCACTTTTCACTGTTAAAAAAATAAATTAGTTAACACATATGGAACGACACAGAGCGAGCAATCCTGAGCGAGCTGGGCGCAACTGAAGCGGTTTAGCGGGCTAAACTTCCTACAATTAGTATGTAGCGGTTTAGTCCCTGCTTCAGAATAGGAATGACAACAGCGAATACGTTACAAAGTTTATTCCTATTCTTTTAGAAAATAATTTACAAAATTTCAGGGAGGGTTCACGGATCGCTCGCTCTGCCCGCTTGAGTAGGGCTCAAATAAAACACTTAGCTTTGGCTAGTCTTCCTGAAGGACGGTGTGCAGAGGCGAAAGCTAGGCCGCGTACACGGAGACCGTGCCGATAGGAAACCGGTACCCGCCAAAGAAGATCACCCGCCGAACAAGTGGGTAGGTAGGCTACGGTAGGACAGCAGTAGTGTGCTGCGGTAGGGCAGCAGTAGTGTGCTGCGGTAGGGCAGCAGTGGTGGCAGCAGACCAGGGGGTTGCAGGAACCCGGTGGAAGAACCCTGGACCCCACAAGAAAGGAAAATGAACTTATGAACACTAAGTAGGTACAGCCACTGTGTGGTCCGGTGTAGTACAGCTACAATTGAAGTAGGTAGGTACCAACATTGTAATTGAATATTGTACTGAAAAGGTAAAAATAAGTAATTATTACATTAACTGGGAATGGTATTTTGTCCACGGGATCATATGAGACCTCGCGTTGCTTCAATTACACATCCTGGATAGTAAATCTTAACAAGGAAGAAATAGCAAATATTCAACCTGAAGGTAACTCCACTCTGCTAGAATAAACTGAATTCGGACGGCCGGTGCATCGCATTTTGTAGTAATTTTGCAGTTGTATTTATCGATTTTTTCGACATAGGATAATAATTTTTTTATAAAATCTTTATTTCTCATGAAGTAACAATTATTGTGGTATAAATTTTGCACAAAAAATATTATCGTAGATAGGATAAATTCACAGTTAGTTTAAAGCGATTTTCGAAGATTTTTGGATTAGAATAAGATTTTTTTTCTATGTAAAATGAATTATATCTAAAAATTTCGAGGCCGTTAAGCACTATTCGAAGTGCCTTCGCGCATTTTATAAAATTCTTTCTCTGCAATTTTGGGTTTAAAATTAAAAGTTATGCAAAATATACAAAAAGCGAGGCCGCTACGGACTATACTAATAGCTATTCTACACTATTCAATAAGTCAAAATTGTAAATGTATATTTGTTTCTGAGATCAAGAACGCCAAAATTGGCTATTTTACGCAAAAACCACAGTCGAGATGTAATAGGCCTCTTAAACAATTATGTATTTATTTAGTTTAGGTATACATACAGGTTACAGTCATAATGACAACATACTTGGCATATTACATTCATTAGTCTCTACATTCTTCATAATGCAGTCATAAGTTAACATATGACTAAGGAGCTTATCTTAAGTTATAAAACACCCAATATGGCTCAAGGGGTGTTAAATATCTTTGAAGAAATAACAATCACCCAATACCAACTGTAACCAAAAATAAAAAAAATACAAGAATTGGCGAAAACTCTTCCACTCACAAGATAGTATAAGTTTCTTTTTATCTTTTTCTTTCTTTCAGTCCTACTTCCTAACATTTGGGAACTTTTAAAACATTAAGAAGTTACTTTGCCTAAAACTAAGAAACTGAATACGACTAAAGTGTTCACCCAGGTACAAGGACCCTTAATAAGGTCTCATACTAGGAATTATGGTCCATACAATCTACGTCGTAAAAATTATGAGTTTAGTGTGGGTGATATTGTCTGGCGTAAAACTTATTACCGAAGTGACAAGTATTTCTCAAAGAAACTTGCTCCTAAATATATTAAGTGTCGAAGTAAAGCAAAATTTGTCACCAATAGTGTATGAACTCGTTGACATGCATGGTGAAAATCTTGGTTCATGGCAAATCTAGGATTTTAAAATAAAAATATATTTATTATTTTTAAAGTTTTCCGCTGGAATAACCTTACTTTAAAAAAATAAGCCTACAGCTACAAGCTACTAAATTACTCTTAACATTTTTATTGTAACATATCATGAAAATGAAAGGAATAAAAATTTCACATAAACCAAATAAATAAAAAAATCATAACTAAAAGTAACTGGTGCAAATACTAAAAACCCAAAGTACTCATCAACCAATGGTTACCTTATAAATATTTTTAATGCATTTTTAGTTTTTTAAATACATTATTCTAACAAAATAAAATACTGAATAAAGAAAAAAAAAATGAGAATGAAAATTCACCAATCATGGTATGTTTTAAGTTCGTTTTTATTGCACAACAGCACAATTCAGGATTTGTGGTTAGACAGAAGTGTTACATATCCCCCTTTTTAGAGTAGGATTTCGCCTAGGAAAAATCCAATTAGGTAATAAAAACAATCCTCAAGACTAGTACAGAAGACCAAATTCATCTGCATACATCGTCGCACAAACTTAAACAATTACATTCATTAGTCTCTACATTCTTCATAATGTAGTCATAAATTAACATATGACTACAACTTACATCCCAGGAGCTTATCTTATGTTATAAAACACCTAATATGACTCTAGGGGTGTTAAATATCTTTGAAGAAATAACAATCACCCAAGACATTACTAACTGTAACCTAAAATAAAAAAAATCTAAGATTTGGCGAAAACCCTGCCATTCACGACAGTATAAGTCAGTTTTAAAAATGCGATACAATACGATTCAATAAACAGTAATTGAAACGGTTACAGTTTAAACAACCCCTAACTATCAAAAATTTTTTTTAAAATTTTATTGGTATTCTTTTCATATTCTCTTTTATAAGTATTATATATTTTTATCGTTTACATTTGTTTTTCTGTTAATATCTGGGAATTCAGCTTGGGATAGAACCGACAACAACCTCATCACAATTTTTGGGATAGAACCAACAACAACCTCATCACATTTTATTAAAATTATGCTAAAACCCTTATGCAACATGATTAAAAAAAATTTAATCTTCTGAAAAAGTTTGCAATTCCCAAAAAATAAAACTAATAAAAATCGTATTTGCTGTAGACCTGAAAGAGTTTTATTCGCCTTTTTTCTTTATTCAGTATTTTATTTTGTTAGAATAAAGTATTTAAAAGACTAAAAATGCGTTTAAAGTAGTTATAAGGTATTTGGTTGATGAGTACTTTAGGTTTTTATTTTTTATACCAGTTTACTTCACTTTTAGTTATGATTTTTTTGTATATTTGATTTAAGTAAAATTTGTATTTAGTCTAAACTTGTTTCATTTTCATGATATGTTACAATAAAAATGTCAAGAGGAATTAAGTAGCTTGTAGCTGTAGACTTATTTTATTTAATAAGGTTATTCCAGCGGAAAACTTTAAAATAAGAATTTATTACATTTTTGTTTTAAAATCCTTGATATGCCAAGAACCAAAGTTTTCACCATGCATGTCGACGAGTTCATACACTAAAGGTGACAATTTTGCTTTAATTCGACACTTAATATATTTAGTTGCTTTGAGAAATACTTGTCTTTGTCACTTTGGTAATAAGTTTTACGCCAGACAATATCACCAACACTAAACTCATAATTTTTACGACGTAGATTGTATGGACCACAATTCCTAGTATGAGACCTTATTAAGGGTCCTTGTACCTGGTTGAACACTTTAGTCGTATTCAGTTTCTTAGTTTTAGGCAAGGTACCCATTATGCCATTAGTAGACTTTTGTATTGGTCTAAAACATTTCCTAGGACGACCCATGAAGCTTAGAGTAGAGTGCTGAGCATATTTATGTGAATTACATGCGTCACAATAATAACAAAATTAGCTAAATAAATCATCGATAATCTTCTTAATGTTTTAAAAATTCCCAAATGTTTGGAAGTAGGACTGGTATGATTTTTCGTTAGAATATCCAGTCTGGATTCATTAGGAATAACTTCCTTCCATGTAGTTTTCCGAATTGTGAGAATTCGTATTTTTAACAAAACGATAAAGTTTATTATCGGATATTTTATAGTATAAAAATGAAGTGGAAGACGACTGACAACTATTATAAATTTTTAAATAACAAGGATCCAACACATAAGGTGCGGCTTGGTTAGTATTAACTATAGCTGCTGTAGATATAGCACAAGGTTTCGAATTAATCGATTCGATGGCAATATTAGAGAGGTGATGTTCCAGGAGAGAGTCCAGGACTAAACAATCCAACTTACTGGGAAACACACGAAACCAAATTGAAGCGAGCAAATCTTGTCATTGAGCTCGATCGGGTGTTGAATCTCATTTCTAAATGGGGCTCCGATAATCTAGTGGAGTTCAATGCCAAGAAAACACAGGTGTGCGCGTTCACAGCGAAAAAGTCGCCATTCCTTCCCCTTCCTTCTCTTTAGGGTACATCTCTAGGCCTGCAGAGCAGTATTTATTATTATTAACATGCTCGGTATGGATATCCGCTGCGATCTGAACCAAAAGGACTACATCGAAACCGTGATTAAAAATGCCTCACGTAAACTCGGTGTCCTGAACAAGGTGCGGCGATTCTTCACGCCTGATCAGTTGTGTCTATTATACAAGACACAGGTGCGGTCTTGCGTGGAGTATTGCTCTCACCTTTGGGACGGCTCCGCAAAGTACTTTCTCGATGCCTTGGACAGATTGCAGCGCCGCGCTGTGCGCATTATCGGCAATGCGGAGGTCACTAAAACTCTCGAGCAGGGACTGAAAGCGGTTACGGTATAAGGTTACGTTACCGGTAAAAAATAAGTGTACCTTAATAAAATAAAGGTAAGGCTTTACCGTTATTTAATCTTTATGCGATATCGGTACCGAAAAACGTTGCATTGACAGTTGCGGGGCGCAGGGTGAGGGGTGAGACTTGCTTTTGCTTGCGAGGCGACGAGTAAAAACCTGTTTTTGTTGCGTGTCGCGCGCAAAAATGTGTAAAAAATGTGCGCGTGTAAACATCATTTTACACTAGTGCGGAAATTGGTATTTACAAACTCATGTCAATAGTAAGCCTTACATTAGTCTACTCGTCTGTGAAAACCAACTTACTGCACTAGTATAATAAGTCCATCATTACGTGTTGCCATTTGCCATGCATACCGATTCATTGCGTATGACGCCATGGAGCTTCATTGATATCTTTTACGTATGGCGTTTGACGCCAAATGGCGTCATAAATAATTCCTCTGAAATTCTATAGAATGACTATTTAGAGAGTTCTAATTAACAGAACTTATATTATTTGAAACGTAGATTATGCCTGTATTGATCGTTTTAGGAGATAGCGCCGGTTAAAAAACTTCAGTGGTTGCAAACTTTTTGTTCCCTAATTTTACTTCTTTTGTGTATGGCGTATGACGCCACATAGCGTCATAAAGAAAATTCCACTGAAACTTTGTAGAATTACTTTTTAGGGAGTGCTAATTAGCAGAACTTTCATTATATTGAGGATTTGCTTGATGTAATAAATAATTCGCTACGCGATTTTCTATGCCGGACGATAAACGCGATTATGCGGCATACGTTTTTGACGCGTTAAGACTTATTATGGAACAACGATGTAAAGGTTTAAACTGGCTCGCCATCTTTCCTTTATTAATATTTTCTAATTATAAATTGAATTAGTGACGATAGGGCTTCGAACCGGTTTAAAAAATCCCGGTTATTGAATAAGGTTTTTACAAAAACCGCTTCCAATGTAAATGAGAGGGCTTCAAAAACCTAAATAAACCAGTTTAATCCAAAGCTGCGAAATGTACCTACTGCTGGCGAGGCGATTAGGCTAATGGCGACCTTCCGTGTGTAGACATTAGCTCGCAAGTCGATTTAAAACTCGCGCGCTCACTTTGGGAGAGCGGTATTTCAGGCAAATAGAATTCATGTCTACGTATGAAAGGTCGCTATTCGCTTTGCCACTCGCGCGCTCGCGTTGTCCCGGTGTGTTTAGGTACTTATAAAAAGAAGAAAAACCTCTATAAACCGATTAATTGATTCAATACCCATTTTATTGTTTTTTTAGAAACAGCTTTTTTTAATGTTTGGGTAGGCCCACGGGCCGATGTAATCTGTTATGCAGATGATACTCTGATCACGGCCCGGGGCGGAAATTGCGCAGAGGCAGGGAGACTGGTCACCGTCATAACATCTCTGGTGGTGGACAGAATCCATATGTTGGGGCTCGAGGTAGCGATCGGTAAAACTGAGGCTCTTCTTTTCCATGGGCCTCGACGAGGACCGCCGCCTGGAACCCACCTAGACATAGTCGAGCATAGGATCCGGGTTGGGGTCCGGATGAAGTATCTGGGTCTCATTCTGGACGGGCGTTGGCGCTTCGAGGAGCACTTTCGCAAACTCTCCCCTCTTCTCGTCAGTGCGGCATCCGCTTTGGGACGCAACATGCCGAATGTTGGTGGGTCGAACGCTTTGACTCGCCGGCTTTATGCTTGAGTAGTGGGCTCGATGGCCCTTTATGGAGCCCCTATATGGGCGACTGCCCTCAACGCTACCAACAAACAACATCTTCGTGCCGCACAGCGGATAATAGCGTTGAGGGCCATCAGAGGGTACAGGACAGTGTCTCATGCTGCAGCTTGTGCGCTGGCTGGCATCCCGCCATGGGGGTTGGAGGCAGTGAAGCTGGCGGAACTGTACCGACAGCGGGCAGAGGCTAAAGAACAGGGTAGAAACCATACTTAAGAAGAGCTTAAACAGGCTCGAGATTTGGTTGACCAAGAGCTGCTGGCCAAATGGGCCGATGATTTGCGGTCATCGACTTACGGCTCCCGGTTGTGCCGAGTCATTCAACCAGAATTGGGGAGATGGCTACAGCGGCGACATGGGACTTTTGGAGCAGATGCTGTCGGGGCATGGATGCTTTGGACACTACCTGCACCGAGGGGAGTCGACGTCAGAATGCCACAGCTGTGGAGCTGCGCAGGACACAGAAACGCACACCCTTGAGGAGTGCGGGTCGTGGGCTGCGCAGCGCCACAGTCTGATGTCGGTCGTTGGGGGAGACACTCTCGCTGCCTAGCGTGGTAAAAGCCATGCTAGACAGCGACAGATCATGGAGGGCCACGGCCTTGATCAGTGAAGCGGTTGTTTCACAGAAGGAGGCCGCGGAGAGGGTCCGCGAGGAGCAACTCCATGCGGACCCGATCCGACGCAGGCGAGTCGGTAGGAGAAGGCGGCATTTTGCCCACCTCCTTCCACCGCAGTGAGGCTTGCGTGACTGTGGGGTGGGAGACCCCATAGCCGCATTGCATGAAACTCATGGGAATCTGCAGGGCGCCCAAACTATCCCGGGCGTCCTCCCCACTGGCGGGCCGTCGTAGGGTGGAATTCAGAGTCTGCTGTCCGTGGTCCCGAACCACCCTGACGACAAGTGATGGGATGGTATAAGGAGTTTTAGTGGGTAAGGCCCCTCTTCACCCGAGTCCCTGTCGAGGCCTTCGGACCTGGACATGGAAGCGGGCGTAGGGGGGAGAGTCGCCACATAACCATCGGGCTTCCTCAGGCCCGCTGTGTATCCGAAAATAGGATTTCTCCTTGTTTAAAAGAAAAAACCCTTAATAAAACGGTTCCTATGTACTGGCTGCTGACTAGGTTTGAAAATTAACCAAATAAACAAGCCCTGAGTGGCTGTACATTATTTATTTTAAATATTGTATTGGATTATTTTATTTTCTTGCAATCGAATTAAGCTCGGGAGTTAAAATACCTCGTTTTAATATGTCATTTTAGCAACTTGTGTATCAATCTACTATTAAAAACGGCTAGATTGAAAACTGATTTTATAAGTAAGTTCGATTATTCGCAAATTCAAGCGATTATTCAATATGAAGTTGAACCACCCGACCCATTTTCCATTTCATTGGACTACATTGCTCATTAACAATGAGAACAAGAGTTCCGACACCTACTCATGCGTATTTTTTAATTTTTTATTTTTATAATTTGACTCGTTATAGTGGCTGCATCGCAACACTACGGTATAGAACCTAAATAAAGGTACTCCTTTCACACCCTTTTGTAAACTTCTACTAAAAATACACAAAAGGTTTACAACCACTGATCCAAATAAATCACTTAGCAGCCATTCCAGCAAAATCGCGTAGATAAGTCACTTTACAATACACTAAACGAATTAGCAAACCCTTTACGTTTGACATCCGATTCCGACTGAATGCAATCACGTGTAAACAAGCCAAAATCATAACAAAAAGCAAAATATGTTCACTCATGGCTGAAGACGCGCAAGCGCGTCACTTTAATGGGTGGCGGCTGACGCACGGAGGCGTCACAGAATATTTGTTAGCCGCCATGCACAAAAGTCATTAAAAGAGGGATACGCAATGAATCGGTTAAGGGTTAAGTAAAAGTCCGTCCGCTTATTAGCAGACACTAGCTTGAGTTGGCGTTAATATACCTACCGGCAAACGTACTTTTAAAGTTCATAGAACAATACCTGTACCAATCTGGTACAGGTATTGTTCTATATATATATATATATATATATATATATATATATATATACATATGCACATATATTTACATACATATATATACATATACAAAATATTATCTACATATTATTTTATTTATTTATCAATATAATTATTTTATTATTATACATTATTATATTTTTATAGGCGATCTTTTAGGTAATCTTCCAGCGTGTAGTAGCATTTTGCAATAAGTAGGTCTTTCAGTTTTTTAAAGAATTATTTTTATGTGGGTATATTTTTTAAAGAAGTAGGTAATTTATTATATATTTTCACACACATAACTAACGGACTTTTAGAGTGTAAGTGAAGTTTAGAGGTTGGCAAAATTAATCTTGTTTGTGTTTTTAGCCGAAAAGAATATTTTGTGGGTATATCCTGTCTTTTAGTAAAAAATTCAAACCTATGCGCGGCGCACGTGTTTTGACAACGAGAACAATCCAAACTAAAGCTTTATAAGAAAGCCAGTAGTCGCTTATGCTTGAAACGGTTGTTAGCCGTCTCTTTCATACCGAAATAAACCTTTATTATTTAAAAACTCAAAATCACGGTACCGATATAAATTTGGATATCGGAATATTCCGGTAACCGCTATTTTTCGGTATGACGCCATACCGCTATATAAAGGTACCTTAATTTTTGGGTTATTCAGTCCCTGCTCTCGAGCCTTTGCAATTGCGTAGAGATATTGTGTCACTCAGCGTCTTTTACCGTTTATACCATGGCGAGTGCTCTGAAGAACTCTTTGACCTCATCCCTCCTTCTCCCTACCTCCATAGGAGTACGCGTGCTGCTCTCCGGAGTCACCAATTTACAGTCTCTAACATTCCATCACGCACAAAGAAATTAGGTGACTCGTTTCTTTGCCGCACTTCCAAAAGATGGAATAGTCTACCAGCACACGTATTCCCTCCTACCTATGACATAGGGTCCTTCAAACGAGGCGTGAAGAAGCACTTTGTGGGCCGGCAGAGTGAGGATGACTGATGCTACGTCTCTTACGCTGCACCAGTTGTCCTCGCGCCTGGACCTCATTTCCACTTAACATCAGGTGGAGTGGGGTCATTTGCCGGGCTTGGTATAAAAAAAAAAAAAAGAAACAAATTAAAAGTTCTCCAGAAATCTATTCCCAAGATAAGATTATCTTTAATCTCTGGGAGTGTAAAATTTTATAGTGTGAGTCTGATTTTAGAAAGACAGCAGCATATTTAAATATGATGAAGCCTAGAGTATTTGACCGCCAGCTGCAGAAAGCTGTAACGAATGGATGGATGGCAAGAATTTAATTTGCGAGTTAAATTATTAAGCACATGTTTGTGTGAATTATTCCCTAAAATAGTAATGCTGGACCTAGTGTCCATAAGACCAACAATATCCTTGCCACCAGCTTTTATTATGACAAAAGGTCGAGATGTACTTAGATTCCAGTATTGGAGAAACATAATGTTCAGTATCAGTTGAGAGTTCAGCTTTCGAATCCTGACCTTTTTGCTGTATAGAGTTGCCATTTTAGAGCAATTCGGACACTCTGGAGCACGAACACCCTTTTGGCTACATTTAAAACATACTACATAACGTGGCCGTCTGCACTGGCTGAGGCCATGTGTGTCAGTGTGACATCTAGGACGATAGACTTCTCGAGGCTCAATAGCCGAGACGAAAGATTTCTTAGGAAAGTCTGCAAGTGAAGTGGAATTATTAGTCCCTTGATATGAAAACTCAGAAGCAAGAGTCTGAGCACTAGGACCTGGAGGCTCGTAAAAATTAGTGAATTGGCTTTGTACCCTCTCATAGTGTTGGCAAGCCAGCTAAAGCGCATTAATTGACAAAATTGGCGAAGCCGCGACCAAAGTATTGGCGTAGCACGGTCTAAAGTTAGGGGATAAAATTTCTAATTTATCCCCCATCGAAAAGAGCTTCGATAAACGTGAAAACATACCGTGCATTATTGCTAGGTAGACGGATATGGACTCGCCCCTACCTTGTGTAGGGTAACGAATTTCAGCTGAAAATCTGAAATCAAAATCTTGCGGGCTGAACTTTGATTTTAATAATATAACCAATTCAGACCAATTAGTGATGTTAGGCCTCACACACCTAAACTAATGCAGAGCATCGTCAAGAATAATTTCAAAGCCGAACGACAATACCTAACCGTGAGAAATACTTCTCGATTCAATGTACTCATCAACCCTTTGTATGAATGTTTTAGTTTAGGTTTAGTAAAATCAGCCGTGGCGTTACGTTCAATATTTAGATTTATTATTGATTTCTCTAAATCGATCAAGCCTTGGAACGATGTTGGCTGCTTAACAGTTTCAGGTTTTAGTGACAATAAAATTTCATATTGGGAGTCGAAATTCTTCATACACTCCACCAAGTCGTCATCGTCGTCGACTACGACCCTATTAAGGCGATGATAAATGTAGTTTAACATAATTTCCGTTTTTCAAAATAAGTTTTTATAAAATGTTTTAAGAGTTTTAAAAATTTTTGAAGATTTTTTTGCTTACGCAACTCCTTTAAAGAGTCACCCGCGTTGACACCCCGTAACGCGATCTCGTATTTCAGCTCAGCTTTTTGAAGCGATAAAAATGTATGGTGTAGTCTGCCATGGTCTAATCGAGGAATGCAAACACTAGGTGAGCTGTCTAGAGCCGGTTCAATAGTAACACAGCATAAATAAAATTAAAGAAACACAAGAGGATCATTGGTTATTAGACGGGATCCATTTAAAAGGTTATAGTGGAGGTCTTTTGCGACCATTTTGACCACATATCATATTATCTAAAAGTCAACCATTTTCGTGATAATTGATTTTTAAGGTTTTTTTTAGAAAAACCAATTTCACTCGTTTAAATATTAATATAAAACAAGAATGTTCCGATTTTAATTTTGTTTACAGTTTAATAGATTTTAGATTCCGGTTCTTAATAACAAATTATAAAATCATAATAATTCGAATCCATACCGAAAATAAGGCCGTACTTTTAAAAATAAATAAGGATTTTTGAAAAACGGTCTACTAAATTGTAGGTTTTCTTCAAAAACATTCTAGTTCATTTAGTCGGCAAATGATTGATAAAACACATTTCTAGCTATCCAACTTATCTAAAAAAAACACTTATCCTTGTTACATAATTGAAGAATAAATGTGATAAAACGAGAACAAGGCAGTAAAATCTCAAACTGAGAGTATGTATTTAATTAAGGAAAATAAAACAAAACAAATTTGCAATTCCCATCGCCGCTCTATGCTGTTGGATGTATGTGCAGTCTTTAGTCCGTTAGTCGCCTTATACGACACCGAAGAGAAGAGAGGGGTCGGTAGTGTTATTTTGATGAGCCCATCGCCGCTCTATGCTGTTGGATGTATGTGCAGTCTTTAGCCCGTTAGTCGCCTTTTACGACACCGAAGAGAAGAGAGGGGTCGGTAGTGTTATTTTGATGAGCCTATCGCCGCTCTATGCTGTTGGATGTATGTGCAGTCTTTACTCAGTTAGTCGCCTTTTACGACACCGAAGGAAAGAGAGGGGTTGGTAGTATTATTACGATGAGCCCATCGCCGCTCTATGCTGTTGGATGTCAGTGCAGTCTTTAGTCCGTTAGTCGCCTTTTACGACACCGAAGGGAAGAGAGGGGTTTGTAGTATTATTACGATAAGCCCATCGCCGCTTTATGCTGTTGGATGTATGTGCAGTCTTTAGTCCGTTGGTCGCCTTTTACGACACCTAAAGGAAGAAAGGGGTTGATAGTATTACTTTGATTAGTCCATTGCTTGGTCAGTTAGAGCGAGATGGCGCATTTATTTTTACGAGACAAAAATCTCATTTTTGGATTTTTTACCTGAGTCCTTTGTTACCGAATTTTTTTCATCAAATGTGTTACCTAGACTAGTGTTTTTTAGCTCGGTAGATAGCTAGAAATGTGTAGATGTTTTATCAATAATTTGCAGACTAAATTAACTAGTATTTTTTTGAGAAAACATACATTTTAGTAGACCGTTTTCCAATAATCCTCATTTATTTTTAATACAACGGCCTGTATTTTAGTATAGTCAATAGTCAAAATATATTTATTCAATAAACTCAATTAACAAGTACTTTGAAACGTCTAAATATTTTTTAACCTACCACCCATTCAGGACATCATTTTTTAACTGTGGCAAAGAACGGGCGCAAGAAACCACAGCGCACAGAAGCAACTACATTTACAAAAAATGTATATATTATATGTCGTTACCAGGTCACAAAATACAAAATATGAATTTGAATGTAAATAGTTTAATTAAATATGGTGGTGCTCTATATAAATTAATTATAGGCAATCAGAAATAGCTGTTGGAATAGGTACTTGGAGCATTTCAGACCCAAGCTGTTCTTTGATTTTGATTTTAAATTTATCAAGATCTAATTTCTAAATATTATTTGGTACTTTGTTGTATAATCGTACACACAGACCCTTAAAAGAATTATTTATTTTATGGAGCCTAGTATAAGGCACTGCTAATTTGTTCTTACTTCTAGTATTTAATTTGTGAATATCACTGTTTTTTGAAAATATTTCAATATTTTTATGAACATACACAAGATTTTCATAAATATATTGTGATGCAACTGTCATTATACCTATATCCTTAAATCTCTCTCTGAGAGAGTCACCAGCCTGTAGGTTATATATTGCTTGAATAGCCCTCTTCTGCAGCACAAATCTTTGTGTAGTAATCTTTGTGTATATATATCTTTGTGAAATGCCGTACGACATTACACTATGAAAGTAACTGAAATAAACTAATCTAGCTGTATCAATGTCAGTTAACTGACGGATCTTCATTACTGCATAAGCCGCAGAGCTAAGTCTATTCGACAATTTAGCTATATGTGGGCCCCACTGAAGCTTGGCATCCAACGTGATGCCTAGAAACACAGTGGTGTCCACAGGATTCACATTCTTATCTTTAATGTGTACACTAGTTATTACCTGCTTAACATTAGGCAATACAAATCTTACACATTTGGTTTTTCCCTCGTTTAATAGCAAGTTATTAACACTAAACCAGTGAACAATCTTTGAGACCGCATTATTCACATCGTCATAATTTGGGTGTCGTCGTTTCACTTTGTATAAAAGTGAAGTATCATCAGCAAACAATACTATCTCATGACTGTCTTTTACAAAATAAGGTAAGTCATTAATATAAACCAAAAACAAGAATGGACCAAGTATTGAACCCTGCGGATCTCCCATTTTAACCACTGATCCCGGAGATCTTTTACCGTTAATGTCAACCTTTTGAATCCTGTTACTCAAGTATGAGATTAGAAGGCTCAAAGAAGCATCCCTAATTCCATAGTGGTTAAGCTTCCTTCCTTCCCAGGTATCAAATATTTGGATTAAAAGCTCAACACCGGCGTCAGTTGTAGAGCGACCCCTGGATCCATTATAGATCAGAATTATTATGTTTTTATAATTTTTTATTAAAAACCGGAATGTATAATCTATAAAACTGTAAACAAAATTAAAGTCGAAGCATTCGTTTTTTTATAATTAATTTATGAACGAATTGAATTGGTTTTCCTAAAAAACTTAAAATTCAATTATCATGAAAATGGTTGACTTTTGAATAATTTAATATGGGGTCAAAATGGCCGCAAAAGACCTCCTCTATGACCCTGTTAAATGGATCCTGTCTAATAAGTAATAATCCTTATAAATACGACGACCTCCTTGGTCGAGTGGTTTGCACACCGGTTTTCCTGGTGTCGCCATCTTTGAGGTCCCGGGTTCGATCCCCGGTCAGGTCAATTTAGAAATTATTGTTTTTCTAAATTGTCTCGGGTCTGGATGTTTTCTATGTATAAAAAGTATGTATTTAAGTATTCCAAGTATGTTTATCCGTTGTCTAGTAACCATTTAACGAGTTGTTTCATAACGAAGCTTCTCTTGGGCTAGGTAATTGGTGTGAGTGTAGGAATGTTTATTTATTTACAATATAATTAAAGTCCAGAAAAAAAATTAACGAGTTAAAATTTTATAAATATTAAGATTTTGCAAATTAATAATGTTGAAAACTGTTTTAAAATGAACAGTGATGAATAAAATACTACAAACTTACAGCTTGTGTAGCTTCAAGGAACACACAGCGCACAATCACAAAATAAAACTAAAATTCACTGACACCCACGTTTTTCTGTTGAAATAAATAAATTAGTTAACAAATATAGAGCGACACAGAGCGAGCAATCCTGAGCGAGCTGGGCGCAACTGAAGCGGTTTAGCGGGCTAAAGCTCCTACAATTAGTATGTAGCGGTTTAGTCCCTAATTCAGAATAGGAATGAAAACATCGAATAGGTTACAAAGTTTATTCCTATTCTTTTAGAAAAGAATTAACAAAAACTCAGGGAGGGTTCACGGATCGGTCGCTCTGCCCGCTTGAGTAGGGCTGAAATAAAACACTTAGCTTTGGCTAGTTTTCCTGAAGGACGGTGTGCTGAGGCGAAAGCTAGGCCGCGTTCACGGAGACCGCGCTGATAGGAAACCGATACCCGCTGAAGAAGATCACCCGCAGAACAGGTGGGTAGGTAGGTTGCGGTAGGACAGCAGTAATGTGCTGCGGTAGGGCAGCAGTAATGTGCTGCGGTAGGGCAGCAGTGGTGGCAGCAGACCAGGGGTGGCAGGAACCCGGTGGAAGAACCCTGGACCCCACAAGAAAGGAAAATGAACTTATGAACACTAAGTACAGTCACTGTGTGGTCCGGTGTAGTACAGCTACAATTTAACCTGGCTCACTTACTGAGTAAAATTGTAGTTAAAAAACCGTTAGACAATTATAACAAGAGAATTTACGAACAAGTAGGTAGGTACCAACATCGTAATTGAATGTTGTACTGAAAAGGTAAAAATAAGTAATTATTAAATTAACTGGGAATGGTATATTGTCCACGGGATCATATGAGGCCTCGCGTCGCTTCAATTACATATCCCTGATAGTAAATCTTAACAAGGAAGAAATAGCAAATATTTAACCTGAAGGTACCTCCACTCTGCGAGAATAAACTGAATTCGGACGGCCGGTGCATCGCATTTTGTAGTAATTTTGCAGTTGTATTTATCGTTTTTATCGAAAAAGGATAATAAATTCTTAATAAAATCTTTATTTCTCATAAAGTAACAATTATTCTGGTATAAATTTTGCACAAAAAATATTATCGTAGATAGGAGAAATTCACAGTTAGCTTACAGCGATTTTCGAGGATTTTTGGTTTAGAATAAGATTTTTATTCTATATAAAATGAATGGTATCTAAAAATTCCGAGGCTTTTAAGCACTATTCGTCTATAGAAGAGATAACATTCTAATTTTTTTATTTCATTTGTTTAGAACAGTAGTTCAATCGACGAGCTCAAAAAAGTGCCTTCGCGCATTTCATGAAATTCTTTCTCTGCAATTTTGGGTTTAAATTAAAAGTTACGCAAAATCTACAAAAAGCGAGGCAGCCACGTACTATGCCATTATAGCTATTCTACACTATTCAATAAGGCAAAATTGTTAATGTATTTTTGTTTCTGAGATCAAGAACGCCAAAATTGGCCATTTTACGCAAAAATCACAATCGAGATGTAAATAGGCCTCTAAAACAATAACATTCATTAATCTCTACATTCTTCATAATGCAGTCATAACATAATTATGAGTACAACTTACATCCAAGGAGCTAATCTTCAGTTATAAAACACCCAATATGGCTCAAGGGGTGTTAAATATCTTTGAAGAAATAACAATCACCCAAGACATTACCAAAAAAAATAAACTGTAACCAAAAATATAAAAAAAAATCCAAGAATTGGCGAAAACCCTGCCACTCACAAGACAGTATAAGTCAGGTTTAAAAATGCGAGACAATAAGATTCAATAAACAGTATTTAAAACGGTTACAGTTGAAAAACGAAATTAAAATATATATAATACATATAAGTTAAATTTAAATAAATAATTTTTTTTTTCATTATTTTTAATTATTTCATACCAGTCTTACTTCCAAACATTTGGGAATTTTTAAAACATTAAGAAGATTATCGTTGATTTATTTTTGGCCTGATATGCAAAAAGACGTAGCTAATTTTGTTAATAATTGTGACGCATGTAATTCACATAAACATGCTCAGTACTCTACTCCAAGCTTCATGGGTCGTCCTAGGAAATGTTTTGAACTAGTTAAAAAGTCTGCTAATGACATAATGGGTACCTTGCATAAAACTAAGATACTGAATACGACTAAAATGTTCAACCAGGTACAAGGACCCTTAATAAGGTCTCATACTAGGAATTGAGGTCCATACAATCTAAGTCGTAAAAATTATGAGGTTAGTGTTGGTGATATTGTCTGACGTAAAACTTATTACTAAAGTGACAAAGATAAGTATTTCTCAAAGAAACTTGCTCCTAAATATATAAAGTGTCGAATTAAAGCATTGTCACCTTTAGTGTATGAACTCGTCCACATGCATGGTGGAAATCTTGTTTCATTCTCATTCCCTTTTTTTCTTTATTCAGTATTTATTTTGTTAGAATAATGTATTTAAAAAAATAAAAATGCATTCAAAGTACGAGTAGTTATAAGGTAACTATTGGTTGATGAGTACTTTAGGTTTTAAGTGTATGTACCAGTTACTTTTAGTTATGATTTTTTTTGTATATTTGATTTAAGTAAAAGTTTTATTTAGTATAAACATGTTTCATTTTCATGATATGTTACAATAAAATAGTTAAGAGTAATTTAGTAGCTTGTAGCTGTAGGATTATTTTATTAAATAAGGTTTTTTCAGTAAAAAACTTTAAAATTAAGAACTTATTATATTTTTCTTTTAAAATCCTTGATATGCCAAAAACCAAAATTTGCACCATGCATGTCGACGTGTTCATACACTAAGGGTGACAATTTTGCTTTAATTCTACACGTAATATATTTAGGAGCAAGTTTCTTTGAGAAATACTTGTCTTTGTCAATTTGGTAATAAGTTTTACGCTAGACAATATCATCCACACTAAACTCATAATTTTTACGACGTAGATTGTATGGACCACAATTCCTAGTATGAGAACTTATTAAGGGTTCTTGTATCGTATTGAGTTTTTTAGTTTTAGGCAAGGTACATATTATGCCAATAATAGACTTTTGAATTGGTCTAAAAGATATCCTAGGACAACCTATGTCACAATTATTAACAAAATTAGCTATGTCTTTTTGCATACCAGGCTAAAAATAAATCAACGATAATCTTCTTAATGTTTTAAAAATTCCCAAATGTTTGGAAGTAGGACTGGTATGATTTTTCGTTAGAATATCCTGTCTGGATCCGTTAGGAATGACTTCCTTCCATGTAGTTATCCGATTTTAAGGATTCCTTTTTTTAACGAAACGACAAAGTTTATTATCGGATATTTTGTAGTATACAAATGAAGTGAGAGACGACTGACAACCATTATAAATTTTTAAATACCAAGGATCCGACACATTAGGTGCGGCTTGGTTAGTATTAACTATAGCTGCTGTAGATATAGCACAAGGTTTCGAATTAGTCGATTCGATAGCAATATTAAAGAGGTTAGGTTCCAGAGGAGAGTTCAGGACTAAACAATCCAACTCACTGGGAAACAAATTAAACTTCTCCAGAAATCCATTCCCAAGATAAGATTATCTTTAATCTCAGGGACTGTGTAAACTTTTATAGGGTGAGTCTGATGTTTGATAGACAGCGGCATATTTAATTATGATGAAGCTTAAAGTATTTGACCGCCAGCTGCAGAAAGCTGTAACGAATGGATAGATGGCAAGAACTTAATTTGCGAGTTAAATTAAGCACACGTTTGTGTGAATTATTCCCTAAAATAGTAATGCTGGACCTAGTGTCCAAAAGACCAACAATATCCTTGCCATCAGCTTTTACCATGACAAGAGGTCGAGATGTACTGGTTTTAGATTCCAGTATTGGAGAAACATAATGTTCAGTATTAGTTAAGAGTGCAGCTTTCGAATCCTGACCTTTAAGCTTTAAAGAGTTGCCATTTTTAGAGCAATTCGCAAGCACGAACACTCTTTTTGCCACATTTAAAACATACTACACTACGTGGCCGTCTGCACTGGCTGAGTCCATTTGTGTCAGTGCGACATCTAGGACAATAGACAATAAACCAATGCAGAGCATCGTCAAAAAAAAATTCAAAGCCGAACGACAATACCTTACCGTGAGAAATACTTCTCGATGCAATGTACGTACTCATCAACCCTTTGTATGAATGATAACACAAATGTTTGTTCAATATTTAGATTTATTATTGATTTCTCCAAAACGATCAAGCCTTGGGACGATGTTGGCGGCTTAACATTTTCAGGTTTTAGCGACAATAAAATTTCATATTGGGAGTCGAAATTCTTCATACACTCCACCAAGTCGTCATCGTCGTCGACTACGACCCTATTAAGGCGATGATAAAATTAAATGTAGTTTATCAATACTTCCGTTCTACAAAATAAGTTTTTATCAAAGTTAGTTTTAAGAGTTTTTAAATTTTTAGAAGATTTATTTAGTGAGAGATCAATACCCTCTATATCCTTATCCTAAAATATCTTCGAAGAGAAGCTCTTTAGCAAGCTTAATAATTTGCCTACGCAACTTCGTTAAAGAGTCACCCGCGTTGAGACCCCGTAACGCGATCTCGTATTCCAGCTCAGCTTTTTGAAGCGATAAAAATTTATGGTGTAGTCTGCCATGGTCTAATCGAGGAATGCAAACCTTAGGTGAGCTGTCTAGAGCCGGTTTAATAGTAACACAGTGTGACGTAGGGGTATATTAAAATGATACAACCCTCTTACGAGCATACCAATTTATTTTACCTTGGTCTCATGGCGTGGAGTACGTAAAAGCCTGGCTAGGTAGTTTGCTCTCGTCCCTGACTTAGCTTGGGGAATCGCCGAGGTGTTTAGAAGCGCGTCGCTGTATAGGAGCTGCGTGCTGCGTGGTGTGTTCCCAAAATGGCGGCCATGTGGAAATGCGAAGACGGTCGCCTAGAATCTTCTAAACGTAGAATCTTCCAAACGTAGAATTTCACTCCAAGCGTAGAATACTCCAAACGTAGCACCCCTAACGGGGAATAAATTGCACAATGATCGTAGAATGATGATAAGGCTTGATACTTTATAAATAATCGCTTTGGTCAAATACTTGACCTAGCGAAGTAATTATATAAGTAGTTAATAAAAAAACGTATTTAAATGAAAATGATAGCGACGACAAAAGCAACGTCTGTGTCGAATCGCTGGCTCTCAGGCGTATGCTGACCATGACGCCGCACCGCCGGCGGCGTAAGCTTCGTTGCTCGCGCGCAAGTTATTTTAACTTACCTACGTCAGATATAAAAATACAAAAGGCATTTCAGGGTACCGTTCGCGCAACGATTAATCCATATGAAATAGAAAATTCGTTCGATTGCAGTTATTAAAACTATTAAGGCTTTATTTTTTTGTAGTTATTAGTTATTGCATTTAGAGTTAAGTTAATTAGGATAAGATAATTTATGTTTGTTAATTTATAAGATAAAATTTATGTAAGATTTTAATAGTTATACGTTTATAACGTTACATACCCCCCCGCGTCACCAAGGATTTTATTTCTCCTAATAAAATCAGCATTCAGTAATTAAGTCAATAGTTTGCATCTACACTGTCATTCACAAATTTATACTTCACGCTCACAAACTGGCAACAATTAACATAAAGAATATTGACGCAACCTAATAAAACAGAAGGTTCCTGTTACGATAAAACTGGTAACTCATACAAACTGTGATTACTAATATAGATGTTATATACGAAGTTGTTAGCCATGTAACGTTAATAAAAATATATATTATAGTATGTTCAAATGTACATACATGCTTACTTAAAACTCAAGCCCGTATGTCCCTGAAGGGGAAGGCATAGGTATAATATACACCCCCAGACAAGCTTTAGTCTCATGTAATGGGTGTGGTGAGCCTATTGCTACTGCCAGCACTGGGTTAGGGAAAAAAATATAGGATAGGATAATTATGGAATTGGGGTAGGAAAAAAAAGGTGCAAAGTATACTACTGACTCGGAAAAGACATTTGGACAAAATCGTAGTAGCTAAGGAATCCGGGGTCGCATACCCGTATGCACTATAAAGCAGTGCACCATTGGATTTCTATAGACTTGTGATTTAAAAAAATTTAATTTATATACTATGCTTTATTATTATTATAAGCGCAATCATAATTATAATTGCCTTTATTAATACATGGTTGTGTTTTAATAAAAGGTAAATTTAAATTTTGATTAGATTTGTTCGTTTTTAAGTTACTGCCAAATTTATCTTTATATTTATTATATTGATCTCCATTGTATGCAAATACTGGAGCCAATGTATTAGGAGTCGCTATACTAGATTCATGACGCATTGCAAGATGAGACTGAATTTTCTCAAAGGTCTGTACATATTAGAGTTTTTTGATTTCCCCAACTGATGTTGTCGCACTTGCATAGCAAGGCCTAATATTATGGGTAGTTTTGTCCAATTTTCCGTCATTGGACTCCAACTTAATTATTTCATTATTTCCCTCACGAATCTCACAGTCACATGTTACCGAAACGTTCATAGATTTAGCAGATTCACCATTGCTGAGAGGAAACAGAAGATCTACCCCCTTAACTTTAATATTTTCAAAAATTTCAAAATATTTTTCATACTGCGAAACGCACTCATCATATTGAGGTTCCGATGGTGCAAGTGTTGCAAAACGTTTTCTATGCGTAAAAAAATCTATTTTATATAAAGCCGAATCTAAATTTATTTTAATTTTTGTGCGAACTTCACTAACCTCGGTCAAGTCCTCTGAAGCATCGAATGGACTGACTAAAATGTCTTCAGATGGAATTTCACGCCCTAGACTTACAATCTGCTTACGAAGTTCCTGCACGGTACTACTAGGCGTGGTACCCCTAATTGCCACTTCGTATTCTAACTGACTTTTGCAACGACAGGAATTTTACAAGAAAAGCCATTTCTCTTTAGAAAACGTGGAAACATAAAAAAAGCACATACGAAACCTCAAAAACAAATTAAAATATCCGTTAGAGAAGGTAAGTGTTGAACAGCAATAAACGACTTACCTATATAAAACTAAAAAATAAAAACTAACTCCGTCTGTTACAAAACAAGGAAACAATACAACACAAAACGCAACATCTCTCTGCGAAAGCAAACCACCAGCCAAGAAACTAAGTTGAGGCGCCAGTGTGACGTAATGGTATATTAAAATGATACAACCTACTTACGAACATACAAATTTATTTTTCCTTGGTCTCATGGCGTGGAGTACGTAAAAGCCTAGCTAGGTAATTTGCTCTCGTCCCTGACTTAGCTTGGGGAATCGCCGAGGTGTTTAGAAGAGCGTCGCTGTATAGGAGCTGCGTGCTGCGTGGTGTGTTCCCAAAATGGCGGCCATGTCGAAATGCGAAGACGGTCGCCTAGAATCTTCTAAAAGTAGAATCTTCCAAACGTAGAATTTCACTCCAAGCGTAGAATACTCCAAACGTAGCACCCCTAACGGGGAATAAGTAGCACAATGATCGTAGAATGACGATAAGGCTTTGTTTGCGCCACAGCGCAACGAATAACAACCGTCTCTGCGCCGGCAGAATTAGAGTGCATATTGGAATGCACTCCCCTCTTCGCACGGACAGTTGTCGCCGGACGGCGCCCGCGCAAAGCAGTGGCCTTTGAGATCTCAAGACGAAATCACGCGTCGCGCGCCCTTGAACTCAGCCTTCGAAATAAAGCAATACCACTAATAGCATATGTGTAAAGTTACGCCTAACGCCTAAAGAACTGCCCTAGTGAATAGTTTCGTGTAGTGACTGTGCGCCAGGAAACCCAACCTACCTCGCCGCCCGTGGTCAGCTCGCCCCCCGGTTCCTGTGACTCATCATCCCTGTAAGTACTTTATTCCCTTATACCTCCTGCCTAACCCTTATTTCGCCGCTGTTACTGCGAACGCCTTTCGCCGTAACATTCTGGTCATCTTCGAACCGGTAATATTAATGCCGGCGACCTTCCCGTAGCAAGTGTTCCTTTTACCATTTCACCATAACTTGGTCTCACGTTCCATCAGCTCCTTTAATTTAATTAATACAGTCCACTAAAAATAATTGTTTCCGCCCATAATCTAATTTGTGCCATCATTTCGGAATTCATTTGTTCACATAACTTTACCCTGCCCCAATAAAAATTTGGTGAGGTAGTTATAATTTGTTTGTGGTAGGCCTGCGACCACACAACATCCGAATTATCTTGACGCAATTATTTCTGCATGTTGCTTTGATGTTGCTTTCGTGTATGCATCCGATTGTCTAATCCAGGATCACAGATCTATGGTGTCATACAATATTTTTGTGATTTGAGCGAGCTAGTGTACTATTTGTGTAATACTTGTACCTACCTATACGATCGTTGTCTAATGATACATTAAGTTTAATTAGTAGTTAAATTATTGCGTTACGTTTGCGTTACGTTTATCGGTTGCACATATAATTTTAGTTACGTACCCGCGTCTAGACGACGATATTGTTGTTTTTCCCGTTTTATTTTTTAATGAATTTTTTATGTTCTTGTCGTGTTAAATCGGCTCAAATCTCGTGCGTGCTCACCACATGAGCTTTGTGTGTTTCATTTAGCTTAGCTCATTTATCAGTTTTTTTTTTGTATCGCTTACGGCTATTTGCGTGCGTCGACTTCGCTTCTACACACGTTTGCCCACTTGTGGGACACAATTATCCCAATTTTTTTATAATTAAGTTTTAATTATTTGTTTATTTGTTTATTTTGTTTACTTATTTTTTCTGCGACCGACTCATTCTTCGCGCTAGGATCCGCTACAGGTCTCCCCGACTGCGAGCGCCTTGCCCAATAGTGGGCTACGGATGACGTGATTTCCTTTGTTGTTTTGTTTGTTGTTTGTTTTGCGGTCGGCTAATATTGCGTACGCGCGTTCAATATACACAGACATACACATACACGCGTTTGCCCACCCGTAGGCCATATACAAGGCCTCCCAACTTAGTTTTGCTTTCTTTATTGTTGCGTTAATTTTAGCCCATTTGCCCTTACCTTAGTAAACAAATACCTCCAGCCCAACTATAGAATATACAGGGTGTTGTTCCTTTTACTGCCTTTAAATTTGTTTAATTTTTTTATTTTTAATTATTTTTTTTGTCTCCTTTTATTCATCGCGATGCCGACCAAGTCACAAGCCGCGATATTTAGGGAGGCCGCCAAAGCTTTACACCAGCTCCTAGAGGTGGGATCACTGATCATTGCTGGCGACACCAAACATTCCATAACGGAATTTAACGTGCGTTTCGCACAGATACAGGGCATAAAGGAGAAGCTGGACTCAGTGTACTACAACATTCTCGACGAAGAGAACTTAGACGAGGGGGTTGAGAGGACGTACACTGAGAACCACACAAAAGCCTCCGGGGCATACCTGGGGATACTTGTAGCGAGGGAGGAAATCTCACCCTCTTCCACGTCGTCCCCAACCCATAGCGCTCAGCCCAGTTTCGGCGTCAATACGCCCACAGCCGTCCTCCCCAAGATAGCGCTGCCCAGGTTCAGCTCAAAAGTGGAGGACTGGCCTTCCTTCATTGCGCTGTTTAGGAGTTTGACTGACGACATGGCGACCCTGTCGGACGCAGTCAAGCTCCACTACCTGTTCTCAAGTCTCAGCGGTGAGGCATTAAGTATGGTGTCCCACTTAAAGGTCACCAATGAAAATTTTGCCGTGGCCATGGACATCCTCACCAAGCGGTACGAGAACCGCCGGGTTCTCATCGATAGTTTCGTCGACATAATCCTGGGGCTGCCGAGCATCCACACGCGCTCAAACATACGCACGCTTTTCCTCACTCCGCTGGTGTCCGCCCAGTGTGCCCTTAGTAATTTGGATCTGCCCATAGGAGACGACTACGTGTTTGTGTCGATAGTGGTGCGAAAGCATAACCTCCTGAGACCCAGAGTGTAAAATTTTGTTGGATCTTGTTAATTTTTGGTATAGGTGTTTTTTGGACTATTTACGTTAAGAGAAAAATAATGAAAAAAATCCCTTACCCCCCAGAGCCTTAAAGTAGGGGGTATCACCCATGATATTATGGGTCTGAATGCAACCAAAATGTGACAAATTCTATGATTTATTCAGAATAGTTCTTTGAAGTGTGGAACTCATAAAAGCAGTTTCTATTGACATTAAAGCACAAAAATAAGTTACAAGTTGAACATTTTACAAAAGTTAGTTGAGAACAACTTTGAACCGACACTTAGATCGGTTGTTTTGTTTCCCTTTGGAACAAATGGGTAAATGTTGTGCCTCCTTCATCCTTTTTGAAGTTCAACAAGTCATTGTTCAACAAGGCATTGGTTCAACAAGTCTCCGTTTTCTAGAAGAGGATTCCGGTATATCTTCTCTTTCAGCACACATAAATGGCCTAGGACTTAGACGTGGACTATTGCGCGTAAGGCGATCCAGACTGGGACTTGCGCACTGTAATATCATTGGCATATCTCCGCCGTAAATTAGATTTATAGCCAAGTCCATCTTAAAATCCAGGTACTGCATTATTTGCTTCCGACAAAGCCCGCTTTTTATGGCATCATGTCGGTATTCTACCGACCATTTCCCAGTTCTTCCGCGCATAGGATATTTTCCTATAATTCTGTCCAAGAGGTCTATTCCTCCCATGAACTTATTATATTTTTTGATAGCTACTGGCTGTGGTACATCTAAATACCGCTGATCCTTTTTACTCCAGCGTCTGCATGTTCCCAGAGGTTGGACTGCACTCTCTGTGGATGCGACATGGATGGGCTTACTATCGAGCCACTTTACAACAGCAATTTTCTTGTCCTGCCTCACGATACAGTCATAGCTCCCTCTGCCGTTTTGTTGTAAGGTCCTATCCGATTTCAGTAAACCCGTTTTCTTTTTATTTTTAGAGCGTGAGTATTCAGGCACTCGATTCTTCATGAGGGTGCCGGTTCCATGCAGGTTCCTATCTACTAAATTGTCTAACAGAGGAATAGAAGAAAAATAGCGGTCAATATAAATAGACGTTTTCTTTGGGAGGGTATCAACAAGTTTAAGGACAATACGACCTCCTAAGTCCATTTTCTCTGGAGGTGGACGTAAAACAGAATCAATTGATGTACCTTTTCCTTCATACTAATACAAATCTAGAGGAAGGCCATTAGGATTGGCCATCAAAAATACTTTAATTCCTTCAGGATTTGGTTTTCCCTTAACAACCTGTTTCTGCTTGCATTTACCAGTAAAAGGAATTATTTGTTCATCGATAGCTACACATTTTTCTCTTTTATTTTCTCTGCAAGCCTTTTCAATTTGAGACACTATCGGACGAACCTTCCAAAATCTATCAGCCTCTCTCATGGCTGGATAAACGTGATGATCGTCTACAACTTTAATATTCGATCTGATGTTAAAGTATCTATTACGTGTAATTGTTTCGGCAACGATCTTCACTCTTGTCTCAGCTGCCCAAAACATTCTAATCCTAGACAGACCCAGAATACCTATAGCCATTGAGCAACCAATAAAGGATCTAATTTCTTCAGGTGTCGTATTTAGCGATTTACTAGTCCTGTTGACGCTAGAAATATTTGTGCAAGATGAAATAACATTAAAAAAAGTAGGATGTATGTACCTGGAAAAGTATTCATGAGAACTTTTGAGTAAAGGCTGTTCTTCTAATGGCGGATCGGTATCTTGCGCATTGTCGAAGATGTCTGAGGGAATCCATGTCATAGGTCGATTAATAGCTCGTCGATAAACACCACTACGACATGAATCAGCAAACCTGGATAGGGGCTCTTCGTCCGACTCCTCCCACTCGGACTCAGATACAAAAGGCACCTAATCTTCGTCAATAGGTTCCAAGATGATTTGCAGGTCTTCATTTACTTGGTCTTCATCAATATCTTCGCAGTCGCATCGCCTCACCGCGCCTATGATCAGCCTACTCACCAACCGCTCCACCCAGCTCAGCAAATGCGTCAGCGCCCATCCACCTCCCCGGCTCGCAGTCAGCCCTTCCCCGTCTACTCGGCCTACCAGCAAAGCTGCTCCTCATCATCGTCCTCGTCCTCTTCCTCACGCTCGACGCCCTACTGTACCTATTGTGCCACTAGGGGACATACGCTCATGACGTGCAGATGGTACAATGCCCAGCCAACACAGGGCCGTTGGGACTTTGTACAGGCACGCGAGCGCTGCCAGCGTTGTCTCGGCCGTCACTACGAGAGCGAGTGCAGGTCAAGGGGGGCATGCAAGAACTGTGGGAGTACGAACCACCACACGTCCCTCCATCGACCAGACGGCCCAACGCACTCAGCTCATTCGTCGTCTGTACATGTGCCCCCACCACAGCTGACAGAGCACTCGAGGGAGCGTCCCAGAAACAGCAGGCGGCACGAACCCGCACATGCCAAACAGGCGCAACCCAGCTCTGCTCACAGAGCCAGCCCGCCCAGGTCCGGTTCGCCAGGTAGGCCCCGCGAACGCCGCCAGCAATTATGACTCCCTACTATCACAGAGCACCCTAGCGAAGAGGTAGATTTAGACCATGCCCAGTCAACCCATGCCCACACAGCTGATACATACTCAGCTCATACAATTTCAGCTGATACCCAATCAGCTCACTCACCTTCTGTGCCCACTGGCACACCCATTTTGTTGCCAACCGTCTCACTAAGAGTCGCGGACGTACATGGCCATCTTCACACAGCCAGAGCTTTATTGGACTGTGGCAGTATGCTGACGTTAATAACGTCACGCATGGCACGACTTTTGAACCTGCCATCAAAACCCACTTCTTTAAAAATTACAGGAGTTGGGAATCAGCACAAACATGAGTCAAAGGCGGCAATAACAATAGTATGCCGACCCACTCACACTGATACTCCTACAATTACTGCCACAGCTCACATTTTAAAAAACGTCACTGGCTACCTTCCCTTAGAGAAGGTACCAAACATTTCCCACGTACTAGGCCAGCCACCCGTGCCATTGGCTGACCAGCTTTACCACACACCAGCCCTGATCGACCTCTTATTGGGGTCGGACGTTCTTGGCCAGGTGTTGGACGGGACTAAGGTCTCGTTGGGCCCGGGCAAGCCCATAGCCTTCGGCACGATTTTCGACTTCGCGTTGATAGGACCCATTGAGGACTTGTATGCGCAGCCGGCGCAGCAGGTTAACTCAGCTCACGTCGTCAGCTCACAACCAGACTCAGCTGAATCAGCCCAGGACATACGTCAGAGTCTGGACAGGTTCTGGGAGTCTGAGGAGCCCCTCCCTCAATCTCACACTCATAATGATCCCCTGGAAGAACAATGCGAGGAAATCTTCCGCTCTACCACTACACGCGATCCCTCAGGCAGATATACGGTCGCTCTGCCCTTTCTAAAGGACGCTCCTCAACTAGGTAAAACTCACCCTATCGCATTACGCAGATTCCTCAATATTGAGAAGAAGCTAATGGCGAACCCGTCTCTGCGTTCTAAATACGTCGAATTTATGGCCGAATACATCGACTTAGGGCACATGGCTCCCTGTCACCCAAATACATTCGCCCATAAACCTCACATCTACATCCCTCACCATGGCGTATTTAAGTCAGGGTCGGACAAGCTGCGCATTGTTTTTGATGGTAGCTGCAAAAGCTCCAATGGTGTCAGCATAAATGAATGCCTACACACAGGCCCCGCCCTTCAACAGGACATTGTGGACATCATCATGTCCTTCAGAACGCATCCAGTCGTTTTCAGCACTGACATCCAGAGGATGTTCAGAAATGTGCTGGTTGCCCCAGACCAGAGACGGTATCAGCTGATACTATGGCGGTCCTCACCAGATCACCCTCTGCTCACCTACGCCCTCAATACAGTCACCTACGGCTTAAGATCAAGCCCATACCATGCAATCCGCACTCTGCTTCAGCTGGCTGATGATGAAGGCCATCGCTACCCTGGAGCCGCTCAGGTGCTTCGCAAGTCTATCTTCGTTGATGACATCTTGTGTGGTCATGACACAGTTGAATCCGCCCAAGCACTTCAGGACGAGTTGATAAGTCTGCTAGATCTAGGCGGCTTTCAGCTCAGTAAGTGGACATCTAACTCGCCTAAGCTGCTCGAGAGATTTCCCGACAACCAATGCGACATGCCAAAGGACTTCGACATGAACCCAGAGTCCACGTCCATTAAGGTCCTGGGTATCCAGTGGAGCCCTCAGTCAGACGAGTTCACCTACCGCATCTCTCTGCCCCCCATCACACATGTCACAAAGCGGTCTATTTTAAGCACCGTAGCCTCACTTTATGACCCAAACGGCTGGGTTTCTCCCGTTATCTTCCGCGCAAAGCTGCTGCTTCAGCAATTGTGGCTACTGAAGCTGGAATGGGATGAGCCCACTCCCTCTGAAGTACAAACGGAGTGGCACCACATCTCAGAGGATCTGCCGCTGTTGTCTAGCATTCGCCTCCCTCGGCACATTTGTGCAAGCAAAGGCTCAGCTGCATACTCGCTTCACGGGTTTGCAGATGCCTCTGAAGCCGGGTTTGCCGCCGTTGTTTACCTCCATGAGCTCGATGCCTCCGGAGATACTTTAGTACACTTGATTGTAGCCAAGTCGCGAGTCGCACCAATCAAGAATCGCCTCACAATCCCCAAGTTAGAGTTGTCGGCCGCCACCCTACTCTCCCAGCTCATGATCCGTGTGTCGGTTCAGTTATCGGCCCATATCAGTATACAACAACACATATGTTGGTCAGACAGTACGATAGTCCTGGCCTGGCTCAATACACCGCCTCACCGTCTTCAACCCTTTGAAGCCAACAGGGTAGTCAAAATCAGCTCAGGCTCACCAGAATGTACCTGGCGACACGTACCCTCCGAGCTCAACCCGGCAGATTGCGCAAGCAGAGGGATGTCTGCGCAATCCCTGTCAGCCCACGACCTATGGTGGTCTCCCACGTGGCTTGGACAGCCTTCTGAGTCTTGGCCTGCGATGCCCTTAGCTCTGGGCCATCACGCCCTGCCCGGCCTTAAGCCCAAACACGTCCCGTCACTGGTCACAGTGCCCGGTCTTGACTTTGACCTGCTCACTCGGTTCAGTTCACTAGACAAGCTCGTCGGAGTGACAGCTTGTCTAAAACGCTTTCTGCACAACTGCAGACACCACCCAGATTCGCGACGCTCAGGCCCCTTGTACGTCAGTGAACGAAGAGAGGCCCTACTTTACTGGGTGCGCAGTGTCCAGCACAATGAGTTTGCGGAGGACATCCACCGCCTTCAAACTGGCAAAATCTGCTCCGTCAGACTCCAGCGGCTGTCACCTCTCATTAAAGATGAGCTCCTTAGAGTTGGTGGACGACTGTCCCATGCGTCTATCCGATATGACGCGCAGCATCCGCTCATACTTCCCAGCTCTAGCCCACTTGTAGACCTTATCATTGACCACTACCACAAAATACACTGCCATCCTGGCGCTGACACTTTACACGCTATCCTACGCCAACAATTTTGGATATTGTCCGCGCGCCGCATTATTAGACACCGAGTTTTTAAATGCATTAGATGCTTTCGATGCCGGGCCCAGCCGCAAGCGCCCTTCATGGCCGACCTGCCAGCCGATAGAGTTACGCCTCAGCCAGTATTTAGTCAAGTCACGACCGATTTTGCCGGACCATTCCTCGTTAAATCTAGTACCCTACGTAATGTTAAACTCTTAAATGCGTACTTTTGTATATTCGTGTGCCTCTCAACTAAGGCGGTTCATTTGGAACCGGTCTCGGACCTCAGCACGGAAGCGTTCCTCGCGGCATTACAGCGTTTTATAGCACGCCGCGGTGCCCCGGTTCTCATCCGCTCGGACTGCGGTACAAATTATGTAGGCGCTAAAAATCAGCTCATCGAAGTACAAAACTTTCTTGCCTTAAACAATGACACGATTGCGCACAAGCTCGCTGGTCAGCACATTACTTGGTTGTTGAACGTCCCTAAGGGACCATGGTTCGGTGCGTTACATGAGATCAACGTAAAATCAACAAAGCAACTTTTATATCGCGTAATTGGCGAACAACACCTCACATTCGAGGAATTCTCCACACTTTTAGCTCGAATTGAAGCGGTCCTCAACTTAAGACCTCTCTGCCCACTTTCATCTGATCCTTCAGACTTTGAGCCGCTCACAGCCGGACATTTCCTTATAGGCCGCCCACTAACGGCCCTTCCCGAACTATCCGTGGAAGATAGGCCGATCTCCACACGTAGGCGATTCCAGATGGTACAGGCCCTTTCCCATCGCTTCTGGACGCTGTGGACCCAGTCCTACCTGCATACCCTTCAAACCCGCTCCAAATGGTTGTCCCCATCCTCCCCTCCCCGAGTTGGCGAGCTCGTCCTCATCAAGGAGGACAACCTGCCTGCCCTTCAATGGAGACTGGGGCGCATTACTCGCACCCTGCCTGGGAAGGATGGCGTCGTGCGGGTGGTGGACCTGGACACCGCCAATGGACACCTCCGGAGGCCTGTGTTCAAGATTGCCAGGCTCCCTCTGGATGAGCCCACCCTGGGCCCCGGGAAGATGTTTGCGCCACAGCGCAACGAATAACAACCGTCTCTGCGCCGGCAGAATTAGAGTGCATATTGGAATGCACTCCCCCCTTCGCACGGACAGTTGTCGCCGGACGGCGCCCGCGCAAAGCAGTGGCCTTTGCGATCTCAAGACGAAATCACGCGTCGCGCGCCCTTGAACTCAGCCTTCGAAATAAAGCAATACCACTAATAGCATATGTGTAAAGTTACGCCTAACGCCTAAAGAACTGCCCTAGTGAATAGTTTCGTGTAGTGACTGTGCGCCAGGAAACCCAACCTACCTCGCCGCCCGTGGTCAGCTCGCCCCCCGGTTCCTGTGACTCATCATCCCTGTAAGTACTTTATTCCCTTATACCTCCTGCCTAACCCTTATTTCGCCGCTGTTACTGCGAACGCCTTTCGCCGTAACAGGCTTGATACTTTATAAATAATCGCTTTGGTCAAATAGGTGACCTAGCGATGTAACTATATAAGTAGTTATTAAAAAACGTATTAAAATTAAATTGCTAGCGACGACAAAAACAACGTCTGTGTCGTATCGCTTGCTCTCAGGCGTATGCTGACCATGACGCCGCGCCGCCGGCGGCGTGAGCTCCGTTGCTCGCGCGCAAGTTATTTTAACTTACCTACATCAGATATAAAAATACAAAAGGCATTTCAGGGTACCGTGCGCGCAACGATTAAACCATATGAAATAGAAAATACGTTCGTTTTGCAGTTATTAAAACTATTAAGACTTTATTTCTTTGTAGTTATTAGATAAGTAATTTAGTTAAAAATAACATTTAGAGTTAAGTTAATTAGAATAAGATAATTTATGTTTGTTTATTTATAAATTAAAATTCATGTAAGGTTTTAATAGCTATACGTTTATAACGTTACAGCAGCAAAAATAAAATTAAAGAAACACAAGAGGATCATTGGTTATTAGACCGGATCCATTTAAAATTATAGGGGAGGTCTTTTGCGACTATTTTGACCCTATATAATTTAATCCAAAAGTCAACCATTTTCGTGATAATTGAATTTTATGGATTTAAAAAAAAAAAAATTTATTCGTTTAAAAATTAATATACAAAACAAATGCTCCGATTTTAATTTTGTTTACAGTTTAATAGATTTTACATTCCGGTTATTAATAACAAATTATAAAATCATAATAATTCGAATCGATACCGAAAATACAGGCCGTACTGTTAAAAATAAATAAGGATTTTTGGAAAACTTTTCTCAAAAAATAATGCTAGTTAATTTAGTCTGCAAATTATTGATTGCTTTGTTTAGTCTACTTTTAAGATACTTACTTTAAATTTTTTTTATGATGTTTATGCATGCCGTGGCATCCTTTAATTGGAGCAACATCAGTGTAACAGACATAAAGTTTGTAATGTAAGAACGTGTTGGTGTATGCTTTGTTGGATGTCCTTTTTAAATAAATAAAATAAATTGATAAAACATCTACACATTTCTAGCTATTCAACGAGGTATAAAACACTAATCTATGTTACATAATTGAAGAATAAATGTGATAAAACGAGAACTAGGCAGTAAAATCTCAAACTGAGAGTATGTATTTAATTACGGAAAATAAAACAAAACAAATTCGCGATTCCCATCGCCGCTCTATGCTGTTGGATGTATGTGCAGATTGTGCAGTCTTTAGTCCGTTAGTCGCCTTTTACGACACCGAAGAGAAGAGAGGGGTTGGTTATATTATTTTGATGAGCCCATCGCCGCTCTATGCTGTTGGATGTAAGTGCAGTCTTTAGGCCGTTAGTCGCCTTTTACGACACCGAAGAGAAGAGAGGGGTTGGTTGTATTATAACGATGAGCCCATCGCCGCTCTATGCTGTTGGATGTATGTGCAGTCTTTAGTCCGTTACTCGCCTTTTACGACACCCAAAGAAAGAAAGGGGTTGGTAGTATTATAACGATGAGCCCATCGCCGCTCTATGCTGTTGGATGTATGTGCAGTCTTTAGTCCGTTACTCGCCTTTTACGACACCCAAAGAAAGAAAGGTGTTGGTAGTATTATTGTGATTAGCCCATCGCCGCGTGAGTTAGAGCTAGATGGCGCATTTATTCTTAAGAGAAAAAATCACATTTTTGGATTTTTTACCTGAGTCCTTTGTTACCGCATTTTTTCATCAAATGTGTTACCAAGAGTAGTTCTTTTTAGCTCGTTGGAGAGCTAGAAATGTGTGAATGTTTTAACAATACTTTTCAGACTAAATTAACTTGTATTTTTTTGAGAAAACATACATTTTATTAGACCGTTTTCCAAAAATCCTTGTTTATTTTTAATACAACGGCCTGGGTTTTATGTTTGGATCTGAATTATTATGATTTTATACTATTTTATTAAACACGGGAATGTATAATCTATAAAACCGTAAATAAAATTAAGATTGGAGCATTCGTTTATTTTAAATTATGTTTTGAACGAATAAAATTGGTTTTCCTAAAAAAGCTTTAAAATCCAATTATCACGAAAATGGTTGACTTTTGGATAAAATGATATAGGATCAAAATGGTCGCAAAATGGTCGCAAAAGACCTCCCCTATGACCTCTGAAATGGATCCGGTCTAATAACCAATAATCCTTATATATACGACGACTTCCTTGGTCGAGTGGTTTGCACACCGGTTTTCATGGTGTCGCCATCTCTGAGGTCCCCGGTCAGGTCAATTTAGAAATTATTGTTTTTCATAACTGTCTCAGGTCTGGATGTTTTCTATGTATAAAAAGTATGTATTTAAGTATTTCAAGTATGTTTATCCGTTGTCTAGTAACAATTTAACGAGTTGTTTCATAACGAGGCTTCTCTTGGGCTAGGTAATTGGTGTGAGTGTAGGAAAGTTTATTTATTTACAATATAATTAAAGTCCAGAAAAAAAACAACGAGTTGAAATTTTAAAAATATTAAGATTTTGCAAATTAATAATGTTGAAAAGGGTTTTAAAATGAATAGTGATGAATAAAATACTACAAACTTACTGCGTGTGTACCTTCAAGGGACACACAGTGCACAATCACATAATAAAAACTAAAATTCACTGACGCCCACTTTTGACTGTTAAAAAAAATAAATTAGTTAACAAATATAGAACGACACAGAGCGAGCAATCCTGAGCGAGCTGGGCGCAACTGAAGCGGCGAAACCGGTACCCGCCGCACTCTAAGTACAGCCACTGTGTGGTCCGGTGTAATACAGCTAAATTTGAACCTGGATCACTTACCGAGTAAAATTGTATTTGCAAAACCGATTGACAATTTTAATAAGAGAATTTACAACCAAGTAGGTAGGTACCAACATTGTTATTGAATGTTGTACTGAAATGGTAAAAATAAGTTATTATTAAATTAACTGGGAATGGTATTTTGTCCACGGGATCATATGAGACCTCGCGTCGCTTCAATTACACATCCTAGATAGAAAATCTTACTAAGGAAGAAATAGCAAACATTCAACCTGAAGGTAACATGACTTTAACCCTGCAGTGGTCGCGCGAATTACATATGTAATCCAGGGTGGTAAAAACTGAATATTTCGCAGACAGTTAAAATTTGTTAGCTCAGACTCCATGTACTTTAAGCTCGATAGTCTCCGCCCCCGCTAAGTTGCGCTCGCGCATTGGCGACGGGTGGTTGCTTCAGAAGATGTGAAATCGCGCTGTCTACATACGTAATCCGCGCGACCTCGAGTATCTACTTGAGTATTTTTTTAAAACTAATTTTTACATGTGAAGGTAGTTGTATTATTTGTAGTGCATAATATTGATTGTAATGTTACGTATTGATATTATATCGAGTAAGAGTATTGAATACTAGAAGTAATTTTTATTGTGGTTGTAGAAATTGTAGTGAAAAAATCATTGTAGTAAAAATACATGTAGAAAAAAAATGGAGACGTAATAAGAGCACCCGAAGATGCTGCAATATATGCAGCAAACACATTTGCCCGGACTATTCTAGAAATGTGTGCAATTCATGTTTAGAAAATGATTAATAAATATAAGTAATACTTACTCATTTTTTATCTCATATTATCTAAAGTGATTACTTATTTAAAGACAGTTTTTAAGAAGTTTATGTTTTTTTTGATTTTTAGAAGAATTATGTTGATTTTGAGTTTCTATTCAGTTCATATTGAGAAGTAGATAAGTTCTCTCGAAATTTTAATAAAGAAAATGATTAAAATAATTAAAAAACCTGAAACTAAAACGGACTACATATGTAATCCGTGCTACGTTAGTCGTGTGACTTTTGGGGGCGCGACCACTGTAGGGTTAAAAGAAATATATTAATATAGGCTATACGTTAAACACTAACAATATATGCAAACACAACACACTTTAAATACTAGTAATATCTGTAAATACACAGCAAAGGTAGCGAAATCAATTCAGTTGGAAGATATGATAGACAACTCACCGAGATCTCGGGTTAACTTATTTAACTAATTACTTGAGCCGCGTGACGACAGTTAGTGTGTTGTAAGGTAAGGCTGGAGCAGCAAAGAGAGCCTTCTAAGGGGGAATCCGCCTTTTATATTAGCTCAAGATAGTCAGAAAAAATACTCCAACTGTTATTTCAAATCGTCCAAAGTCACACTGTATTATTTCATGCTCAAGCAGAGAAAAAAACTAGTGACCCGACCACAAGGAACACAGAGCAATTTACACTGGCAGCAGAATCTAGCCTACACAGCCTACACATTCACCGAGTGCCACAAAATTATAAGTGGTGACACAGAAAAATCCATGATGTTTTTTCAATATGTCTCATCGCAAAACACTGTTTAATTAAAATAATTTAGAAATTAGAATTAGAAAATTAATCATTGAAAACCACTTCAACCCGGCTGGAACACGCTTTCACCGTCCCAACCTCGGACCAAATATTTGGTCTGAGGTCCCAACGATATTGCCGTCAAAATATGAAGGGCAAGTACAATCTCTGGTGCGTCTTTGGCAATTGTCAAAAAGCAATGTTTACTTGCAGGTAAATTAGATGTGTATTTATCTAAATTAATCTTATTTGCCCAGCAGTGGGACGTTTATAGTAAGATCAATTGATTTGATATGATATTATGGAATGAAACAGCAACGTAAGTACTCGAACAGCTAATTGTTGACCAATCATTGTACGTTTTAAGTTCGTTTATAGCACAACAGCACACTTCAGGATTTGTGGTTAGACAGAAGTGTTACAGAACAATAATTAATGTTTTCTGCGAAGCGGTGTAAGGAGTGCAACGGCGAACACAATACGTTGCTTCACGATGCATGTGTACGCGCACTGGTGTCCAATTCGGGCAGCTTAGGCGGGCCGCCACTTCAGTCGATGCCGCTACCGACTTATAATTCTGCGAAATCGCACGCCGACAATAAGCCACACAATATAAATTATGTCGCAAGTAATAACGAGGAAATATTATATATATCTACGAGGATATATACACGTAGTCATTCATTAATGAACATTCATTCACTTAAGCGACATTTCCAAGTGGGGTGATGGAGGACGTCATCACGTCCGATACTTCTTCTCTTACCAGGGAAGAGCAGTATTGCGAGAAGCTCTATGCAAAAACCACGAGACGGCTAGAAAGCGGTAAATACGAGGTAGCATTACCTATGAAGTTCAACTTTGAACAAGAGATAGGGTTGTCAAAATCAAGAGCAGTGGCACAATTTCGGCAACTAGCGCAAAAGCTTTGTAAAAATGAAAATATAGCTAAACCATATCGCGACTTCATAGCTGAGTACGAACGACTAGGTCATATGCGCAAAGTCGACACTATCGTTGAACCATCATGCTCCTTTCCACATCACGCTGTTTGGAAACTAGATTCTGAGTACACAAAATGTAGAGTCGTATTTAATGCATCATTAAAAACAACATCAAATCACAGCCTGAATTATTTAATGGAGCGTGATCCAAATCTGCAGCAGAACCTACAAACATTAATTCTTAGCTGGAGGAGGAGTATAAATATGCTTTTAATGCCGACATAAAGAAGATGTTCAGAATGATTTTCATCAGAATAGCTGATCAGCAGTTACAAACGATCGTCTGGAGAGCATATCAAGAACAGGAACTTGAAGAATATCATCTGACCACGGTTTCCTTCGGTACAAAGGCATCTCCATTCCTTGCCATGCGTACCCTACGTCAGCTTGCCATCAACGACGAGGAAATATATCTACTTACCCCGAATATTCTCAAATACAAATTTTATATGGATGATCTCTTCTATAGAAGCAACTCGATACTCGAAGTTAAAAGCGTTCAAAATCAGCTGATCGCTATCTTAAAAGGTGCAGGCTGTAAGAAAGTGGTCTAGTAATCATCCACAACTATAAAGGCGGGTCTCCTGCGACTCTGTTTTGTGTTTTCTAACACCTAACATCAAACGTCTAACAAAATATGTTAAAGGCGGGTCTCCTGCGACACTGTTTTGTGTTTTCTAACACCTAATATCAAACATCTAACATATTTTGTTAGATGTTTGATGTTAGATGTTAGAAGGACTCTCTACAGATCAAATTAATGCAGCAGCAATCGACTTCTAGGACGCCGGCATTAGGTTTACGCTGGAATTCAACAACAGATACCTTTACTTTTAATGGCAAACATCATCACTGCGACAGCGAAAACATTCGTACAAAACGGCAGTTACTTTCACACATTTCAAAGGTATTTGACCCCATAGGCTGGCTATCACTTTTAACAATCAGATCAAAGTTATTATTTCAGAAAGCGTGGGCCGCCGGTGTATCATGGGACGAAGAGTTACCAACTGACATCCAAAACGAATGGCAAAAGTTACGCCCTGACCCGAACAGCATAGAAAACATTATCATTTCAAGGCATTTCGGCAAACAGATCAGTTGTTTGAATTGCATGGGTTTGCAGATGCCACAGATTAAACATTTGCATGTTGTGTTTACATCGTAACTATAAATAATAAGGGCGAGCACACATCAAGATTGAAAACAAAGTTGGCTCCGATCAATACTAAAATATTACATCCAAGGCTAGAATTGTGTAGTGCATTGTTGTTGGCCACGCTGATGAAGAAGGTTTTGGATTGTTTTTCACAAAAAAAAATACTTTTTTTTTGCGTGGTCTGATTCAATGGTCGCCCTTGGATGGATAAAAGGAGACATTGCAAAGTGGAAGCAATTTGTCGCTAATCGCGTACAACAAATCATTAATGTTTTACCACATTTCAGCATGCCGTCATGTTCGGTCAGAGGAGAATGCAGCAGACTGTTCAGCACGCGGGCTATCAAGCAATCAGCTCATCCATCATTCGTTGTGGTGGGAAGGTCCCAAATGGTTGACCACTTTCAATCCCACGGACATCCCAGATGTCAAATACCAACTGCCGACTTTGGAAGCAAAAAAGGCCAGTGTGTGCACAGCCTTATATCAAAAAGAAACAAAAATTATATCAGAGTTATTAGACAGATACAATTCAATTACTCGGGCGGCGAAAACAATAGCTTGGATATCGCGTTTCGTTGCGCTCGCTCGGGCTCAGCAGAATGCTGAATCGACATGTACCATTGTCTTCATCGGAAGTAAAAAATTCACTTTATACTATCATTAAACATATTCAAACAATTGATTTTAAAGACGACATAAATTTTTTTAAATTTAAATCCGTTTATGGATAAAGATAGCATACTGAAAGTCGGTGAAATCAGGGAAAAATCCCACAATTTGATCAAATCAAAGCCGTCTCACCGAGTTGATCATCAATCAGGCGCACGCTGCTACTCTTCACGGCGGTCCAAGATTAACGGTATCTTATATCAGAGATAAATATTGGGTACTTAGCGGTATGCGCACCGTTAAAAAGCAATTGCAAAGCTTGACGACCTCCTTGGTCGAGTGGTTTGTACACCGGTTTTCATGGAGTCGCCATCTCTGAGGTCCCGGGTTCGATCCCCGGTCGGGTCAATTTAGAAATTATTGTTTTTCTAAATTGTCTCGGGTCTGGGTGTTTTCTATGTATAATAAGTATTTTAAGTATGTTTATCCGTTGTCTAGTAACCATTTAACGAGTTTCTTCGAAGCTTCTCTTGGGCTAGATAATTGGTGTGAGTGTAGGAAAGTTTTATTTATTTATTTATTTATTTTTTTAATTGAGGAGATGTGTCACATGTCGCTGACTTAGCAATCAAAAACTTATCAAATCATGGCTGACCTGCCAGCACCTAGATTCACGCCTTCGCGACCCTTCACCCACTGTGGGGTGGATTTCACAGGCCATGTAGAGCTAAAGGCGAATTAGGGTCGCGGTATAAGAACAACAAAAGGTTATGTTTTCGTTTTCCTGTGCTTAACCACCAAGGCTATGCACCTGGAGTTAGTCTCCGACCTCAGCACAGCATCATTTCTAGGCGCGTTCAGGAGACTATGCGCCAGGCGTGGAACACCTAAAAAGATGTACAGTGTCGCGGTCACCGTCACTTTACCACTTTGCAGCGATTTTCATATGAAGTGCACCGACCGCCCGGGTACGTGCCCGTAACAAATAGACGACGCGGTGTGTAAAGAATTTTGACCTTTAGACTGGTAAAGCGACGGAGTCCGCCATTGAACAGTGACAACAGCACAATTTTTATTGGAGCAGCTAAACATCTCATAAAAAAATATCAACACGGATTTCATAAACAGTATCAGTGGCCTTGGCATTAATTGTCACTTCAACACGCCGGCGTGGCCCAGCGCTGGAGGTCCGTGCGAGTCAGCGATCCGCAGCATGAAGTATCACGTGCGTCGCGTTATTGGCACACAAAATTTAACGTATGAAGAATTTACAACCCTTCTTACGCAGATAGACGCTTGCCTCAACTCGAGACCGCTGTGTTCAGTAACTGAAAATGTAGAGGACCTCGATGTTTTGAGTCCCGGTCACTTTTTAGTCGGCGGTCCCTTCTTATCAAGTCCAGAATCAGAATCAAGCACCATACCCTTCCTTCCAATGCGATGGCAACTTGTCCAGACCATGACTAGAGGATTTTGGAAGAAATGGTCGCATGAGTATTTACAAACTCTGCAGACGCGAAGCAAGTGGCAAACCGTTAAAGCAGGCATCAAAATCAATGACGTCTTACTGATCAAAGACGAGAATCTGCCAGCAACAAGGTGTGGCCTAGCGTGGGTGGTCGATGTCCATTCTGGAAAGGACGGCCACGTCAACGTCGTCACATTAAAGACAAAATGTGGCATAATCAAACGTCCTATAACAAAACTGTGCTTACTTCCGGTACATGATCAGGAAGAAACAAAAGAGCAACCTCAGGCAAATAGCTATGAAAAGCAAGATACCAACAAACTATCAATGAGTGACGCCTCATCATCATCATCATCAACTCGTACCCCAAAAAACAAGTTCTCGGCATTTACCTTATTTCTATCATTATTTTGCCTATTTACACCAAGCTCGCAGCAACGAGTATCGTCATTATCTGTCATCAATGTAACAGATCTGCAAAACGACAATCAAGCACTACATTTTGATAAAATAACTAACCTTCAGCATATAAGAGATGAGCCGAAGCTCATAGTTTACTATAACATGTCTACCTGCTGACAAGGGCTAGCAGACATGGAGCACTTCACCACTCACCTTATGGAAGTTGAGGATCGGACCCCCAGTATAAAAGCATTCTTTATCAATTACAAGCATGAAATACCAGAAATTCAACATTATAACACATTACTGCAGCATAAATCACTAAACCGACAGAGAAGGGGTCTAATCAATGGCGTGGGTTACTTAGCGAACTCTTTTTTCGACGTTTAAGATGAAAGATTCGCCGAAAAGTACGATAAAAACATCATCAAAATTACACAAAACTATCTAAAAAACTTAATCCGCACAAAAACAATAGTCCTTGAAACAGAATACAATGTACTTAAACGCAACGAGAGTAATATGAACAAGCAGTTTACATTTATTAAACAACGACTAAATAATATATCAATGGAGATATATCAAGTTACCTTTGATAATAAAAATGGTCTCTACATAACATCATCGGCACTGACGGCTAGCATAATTTTATCTAATTTAAGAAGAATTTCAGCAAAGACACCTTCGATCAACAGTATTGATGATCGAAGAAAGACACTGTGACAGACATAAGCCACGGCCGCATTGATACGCATCTGATTACACGAGAACAATTGAACGAACAAATAAATCTAATATCACGCTTCCTACAGGATGATTTAAGTTTGCCCGTAAGTGTCCCTATCTACCGACCTCAATAGATAGGGTATCGCAACTGGAACTACGGGTCCGGTTGTGTTTTCAGAGGTACTACGGGGTTCCGGTTCTAGCCCCCCGCTGGTCGTGCCTTTAACCAGGCGCCTCCGGCGGGATCCGGACATGGGTTGGACTCGTAGTGGCATGTGGTTAGCTGTAGAGCTTGGGAATGTTCGTTTGTCCTGGTATTGTGTGCCAGGACTTCCAAACTCGTGCACAGCGAGCGGGGCCTAGTAGCGGTCTCTGAGGGGCCAGAAGCGAAAAGTCCTGCGGGGAACGTGAGTTTCCCTTATAGTTGGCAGCTTTGTCCGGTGGTTTTCATTGGACATTGGTGTTGACATCTCCGGTACTAATCTGGATAACTAGTAGAGACGGCCTCCTAGATGCCGTAGGTCTCCGGTCCAGCCAGCCGCGTAGGACGTGGGAACTGGCTAGGCTCCCGGATGGGTTCCGAGAAGTGAGTGTGCTTACTACTCCGCTACCAAGGTGGACACTTGGGAGTCGACTTTAGAGTCGACGACCCTAGCAGTGGCAACTGCGAGTTGTGCCCTTCGTGCAACGAGAAGTGAGCGAGCTCGACAGCTCCGGCTACCTATCTGGACAATAGGCAGTGAACTACACGTGTTCACGGGGATACTCTCCCGAGACACTAGTCTTATGAGTACCGAATGAAGAGCGCGCTGCGGCGGGCACTAATTTGGCGTCAAGACCTAACGTTGGTGGTCTCCTGCGCGAGTGTCTACTGGCGCAGGGACGTCTGGCACTTCTTGCATAACCTAACGGTTGGTCTCGAGGTGCCAGTACAAATAAACTTAGTGAATTAAGGAGAGGGGATGCCCGTAAGTGTAAATGCGATAAGAGACGTATACAAATTATTGAGTGGATATGCCAGAGTTGTCAATAATTTTTTAATAATAGAAATAAAAATTCCCTTAATAAACATTGACAGTATTCCTCAGGAAAGAACGACTAATTTATCATTTAAAATAATGTCGCAATTACCTTACATATAATATGAAAAAGGATGTGGTCATTTTACTCTCAGAAAATGACGTCAGATCATGCATTCCAGTTTCAACGCAGGGTTTATTACTATGCTCTTTTGATAAATTAGTATACTACCTTACTCCAAAACAATCTTTCTGCAAAATTAATCTGATTGACAATGATATCACAAGTGAAACGTCCGATATATCATCGCTTCTTACCTGCCGCGGACAATGGATCAAATTACATCATCAGAATTCCTAGCTGTTTTCCTGCTGCAACGAATATACAATTCGTATCTTATGCACATCTTCGGAAATGACAGTAAACGGAATCATAAGTATATGCCAAGGTACCTTAAGGGGTAATTCTTTCTCGATTTACGTTCATAATAAATTTCATAATATAATCTGCATCAATGAGAAGATAAGCGTTCCAGTAATATCCGTATTAAATAAATAGCTCAACACATCTATTTAGCTCGACTATCCGATATAGAAAGCAATCATCATCAATATAAACAGATCAAGGACGAGTTGGAAACACTAAAGAAATCACAGTCAGGACAGTTTACCATACATGATGTACACCACTATACAATTTCGTACGTCATCATCTTGGTCGTCGCGAGTACCTTTGCATAATATGCAAAGAGGATGAGGAGGATGAGGAGCAGATATACAGCGCGCGCAGACCTCAGCAGCAGCCGGAGCAGCGCGCGGGAGGGCCCCGCCCCCCGCCCCGCCCGCAGAGCTGGTGTCAGAGATAAGATAGTGTAGCGACGAATACGGCATGTGCACGTAGCGCGCTAAGTGCTAATCAGGGGACCATTGTTGTCCCGGCCAGTGCGCGAATCCAATAATAAGAAATGGACAAACAATTTTTAGGTTTATTTACAATTTACAGATTTTAAACTTTTAATATTTTTTCTATCATTTAATTTACATAAGTTAATTGTTAAAACTTGTATCACTTTGTATTTTACATTTTTTTCCTTTTTTTCTTTCTTGATGGCCAAGATGTACAAGCCATCGTACAGTTATGTAAAAAATCATCGCTAGCAGTGTGTATTAATATCTGCAAGTAGTGTAGCGGCACCTTTACATGTCAACATCGCCGGGACTTAGTTTTGTTAATTTAGCATTTTTATATTCACAGGTGTCGTAAAAAGCGGCTAACGGACTCAAGACTGATCCAACAGTATAGAGCGATGGGCCACCCTAACCATAATCATGCTCAAAATTAAATCAGTGTACGAGCAGCACTCAATCAGAGCGGTTTGATTTCATCATCCCCGAAACCCTCTCAGCATATCAACCCCAAAGTGTGGATGTGCTAGTTACCATGTTGTTGAACGAAGAACAGCGCGCAGCGGTGCTGGCGCTGGAGCTTGAAGCTGCGCTCGTTGCTCGCGCTGAGACTCGAAGCTGTGCTGGGTGCCCTTGCTGTTGCACAAAATTTACTTTTAAACAACCACTTTTTAACCGACTTAAGGAGGAGGTTCTCAATTCGGTTCTATGTTTTTTTATGTTTGTTACCTCAGAACTCAGTCATTTATACACCGATTTAGAAAATTCTCTTTTATTTGAAAGGATATACTTCCAGATTGGTCCCATTTTTATCAAAATCCAGTTCCGATGATGGAATCCTCAGGAGTTGAGGGAACTCCTAAAATATTGTAGGCATACCTATAGCGATTTTGGTATTTTCAGCAATAAGTCAAGCATTTGCATTCAGAAAGTATCATTTGATGAAGTAGAACTGATGGAGAAGACCACAGAATGTCATTGGAACTCCTCAATGATAAGTATTTCACGGGTGGCGATAAGATATCTCGATTAAGATAGTTAAGCGACTATGACGAATTAAAAGAAGGCAGGTACCGGAACTCAGTTCTGATGGTGGAATCCTTGAGGAATTAAGGGAACTCCTCAAATATTTATACCTATAGCGATTTTGGTATTTTCAGCCATAGGTCAAATGTGATCAACTCCGGCAATAAATCCTTCCTAACTAATATTGTAAATGCGAAAGCGTGTTTGTTTGTTTGTCCGTCTCTCACTTGCGCATCGACCTGATTTTGCACATAGATAGCTGAAGAACAATAGTGACATAGGCCACTTTTTATCACTCCTTCCGAAACATTTCTATTAGGATTTAAAAATAAACTATTCACACTATTAATTCTGTCACTTCTTATCTAAATTCTTCTTAACATCTTTATGCCGATGACTTACAAAGGGGATTGCCCATCAGCCATACAAAAAAATGCATGAGATAGACAAAAATGAATTCTATGCCATATTGTACTTTAAATAGAAAGTTATCCATTACAATTTGAATATTTGTCTAAAAACTCGGGAGAAGTCTGATTTAAGCCTTTTTGCTAAAAGATAGGTAATGTCCACTGACGTAAAAAAGAAGGACCCTATATTGACTAGTCGTCAAGAAAACACGATTTAATTATATTGCACACACTGTCTTCCACCAGCAGGGTGGAGGAGGTATCAGCACAACATGAGTAAAAACAGGGCAAAATAAACAAAAATTAAATAAGACATCCCTTTAATCTTCAAAAACTAATAACAAGTCATCGAGAAACTGTGCAGGGGGAAAAATATAGGATTGGTACCTGGCCCAAGCTAGGTACCATATTATTGACATAATGTGGGCGCATTCCTTTAAAAATAGCCAGGATCGTCGTAAATAATATTAAATAGCAGTCCGTAATTTCAAGTCGCAAACGATAGACAATGAATTGAGTGAACGAATGACAAAATGAAACGTCAATTGTCATACTATGGCAATGCCAAATTGTCAGTGCACTCACGGCAGGACATGTGATTTAACCAGACATAACAGCTTTTCTTTTGACCCCTTTAAAACTAATTGGATTTTATTAAAATAATGGGATGCTAAATGATCAGACTTGTTAAAGCACGCTGAATCAAAAGAAGTGATTAAAATACTGTCTTTTGTGATTGTTAGATTGGCCTTTGCCGAATAATATCGCCAGGAGCATCTAGGAAGTCATGTGAGATGTGACATGTCAACTAAGAACTTTAAGATTATTACTCAGTGAATCAAAATAAATCCAATTGAACTCGAAATAATTTTCCCTAGTTAAACAGACTTGAGAATATTTTGATAATTCATATTTAATTTTAAATGGAATTTAGATATATATGTAGTTTCTGTCTATTTCAGGTAGTTTTTGGGCGTTCCCCTTTACTCTCAGGCCTGGGCTGAGAACCTCTCAGAAGCGATTCAGCAGATCAATGGTGACTTGGTTATGATCTACGACTGGAGCAAGTGAAAAACGTCCCTCTAGTTTGCCTAACGGTGAACCCTAGTAATTCGCAAGTCATCATCGTTACTTACTTAACTTGCCGTCTGTTTTGGATGTTGATTTCCTACTTTGTGATAGGCGTTTCTCGTTTTCTTCGCTTGTCGCATTTAAACGGCGCTGTCTCATACAAGCAGCGCGTTTTGTAGGTTTACCAATATTCGCTTTCGATAAATAGATCAGAACGATTCACTAAAAAGCGAGAAATAAACAAAACTTTTAACAAAAAAAAGGAGGCCTTTGGGAATGGGACAATATGGGCTAATATAATAATAATATAGTATGTCTTTTAATGTTTATGTTTACCTTGGCTGGGCACCGACACAAAAAATATTTTTTAATATTATAAGATTGAGTAAAATAAAGGTTAATATTGCAAGTAAATTGAACAAACTAAACAACGCAATTATTTTTTACGTTTTAGTGCAATTATTTCAGTAAAATTTTTTGGAGTCGGTTTTTTTTTGTTAAAATGTTTGTTTTACAATAGTAAAATTGCTTTTGCAAATGCTGTTTTTTCATTTATTAAGATTACTTATTTTCTAATTTATTTGTTTATTTATTGTTTTAGAATAGCTAACAGCGTATAAAAACTAATAAACAATAAATATAAAGTAAGATTCCTTCACTTTATTCGAGTAACATTTTGATTAAAGTTATTTATTTATTAATATATTAGGAAGCAAAACAGCTAATATACATAATAAAAACTTAAAATAACATCAAACAGCCAGTTATAGGTCCTTACAAGTAGCAACAAAGTAACTTAATTAGTTTACATTACAAGCGCTCAAGCACAAACTCATAGTAAATACAATAAAAACATGAAATAAAGAACTGCTTGCTCAAAAGCCTCCTTGCATTTGCATACCCAAAAGGTCGATATTAACCTCCTTGGACACATTGAAATTCTAGCCGCACCCTAGTTAATGTGTTTTGCTTGAAATTTAACGTGGCACCGGGAAAATACAAAAGTGGATGGAATCTGCACGACTTTTGGGGGAGCTCTTAGGGCAATGTGGGAGACAAGCTCAGGGCAGTCGACAGCCCCAGAAGCAAATTTTAACAAAAATACCTGGCCAATACCAATAAAAAACCTGCGACGCGTACTCCAGGTAGCAGCGGACAAATGTACAGTACAAGATCTTAAAGGTTTTAACTTGATAAAAGTCTTGGGCACTACGCATCTCAAAGCCCAGAGCCCTCGAAGCCTTAGACACTATATTATCGATAACATATCGATCAAATAATAGCTTATCGTCATGACAAACACCAAGATTCCGCATTTGATTGACCCGCTGAAGAGCAACCTCATTGAGCGTATAGTCATACAGAACCAAGTTACGCCTCCGAGTATTTAAACATTGGTTACGTAAGCAATAATCCTGCAACGTACGAGATCCTCCTGTAGTAAACCCGCATCATTCGCATATTTGACGGTAGAGATTATGTTCATGTCATCAGCAAAACATATATCAACCGCGACGACCTAAGGCAGTGTTCGATGTCGTTCACAAAAATAGTGAATAAACGAGGTCCAAATAAGGATCCTTGCGGAACACCACTAGGAATTAATACCCACCCGAACATGTAATTATTAACAACCACTGCCTGCGTACGATTGTCAATGTACGACGAGAACCATCTAAATAAGTCCCTACTAATGCCAATCCTCAAAAGCTTGGATATAAGCAAGCTATGTTGGATTCTGTCAAAGGCCTTGCTGTAATCAGTATAGATGACGTCCACTTGAGAGCCACTGTCCATAGCTTCAGTGAGTAAGATATTGAATACAACAAGATTAGTTACAGTAGAACGGCCTGTCAGAAATCCATGTTGTGTCTGGCTAAAATAATGTTGAATTGCTCGATATATCTGTTTATAAACAATCTTCTCCAACACTTTAGAGATAATGCAGAGCTTAGATATTGGACGGTAATTGACAATATCAGTCTTGGAGCTCTTTTTATGCACTGAAGTGATGTAGGCACGCTTCCATATAGGTGTTCGGCACGGTTCCACCGCCTAATGACTTTCTAAACAATAGTGAGACGGGAATGGCTAAGGACTTGGCGCACCGTATAAGGAATCGGGGGGGAAGTGAGTCAAAACCGTTAGACTTAGAGGGGTCCAGAGACGAGAGAAGTTTGGTGATTTCATCAGCACAAACAGAGATAGTGGAAATATCAGAGCCAATTGTAGCATAGTTCACTAGATCTAGGCAAGGAGTTAATTGGCAATTGGAAGCGCTTAATTTTTTTTAGCAAAAGTAGTCCAAGAAAGCGTTGCATTCAGTAACACCAGTGTTGACAACTAGGTCACCGCATTTAGGACTACTTGGCATAGCGTTGGACTTAGGTTTACCCCTTATAAATGACCAGAAGGTTTTGGGGTTGTCCTTAACAGATCTTTCAATAGAGTCAATGTAATTACGATAACAGGTCTTCTCCAAACTTCTCACTCGATCATGTAATAACTTATTAATTAATTTATTTGGAAGACCAACAGCTAATATACATAATTATAACTTAAAATAACACCAAACAGCCAATTATAGGTCCTCACAAGTAGCAACATATGTCATCAGAACGGTTACCGTAAGTCTTAAGTTTTCTCAAGTACTTATACTTCTCTTTAATTACCTTCCTCAGAGCAGAAGAGGAACTGGAAATCGGCTATTATTAATCACCTTAGATGGTATGTAATTGTCACAATAATGAAAGATTACTATAAAAATACTCGTATTCAACCGCATCTTCAAGGGATTTAGATGAGAATTCTTCAAGCCAATCAATTTCAAAGATCTCTTTGTTAATGGAGTCATAGTCGCCCTTATTAAAAAGATACTTGATCGAGAGGCCCTATCCAAAGGCACAAAGTTCGCAAAACGTAAGTCAATGAACAGTGCATCACGATGAGGGAAGTCGGTACAAGTGAGTCATCACTACAGTCAGAGACAGAGATGATTATGGTTCTCTCTTTTATTTATTTATTGATAGGAAAACCAACAGCTATGTTACAATATAGAAACTTATAGATAAAATCAGAAAGCCAATTACAGGTTCACACAGATAAAAATGGAGCAGCTTAAACTGTGATACAATCTCGCAAGAAACTCAGTCAAATAGGTACAGAATTATTAAATTATCTACTGCTCATCAATGTAACCCTTAAAAAAACAACTGGCTCATGAGACGTCTTATCGATGCAACACTGGTATTAAAAAGGTCAACTTTTGTAGTACAAGTTCTTAATATTACTAATGACTGTTTTTTTTACTTTTCATATAGCTGTCCTCGATACTGTGCTCTGTGCTCGTGCTGTTGCTCGAGGCATAGCGCGCAGCAGTGCTGGCGCTGTTTTCAAAGCTGTGCTCAGTGCTCGCGCTGGTGCTCGAAGCTGTGCTCGGTGCTCACGCTGGTGCTAGAAGCTATGCTCGGGTCCCAATGCTGTGGCAAAAAAATTTATTTGAAACAACCACTGTTTACAATAATGAAATTGCTTATCAAATGATTTTTTTATTTTATTATATTCTTTATTGCACAGAAACACAGTAACAAAAGTCACAAGAGACATTGTATGCAAAGGTGGACTTGTGTCTAAAAGAGATCTCTTCCAGTCAACGCCTCAGAGAGTGTGCGAGAAAAATGTTATAAGGTTGACACAAAGTGCCTACCAGAACATCACAAAAATATATAATACTGAAATGAAACAACAGTGTAATAATAAAACAAGAGTTAACGAAGACGAACGAGTTTTCTTCGAGTTATTGTATTTGTGGTGGAACACTTCCAAATCTTCTGTCTTCCATATGGTGATAATTGAGCAGGTTGACTCTGACCTCTCAAAATAGTCAATAGCATAAAGTATTGACATTTTTGAGGGGACCAAAGGCACCCTGCCCCGTAGTGTCCTGCAGTTAGCCCCCTCCACCACACTGCTCCGAAACACACACCGAATCTGTCTCTCTCTCTCTCTCTCCACTCTGCATTGAATTTTATTAGTGGTAGGGATCCCGCATAAAACCCAAATTCAGATTCAGATTCTTAATTTTATGGCCCTTTACATTTTTGATATTACTCTCGTATGTAAATTATTCATACGCAAACATTTTTAACAATGAATATAATAATTGAAGTTAGTCATTGGTTTGACCAATAACTGTGTTGCGGTGTTTTGGGTATCTTATATCATCAATAGTGTCATATTATTTAAAGGTTTCCGCTTACATAACTTTATACTCGTGATTGATGTTTCAAAGTTAATTAATGTAGGTGATTGTAAATACTTCAACACGAACCTTTTTGAAAGATCAAATCATTATTGTGATTCTCTGAAAGCAAACAGTTTACATTAATTATAATCGTTTTTTTATTTTGCTCTCAAAGATCATCATATGTCAATCATCATCATCATCATCATCCAATACTTGTTCACTGCTGGAAATAGGCCTCTCCAAGAACACGCCACTGCGTCATATATGCAGGCATAAAATTTTTAAATAAAAACTCTAAGCGTATCCAAAACTTGGCCTCCAAAATTCGTCGTACATTGATGTGTGTCTGCTTCCAGGCTTACTTTAAAGTTTCCTTAGATCTCGCCGTGGTGTGGCGCACGCAGTGGTCTCAGTCGCAGCACGCAGTCACCTTAATCGCAGCACGCAGTTGTATTAACCACTCGCTCGCTTTCACCCAGACGGGCCCCAGACGTCAATGGCAACACGCAGCGTCTCAATCGCAGCATGCGGCACGAGCGTCTTACGCTAGAAAACTGCATAGAAACGTATATAAGGTTTTGATAAAAGGCCATTGTCAAAACTACAAAAGCAGTTACAATGATCGAATAGATCGTAGAACATGAAAAAAAAATTTATGTACTTATACCAAACTGAAATGATACAAACAATAATGTAATATAAGAGGGTAGTGAGGCCTTTGCCTATCAGTAGGACAAGCCGGGTGAATAATAATAATTATTATGTAATAATTACACGAGAGATAGCGCAGTAACGCGAGTTTTCTTTGAGTGATTTTATTTATTAGATATTTATACCAAGGGCACCCTGCCTCGAAGTAGACCGCTCCACCAACCTTCCCCAAGGTAGACCGCACCACTCTGCAATGAACCTAATTAGTTGTAGCGATTCCGCACTTGGCATGGTTTAAAGTTTACACATCCACATTACATTAGTTACTTGTGTAGCTACTGTTGTCACATTACAAACTTTTCTTCGAGTGATTTTGATTTTGATGAAGCTCTTCTAATACTTCTCTCTTCCAAACGTTGATATTTTTGGGCAGGTTGACTTTGGCCTCTCAAAATGGCCTTTGGTTGGTACTCAGACTATTTTAAGGGACCAAAGGCACCCTGTTCCGTTCACCGCACCAATCTGCAAGAAATGTGATTATTTGTATGATCCTGACCTACTTTTACCACTGACTGTGTCCTGTCTTGTTGTGTTCTTCGTGTCATGATATTTTAAGTTTTGATGAGAGTGGTGAATATTTGATTTGTTAGACGACTTTCCCGAACTCATTATTTCTTCGTAGTAAATTTTCCGTTCGCATTTAGTACGTGAGTCAGAGCAGTGACGAGAAATAAAAAAAACATTAACTTTTTTCACTTTAAAACTTTAATTAAAATACAACCAAAAAACATTAATAAAACGTCGAAATATTATTCTGAACGTCTGAGAGTATTTAGTTTAGATTGTTTTATGATAATTACTTTACTATTTGCTCTCAGACAGATCGGAATACGATAATGTAGACATAGAATCTAATTTGGATATTAAATAGGTACCATCTACGAAGCTCAATTTGAGCAGTCCTTATAACTTACTAACACTCAAACGACATGATGATTTTGATATATTATTATTATATGTGGCCCTTTACAATGGCTCTATAACACTTAAGTAATGCTCTCATGAGCATACGTGACGCGCGCGCGGCCACGACCAGCGCGCAGTGAGAATGACTGCGGTTACAGAGCGGCCGAGGCTCGGACACTCGCTTTCGTGGTTCAGCCATGGTCAGAAATCAACAAATTATCGCTTGCATACTAGCAAGTTGCTCGTACGCATTGGTCCTCTTCCTCACTGGATCGGTGCGATTTCGTTTCGGTACCGCCCCTGCACCGAATCTGTAAAGATTGGTACCGAGAGCATGTAATCAAATGAGAGTTTTCAGACCGAGTCGTTTCGGTATAATCTGCCTCCGCATATAATCTGTACAAAGCGGCCTGCCTCCCCCGTCTCACTCCCGCCAGCTCCGCCGCGTGTCTTACACCAGTCACACCACACTCAGCACACGACTCACTATACCTATACGCAGTAGACAAAACCGTACCGAAAACATCCAGAGCCTGCCAGGAAATGTTTTTCAGCAGAAAATCGGTAGTCAGATTCGGTGCAGAGACGGTACCAAAAAAAAAACGCATCGATCCCGGTGGGAAAAGAGGCCTTAGACAGGGCGGGCGTGCCGCACGGTAGTGGATATATTATCTGCCGCAGTGGAGCCAGCGCCGGCCGCGACCGCGCGCGCGCCGTCCCCTACACGATATGATTGCATACACCTTGAACATCATAACACTTATAAAACACTTAAATTTAGAAGCTCGTTTTGAGCAGAAGTCCAACCTTAAATACATTCATACTACAGTCAACGAGAGATTAATTATTATTGTTATCAACGATCTTATTATACGAATAGTGTAGAATATAGACTATTGGCACTAGTATATTTAATTATATAAGTTATCCCCATTTCACTAATACAATTTAAAGATTAAAATTTTAAGTTTATAAATTAGTTTTTAGTTTAAAATTATAACAAGGATGGACCATTATCATGAATCCTTAATTTTACTGTAAAAAGATCCAAACATTATATTAGAGAACTGCTAAATTTAGCTAATACTTAGTAAGATTAGAAATAATGTCAATAAGTGTTTGAAAATGTTTTGAATGTTCCAGGTACACTCCACGATCCGATCGCGTTCTATATACTACGCGAACGGAAATTGATATAAGTTTTAGATAAGGTACACCTATTTAAATAAATATACTTGTCAACAATCCATCCAAATAGACGATCATCTTATTATGTAAACATCAAAAATTCTTTAAAACACTAACACATATTGTATCTAAAACCTGTTCGGTAGACCACGGAATTATGCTAAAATAGAGTGTGTGTAAATTGATTTTGCGTTTGTGACAGGGTGGCTGATGATCTGTCCTTTCTGATAGATTCAGTTGAGAAAGCCTTTGCGTACTTATTATCTAAACATTCAACACCCTAGAGGAAACTAAATCTAGTTTTTAAACATTGATATTAACGCGATCATTGTAACAAGAGGGCTGCATAGGGTCGTGGGACGTATTTATTTCTTCATGCTGAATACATTGTTGAACAAATTGAGGCCTGACGATCTGTAAGCTTCTATTCGCTCCTCGGAATGCCCGCAAACATCCAAGAAGCGACCAGCTGCAACAAAACAATCCCTTGAAGAAACTTGGTGTCTGTCGGCCGGGATGGGAACTTGCTGGTGGTTGTGTGATGTGACAGAAATCCGAATATCTAGAATTATCCTGTCAGCTGCAGTAAAACAAGACTTAATAGAGATTCAATTGTTAGTAACCGATTGAAGGTTTTCTCACTGATGAGACGTTATACACACACTTAAGAACATATGGTACTGGATCTGTAGTCTGATAGTCTCTGATGCTGTAGTGTTAAGCGGAAGCGAGGTCAAGATGCATTAGAGACAGCTAGTAAATGATTATAAATTACCGGCTTTGGTGGTTTAACTACAAAGCCAGAGTTAATACGAGGTGATTAAGTGACTTGAACACAGTTTGACTGTGACAGAAGATTGACATTTGATGCATACGTTTTTAGCCAATTCTATATTCTTGTGACAGGATCTTATCGGCGATGGGCTCACCACCTGTCACGTTGAGCACATGTGCGTTCGCTATTTGGTGAAAAGTGGACTATGGTAGAGGACTGCTTTTGCTGTCCTCATTGCCTAGTCTCTGACTAACCCTTCGGGGATAATAGTCGTGATTATATGTAGGATCTTAGCAAATGGGTAGCTGTGCTCGCTTCCGCTCCGGGAATGTATGTTGATATGTGTTCTATATTCTTCTTTGCGCTTAGGAGAATTAGAAAAGTTTCGGTTTAGTAAACATTAGGAAAACCCATTTTTGACAGCGCTCAGAGTCGTTGATAATGATGCCTACAACTCCTGTCTTGTGCCCACCGCCATTTTGGGTTCGTCGGTGTACCCAAAAGGACTGCCCTCTACCAGAGACGGTGCTCTAGTTTACAATCAATGTTATGTGAATGTCCCAACTACCAATATGATGTGAATAAGTATTATGAATTTTCTATCGAACCTGACATCTTGAGGATATGTTATCGCACCCCCATTTCCATGATCCTGTCAAGAATATTATTTAGCTCCCATTGTGTGTATCTATCCTGATGTTCAGATGCGTTCCTCAGTCAAGACTCCTTTATTCTTTCAAACGTTTTCTTTGCCTCTGTCTCTATTACTATGTGCAGGGTTGGAAGCCCCGTAAGATCATATAGTGCTGCTGTCGTAGTGGTTCTTATTGTACTGTAATCGCCAAGCAAGAAGTGAAGTTTTCTTAGTGCATTCCTACAGATCTTCAGCTTGGTTCTAGGCCACAATACGATGCTGCTATATGAACAAATCTGTCGCAGCGTCATCTTGTAGGTCTACTTACATGACGTTTATCTTAGGTTGAGGACATTTAGACATGTTCACATGTTGTTACCAAGTAGGCAACGAGCGTTATGTATAAGCGTTAGGTACTTTGGACCATGAAAGCTGGGTACCGTAACGCATGTGGTTTCCCAGTTCGGTAACGTTTTTGACGTGACAACGTCTTATAAATTGGTTTGCCTGGTGACACTTCAAGAAACTGCGTTACGCTCCGCTCACGTTATGCGCTCACAATGAGAGCGAGTGAGAGGCACGCGTCCCTTCCACTCGGGCATGGTTAGCCCGCCTAAGAGCGAGAGAGACAGACATAAAAAGTGAAAGGCACGCGTCCCTTCCACTGTTTTAAATTGTTACTATTATTTTTTATCCTTGTAAAAGAGATGGTAGTTGTTTACTCCGGCTTTACGACTAAGTAATGGTGCTGCACCATTTCTCAACTTCTTTCATTATTTTATGTTTCTTCTTCTTTCGTTGTCAGTGATGACCACATTATTGGTATAACCGGTTGGTTATACGGTTGTTTTTATCCAGTCTTGCTATGAGTAAACTACAAGTTTCCATGGCAGAGGAAAGAGAACTCTTCCTTACGGGAATCCAGTCTAGTCGTTTGTGCAAATAAACTGTCAGCAGTTCCGATTTCATGGTTCTTACCCTTTAGCGTGAATTCAATCTATTTACTCGGTTGTGGAACGCTGGTACCTGGCTGCAATTTTAATGGAGCCAATGGTTGTGCCATCAAATGTACTTTTTAAATTGTAGGTATAAGCAGACACAAGCATTTTGTTCGCGAGGGCTGATTCAGTTCGACTCACCAAATTTTCAATTAAACAATAACATTGTCGTAAGGTGGCAGTCGTTAAAACGCTCCAACCAGCAACGGGCCAGCGCAGCGGTGGGTTTTAGTCCAATCTCCCTTTACGATAATGTCCATGTGGGAAGATCTGTGCCAAGCAGTGGGACCCTTATAGGCTGATGATAATTTGGGTGTAAAATGTTATAATAAATATTATTTGATATCTACCTGACAGAAGAGGCCGATTGTAGTCGTTACCGCTGGTGCATTTCTGCAACTTCTCACACCATAAGCACTAAAACAAATATTATTAAAATATTATTTGAACAAACGAACGAAGCGAAGACGAAAGAAACGAATATAATAATTTACAACAATACACTAAAACAAAGCGTTTATATACTCCATAAAAATACACTAAATACACAAATTTTATGGTAGGGTAGTTTAAAATATGATGTGGAAAAATATCTCGCCAATCACGCGCAATCATCGCTGGTGTCGTCGCTGGCATCGTAGCTGGCGTCGTAGTTGGCGTAGATCGGCTGAAGACTGGCTACACTCCGAGGCTTACTTTGAATTTGGAGTAAATCTTGCCATAGCACGCGCAATCGTCGTAGCTGGCGTAGGTCGGAGGAAGACTAGCTACGCTCCGAGGCTTACTGAAGTTGGAGTGGATCTCGCCATAGCCAGCGTAATCGTTGTAGCTGACGTAAGTCGTCTGGGGACAAGCTACGCTCCGAGGCTTACTTTGAAGTTGGAGTAGTCTCGTCATAGCGAGCGCAATCGTCGTAGCTGGCATCGTAGCTAGCTTCATTGCTGGCGTCGCCGCGTGCGACACAGCTATCGTAGGCCGGCTGCGGACTAGCTACGCTCCGAGGCTTACTTTGAAGTTGATGTAGTCGCTCTAATCGCTCTAGCTACGCTCCGAGGCTTACTTTGAAGTTGATGTAGTCGCTCTAGCTACGCGCCGAGGCTTACTTTGAAGTTGATGTATTCGCTCTAGCTACGCTACAAGGCTTACTTTGAAGTTGGAGTAGATCTCGCCGTGGCGCACGCAGTCGCCGCAGTTGGTGTAGGTTGGGCAGGAGGGCTGCGCCTGCAGCTCGAGCACGGTGTCGCTCACCACGCTGCCCTTATCGAAGGCGATGCGCGCGTACGAACGGCTGGCCTTACGTCTGACAACTGCACAAAAACACAACTATTTCTATTAAAAAAATTAAACGTTAAATAAATATATAGTAATATAATAATAACACTAATTATAATAATACTGTTAAAATTTGTTTACAATAGTATAGAGTATAACAGAGTAATGTTTATTACGATGTAAAAAAATGCATAATGAAGCGGGCCGAAATCGTTTTTAGTGTAATTTACTATAAATAATAAATAGACTTTCTACACTCACACCAATTATCTAGCCCAAGAGAAGCTTCGTAACTAGACAACGGATAAACTTACTTAAAATATTTAAATATATACTAATTATACATAGAAAAGACCCTATCATAGTTTTAAGTACTCGTAGTATTTATTGGCTACACACATTATGCCGATGCAACGTTTATATAACACAACAGAGGAAAACGCTTGGAATAAAGAGCAGCTATGCGATTTTCTAAGCGACACATAGACGCTGCGCGCATGGCTGTGATCTGCGGTCTCTTTTCAATTCTATGAATATGAAGGAGACAGAGTCAATTCTCAGCGCTGCGGCAGCCGCTGCTACCAAGGCTTTAACTTAGAGAATCGCACGGCTGAGCTTATAAGTAGCACTGAAGTCGCGCATAAAACGCCTGTTGGTGAAATCGCTCTTACTTGTTTGCTTATAAGTATAAAAACTATTCTTGATGATGATGGAGCTCTTCCAAGTCTTCTGTCTTCCAAACAATATTAATTAGACAGATTACCTTTGGCCTCAACCTCCAGTCTCAAACAGATTCGTTGAGGCTCGAAGGTGGGGACCAAAGGCAAACTGCCTCCAGGTAGACTGCTCCCACTCTTCAATAATTTCTTAGTTTTCTTGCATTTCTTGCTTGTCCTTTGAATGTAGTTAATTGTAAGGCACATAACCCATCTGATATATTTCGACTGCTAAAGATGTCTAATTTTATGGCTCCTTGTCTCTCTTTGGAGCATACAAGACGCACGCGCGGCTATGGCAACTTCTCAGAGAATATGTCTACTTTCGCAGGGCGACCGCTTTCGTGGTTGAGTCATGAATCAGTATCGATACACATACACTGACCCGTCGCCGTAACCGCGCGCGCGTCGTTTCCTTACACGATATGATACAGCTGTAACAGCAAACACTTACTTAGACTGTAGGTTAAAATAAGACCAGACACAAAAGGAATGTGATTGTTTGGTGGTTCAACGTTCGAGCATACATTTCTTCTCTTCTCTACTGTCTTCCGAACGGCGATAGTTGGACAGGTTACCTTTGGCCTCGCCGTTGTGCCTCACGCTGGTACTAAGTAAGCACAAAGGTGGGGACCAAAGGCACCCTGCCCTATAGTAGACTCACCCACTCTTCATATTTTTCTTGGTTTTCTTGCATGTCCTATGAGTGTCATTAATTATTGTAGGACTCTCACACAGAACCCATCTGACTAATTTTGACCGCCAACAGTGTCCTGCAATATAGTTGGCAGCTTTATGAGATTAAGCCAGATAGACTGTAAGAAACTAACATGGTGTGCGTTTCCATATTTAAAGTAATTAAATGACAGTCTAAATACTAAAATTTATAAACTTAACAATATGTTACATCACATGATCAGTCGTCACAGTGGTGACTTCATGCTATTTGATAGCATTTTATTTATTAAAAACTTTTTCTTAACTAAAGATGATATTTATTTATTTTATTTATATATTTTGGATCACTGACATAAGTAACAGCATTTAAATTCTACATTCTTAAAATTAAGATTGCTTGTAGCTAACTGTTCTTACAATTAGGGGTAACCACGGAATGCATATAAAATAAAAACAATAAGAATTAACATAGTACAGCAAATTAAACTACAAAAACTATATATAACCAAAAAACAAAATAGACATCCTAACTTCATGCAATCTGAAGTGCATCACTACTTTTAAAGAGTTTCAGAAACGAGGAAAGGCTCTGAAAATGGATGTCAAGCTTTGGTAACTCTTTAGTCAGATCGTTGTACACACGAGCCAGACGTACAACCGGTGAACTGCGACCCATCTTTGTTCTGCAGAACTGGTTTTTAAACCACCCACAAGGGTATCTTGGTACTCTAGACGGAACGTTGTAAGCTAAATGATTGAGCAGTATAGGACTATCAATGCAGTTGTTAATCAGTTGTTAATTAATTTATGCAAGTAAGACATATCCACATAGTTACGACGCACAGCAAGTGTGTCCAAACGAAAATGTTTCACCTTGTCAGTATAGGCTCTTAAGGTTCTAGGAGTCTTAAAACGGTATGATAGGCTGCGAATTAATTTTTTCTGTACCCTCTCTATTCTGTTTATGTGTACCTTGTAGGCCGGACATCAAACTGTGCTGCAGTATTCAAGCTTACTTTTTACGTAACTGTTATAAAGCAGAATGACTGAAGAGGGTTTCTTAAAGTCTCTCGTACTTCTAAGAATAAATCCTAGTGATTTATTTGCTTCCCTAATGACATTATCAATGTGCTCTGAAAAACGCAATTGAGTATCAATTATCACTCCGAGATCTCTGATAGCAGTTACTTCTTTTAGTTTCTCACCAGCAATGGAATACTCGGTGAGAAGCTTATTGCGTTTTTTGGTAAACTTGATATGGTGACATTTAGAAGCATTCAGGAACATTTTATCTGTCTAGACGATGTAAACATAATATAGCTACTCTATTAGCAAATAATATCAACGTAGAATACAAAGACAAGACAGTGACCAATAGTAGTACCACTAAAGGCACTGAGGCAAACTCTTTTTTATGAATTTAGGGTTGACTAAGGAGAAGGTAATAATAATTTTACTTTTGTTCACCAAAATGTAAATCGCTTTTCTGGCAAAATATTACATGTTGAATTAATGCTAGACAAATATAATTCGGCTATGTAATGTTTAACAGAAACCTGGTTGAAATCTGAAAATATGTGCTTTTCAGTAAATAACTGTAAAGTGGCTAGTGTGTTCAACAGAAACTCTGCTATGGGAGGCGGTTGCATAATTCTTGTCAATGACTCCATTAAATGTAAAGAACGGAAAGATATAGTAAGTTATTCCGTTGAACGCGTTTGCGAGATAGCCTAGTGCAGAGATAGACGCTTCTCTTATAGTATGTATTTATCGACCGCTTTCAGGCAATTTTATGTCTTTCATTAGTATATTAGAAAATTTACTTGACAAGATATTTGCCTGCAATAAATCCATTGTTGTATGTGGTGATTTTAACATAGATTTACTTGCTGAGTCTGGGGATGAGGAAAACTTTATTACATTGCTAAAATGTTACAATTTTGATTATGTTTCCAACTCGAATCACACCTCAATCAGAGACATGTATTGATAAAATATTTGTAAATTGTAAAATCAAAAGTAAGTCACTGATAAATGGGGTACCCTCTGACCATAAAGCTCAAAGGATAGAGATATTTTGCAAGGAAAAAATATTGAAAAACAAAGTAATTTCTTATAGGCCCTTAACTTGTAGTAGATCTGCAATATTTAAAGATAAAATCGTTGAGAGACTCTCGTTATTTGATTGCAATTTTAACGAACCAAATAAATATTACAATAAATTATTTGGTGTGATTACTAAAGAATTTGAAAAAATATATACAAATAAAAAGTCAGTGTAAAGGAAAAGACAGTGTTTAGTGACTGGGTTACGAAGGGAATAATAAAAAGTGGGGATTTTCTTTACGATCTGTATGATAAGAAATCTTTCAATTCTAATCCAGCTTTTCATGATTATGTTAAAAGAAATTCCAAAATTTTTAAAAATGTATGTTTTATTGCAAAGTCTAAATTTATTAACAACAACATTATAAAGTCCACATATAAAGTCAAGACTACTTGGAAAATTATTAATTTAGAAACTGGCAAAGTGAGTAAAATGAGTCAGGCTTTCTGCCTAAGTTGAATGATGAGCTTATTAAAGATAATCTTAAAGTTGCTAAAACTTTTGATTCCTTTTTTGCCAATATACCTATTGAAACAACTGGACATTTAGAATCGTCCTCTACTGTAACACAAAGTTTATTAAAACTTAATTTTAATAAAAAAGTACCAAATTTTAATTTAAGAGAGATAACATATTTAGACCTAATAAAAACGTTCAAAAGCTTGAATAAGAAAAGAACGGAAGATTTATGAGGTCTCTCTGTGACAGTTTTGGAGCCTATTAAAGAAGTAATCGCACCGATTTTAGCAGGAATATTTAATAAATGTATCGAAAGAGATTTCTTTTCCAGATTTAATGAAAAATAGTAAAGTAATGCGTGTACGTAATTAGTCATTATGCGAGTATGTGCGTGTATGTCCAATATGCGTGTACGTAATTAGTCATTATGCGAGTATGTGCGTGTAAGTCAAAACGCGTGTATGTCAATATGCGTGTACGTAATTAGTCATTATGCGAGTATGTGCGTGTAAGTCAAAACGCGTGTATGTCAATATGCGTGTACGTAATTAGTCATTATGCGAGTAACCCCCCATTTTTAAATCAGGTAATAAATTTAACGCTGCTAACTATAGACCGGTTTCTGTACTTCCTGCACTCAGTAAAATTTTCGAATCTGTAACCTATACTCAAACGAATGCACACTTTAGAATGAATAAAATTTTACACAGTGATCAGTTTGGTTTCACGAAAGGACGGTCAACTGGAGCAAAACTGGTCAAAAACGCCGCAGTTTAGGTACGTTCGGCCCACAGACATATAATAAGATGTCTGTGGTTCGGCCGGCGTGCCTCCCAGGCAGGCCGCCTAGGCGTATGGCAGTAAAGGTTGCCGCTCGGCTCGCACGCTCCACGTCGCGCATCGTCGCTTAAGGCCACGTATTCCGAGCGCCTCTCTCGCTCTCTCGACGGTACAACGGTACGGTACGGGTATAACAGCGATGCGGTGCGTTTTATAGGTTTTATTGATTATATGTATATACTTTATAGGATACTCTGCTAATTTATCTGCGAAATATTTGTGTCTTTGGTTGAGTACAAAAATTAAATGTAAAGTATCAGTAGTTTAGGCATAATATTGAAAAAACATTACAAAAAGGGGTAACTTTGGGATTTTTTTCTATCGAGTGAAGTTCATTGGATCTTGTAAGTGAATGCGACTTTTAATAGATTAGATCCTTAACTAATACATACTTTTTTCCAGAATTTAAACCATTATTATCTATGTCTCAGATGGTTTGAAAAAACTCAAAGCGCGACCTACCTAGCCTTAACTCGTAATCCCTGCCCGCGCGTAAACCCTGCGCTCCTGACGTCAAATCGATATCAAGTCAGCGTTGCTTATCGGAATATGAACACTCGGGTCACACAATAAGTTTCAATTTCGCATGAAAGTCGTTAGATAGTAAACCTTCTGTACGGTAGTACTATTAGTTATTCTGTGCTTGTACCAAGACGAAAAACGATACAATTTTAAAACACACAAATTAATGTAGGTAATGTATGTTTTTTATACTTATGCTTTTATAAAAAAAGATATTTGAATGGTTAAAAATGTCAACCTTATTACTAATGCTTTCTAAAACTCATTTCAGCCGGTACTTTTTTTGGAACGAAGTTCCTTATCGCGCGTTGTGAAAGGGGGCTAGACGGAAAAAATTCTTACGAAAAGTTGTCACGACACTTTTTGCTAGTAAGCTTTGCGGCAAACGTAAATCATTATTTCGTCGCTCATCTTATCGCCTGGTTGGCGTAGTGGTTCGCGCATCGGACTCACCCGTATGAGCGCCGTGGATCCTGAGATCAAATCCTACCACGTGTTGATCTTTTGTTCATCATATTTTTTTATTATTTAGTTGTATATTATTAAGAACACAGTTAAAGGTACACACACATTTAAATAAATACTTACACTTTTTTTGTTAACTTTATTTTTATTATCTATTTGTAATTTGGAACAAAGCTTTTTTGTTTGCCATCAGCCGCTAGATATTTTCATTTCTATTTCGCATTGAACAGTGTGGTGTCGCGACGATTATTTTTGTTGAGTGTATACAGTTTTTTTGTAAATAATAAATAATAAAAAATAATAATAATAATGAATCCTGACAGTGTTTCTGCACAAGTTCCGGATATTGCTGATGGAGTTAGGTAAGTAGAGATTATATACAGATAATAATAATACCTGCAAGCTAAGCTATCATATGATTATCTCTGAGTGGTTAACAAAAAAAATAAAAAATTGGTTTGAAAAATAGAATCCCAAACATATGTTTTCTACTTCAGTTACCACAAGCCAATTATTACGAAAATTTAGCGTACTGATTAGGTTTATATAACATTATATTTGTTAATAATAAAAAAAATATTATTATAACTTAAATAAAATTTTATTACAATTCCTTCACTAATCGAAAGGAACTTCGTTCCATCCGGGTGTCGCTTGACACCTCTCAAGTTTTTATTTATTTCAAAAACTCAGTTATTTCTATTACTTACCACAATATTAATACGATAATTGGAAATCACATTTATTTCTTAGAGTGTTAACTTAAGTTAACAATTCATTATGATTTAGCATTCTTCACCTTTCATCCCAAAAAACGATAAATTACCTATAAGTTTTAGCCGTTTGTGTCGCTAGGGGAGAGACACTTGCCCGCCATTTTTGTCTCGTACCAAGATACGCTTGTTTACACAGAATTCTATCACCACGGCTTATATTTCGGTTCGACGCAATCCTGTTTCGGCGTGCAGTGGTACTGGGGGTAGCGATGCACGTTTGTCTGGCACAGACTATAGCTCGTTAGATTAGTTGTTAAGTCTTAACTACAAGTTAGTTAACTGTTTTTTTTTATTATTTTTAGTATTGACGTCAATAAGTGCCTGTAAAGGTTTACATTGAATAAATAATTTGACCTTGTCTTTGACTTTGTTCTGGGCAGGCGATTCAAACATTACTTGGCATAACAGTGTATTTGAGGAGTGAGGGGACAGTGTCAGGCGTCTGGTATGTGGTGATAGTTAATGATCAGACGGACATTGTGCAAGTTATCTTGCCCTATTTTTAAAGGAATGTAAAACCAGATGGAAGGGTGCTTGATAATCCGTCATCAGTCATTCATATCTATAAAATTTTTGTAAGTAAAATTTACCCTTTTTATAATATAATATACATATCGGTCATGTCGATTCGGGGTGTTGCGCAAGAAAGTGTCCCGTAGTATAAAGTAATATCTAGACTCTATTAGAAGAGTAAGAAGAACAGAGAACATAAAATTTAAAGAAACAGTACATTGGTCATGATTATCATGTGTGTGGGTAGATAAGATATTAGCTTTAAAGAAGAAGATATTATCTGCACACGTTCCCCTTCAACTAATAAGGATTTTGAAACCAATAACAAATTAGTGATGTTCCTAACAGTCTTGCATTGTCTAAAATATGGGAACTTGTGTTTTTTTTACCTTGTTATATTTAAACACACATACCGATCAAAAATTTCAGGAAATTTTTAGATATAGGAGAGTGCTAAGCGAAAACACAATGTAGTTACAATCAGCCGTTACTTAAAATATATGGCAGAATGATCGATAGAGTTCTTTGGTATCCGAAATCACGTGTAAGAACAATCTAAATAAGATTGCAAAAGGGACTCCTTTTAATAATATATTTTAGTTTTATATTATATTTTTAAGGTTTTTTAGTTTTAGGTTCATTGTTATTATATTTTTTAGTCATATTATATGTCTTAAGTTATTTAGTAGTATAGTTCCTAATAAGATATACGAATGAAAGAAGACGAACGAAAAAAGTATATCAGGCTACTGGGATAATTGGAAAGGGGAAAACCACGGCAAACCTACTCCAAGCTGACCAGAGACGTTTTAAATGGAAAGCTGTGGTGTCTGCCTACCCCCAAGACAACGGGCGTGAGTGTGTAATTAACAGAAATGATGGCAGTGAAACAATAATTAACAGAAATGAGGTTAGTTAAACAGTAATTAACATAAATGATGTTAGTGAAACAGTGCTGTTGGTAGCGATAGACTTACAATAGGCAATCTTGTCCATTAGGAACGAGTCCGCCAACCCGATCGACACGTCCAGTTGCTTCTCGTCTAGCTCCTGTGCGGTCATCGGTATGTTCTTGTAGGCGAACGTTATATCTCCGTTGTCGTACAACGTCGCGGCGAATGTGAAGTTAGCGCCATATGTGCGCAGCGGCATGTCCTCCCACACAACTGTTAGTTTGTCAACTGAAACAGTGAAGAATGCTACAGTAACGTGCGGTGTCAGCAATGTCCGCGGCAGACTCGAAACAGATGATGGTTGGCTGAGCACAAACTCTTTGACACTGGAAACGTCACTGTAAGACCATTCCACAATGAATGTGCAAATCTTTGTATGATTTTGAGCGGATCTCAGTTTTCGGATTGAGGTTGTTGGCCCAGTGTTTGGATGGGTGTAGAGCGTTTTAGCTAGCGTAGAGATCCACCACAAACATTGTTCATCGGAAAGTGTTTAACGGAAAATTTTTGTATATTACTAAAATTGGATTTCACAACAGCAATTAAAATTGGAATGTTTTTATTTATAAATCAGATTATAGTGGTTCGAAACTTACGGTCATCGAACAGAATGATGGAGCTGTCCTCAGCGTCGGAGGTGTCGAAGTCGGTCATAAAGGGTTCCAGGCCCTGGGCGTCCGCAGACCAGCTTAACCCCGCCACGCCCGTCATCAGGTAACCCCCCGTGGAAATTGTGACATTAGTGATGTTGTGACCGAAATATGGGAATTGGAACTGTAGCTTTTTCATCTGGAACAGCATGGTGGTGTATTTTATAACGTAATATGTGAAATTGGAAATGAGAAGTTTCGTTTCCGAAGACAGTCAAACAGTCAAGTATTGGAACACAGGAAGTAATATATAAAATATGTGTTACTTCAAATATTTTCTCGTAGTCGCTCAATCCTGGTTTAGATAAGTTAAAATTATTAGCTATGTCAGCTATGCGAGTGTTACAGTACGCGTTTCGTAACGCCGTAGCAACCGTAGCACGTAGCACTTGCGCACAGTAACGAGTAGCACTGACATTTCTCGTTTCGTAAACGAACAAGTTACATTGCATAGTATGTCACAACGACATACTGATAACAAGAAAATCAAAACTTATAAAAATCTAGTGATTGTAATTCCTTTTTCTGACGATAACATATGGATAATATTTGATAAACTATGTGACAATGAACGGGGAGTTCCGAAATTAATAACTTTTTGTCATTTTGGTGTTGATTACTAATTTGTCATAAGTAGGTACATTGGAGGAGTATTATCTTATTATTTTAACATGAGCATAGAATTTTGCAAAGACTTATATTTTACTTAGATTTATTGACCGTTTATGACTAATTATGTTTGATCATTCGGATACAAGTTGGTTGTCTAAAAATTTTATCTTCTGAAAATCAATCTTACGCCCATAAACAATAAGGGTACGCCCAATGATGTTACAATAAAAAGAGGTAGATGTGTTACATGTGCCAAAAAGTGGCAACAGAAAACTATGCTAATTGGCTTACCTTAAGCGTAGTCTCACAAAAGCGTTAGCAGTGTTGACACTTTGACAGTGTCAGTTTGCATGTATTTGTTTCCGAAAATTAATTAAAAATATGCTGTCCTGTGTCATGCGAACTACATAAAAGGTCATGAAATTATATATCATGAGTGGCATGCGTGAGTTTAAATTTTAATTGATTTAAGTTCTTATTATTTAACAACTACAAAATGTCAGAATAAATTGTGTCATAAAAATATAGAGTGCGACAGCAAGTTGACATGTAATTCGAAATGACACAGCGCTACATGTATCTGTCTTGTTTACGCTCTTACTAGTTGTCATGCTATCTTGCTCACACTTTAGAATACGGTCAAGTTAACTCGGCAGATGCGGCCATATGAGATCATCGACTAGAAGTGACAAGTTACCTCGGCCGTATAACATCGTAATATTTAGTGAGTATAGCGCATGCTCAGGTTTTCGTATGTACGACGCTTCGGTCCATTATTAAAATCATATTAGTACTGACATAACCTATCTACCTCTTTTTAACATAATATCATTAGGTACGCCCATAAATTATGATTAACAAACGTAATAATGGCATACTAACGTAAGCATGTTGGAAAGTGTCTGTGGTCGCTATCGGGTGAGTGATGATCTTGTTAGGCGAGTTGGTGATGTTGGCCCAGTGCGCCTCGAAGTACGTCGAGTTGGTGATGATTCGACTCTTGTAGAACTTATGATCTTCCTAGTAAATAAACCTTTATGTTAGAGCTTTTTTAACACAATTTTAAATTATTGCAGATGTACTTTACCAAACAAAAAACTGTTGCATGGCCATAGTTCGTTCGTTCGCCAAAGCGATGATTCAATTTATATTATGTTGGTATTTTATTATACTGTGTATTAAAAAGAGTTTCTGAAGTAGAATTATCCACCTACAATACACTTCTAAACTTTCGCGTTCCACTAGAAACATTTAGACGGGATTAACTACTTATTAAAGGCGTACTCCGCAGTAGTACGAGTAGTGCGTAAAGCGATTGAAATCAAAAAGCATCCTAATAATTGCAATCGGGAAAACGGTCACAAACTATCTACAGCGTGGAATCCAGTATTTGCAAAAACGCAACTTCGTTTTATGCGCAATTTTTTTTTATTTTTTTATAGCAGATGGAGGCAAACGAGCAAGCGGGTCACCTGATGGAAAGTAATCACCGCCGCCCATGGACACCCGCAAAACCAGAGGAATCGCAGGCGCGTTGCCGGCCTTTAAGGAAGGAATAGGCTCGTTTCTTGAAGATCCCTAAGTCGTAACGGTCCGGAAATACCGCCGCCGAGAGCTGAATCCACAACACTGTAGTTCGAGGCTAGAAATTTCTTGAAAATCGCACAGTAGTAGACCGCCATCCATCAAGGTGATGTGGATGGAATGACAGTCGATTGCGTGTAGTGCGGTGAAGGAAATTAGCGGCAGGGACCAAGCCGAACAATTCCTCAGAACACCCCCCATGATATATACGGTACAATATACAGAGAGACGCAACGTCTCTCCGAAGAGCCAGTGGATCGAGCCGACCTGAAATAACCACGTCGCCGACAATTCGAGCAGCTCTGCGTTGAATGCGGTCAAATGGAAGGAGTTGGTATTGGGGTGCTTCAGCCCAGAGATGGGAGCAGTATTCCATATGCGGCCTGACCTGTGCTTTATACAGTTGTAAACGGTGGGCCGGCGTGAAATACTGACCCGCTCTATTAAGCACACCCAGCTTTTTCGAAGCTAATTTAGCTTTACCTTCCAAATGACCACGAAACTGAACGTCACTCGAAATATCGACGCCAAGGATTCCAATAATCGGATTGGTATCAAGGGGAGCTCCCTCAAAGTTCAGAGGTACGACGAAGGGATGTTTTTTCGCGGTAAATGCGCAAACTTGTGTTTTGGAGGGGTTAAAACGGACTAGGTTATGTCGGCCCCAATCCGAGACATGACTTAACATGTTCTCGGTGTCAGTCACAAGTTTATTCCGGCTCTCGATGACGCTTTCCAGAGACATGTTAGTTCGCCCGGTGTAGAGCGTATCCCCAGTACTGTCGTCTGCATAGCAATGAATGCTGTTGTTATACAGCATGTCATTGATATGCAGAAGAAACAGAGTAGGGGACAACACACACCCCTGCGGGACTCCAGCATTCACGGGCTTCATGTCGGAGCACGAACCGTCGACTGCGACTCTGATGCTACGCCCAGTAAGAAAGCTGGCAACCTATGAACACAATTTCTCAGGAAGCCCGTATGATGGAAGTTTAGAGAGAAGAGCCCTGTGCCATACCCTGTCAAAAGCTTTCGCTACGTCCAAGCTAACTGCCAGTGCCTCCCCCTTACTCTCGACTGCCTCCGCCCATCGGTGAGTAAGGTACACTCAAAGATCACCAGCCGATCGACCGCGACGAAAACCATACTGGCGATCACTTAGTAGCTGGTTCTCTTCTAGGTACCTTAAGAGCTGGCGGTTTATAATGGACTCCATTACTTTGGAGAGTAAAGAGGTAATAGCTATTGGCCTGTAGTTGGACGGATCTGAGCGATCGCCTTTTTTTGGAATCGGGTGGACAAGGGCTGTCTTCCAAGAGCTCGGGACGACGCCAGTGGTGAAAGAGAGCTGGAAAAGGCGCGTTAGAACGGGTGCCAATTCAGGAGCACACGTCCGAAGCACAATGGGTGGAACCGCATCAGGCCCACTCGCCTTATGGATATCAAGGGAAAAAAGAGCCTTACGAACTGACCTTTGCAGATACTGAACGTTTGGCATTGTACAAGCGCAATGCGGTATGGTTGGTGGAGAGTTTTCCCCATCGTCCAAGGTCGAGTTTGATGCGAAAAGAGAGCCCAAGAGATCGGCTTTCTCCTTTGCAGTATAGGCCAGGCAGTCATCGGTCTTGTGCAATGGTGATAGGGAAGGCTGATAAAAATTCCCTAAGATGATAGCTTTGGCGAGAGACCAGAACGCACGCGTCCCCGAAGGAAGACGCACTGGCCTCTCGCCAATTCTACCTATGAATGATGACTTCGCCTTGGCAATGTCCTTCTTAAAGGATCTGGCGGCAAAGTTGTACTTCTTTCTGAGCGCACTGGTGTTTGGATCCTTTGATGACACCGCATTAGCCCAGGCTTGTTAATGTTGTCGCTTTTGGCGATACGCCATTTTGCAGGAACGACCAAACCATGGTTGGGACTTGCCGCCAATGGGAACCACAGAGTTTGGAATGAAAAGTTCCATTCACTGCAGTATCACATCAACGACAGAGTTACCGGCGACATCAGGATCATCCAGCGAGAAGCAAACTCGCAATTGAGTAGCCACCAGAATAAGGCCTGTGTACGTATTAAGGACATCTTAAGTTTTGTGTGTGACGGTAGTTAGATAAAAATGTGATGGTGGACTAAGAGTCCGCTGCGCAAACGGAGGCGGCACATTGTGACAGTACTCCGCCCGCGACCACGAACGATGCAACTCGGTCAAAACATCGGGTATAAAAAGGTATGCGTAGTATGTCTTTAATAAGTAGTTCATGTTGTTCCCCGTCTAAATGTTTATTTAATTGTCCACCTATTTGTAAAGTTGCAATTTAACTTGTCACTTATTTTGTATTAAAACGGTAACTATTGATCATCTAATACTTGTAAAAAGAAGGACTTCGCGTTACTAACTTAACAAGTGAAGCGCATACAGTAAGCCAGTATTATCGTTATTATACAGCACACCCTTACATAAAGGTAAGCCAATCGGTTTTCATTGTAATGTCAACCGTTCCCGTGTTCACTTGTAAGTATCGTAGGGCGGAGTCCTTTTTATACTCGTCCGTGCTTGTTAACTGGTATATAAATGCGAGTAGCTGCTTTAATTGCAAACAATGTAAACAGTCGCTCGTTTGAATCAGATGTAAGCAAAGTTTTTCGGCAGTGGTTGAATACTAATAAGTTAGCCTTAGTTTGTTTATTGTAAGACCAAAGCGATCACTGCTAACGCTTATTCACAAACTAATAGGTATCAGCATTCACAGGTGATCTCCATCTATCTATCTTAAGATTTAACTACATGTTAGTTAACTGTTATTTTTGTTTTTGAAGTCAATAAGTGCCTGTAAAGGTGTATGTTGAATAAATCATTTTGTTTTCCATTTGATATCTTTTACTTAGTAATTTTGCGTTAAACCGCTTATATTTTTTAATAAGATTCAGGGTCTAAACTAGACTGCAATAATTTTTATAAGACTGTTTATAAAGCTCTTTACAAAACAGTTCTTGGTGTGAGTGATGTTCCTAATAGCTACATTTGTCACAATACTGCTGAAGAACAAAAACCGGAAAGAGTGTTAGGAAAAACAAACAAAGCTACTTACTTGCAATACGCCGTCTTCGTGAAAGGGGAACTCCCTCATTTTAAGATATTTTGGCTTGAATTCTGTAGGAAAAGAAAGTAACTTTAGAATATGAATTCTGGAGCATAGCTTAGATATTTTTTTAATAAAATACATTTTTAAATAAATTAATAAATTAGTACTAAATATATGTAAAATTATAGTCTTTAAAACTTACTAGTTCTCGTGGTTTTGATAGGCAGTTTTTCCTTGGGGCACTCCAATGGTTGCGGGACAAAGATGGACTTAGCTGTCGTCGTAGGTGTAGGCCGAACAGTATACGTAGTTATTGGTTCATCAGTACTATTATCGCTAGCAGTATTATTACTGATATTAACATTAGTGCCGTTTTCAGCAAATCGTATGAGATTTTCGTCTTCATCGTTGTTATTTGGGGATAATAATGTCTTAATACTTTTAGAAATATTTTGCGGAATAACTCCATCGTTATTTTCATAATATGCATCTATTCCGGTATTAATGCCTGTATCTTCGGCGACGTTTTCGTTGTTATCAGAAGTTTCTTCAGCGGGTGTTTCATCAGGGTTAAAATTAGTTATCGCGATTATTATCGGCTCAAACCGATTGGACGTAATGTCATTTACGCCTGATCTATGTTTCAGGATTTCCAGCTCACTCAGAGCAACTGAAACAAAAAAGGTTATCGTGCATATTCTTTTATGATAAGACGATGATAACTGCCTCAAGAATGCTTTAGGAGCATGTTGACAATGGTCCCGTTGATCAAACCCGTCTGGGTTATTTTGCCAGGGTATCTTTTGAGAACATAGTTGGTAGTGTCAGGTACATTACCAACCCGGTAAAGTACCCGGAATGTATAAAAAGGAACTTTGCACAAGCTCGGTTCGATAACCCAACCACAGCAACTAAAAGTTTAATATAGGCTCGTTCTATGACTTGCTCGTAATCAAAGTCAAAGTCAAATTATTTATTCAATGTAAACCTTTACAGGCACTTATTGACGTCAATACTAATAATAATAAAAAAAAACAGTTAACTAACTTGTAGTTAAGACTTAACAACTAATCTAACGAGCTATAGTCTGTGCCAGACAAACGCGCATCGCAACCCCCAGTACCACTGCACGCGGAAACAGGATCGCGTCGAACCGAAATATAAGCCGTGGTGATAGAATTCTCTGTAAACAAACGTATCCTGGTACAAGACAAAAATGGCGGGCAAGTGTCTCTCCCCTAGCGACACAAACGGCTACAACTTATAGGTAATTTATCGTTTTTTGGGATGAAAGGTGAAGAATGATAAATCATAATGAATTGTTAACTTAAGTTAACACTTTAAGGAATAAATGTGATTTCCAATTATCGTATTGATATTGTGGTAAGTAATAGAAATTGGAAATAACTGAGTTTTTGAAGTAAAATAAAGTAACGACTGAAATGAGTTTTGGAAAACATTAGTAATAAGGTTGACATTATAATCATTCAAATATCTTTTTTTTCTAAAAACATAAGTAAGTATAAAAAACGTCAAATATTAATAGGTAGCTACATCAATTTGTGTGTTTTAAAATTGTTTCGTTTTTCTCTGGTACAAACGTAGGTTCACTCTCGAACGACTTTCACGCTAAATTGAAACTTATTGTGTGACCCTAGAGTTCATATTCCGATAAGCAACGCTGACTAGATATCGATTTGACGTCAGGAGCGCAGGGTTTTGGTACGCGCACGCGCAGGGATTATTAAGGCTATATAGGTCGCGCTTTGAGTTTTTTCAAACCCATTATTTTCTATGTCTCAGATAGACAGAAAATAATGGTTTAAATTCTGGAAAAAATTATGTATTAGTTAAGGATCTAATCTATTCAAAGTTGCATTCAGTTACAAGATCCAATGAACATCACTCGATAGAAAAATAATCCCAAAGTTACCCCTTTTTGTAATGTTTTTTCAATATTATGCCTAAACTACTGATACTTTACATTTTATTTTTGTACTCAACCAAAGACACAAATATTTCGCAGATAAATTAGCAGAGTATCCTATATAGTCTATACATATAATCAATAAAACCTATAAAACGCGCCGCTTCGCTGTTGTACCTGTCCCGTACCTTCGTATTGTCGAGAGAGCGAGATAGAAGCGCTCGGAACACCTGGCCTTTAGAGAAAACACTACGTCGAAGTGGCCTGCAAAATTCTCATACAAAACACAGAAAAACGATGTTTCGTAGTCCCCTGTTTCCTCCTTCAGAGCTGGACCAATTTTTGTTACTTTTTCAGCATCGGTTAAAGAAAGAGATTTTCTATGTCTGTATGTTTGACTTTTTTTTAAACCAGACACTTAATATTTCTGAAGACGCCATAAAACGGAGTGATTTTTTCTAAGTTTTGAAGGCTCCTGGTTATTAAATAAATGACTAAATGCAAAAAAATCAAACATACAGACATAGAAAATCTCTTTCTTTGTCTGTATGTTTGATATGTGGAGCGTGCGAGCCGAGCGGCAACCTTTACTGCCATACGCCTAGGCGGCCTGCCTGGAAGGCGCGCCTGCCGAACGTACCTAAACTGCGGCACCCCCCTGGTACAAGTAGGGTAAATGCCCCCTCATGCACACCTAGCTGGTACAGACCATAATCTACTCTACCTACCTTGTTAAGGATCTAATCTATTCAAAGTCGCATTCAGTTACAAGATCCAATGAACTTCACTCGATAGAAAAAAAAATGCCAAAATTACCCCTTTTTGTAATGTTGTAATAATTATGTTTTTCCGTTATCCATCAATGACATTTACATACATACATACATATAATTAAGACTATTAACCCCGAAGGGTTAGTCAGATTAGGCAATGAGGATCGCAAAAGCAGTCACCTGCCATAGTTAAACCGCCACTGGTTTCAGACCCAGAGGTCCCGGGTTCGATTCCCAGTAGGGGTACATCTTTGTGTGCTTGGTTTGGTTGGTGGTAGGGCTGGTAAGTCCGCCTGGCTAGCTACCACCATCTTATCTAAGTCTGTCGCCATAACAACGATGTTTATAGCATTGTTGCATGTGTTCCGGCAGTTTGAGATAAGATAGCCAGTTCCTCAGTGGTTGAGGATTCCGGGTGAAGTGACGGTTCCACCTTCGGCCTTATCGTCACTTACCATCAGGTGAGATGAAGGCCAAGCGCTTATCCGTTCCCAAATAAAATAAAAATAGCCTACTTTTTACTAAATAGCGACTGCACATGTGCTCAGAGTGAGAGGTGGTGAGCTCATCGCCGCTCTATGCTGTTGGATATATGTGCAGTCATTAGTCCATTAGTCGCCTTTTACGACACCCAAGAAAAGAGAAGGGGTTATGATAGAATTGAAATTGCGACAAATTCCATAACACTATCTGGTTTGCTTAAATTGTTTAAAAAACTGTAACGCTGTGATAGAAAAGGGTACAAAAAGTAAAGTCCATTGCTTATCAATATGCCTGACCCAATGGAACAGCTAATGTCAACAGGAGTACAACCAGAGGGTTGACACTCCGCAGTTTAGTTAGGTTCGTTTGGCGCGCCTCCCAGGCAGGCCGCCTAGGCGTATGGCAGTAGGGGTGCAAATTTGGGAACCTCCTCGTGGTGCACCCTGGGATCCTTATCCCTTCCTCTCCTCCCATCCTCGCCTTCCTCTCGACCCACGCTGGCCGGGCTTGACCAGCCGGGTAAAGGGGGCTTATGCTAATCCCTGGCGCTCCTTCTGGTCGTCGAATCTTAGGCAGGGCCCCTTCTGGGCCCTGGAATCTATAAACGCAGCTTCATCTTAACCGAATTTTCAAATATTTGTAAAAATATTTCTTTCGGATCTCAGAGGTGAAAACTTCTAAGATTTGATGAAGCAATGTTGACCAAAAACATAAGCATCAAGCACTGACAAATTTCGACGGTTGAAAGCCAGACCTCGGTAAGTGGTTAAGGCAGCCGCCCGGAATGCGGAAGGTGCGTGGTTCGATTCCCGCCTGAGATTGTCGTCTTTTTTTCAGTGTTTAAAATTTTACTTAAATAGTACAGTTATCCATTAGCTAAAATGCAGTATTTCCACCCTGTGTCATGAACATGTGCAGCAATTTTGTGATGCCTATAAATTACAGTACCCGGTTACAAGAACCACGAAGATTTACATCGTGATTCACAAAACAGGTGACATAATTTTCATAAGTAGGTAAGCAAGCGTGATAAACAATAATAAACATTAAGAACGTTATTAAAATACATAAAAAAATTAAATTGATAAAATGTAAACATCTAAAAGCTGCAACACACTTTCATTTCAGATCACAAGTAGTATATCAAATCATCAAATTAAACTAGCAATAAAAAGTTAAGCAAGTCGCTCGAATCGATATCGGTACCTACTTATCAATACCCAACAAAGTGGCAACCAGTTGAGGTAACCAGAAACATGATGTATACAGGATAAAAAAATATGGTACGTGTAGGGACGTGGCGTATAGTGTCGTGTAAGCATAAAGAACAATAGAGCTGCGAGCGCGCCACAGTCCAACCAGTCGTCCCGTGTCCACCGTACTAGCTATACCACGTAATTGTTAACAGTATTGTGTGTATTATTCCGCGCAAATAAATGCGGTTTCTGGAAACGTAGTTGTTCTTTCTGTCCCCTTCATACATTAGCAATACAGTAACACTATAGACCCTACAGTATAGTTATTACCCCGACAGTACGTACAAAACATAATAATATCACTATCACTAAATGAGATAGGTACATTGTTGTACTTTTTTTGGAATTTGACAAATATTTCAACACTAACAAGATGTTTTGTTAAACTACAGATCTCCTGATTCCATTCCATCTGGATTGCAGTCAAACCATCGAAATGTTCGATGTAAACTATTAAGATATAATGTTTTATTTTAAAACCACGGAGCAAAAAACAGACGTAAAAAATAGGCATCTTTTTTTCTTCGTGTTCGTCTTTATAAAGGAGTATTTCGTGTTACGGCCTTGAACTCAAGATAGTGTGATTTACCCACCAATCCGGGGTCCCGACATTGCGATTGCAAAATCTCTCAAAATCTAAAAAAAAGTTAGGTGTCTGTATCATTTAGTAGGAAGAGCTATCGACAGTTCTCTTCATGAATGTTTAACAAAGGTAGACTAGACGGGTAAGATTATTATTTCATTGATATAGAATCGTCTCCTTTTTCTAATATTTGTTAAATTACTGTCGTCACCGTTTGCGTAAAATAACCAATAAATCCGGTATTTATTCACTTAGAGATACAACGCACCAAGGTTACATGGATTTAGGCCACGCCCATAAGCCCCGCCCAGGGCGTGTTACAGTCCTTTTTATTTGTTCCGTAGTCAAGTCTAATGCAAAGCAATTATCAAAGATGGCGGCATCAACACACGGCTGCATATAACTTGTATGACAAGATAATATGGCGTAAAGCGCTCCTAACAAAAAATCTTTCATACGTACCTTGTCCCGACAAGCACAAAAACAACAAAAAAGAATTAGCCCAATAGGTGCAGCCGTTTTAAAGTGATGCGCGAACATAATAATGTTCGTGGCAATTGATTTTAGATTAAATCAACTGCCACTTGTATGACGGAACATAACTAGAGAACAGCTCGACTAATAGGGCTGGTTACTTTTTTGTTGTATTCGTAATTGTTAGGACAAAGTTTATGCGCGCGCACCGCATCGCGCCCATCACTGAGAGCTACTGCCGCCCGGGCGGCCGGGCTAGGTGCACTCAATCAATCTGAACATGCGCTCTTTGGCCATGGTAACCAAGGTAGGTTACCAGTTTACTTTCTGCCACGCCCGAGAATCCCGCCCAAGGCGTGGTTTATAAAATCCAATTGGTATAAATTATGATCATTATTAATATATGAATTGATTGAGTTTCGCTACAATTACAAGTTATACGCCTTTAATGCCTATAACATCAAGTTGCGGCAATTTAGTAAATATTGAAAAAATTTAATCAGCATGACCATGTTATTCTTATTTATTTTTAGGAAACGGTGAAGTATCACATACAAAATATCTTTGTCGCGTCAAAAGGTGGCGAATGGCAGTTCTGAATGTAATTCGAAAAACTTTTGAATATCTTGACCTAAAAACAACAGAAAGACAGTGTGGGTATCGTCTAATGCAAAACATTGTCATAGACGGCGTTTTACAAAACACGGCTGATTAGAACTTGTATGGCATCGGCATACGTTATCGTTCGCAAACATGATGAATTATACGATCGATTACATAAACGCGATTCTACCTATTCGTGATTAATATACAATATGAATTCCACACATGAAAATGCGAAGAAAATGTCACTCAATAACTTTCTCGTGAGATGAAACGATCTGTTGTAGAGGCTCTGATCAAGAGCATGGTTGCAATAAAATGGTAGATACGAAAGAAAATATTGCTTATTTGCATCCGACAGGCGATCGCGGGTTGTGTGATGTTACGATAAACACGAAAAGAATTACACAAGTCACGTAGTTTAGAAGGTAAAATGGACTAAAAACCTATAAATTCCCCAATAACAGAAATATCTGTTGATCGCAAAGCTCAAACACTGAACGTATTCACTGACCAGCACAGTAGCAGACCGCCAAGAGCAGTGCGCACCGCAACGCATCCATCACGGCGAGCTACTGCCGCCCGGGCGGCCGGGCTAGGTGCACTCAATCAATCTGAACATGCGCCCTAGACCACTCGATGAAGCTAGCTTGCACCTAGGTTACCTGAAGTTTGGCCTTGCTCGAGAGCCCCGCCCAGGGCGTGGTATATAAAATCTTATTATTACTACTAGCTTTCGCCTGCGATTTTTGATGTTATCTGATCTGATCAAAAGCGTAGTCGCGACAAAATATTAGATAGGGTTACTAATTTTGCTTTTATGCATCAGGAGTCAGGACAAGAGAACGCGGCTTGTGTAGCATAACAAAAATTAAAAAACGAAATTCTTAAGTCACGTGAATTAATTTAGAAGATGTCACTGTAAAGTAAAGAATTTTATAAATTTATAAAGCCCGCCTGCAAATAATTTAGATGACTTTAAATATCCTTTTAGAAACAAAGTTCACTTTATAATTACGTCTAACCGCAAAAATATCACACACTACCCAACATGACCGGAGACGAGTTGCGGAAAACAATAAGATCCAACGGATCTTATTGTATAGCAAAGTTCAAAGCCTAAATAAACGTGTTCACTGACCAGCACAATAGCAGACCGCCAGGAGCAGCGCGCACTGCATCGCGTCCATCACTGCATGCTACTGCCGCCCGAGCGGCAAAGCTAGGAACACTCAATCAATATAAACCTGCGCCATGTACAAATCGATAGAGCAAGCTCGTATCCAGGATGCCTGGGTGACCTATTTTCCTGCCCGCTCCCCCCCCGGGCGTGGTTCGGAAAACCTTATTTGTATGAAACATAATTTGTATACTTTCGTAAATCTATATATTTTTAAAATTATTTGTTGTGTTTTTAACATTTTGTTACAGAGTTAGAGTCAACTGTGTCGCGTAGCAGAAAAAATACTACCACCCTCATACATACTACCACCTTTTCTCTTGAATGTCAAACAAGACAACTAACGGACTAAAGACTGCACATACATCCAACAGCATAGAACAGGGATAGGCTCGCCAACTGTTACGCTGAGCACATGTGCAGTGCAGTCGTTATTGGGTGAAAAGTGAACTATGGTAGAGGACTGCTTTTGCTGTCCCCGTTCGCTAGTCTCTGACTAACCCTTGATAATAGTCGTGATTATATCCACGTATGTATGTATGTTACAGAGAGCTCTGATCGAGGGCGTAGTCTACTACAAAATGCTAGATATAAATATAAATATTGCTTATTTGCAAGTGATAGGTCAAATTCAGATTTTGTAACATAAAGAAAAATACGAAAAAAATTACTTTAATCACTTATTAGATGTTATTGAGAAAAGATGGTTGTTTATGTAGTTTAAACGCTTACCAGCAACGGATTTACAGGGCTCTAATATCCCTTTAAACACAATGAACTGCAGCACAAAATATTTCATACATTACCTAACAAAACCAAAAAAATTAAAACGAATAACAATATGATACGGTAATCGCAAAGCTCAAAGTCTAAACATGTTCAATAGCAAAGTAGCAATTTGCCAGGAGCAGCCCGCACCGCATCGCATCCATCACGACAAGCTACTGCCGCTCGGGTAGCTGGGCTAGGTGCGCTCAATCAATCAGAACATGCGCCCTAGAACTATGAATGGAGCTAGCTCGCACCTAGGTTACCTGAAGTTTTGCCTTGCTCGAGAGCCCTGCCTAGGGCGTGGTATATAAAATCTTATTATTGCTATTACTACTAGCTGTCGCCCGCAGTTTTGCTCGCGTTATTAATCTTATGTCAAATTTTCGCCCATGCTCTGTTTTAGCCTATTGCCTCTTTTATTTAAACACAGAGAGATCGATCTGATCAAGGGCCTAGTCGCCACAAAATAATAGATAATAGGGTTACTAATTTTGCTTTTATGCATCAGGAGTCAGGACAAGAGAACGCGGCTTGTGTGTCGTAACGAAAATTAAAAAGCGAAATTCATAAGTTATCTCATTGAATTTAGAAGATGTCACAGTGAAGTAAAGATTTTTATATTTATAACGCCCGCCTGCAAATAATTTAGAAGACTTTAAATATCCTTTTAGAAGCAAAGTTCACTTTAGAGTTATGTCCAACAGCACAATTATCACACACTACCCAACATGACTGGAGACGACTTGCAGAAAACAATAAGATCCGTTGTTTGCAGAGCTCAAAGACTAAACGTGTTCACTAACCAGCACTATAGCAGGCCGCCAGGAGCAGCGCGCACTGCATCGCGTCCATCACTGCAAGCTACTGCCGCCCAGCGGCCGGGCTAGGTACACTCAATCAATATAAACCTGCGCCATGTACAAATCGATAGAGCTAGCTCGCATCCAGGCTGCCTGGATGACCTATTTCTCTGCCCTGCCCGCCCCGCCCCGGGCGTTGGGAGCGTTGGAACCTTATTTGTATGTAAACATATTTGTATCGTATTAAACATTTTCATGCTCACAAGATGGCTGCCCGTATACTTTGAATTTACGTCGTTACGTTGGAAATGCTCAGTTTCTAAAACAAAACGTTTCCCTTAGTACAATTACTGATTATTCATATTTCACTTTTACTGTCTAATGCTTGCGTGCCCGTCTGCCTACTTTCGTAAATCTATATTTTATTTTATTATTTGTGGTGTTTTTCACATTTTGTTACAGAGTCAGAGTCAACTGTGTCGCGTAGCAGAAAAAATACTACCTCCCCTCTTTTTGATTGATGGTCGTACACGACAACTAACGGACTAAAGACTGCACATACACCCAACAGCATATAACAGGGATAAGCTCGCCACCTGTTACACTGAGCACATGTGCAGTGCAGTCCCTATTGGGTGAAAAGTGGACTATGGTAGAGGACTGCTTTTGCTGTCCCCGTTGCTTAGTCTCTGACTAACCCTTCAGTGATAATAGTCGTCATTATATCCATGTATGTATGTATGTAAGTTACAGAGAGCTCTGATCAAGGGCGTAGTCTACTACAAAATGGTGAAATGAAAATAAATATTGCTTATTTGCATGTGATACGTCAACTTTCATTTTAAAACATAAAGAAAATACGAAAAAAAACCTAATTCGCTTTTTACATATTATTGAGTAATGAAGGTTGTTTATGTAGTCTTAACGTTTACAAGCAACGGATTTACATGACTCTAAATATCCCTTTAAACACAATGCACTGCAGCACAAAATATTTTACACAATAACTAACAAAACCAAAAAAATTAGAACGAATAACAATATGATCCGATAATCGCTAAGCTCAAAGTCTAAACGTGTTCACTGACCAGCACAAACGCAGGCCGCTAGGAGCAGCGCGCACCGTATCGCGTCCATCACGGCGAGCTATTGTCGCTCGGGTATCCGGGCTAGGTGTACTCAATCAATCAGAACATGCGCCCTAGACCAATCGATGGAGCTAGCTCGCACCTAGGTAACCTAAAATTTGGCCTTGCTCGAGAGCCCCACCCAGGGCGTGGTATGTAAAATCTTATTATTACTATTACTACTAGTTTTCGCCCGCAATTTTGCTCGCGTTATTGATGTTATGTTAAATTTTCGCCCATACTCTGTTTTAGCTTATTGCCTCTTTTATTTTGACACAGGGCGTAGTCGTAACAAAATAATAGATAATAAGAGTTAATTTTGCTTTTTTTTATAAGGAGTCAGGACAAGAGAACGCGGCTTGTCTGTCGTAACGAAAATTAAAAAACGAAATTTTTAAGTCAAGTCACTCAATTTAGAAGATGTCACAGTGAAGTAAAGATTTTCATATTTATGACGAACGCCTGCAAATAATTTAGAGGACTTTAAATATTTTTTTAGAATTAAAGTTTACTTTAGAGATATATCCAACAGCACAATTATCACACACTACCCAACATGACTGGAGACGACTTGCAGAAAACAATAAGATCCGTTGTTTGCAAAGCTCAAAGACGAAACGTGTTCACTAACCAGCACTATAGCAGACCCCCAGGAGCAGCGCGCACTGCATCGCGTCCATCACTGCAAGCTACTGCCGCCCAGGCGGCCGGGCTAGGTACACTCAATCAATATAAACCTGCGCCAAGTACAAATCGATAGAGCTAGCTCGCATCCAGGATGCCTGGATGAACTATTTCCCTGCCCGCCCCGCCCCGGGCGTTGGGAGCGTTGGAACCTTATTTGTGTGTAAACATAATTTGTATCGTATTAAACATTTTGATGCTCACAAGATGGCTGTCCGTATACTTTGAATTTACGTCGTGACGTTAGAAATGCTTAGTTTCTAAAACAAAACGTTTCCCTTAGTACAAACACTGAATATTCATATTTCACTATTACTCTCTAATGCTTGCGTGTCCGTCTGCCTACTTTCGTAAATCTATATTTTCTTTTATTATTTTTATTGTTTTTCACATTTTGTTGCAGAGTAAGAGTCAACTGTGTCGCCGGAAAAAATACTACCACCCCCTCTTTTCGATTGATTGTCGTACAAGACAACTAACGGACTAAAGACTGCACATACATCCAACAGCATAGAACAGGGATAAGCTCGCCACCTGTTACGCTGAGCACATGTGCAGTGCAGTCCTTATTGGATGAAAAGTAGACTATGGTAGAGGACTGCTTTAGCTGTCTCTGTTGCTTAGTCTCTGACTAACCCTTCGGTGATAGTAGTCGTCATTATATCCATGTATGTATGTAAGTTACAGAGAGCTCTGATCAAGGGCGTAGTTTACTACAAAATGGTAGATATGAAAATAAATATTGCTTATTTCCATGTGATACGTCAACTTTGATTTTGAAACATAAAGAAAAATACGAAAAAAATTACTTAAATCACTTATTAGATATTTTTGAGTAATGAAGGTTGTTTATGTAGTCCTAACGTTTACCAGCAACGGATTTACAGGACTTTAAATATCCCTTTAAACACAATGCACTGCAGCACAAAATATTTTACACAATAACTAACAAAACCAAAAAAAATAGAACGAATAACAATATGATCCGATAATCGCGAAACTCAAAGTCTAAACGTGTTCACTGACCAGAATAACAGCAAACCGCCAGGAGCAGCGCGCACCGTATCGCGTCCATCACGGCGAGCTACTGCCGCTCGGCTAGCCGGGCTAGGTGCGCTCAATCAATCAGAACATGCGCCCTAGACCAATCGATGGAGCTAGCTCGCACCTAGGTTACCTGAAGTTTGCCCTTGCTCGAGAGCCCAACCCAGGGCGTGGTATGTAAAATGTTATTATTACTATTACTACTAGCTTTCGCCCGCAATTTTGCTCGCGTTATTTATGTTATGTAAAATTTTCGCCCATACTCTGTTTTAGCATATTGCCTCTTTTATTTTAACACAGGGCGTAGTCGCAACAAAATAATAGATAATAGGGTTACTAATTTTGCTTTTTTTATTAGGAGTCAGGACAAGAGAACGTGGCTTATGTGTCGTAACAAAAATTAAAAAACGAAATTTTTAAGTCAAGTCACTCAATTTAGAAGATGTCACAGTGAAGTAAAGATTTTCATATTTATGACGTCCGCCTGCAAATAAATTAAAGGACTTTAAATATCCTTTTAGAATTAAAGTTTACTTTAGAGATATGTCCAACAGCACAATTATCACACACTACCCAACATGCATGGAGACGACTTGCAGAAAACAATAAGATCCGTTGTTCGCAAAGCGCAAAGCCTAAACGTGTTCACTAACCAGCACAATAGCAGACCGCCAGGAGCAGCGCGCACTGCATCGCGTCCATCACTGCAAGCTACTGCCGCCCGGGCGGCTGGGCTAGATACACTCAATTAATATAAACCTGCGCCATGTATAAATCGATAGAGCTAGCTCGCATCCAGGATGCCTGGATGACCTATTTCTCTGCCCGCCCCGCCCCGGGTGTTGGGAGCGTTGGAACCTTATTTGTATGTAAACATAATTTGTATTGTATTAAACATTTTGATGCTCACAAGATGGCTGCCCGTGTACTTTGAATTTACGTCGTTACGTTGGAAATGCTCAGTTTCTAAAACAAAACGTTTCCCTTAGTACAATTACTGATTATTCATATTTCACTATTACTGTCTAATGCCTGCGTGCCCGTCTGCCTACTTTCGTAAATCTATATTTTTTTTCATTATTTGTGGTGTTTTTCACATTTTGTTACAGAGTCAGAGTCAACTGTGTCGCGTAGCGGAAAAAATACTACCACTACCTCTTTCCATTTCAATGTCGTACAATACAACTAACGGACTAAAGACTGCACATACACCCAACAGCATAGAACAGGGATAAGCTCGCCACCTGTTACGCTGAGCACATGTGCAGTGCAGTCACTATTGGGTGAAAAGTGGACTATAGTAGAGGACTGCTTTAGCTGTCTCTGTTGCTTAGTCTCTGACTAACCCTTCGGTGATAATAGTTGTAATTATATCCATGTATGTATAAGTATAATAATATGTATGTATGTAAGTTACAGAGAACTTTGATCATGGGCGTAGTCTACTAGAAAATGGTAGATATGAAAATAAATAATGCTTATTTGCATGTGATAGGTCAACTCGGATTTTGTAACATAAAGAAAAATAGTATAAAAATTATTTAAATCGCTTTTTAGATATTGTTGAGAAATGAAGGTTGTTTATGTACTTTTAACGCTTACCAGCAACGGATTTAGAAGACTCTAAATATCCCTTTAAACACAATGCACTGCAGCACAAAATATTTTACACAATAACTAACAAACCAAAAAAATTAGAACGAATAACAATATGATCCGATAATCGCTAAGCTCAAAGTCTAAACGTGTTCACTGACCAGAATAACAGCAAACCGCCAGGAGCAGCGCGCACCGTATCGCGTCCATCACGGCGAGCTACTGCCGCTCGGCTAGCCGGGCTAGGTGCGCTTAATCAATCAGAACATGCGCCCTAGACCAATCGATGGAGCTAGCTCGCACCTAGGTAACCTAAAATTTGGCCTTGCTCGAGAGCCCCACCCAGGGCGTGGTATGTAAAATCTTATTATTACTATTACTACTAGTTTTCGCCCGCAATTTTGCTCGCGTTATTGATGTTATGTTAAATTTTCGCCCATACTCTGTTTTAGCTTATTGCCTCTTTTATTTTGACACAGGGCGTAGTCGTAACTAAATAATAGATAATAAGGGTTAATTTTGCTTTTTTTTATAAGGAGTCAGGACAAAAGAACGCGGCTTGTCTGTCGTAACGAAAATTAAAAAACGAAATTTATAAGTCAAGGCACTCAATTTCGAAGATGTCACAGTGAAGTAAAGATTTTCATATTTATGACGCCCGCCTGCAAATAATTTAGAGGACTTTAAATATTTTTTTAGAATTAAAGTTTACTTTAGAGATATATCCAACAGCACAATTATCACACACTACCCAACATGACTGGAGACGACTTGCAGAAAACAATAAGATCCGTTGTTTGCAAAGCTCAAAGACGAAACGTGTTCACTAACCAGCACTATAGCAGACCCCCAGGAGCAGCGCGTACTGCATCGCGTCCATCACTGCAAGCTACTGCCGCCCAGGCGGCCGGGCTAGGTACACTCAATCAATATAAACCTGCGCCAAGTACAAATCGATAGAGCTAGCTCGCATCCAGGATGCCTGGATGACCTATTTCCCTGCCCGCCCCGCCCCGGGCGTTGGGAGCGTTGGAACCTTATTTGTGTGTAAACATAATTTGTATCGTATTAAACATTTTGATGCTCACAAGATGGCTGCCCGTATACTTTGAATTTACGTCGTGACGTTAAAAATGCTTAGTTTCTAAAACAAAACGTTTCCCTTAGTACAAACACTGAATATTCATATTTCACTATTACTCTCTAATGCTTGCGTGTCCGTCTGCCTACTTTCGTAAATCTATATTTTCTTTTATTATTTTTATTGTTTTTCACATTTTGTTACAGAGTAAGAGTCAACTGTGTCGCCGGAAAAAATACTACCACCCCCTCTTTTCGATTGATTGTCGTACAAGACAACTAACGGACTAAAGACTGCACATACATCCAACAGCATAGAACAGGGATAAGCTCGCCACCTGTTACGCTGAGCACATGTGCAGTGCAGTCCTTATTGGATGAAAAGTAGACTATGGTAGAGGACTGCTTTAGCTGTCTCTGTTGCTTAGTCTCTGACTAACCCTTCGGTGATAATAGTCGTCATTATATCCATGTATGTATGTAAGTTACAGAGAGCTCTGATCAAGGGCGTAGTCTACTACAAAATGGTAGATATGAAAATAAATATTGCTTATTTCCATGTGATACGTCAACTTTGATTTTGAAACATAAAGAAAAATACGAAAAAAATTACTTAAATCACTTATTAGATATTATTGAGTAATGAAGGTTGTTTATGTAGTCCTAACGTTTACCAGCAACGGATTTACAGGACTTTAAATATCCCTTTAAACACAATGCACTGCAGCACAAAATATTTTACACAATAACTAACAAAACCAAAAAAAATAGAACGAATAACAATATGATCCGATAATCGCGAAACTCAAAGTCTAAACGTGTTCACTGACCAGAATAACAGCAAACCGCCAGGAGCAGCGCGCACCGTATCGCGTCCATCACGGCGAGCTACTGTCGCTCGGCTAGCCGGGCTAGGTGCGCTCAATCAATCAGAACATGCGCCCTAGACCAATCGATGGAGCTAGCTCGCACCTAGGTTACCTGAAGTTTGCCCTTGCTCGAGAGCCCAACCCAGGGCGTGGTATGTAAAATGTTATTATTACTATTACTACTAGCTTTCGCCCGCAATTTTGCTCGCGTTATTTATGTTATGTAAAATTTTCGCCCATACTCTGTTTTAGCATATTGCCTCTTTTATTTTAACACAGGGCGTAGTCGCAACAAAATAATAGATAATAGGGTTACTAATTTTGCTTTTTTTATTAGGAGTCAGGACAAGAGAACGTGGCTTATGTGTCGTAACAAAAATTAAAAAACGAAATTTTTAAGTCAAGTCACTCAATTTAGAAGATGTCACAGTGAAGTAAAGATTTTCATATTTATGACGTCCGCCTGCAAATAAATTAAAGGACTTTAAATATCCTTTTAGAATTAAAGTTTACTTTAGAGATATGTCCAACAGCACAATTATCACACACTACCCAACATGCATGGAGACGACTTGCAGAAAACAATAAGATCCGTTGTTCGCAAAGCGCAAAGCCTAAACGTGTTCACTAACCAGCACAATAGCAGACCGCCAGGAGCAGCGCGCACTGCATCGCGTCCATCACTGCAAGCTACTGCCGCCCGGGCGGCTGGGCTAGATACACTCAATTAATATAAACCTGCGCCATGTATAAATCGATAGAGCTAGCTCGCATCCAGGATGCCTGGATGACCTATTTCTCTGCCCGCCCCGCCCCGGGTGTTGGGAGCGTTGGAACCTTATTTGTATGTAAACATAATTTGTATTGTATTAAACATTTTGATGCTCACAAGATGGCTGCCCGTGTACTTTGAATTTACGTCGTTACGTTGGAAATGCTCAGTTTCTAAAACAAAACGTTTCCCTTAGTACAATTACTGATTATTCATATTTCACTATTACTGTCTAATGCCTGCGTGCCCGTCTGCCTACTTTCGTAAATCTATATTTTTTTTCATTATTTGTGGTGTTTTTCACATTTTGTTACAGAGTCAGAGTCAACTGTGTCGCGTAGCGGAAAAAATACTACCACTACCTCTTTCCATTTCAATGTCGTACAATACAACTAACGGACTAAAGACTGCACATACACCCAACAGCATATAACAGGGATAGGCTCGCCACCTGTTATGCTGAGCACATGTGCAGTGCAGTCCCTATTGGTTGAAAAGTGGACTATGGTAGAGGACTGCTTTTGCTGTCCCCGTTGCTTAGTCTCTGACTAACCCTTCGGTGATAATAGTCGTCATTATATCCATGTATGTATGTATGTAAGTTACAGAGAGCTCTGATCAAGGGCGTAGTCTACTACAAAATGGTAGATATGAAAAAAAATATTACTTATTTGCATGTGATACGTCAACTTGGATTTTGTAACATAAAGAAAATTACGAAAAAAATTACTTAAATCGCTTTTTAGATATTATTGAGAAATGAAGGTTGTTATGTAGTTTTAACGCTTACTAGCAACGGATTTACAGGACTCTAAATAACCCTTTAAACACAATGCACTGCAGCACAAAATATTTTATACAATAACTAACAAAACCAAAAAAATTAGAACGAATAACAATATGATCCGATAATCGTGAAGCTCAAAGCCTAAACGTGTTCACTGACCAGCACAATAGCAGACCGCCAGCAGCAGCACGCACTGCATCGCGTCTATCACTGCAAGCTACTGCCGCCTGGGCGGCCGGGCTAGGTACACTCAATCAATATAAACCTGCGCCATGTACAAATCGATATAGCTAGCTCGTATCCAGGATGCCTGGATGACCTATTTCCCTGCCCGCCCCGCCCCGGGCGTTGGGAGCGTTGGAACTTTATTTGTATGTAAACATTAATACATATTTATCCGTGCGGTGACGGAGAAAGAATACCAATCGCCGCCCCTCTCTCCGTCCGGTGGGTATCGTAAGAAGCGACTAACGAACTCTTTCGAGCGATGATCTGCTCCACTGGTGGTAGGGCTTGACCCGTCTGGTTGGTGACCACCGTACGCATGGTGTTAAACCCGTCAAGTGACTGCTTGTCGGTCGCGTTTCGGGATCAGCCAGCGTATAACCAGAGCTCAAGAGGATGATGCTGCGATGTGTTTGGTCTGTGGAGGCTTTCGTCAAACCAGTGCCAGGAGGACTTCGTTAACCTGCCGACCAGGGAGACCTGTAGAAACGGTTGTCCTGCTGGCCGCTCGTGGCACAGTATAGGGGCCCAAGCGAGCCTAACCAGCTCGTGAGGCTGCCTCACCATGCCACGCATAATCTCGGGGTGGTCCGTCGTGCCGGTTGGTGACCGGAAGGTGGGGTCCCGGCGGCCATTCCTGGGGGGGTTCGGGGACCCTTCCGTTCGGCAGGTTAATAATACTCGTCTGTGGGCAAATTCCTGGGGCAAGAGGCCACCACACTTTGACCATTCGCATCGCGGCATCATTTTCTAGATTCACGCTTCTCTCTTTCGACTCCTAAAGTGACAGCGCCTAACAACAAGTGCACACCCCCACCACAACCTTACCGTTTGAGGTGGAGTTCGCTAACATCCGCGGTCTCCATGCAAACCTCAATGCAGTCCACCACCATCTTGAGACGGCACGGCCAGCAATGTTGTTCCTGGCGGAGACGCAAATAATCCGCCCTGCTGACACCACCTACCTGAACTATCCCGGTTTTGTGCTTGAAGAATCCTTTAAAGCCAAAGCCGGAGTTTGCTTATTCGTTCGGGCGGATGTTTGCTGTTGCCGTCTGCGCTGTCTGGAGGACTCTTCCTTCTCCCTCCTAGTGGTACACGTCGACTTAAGCTCTCATTGCCGTGTCTACGTCTGCGCCTACCGATCCCATAACGGCGACATGAAGATAACTCGACTAATTGAACATCTTAGTCGAGTGGCAGATGATGCGCAGTTTCATGAGCGGTTTCCATCGGCGGAATTGGTGTTTTTGGGGGACTTCAACGCCCACCATGAGTTGTGATTAGGTTCCTTCAAAAAAGACCATGCTGGTAGAACTGCCCACGCATTCGCTCTCACGCATGACCTGACGCAACTGGTGAACCAGCCCACCAGGATCTCAGACATAGTTGGCCATGCGCCCTCCTTACTCGACCTTCTGCTGACGAGTCGCCCAGCTGGATACCGGGTGGAGATTCGAGCTCCTTTAGGTTCCTCGAATCACTGCTTGATATCCAGCACAGTGCCCTTGGCATCGCGCCCGCCAACAGCGGTTTCGAAACGCCAGATTTGGCACTACGCTTCGGCAGACTGGGACGGTATGTGGGAGTATTTTGCATCCGTCCCTTGGAGGCAGCGCTGCTTAAGTGGGAAGGACCCGACCGCTAGCGCGACTGCCGTTGCTGATGAGATAGTATTAGGAATGGAATACTATATTTCACACTCCTATGTCATCAGCAAAGGCAGACGCAACCGCTGGTTCAATCGCGAGTGTGCCAGCGCTGTTGAGAGCAAATAGACGGCATACTGCGCTTGGATCAGAGGTAAAGTTCATGGGGCTCCCGAAACTTGCTCGCTAAAAGCAGCCTATAATAATGCCACCAAGTCGTGTAAGAGGGCCTACATTAGAGCTGATGCCCAGCGCGTTGCACGAATAGGCCAAGAACTCCTGACGCATCCTACGGGCAGCCATAGCTACTGGCGTCTGGCCAAAGCCGTGCAATCCAACTTCTGCCAACCCTCGCTGCCACCACTGAGATGTCCTGATGGAACTTTAGCTCACAAGCCGCAGGAAAAGGTCGATCTCCTGGCCAAACTCTTTGCGGCTAACTCCCGGATCGATGACTGTAATGCACAGCTACCCTCAATTCCTCACTCTGGCCACACATTGTCTGATATTAAAATCAGGCAGTGTGATGTCCGTGCGGAGCTGCAGTCAATCGATGTCCAGAAAGCTAACAGTCCTGAGGGGATCCCAGCAATAGTCCTGAAAATGTGTGCAGCGGAGTTGTCCCCTGTGTTAACGCGTCTGTACCGTCTCTCGCTCTCTTCGGGTTGTGTGCCGGAATCTTGAAGAGAAGCTAATGTGCAACCGATCCCTAAAAAAGGAGATCGGTCAGATCCGACTAATTACCGCCCTATAACCGTAACTTCAGTGTTGTGTAAGATCCTAGAACGAATATTGAACAAACAGCTTATTCGATACCTAGAAGATCACTCCCTAATTCACGATCGTCAATATGGGTTTCGGCCAAAACGGTCATCGGGTGATCTTCTAGCGTACGTCACACATCTCTGGGGTGAGGCTATTGACAAGCGTGGCGAGTCACTGGCAGTTAGCCTTGACATAGCCAAGGCTTTTGATCGGGTCTTGCACAAAGCTCTTCTCTCCAAGCTCCCGGCATACGGTTTGCCCGCTCAGTTCTGTACCTGGATTGCTAGCTTCCTGCATGAGCGTAGAATCCGTGTCCTTTCGGATGGATGCGCTTCGCGGTTCATGTCAGTGAACGCTGGTGTTCCTCAAGGCTCCGTTCTATCCCCCACGCTGTTCCTTCTGCATATCAATGACATGCTTACTCTTGGAAACATTCATTGCTATGCAGATGATAGCACAGTGCATGGGGGATATAACGGTCACCCAACGGCTGGGCGGGTAGACACCGAAATGAAGCGAGCAAATCTTGTCATTGAGCTCGATCGGGTGTTGGACCTCATTTCTAAATGGGGCTCCGATAATCTGGTGGAGTTCAATGCCAAGAAAACACAGGTGTGCTCGTTCACAGCGAAAAAGTCGCCATTCGTTCCCCTTCCTTCTCTTCAGGGTACATCTCTAAGCCTGCAGAGCAGTATTAACATGCTCGGTATGAATATCCGCTGCGATCTGAACCAAAAGGACTACATCGAAACCGTGATAAAAATGCCTCAGGTAAACTCGGTGTCCTGAACAAGGTGCGGCGATTCTTCACGCCTGATCAGTTGTGTCTATTATACAAGACACAGGTGCGGTCTTGCGTGGAGTATTGCTCTCACCTTTGGGACGGCTCCGCAAAGTACCTTCTCGATGCCTTAGACAGATTGCAGCGCCGCGCTGTGCGCATTATCGGCAATGCGGAGGTCACTAAAACTCTCGAGCCTTTGCAATTGCGTAGAGATATTGTGTCACTCAGCGTCTTTTACCGTTTATACCATGGCGAGTGCTCTGAAGAACTCTTTGACCTCATCCCTCCTTCTCCCTTCCTCCATAGGAGTACGCATGCTGCTATCCGGAGTCACCAATTTACAGTCTCTAACATTCCATCACGCACAAAGAAATTTGGTGACTCGTTTCTTTGTCGCTTTCCAAAAGATGGAATAGTCTACCAGCACACGTATTCTCTCCTACCTATGACATAGGGTCCTTTAAACGAGGCGTGAAGAAGCATTTTGTGGGCCGGCAGAGTGAGGGTGACTGATGCTACGTCTCTTACGCTGCACCAGTTGTCCTCGCGCCTGGACTTCATTTCCACTTAACATCAGGTGGAGTGGGGTCATTTGCCGGGCTTAGCATTAAAAAAAAAACATTATTTGTATTGTATTAAACATTTTGAAGCTCACAAGATGGCTGGCCGTGTACTTTGAATTTACGTCGTTACGTAGGAAATGCTCAGTTTCTAAAACAAAACGTTTCCCTTAGTACAAACACTGAATATATTCATATTTCACTATTACTGTCTAATGCCTGCGTGCCTTTCTGCCTACTTTCGTAAATCTATATATTTTTTTATTATTTGTTGTGTTTTTTACATTTTGTTAGAGAGTCAGAGTCAACTGTGTCGCGTAGCGCAAAAAATACTACCACCCCATCTTTTCCCTTGAATGTCGTACAAGACAACTAACGGACTAAAGACTGCACATACACCCAACAGCATAGAACAGGGATAGGCTCGCCACCTGTTACGCTGAGCACATGTGCAGTGCAGTCGCTATTGGGTGAAAAGTGGACTATAGTAGAGGACTGCTTTAGCTGTCTCTGTTGCTTAGTCTCTGACTAACCCTTCAGTGATAATAGTAGTAATTATATCCATGTATGTATGTATGTAAGTTACAGAGAGCTCTGATATAGGGTGTAGTCTACTAGAAAATGGTAGATATGAAAATAAATATTGCTTATTTGCATGTGATACGTCAACTCGGATTTTTAAACATAAAAAGAAACACGAAAAAAATTACTACAATCGCTTTTTAGATATTATTGAGAAATGAAAGTTGTTTATGTAGTTTTAACGCTTACCAGCAAAGGATTTACAGGACTCTAAATAACAAAACCAAAAAAAATTAGAACGAATAATAATAATACGATAATCGCGAAACTCAAAGTCTAAACGTGTTTACTGACCAGCAAAGTAGCAAACCGTCAGGAGCTGCGCGCACCGCATCGGGTTCATCACGGCGAGCTACTGCCGCCCGGGCGGCCGGGCTAGGTGCTCTCAATCATTCAGAACATGCGCCCTAAACCAATCGATGGAGCTAGCTCGCACCTAGGTTACCTGAAGTTTGGTCTTGCTCGTGAGCACCGCCCAGGGCGTGGTGTAAATAATTTTATTATTACTATTACTACTAGTTTTCGCCGGCGGTTTTGCTCACGTTATTGATATATTGTAAAATTTTCGCCCATGCTCTGTTTTAGCTTATTGCCTCTTTATTTTAACACAGAAGGATCGATCTGATCAAAGGGCGTAGTTGCAACAAAAAAATAGATAATAGGGTTACTAATTTTGCTTTTATGCATCAGGAGTCAGGACAAGAGAACACGGCTTGTGTGGCGTAACAAAAATTAAAAAACGAAATTTTTAAGTCTAGTCACTCAATTTAGAAGATGTCACAGTGAAGTAAAGAGTTTTATATTTATGACGCCTGCATGCAAATAATTTCGATGATTTTAAATATTCTTTTAGAGTTAAAGTTTACTTTAGAGTTATATCCAACAGCATAATTTTATCACACACTACCCAATATGACCGGAGACGACTTGCGGAAAACAATAAGATCCGTTGTTTGCAAAGTTCAAAGCCTAAACGTGTTCACTGACCAGCACAATAGCAGCGCGCACTGCATCGCGTCCATCACTGCAAGCTACTGCCGCCCGGGCGGCCAGGCTAGATACACTCAATTAATATAAACCTGAGTCACGTACAAATCGATAGAGCTAGCTCGCATCCAGGATGCCTGGATGACCTATTTTCCTTTCCCTGCCCGCCCCGCCCCGGGCGTTGGGAGCGTTGGAACCTTTTTTGTATGTAAACATTATTTGTATCGTATTAAACATTTTGATGCATTTGATGATTGAATTTACGTCGTTACGTTGGAAATGCTCAGTTTCTAAAACAAAACGTTTCCCTTAGCACAAACACTGAATATTCATATTTCACTATTACTGTCTAATGCCTACGTGCCTGTCTGCCTACTTTCGTAAATCTATATTTTTTTTTTATTATTTGTTGTGTGTTTCACATTTTGTTACAGAGTCAGAGTCATTTGTGTCGCGTAGCGGAAAAAATACTACCACCCAGTCTTTTTGATTGATTGTCGTACAAGACAACTATCGGACTGAAGACTGCACATACATCCAACAGCATAGAACATGGATAGGCTCGCCACCTGTTATGCTGAGCACATGTGCAGTGCAGTCGCTATTGGGTGAAAAGTGGGCTATGGTAGAGGACTGCTTTTGCTGTCCCCGTTGCTTAGTCTCTGACTATCCCTTTGGTGATAATAGTCGTGTACGCGCCAACAAGACGCGACGAATGACAGCCGTCTATACGCCGGCCAATTAGAGTGCGTTATCCTCGTCACACGGACACTACGACGTATGTACCGAAAGAGGTTTTAAGCCCGCGCCGACCGACTGGCGCCGAATCAGTGCCCTTCGATATCTCAAGGCGAAACCACGCGTCACGCGCCCTTGAACTCAGCCCCGACGTGACCATAACGAAAACCAGTGCCCCTAGTGAAGTGTTTGTGTGTTGCCGCCCTCAAGCCCGCGCCAAGAGCGCCCCCGCGCCCTCGCGCTTCAGCTCGATCCCGTGCCTACAACTCGGACCCCCGGTAAGCCCCGTTCCCATCTTATTCCTTTACCAACGTCGCATGTTGGTCGCCTCTCACGCCAACAATTCGTCATTATATCCATGTATGTATGTATGTAAGTTACAGAGAGCTCTGATCAGGGGCGTACTACAAAATGGTAGATATGAAAATAAGTATTGCTTATTTGCATGTGATACGTCAACTTTGATTTTGTAACATAAAGAAAATTACGAGAAAAATTACTTAAATCGCTTTTAAGATATTATTGAGTAATGAAGGTTGTTTATGTAGTTTTAACGCTTACTAGCAACGGATTTACAGGACTATAAATATCCTTTTAAACACAATGCACTGCAACACAAACTATTTTACACAATAACTAACAATACCAAAAAAAATAGAACGAATAACATTATGATCCGATAATCGCGAAGCTCAAAGTCTAAACGTGTTCACTGACTAGCACAATAGCAGACCGCTAGGAGCAGCGCGCACTGCATCGCGTCCATCACTGCAAGCTACTGCCGCCCGGGCGGCCGGGCTAGGTACACTTAATCAATATAAACCTGCGCCATGTACAAATCGATAGAGCTAGCTCGTATCCAGGACGTCTGGGTGACCTATTTCCCTGCCCGCCCCGTCCTTGGCGCTGCGTAAAACCTTATTTGTATGTTAACATAATTTGTATTGTATTAAACATTTTGATGCTCACAAGATGGCTGCCCGTGTACTTTAAATTTACGTCGTTAAGTTGGAATTGCTCAGTATCTAAAACAAAATGTTTCCCTTAGTACAATTACTGAATATTCACATTTCACTATGTCTAATGCCTGCCTGCATGTCTGCCTACTTTTCTTTATCATTCTTTTTAGTGTTTTTGGCATTTTCTTACAGAGTCAGAGTCAACTGTGTCGCTTAGCGGAAAAAATACTACCACCCCCTCTTTTCCCTTGAATGTCTTACAAGACAACTAACGGCCTAAAGACTGCACATACATCCAATAGTAAAGAACGGGGATAGGCTCGCCACCTGTCACGCTGAGTACATGTGCAATGTAGTCGCTATTGGGTGAAAAGTGGACTATGGTAGAGGACTGCTTTTGCTGTCCCCGTTGCCTAGTCTCTGACTAACCCTTTGGTGATAATAGTCGTGATTATATCCATGTATGTATATATATGTTACAGAGAGCTCTGATCAAAGGGCGTAGTCTCTTCAAAATAGTAGATATAAAAATAAATATTGCTTATTTGCATGTGATAAGTCAACCCAAAATTTTGAAACACAAAGAAAAATACGAAAAATGTACTTAAATCTCTTATTAGATATTATTGAGACATGAAGGTTGTTCATATAGTTTAAACGCCTACCAGCAACGGATTTACAGGACTCTAAATATCCCTTTAAACACTACAGCACAATATATTTCACACATTACCTAACTAAACCAAAACAATTAGAACGAATAACAATATGATACGATAATTGCGAAGCTCAAAGTCTAAACGTGTTCACTGACCAGCAAAGTAGCAAACCGCCAGGAGCAGCGCGCACTGCATCCCGTCCATCACGGCGAGCTACTGCCGCCCGGGCGGCCGGGCTAGGTTCACTCAATAAATCTGGACATGCGCCCTAGACAAATCGATAGAGCTAGCTTGATCCTAGGTTACCTGGATTTCGGCAACACCCGAGAGCCCTGCCCAGGGCGTGGTATTTAAGATTGTTTATTCATGATAAGTTTCAAATACCTACTCATTTAAATTTCGAAGATAAATGTTAAAAATGTCTGTATTTTGGCAAACTATTACATATAACGGCTAAATAGCTATATATAATATAGCTTACATTTAGCAAACCCTACGTCCTATGTTTTCTAAGTTTATCTACGGTGTAGTGAACTGTAATACATGACATTTAAATTTAGAAACCTAACTGTTGTTACATGGGCTTAGCTGTAACGATTCCTATTTCCCATTACCAATAAGCCACAACGTTATCTAACTTATCACGACATGTTCACGAGATTTGTTTAATAATACGTTAGGAAACCTTACGTGGAAGAAGGGGGCGGGCCAGTTCTGTAGGCGTGGCACCTGCTTTGAATATGGTAGGCCTCTGTAGAAACACGGGGTGAGACAGACCGTTTTCTAGCTATACCTATCTAACAAAACCGTAATGGATTTGGAATGGACGTAATAGTATATTTGACGTAATAGTATATTACGTCTATGAACAAAACATTGAACATAATTTTTTAAAATCTACCAAGAAGTCCGTGTAAGATCTTAGTAAAGTCCCACAGCTTTACTGAAACTCGGGTTTGGGGGAATATAATTTACCATTAAACGTTCATATTTTCACTCATTATCATCTATTGAACGCACCAAGCCATTATTTAATAGAAAAAAAAACACTAAGGGTGGATTCAACCAAACTGGAATAAGACTTACTCCGAGATTAGTCTATACAAATTCGGCATTTAATCTAGGTATAAGACCTTATTCCAGTTTGGTCAGATCCAGCCTAAGAGAAACATTTTTAAGTTTAAGCTTAATGCGGCTTTTAAATCTTTGCCTGTTACTTCTAATTTTATTTTATTTTAAAGTCTTGGCCGAGTGGTTAAGGTGCTTAGCCCGATAGCTGGAAGTCGTAGGTTTGTTTAGCTTTGACTTGATTGTTGGCAGCCTTTTTAGGAGGTTTTGGCTGTACGATACATTACTTTACTTTTAAGTCTTGCTGCTAAAACCAATCAAAATGTTAAGAAATTTCTGATTCATCTCTTGGCTTAAAAGCAACAGACAAATGGTGTGTGCGACCTAACTGCAGTGGAGTTAAATGGAAAAACATTGGTTCTGAGAATAGATAGATATCATGGATAATACACTGGCCTGCAAAAATAAGTATCACACTTTTAAAATTTCATTTTTTTTCTAATTTATAGAAGTTAGAGATTTAAAATAAAAAATGTTTTATGGCAAATTTCATCAGCTTTCTTTAAAACTATAGTAAATTACAAATACAAATACAATACTAACATTTTTAAGTCTTTGTGTCTTGTTTATCTTGTGTAGGTACTTTAAAAGTTATTACAATTTTTAAAGTGTGATATTTATTTTTGCAGGCCAGTGTAGATGGCGCTTGCAAAACTCAGATAGTGCCATCAGCTTTCACTTCTTGAAGTTGTTTGCACAACATGTACACACAAGGCCTGTCAGGCCTGTCCAATCTTACGCCGATGGCAATGCGCAGCAATCAATACGGATGTTTAAAACGTCCGGAGCAGCAGAGTGAGCTATAGCAGACTACTTTGCATTCTCGCTAGCATATATGACATATTTTGAAATAAATTTTCGCTTTGTACAAAAAGATAGTTATGATATAGAAATGTTGGGCATTTTTACAAAAGCAATCAATAATCTTAATCCCTGATCGAGGGCGTGGTCACAATAAAATATTGCTTAGGTAATTGCATCCTGATTTAGTGCCGTTATGTTTAAAAACTACGAAACATATTACTTAAATCACTTAATTTAGAAGATAATATCATAGTGAAATGAAGGTGATTAGTAGTTTAGATGCCTGTCAGCAACGGGTTTACATAACACTTAACACGCCTTGACTAACAACGCACACGACCCGTAATAATAATAAAAACACTGTCACTACCTAACAACAACTTGCGAAAAACTTTAGGATCTGTTGATCGAAGCCTAAATGTGTTCACTGACCAGCACAGTAGCAGGTCGCAAGGAGCAGCGCGCACTGTATCGCGTTCATCACTGCGAGCTTCATCTGCCTCCCGGGCGGCCGGGCTAGGTACATTCAATCAATATGGACATGCGCTAAGGCGCATCCAGGATGTCAGGATGACCTATTTTCCTGCCCGCCTCTCCCCGCCCAACCTGAACGCCCCGCCCCGGGCGTGGTTAGGTAAACCTTATTCGTATTTAAACATAAAAAAAGATAAAGTCGAAGCTAAAGTAAATTAAAAAATTAGCTAGAAAAATACATACAGGTTCTAACAAAATTAATAAGCAAGCGTTTAAAGGGTACATCATTCTGAAAACAATAACAAAAAATGGGCTCCAGTTTTATAGTGATTTTACAAAGTTATGTTTTCTAACAAACTAAATCAATTAAAATAATGCACATCATGAAATATGCTGTGTCTTTACTAACACGCACGCAAGCGTCATCGTCAGTATAGTGGTAGCTCATTGTGCTCCGAGTTTAGTGTGCATGTTCGGCTATCTTTGTGTGCGTGTAGTACAGCTGTACGGGTTTGGAAAGGGTGTATTTTTTGGTGAATTATTATAATGTTTTGTGGATTATCTCGGTAACGAGCCTGTAGTTTTGGACCAAATTTAGTGAACATGCTCAGTGTGATGTATAGATGCTCCCCTTTAACGTTCGCTTATTGATATTGTTAGACCCTATATATACAAATAAATACATATTATCACGACTATTATCCCGTCATACTCGTGAACGGGTGCCGCCTGTGGAGGCTGGTCTGCCCTTGCAATCATATTTTTATTGGTAGTATTTAATAGTCTTTCTATTTCATTTCTTTTAAAGATACTGGAAGACGTTGTTTATTTTATTTTAAATTGAGCAATACTTGTTTTTTATTAGATATTCTTTTGTATGTTTTTGTGTTTGTCTTGTAATCGTACTAAATGTTTTTTTTCTCTAGTAATGGAAAATGTCCTTCTATTAAAGGGATAGGGCATTTTCCAATTTGCATTTACGCTGTAAAAGAAAAGGGAGAATAGAAATGCCCTTGCTGAGTTTCTTGCTGGTTCTTCTCAGTACAAGGCTCCCGCCCCATAGTTAGACTTAACGAACTGATAGCATAGCGACATTCATAAGTGCTCGATTATTGTAGCCCTAAATTGAATAAATAATTTTGTATGAATTGAATTGAAGGGTTAGTGAAAGACTAAGCAATGAGGACATCAAAAGCAGTCCATAGTCCACTTTTCACCAAATAGCGACTGCACATGTGCTCAGCGTGACAGATGGTGAGCCCATCGCTGCTCTATGCTGTTGGAGGTACGTGTTAGGGTGGATTCGACCAAACGAAATAAGGTGTGCTAGTATTCTTTCACCGCTACGCGACACAGTTTAATACGGTAATAAAATATAAATGCTAGTTTATCAATTTCATATATTTTTTAATGGCGACTACGTTAAGAGTAAGGGACGCTACATTAGCAAATTGTTCGACTATATACCAAAACATTGTCTACGTATCTACTAATTGTTACACATTACTTTTAATCAGCAAGTTTTTATGCTAACATTTCTGTAACGGTCCAGTACCACACGCAAATTTTTGACACACTCCTAAAACACTCGTTGGTAATTATTCTAACACGGAAAACACAAAGTATTTATTCTGATTTACGGTTGTTCTTTAAAGTTTTGTAAGTTATGTACGGCGAAAATTATTTAGCCTTTACTTTAACGAGTCTCCTTAACCAATAAGCCCACGTAACGATATGTAAGTTATTACGACATGGCTTAGTCTTACATTCGGAAACCTCCCCTTGAGTGCGTTTCCCGCCGGTCATTTGACAATACGCTATACGAGAGGAAGGGCCGGTGTGCGTGGGGCGTGGCCACAATGTGCTGAGAAACATCGACGGTCCCTACCCAAAGACTATATAACCAATTGACTGCGCTTGCGGGGGCAAACTTCTCTCTCACTCTAACTTCTTCTAACTCTAAGCATATGATAAAATGAGTGTATGTGAGGATTTTCGCTTCAGTATGCTTCTAGCTGCCGCGCGTATCACACAGTGACAGAAACTATCGTTCAAAGCGGCTAATTACGTTAAAAATGCCAATTTGTGCTGTGAAATGGTGTGGGAAGTCGAGTACTACCTCAAATTATAAAAAACACGGTATAACCTTCTACAGGTAAGTAGTATTTATTTAAAATTTATGCAAATACTTTTACTTAAATAAAATAATTTAACAAAATATAAAAATGGCACGCGTTGATGTCTTTCTTGCCGTCTCTGTCTTTCCTAGGCTTAATTTACTATGCAGATGTCTCTATCGTTCTCGGTAGTGCCGAGCGGGATTTTATTTAAATTTGTCGATAAAATTAAATATTCTTTAAATTTAAATTATGATGACTTTGCCATGTTAAAAATGCATAATATTTATATACATAATAATTACATTACCTGCCTGCCTTACCTAAGTATATTTTTTCCAGATTCCCAAATGATATAGAAAAAAAAAGAAATTTGGATGAAGGATCTGGGAGAGAAGAATTCTTTCCTGCGAAACATAGTGTCATATGTTCACGACACTTTACATCTCACTGTTTCGAACAGTTGAAAACAGTTCAAGAATCAGTAGATATCTTTGGTGTCGTATTATATAAATATATAAGTTAATTATTGGATTTATTCTTTTATTACTCACGAATATCCTCACATCAAACTAAAATCTTGATAAAATGTATCGATATTCGATAATTTTTTCGGTCTCTCTACAACATACACGTGTAAATGAAGTGACCTGTCACAGTTGCCAATGACCTGTTGCCCCCGCACCGCTAATCGGTGAATAGTGTTTCAAAGAAAAATGCATCTATGCGCTCTCCACTGGCTAAGTGCTCTCCCTACGTATAAAAGGATCTATCAAAAACGAAGATATACAGGAATGCAGAAGAGAAGGTTCATTTTGCTCTTAAATAAATATATTTTTTCAGTAATAGGTATTTTGCTAGCATTAGAAAGTTTTGTGTAAAATTTATAAATATATATATTTTTGCATTTTCCTAATAAAACTACTAGATGACTGTTTCTATGCTGTCATTAAAATAATGTAGTGTCGGACAAATCTAGGACATCTGTTTATTTAACGGGTAGAACAAATCACTGTTTTAAATAAATTTTAAATAAATGTGAAATGAAACACATTTTATGTGAAATGAAACGCGTTTATTAATTCAGGGTTTTGTTTTAGTCAGGAGACTTCGTTTTCGTTTTGGACCCTTTACAGGGTTAAATAAATGTACGACCGACCCTATGCAATATTACAGTTTTAACAACAACAAAAGTTCTAATATTAATAATACAAAATAAAATTAATAAAATTTTATGTAAACAAGAAATTCACTGAGTTAAAGATTGTGCTGTGTATGGTTTGTGGGAATGTGTGAGAATGGGTGAGTGATTAGGTGTTTATATATGTGTGTGCGTGTGTGTAAGTTTGGTGAAGTATGTATGCGTAGTTTGGAAGACATTTAGCAAAAAAAAATAAAAATTATGTGAAAAATAAATAAAAAATTAAAATACAAATAATATTATTAAATTATTATGTACTTTAGTTAATATGAAGAAGGAACTTCTCTCTCTCTCAATATGGCCAGCAAAATTATTATTTTGTCAGCAGGATTATTATTTAGTTAGCAAAAACATTTATAAGCTGTTATCTTAAAAGGTCTGCATCTTAAAGTGATGGTCAATAAATAATTAAAAATTAGCACACTTGTATTGAAAAAGCGGTAGGTTAGTTTATGTTAGATCAGTAAAGAAAACATAGCCGAGCGAAGCCTGCCACGGTTGCGTCCGGCGAAGCGCAAAAACAGAGCAGCTCAATTCACTTTGTTTGCTGACAAAGCACATTTTGGAGCTGACTAAAAGCTCTTTAGTGATGATAAATTTATATTATAGAATTATAAAAATGAGGGAACAAGGCTTTTTCTACTTTTTGTGCCATGTGCTTCTGTAGGCCATCAAAGCCTCAATTGCCCTCAGTTGCAGAGATTAAATGAGCGCGGCTAAAAAAAATATATTTTTTTGGTACCTTTAAAATTATCCCAGTACTTGAAAGTAACGGGCGGATAGCGTAGGCGTACTAACCAGTCGCGTGTCCTATAAAAGCATTTCCCATAGATGGCGCTTGCAAAACGACAGACAGCGCCTTTTGCTTTCATTCCTGAAGTTGTTTTCACAATATATAAAGAGGGCGCTTTCAGGCACAGTAGCATAGAGTTTACAAAATGTGAAGAAGATGGCGCCCACCACGCATGCGCAGAAATCAATTCGGATGACAAAATGGCCGGAGCAACAGCAGCTATCAAACAGCTTGGCGTCTTCACATGTTAATAAGTTTTTTCCCGCTACGGAGCTATACGAAAAATGGGACATACTCTCAGTTAGGAAAACGTTTATTCTTAAAATCATTTTGAAGAAGCACTCAGAAGAATTTTACGACCCTGAAAGAACTATAAGGAAACGTCGCATCGGCACTGTATGCGCCATACCTGCCCAGAAAGACGCCTTCTCGCATAACTGCTACGGCTTTCTTGGAAGTTATCTTTAGAATTAATTTGTAATGTCTTTGTTTATAATTAAACTCGGCAGACGTTGTCCTGTCGAAATCACAATGGCAACTCAACTGACAGGAAAAAGTTAAATGTCGCGAAGAAGAATTTAAGAAAACTGCCAAAAGTTTTTAGTTTAGCAACTAATTAATATTTAATACCTATATTGCACGACGTCTTTTTATGTTTATAGATTTTATAAGAATTTTTACTATTTTTTCTCATCGTTGAAATCTTCCCTGATCTTTCACAAATATTTCAAGATCAAAATTAGCCAAATCGGTTCGGTTGGTTTATGCGTTTTGCGAGACAAACGAACAGCAATTCATTTTTATATACAGGGTGTAGCATTTAGATCGGTCAGTATGGGAAAGTCTGAAGATCTGTTTTCAGGAACCATGTCATCGAACCCGGACGTTTTGAAAAATAGAACTAACACTATTTCTATTTAGATATCGAATCACCACCTGAGCATAGAATACATAGTTCATCTTAATATACTTACTCAAAAACACACGAATTATTGGTACTCTATAGCTCGGCTAGTTTAGTTTAAATTAGTTTTATTGTATAACTCAGCCGGTTTATTTATGAATAATTGCATTCAATATCATAGGTCCCTTAGATTAATGATTGGTCTCGCTGCGCTCGACTAGATACCTCCGTCGTACTTGTCCAATGCGGCAACAAATACTACGCCGAAATCGGCGTACCCGAGCCAGTCACACTGACAGCTGTGAGTGACGTGTACGTCCCGAATGTTTTGTTCAATTTTGGGCTTAAATCAAACTATAATGAGAGTTTGCGTAGTAAAACTGTGTAAAAATAATACTTCTAAAAATAAGAAGGACACTGGGATCACATACCATCAGTAAGTATCGTATAATTTCAAAATTTCATCATAAAATAATATGAACAATAAACGCCATTCAGTGTTACCGCTTATACAAGAATAAAGTCCCCGTGGTTGAGATTTTTATTATGTGAATTTATTGTTATTGTCTTTTATTTTAAAGGTAACCTATTTCTATGTTATTTCATGTTTACTTATATTTGTGATCTATAATAAGGTGTAAAAATGTTAGCTAACACTACATCAAAGGGATTCTACCGATGAAACTGAACAACTTTCCATAAGGAACATGGGTCGAAAATTTATTATTTTTCCCTATACAAAATGCGTAATCAGCTGATTGACTCAAGTATGAAAAAGCTATTTTTTAAATTTTGACCTATGTTCCTGAAATGTAAACTTTCCGTGTCTGTACTTTCATTGAAAATATTTGCGAAAAACATAATCTAGGGGATGAAGGATACGTGAACATTAGAATCATTTTTGAATTTTTGTCTGTCTGTTTGTTTAACGCGCATCACACAAAAACCGCTGGACGGATTTTAATGAAACTGAGAACAGGTGTATAGCTTATGATTCGGGTAATATTATAGGTTAAAGGTTGCTTCACACATATCAGTGAAGCCACAGTTCCGACACAGTACCGGCAACAGTGTTTTTCATACATTCTCTATGAACGCATCCCCACTTGTCAGTGATAATGCTCTCAGTGTCAGTGCCGCCACAGGTAAATCACGGACGTATTCGTTTTGAAAAAATTCATAGACAATGTTTGAAATAATATTTTCACTCATCATTGTAGCGTTGTTAGCGATGCTAAAATAGCTTTTCTTGCCCTAGGGGAAATGGTATTTTTTTTAAATTTTTGTCTTTTACATGACAATTAGCCTACAAAAACGAAAAAGTATTTAGTCATATGTAGAATAATCATGAATAAAGACTCTACTTATTACTGTTTACTTAGATCAACAACTTTTTTGGGATAGTTATTATTAAAGTTTATGGAAAATTAGTAATCATTTGAATCTATGGACAACACAGACCACGCCCACACAGTCCACGCTTTAGCAAGAAACAACTGCACAGCCTGCACATGTGCTTAGGTGGTGAGCCTTTAGCCCGTTAGTCGCTTTTACGACACCAAAGGGAAGAAAGGGGTTGGTAGTATTATTTTGATGAGCCCATCGCCGCTCTATGCTGTTGTATGTATGTGCAGTATTTAGTACGTTAGTCCCCTTTTACGACATCAGAAAAGTGAGGAATTGGTAGTATTATTTTGATGAGCCCATAGTTGCTCTATGCTGTTGGATGTATGTGCAGTCTTTAGTCTGTTAGTCTCCTCTTACGACACCGAAGGGAAGAGAGGGGTTGGTAGTGTTATTTTGATGAGCCCACCGCCGCTCTATGCTGTTGGATGTATGTGCAGTCTTTAGTCCGTTAGTCGCCTTTTACGATAACCAAGGGAAGAAAGGGGTTGGTAGTAATAAAAAAAACTACAAAAAAAGAGGTCTAATCATTGCTATACACACCTACCATTTTTCTACAGAAGAAACCTACGTCTAACCTAAATTATATTGATACATATTCGCTTTTAATTGTTAATTTTTAAATATTTTCTGAGCTACATTTATAACCAGCAACTTAACTAATACATCACAGCAAAAATATTTTCCCCATTAACTCGGGTAACAGTTGAGCAGCTGGCAACAAATTTTTCACGCACACTAGCATCCTTGCATATTGTCATAAACACACTACAATAATGAGTTGCCGCATTTACGGAGCTGTGGTTTATAGGTAGCGCGGTATCTAGACGAGCGCAGCGAGACCAATCATTCATCTATGATAGGTCCCTTTAATTTTATTAATCTGTCAAAAATTAGTTCTGTATCCTTTCTGCGGGTGGGAGACATTTCACGAAGCAAATATAAAGCATAGAGGGTCTAATCAAAGGCATGGTCTCGACAAAATGGTAGATATGGAAAGACTTTTGTTTCACCTATTATGTCAACGAGGATTTTGTGATGTAATGAAAAAAAAACCGGACAAGTGCGAGTCGGACTCGCCCACCAAGGGTTACGTACAAATTTGTAGGTGCGTAGTACGCATAATAATAATTTTGGTAAAAACCTACAATAATAAAAAGGAAAGACGGATTTTTTTCATTCTTCGACATAAATCAAAAACTTTAAAATCATAAAAATTATTGAAGCCCTTTCATACGATACCCCACATGACACGGTTAACTCAATTCAAAATTTGGATTTAATTGCAAATGTATATTGTTGTCAGATTTTGCCCTATACTTGTAGTATATGACGTTAATACTTGCCAAAAGTCATAGTTTATTTATTTCACTAATACAATCAATACTTATGCTATTACAGAAAGTTCTTAATTAAGTGTCCCATTACTTAAAGGAGGGCACCACATGCTCAATAAGAAAAATGTTTGGTTTGGTTAGGTATACAATAAATATTTAAAAAAAAAAAAAAATTACTTTGATTTAAGCTTAATACTGCTTTCTTGATGCTAGGTATAGAATCGAAGCAAAGATCAATTGCATTTTGGTAATTCTTGTACAATTTCAAATTTGTTTGGCATTTAGGCGCTTGGAACTCGCTTGGAGTTCTACTTCAACGGAAAATACCTTATAAATTTTGATTTCATTGAGAGTGTCGAAATATACGTTTTTTTGCGGCATAAACGGCTGTATCTTTTTTACGTTAACTTAGGAGTTTGATTTTTTTACAGCTTCAAGAGACTGTAACCTTGAGTATATCGTTTTAATTCAACTCGATACGTCCACGCGTTCATGAGATAAAGGCTCTTGACAGACAGACAGACGGGCAACAAAGTGATCCTATGGGTTCCGTTTTTTTATTTTGAGGTACGGAACCCTAAAAATCACGAATCAAATGGCTAAACTTAGAAGATATTATAGAAAAGTTATGTTTGGACGCATGCCAGCAATGTATTAAAATATTCTTTTAGAAACAAAGCACTTTCAACCAAGAGCACAAAATATGTCACACACTACCAAACAAAACCAACAAAATATTCGTGATTAACAATATGAAACTCAAAGTCTAAACAAACATAGTCCACTGACCAGCACAGCGGCACGTGTATCAGTGCGAGCCACTGCCGCCAGATGCGGCTGAGTTACTATTGGACTAAAACGGAATTGACCTAAGTCGCAATACGCCCACATCTCGTTTGGTCTAGGCATAACGCGACTTAGGCACACTGATTTTACACACATTATAGGCATACCAAGACCAAATGACTTAATACATCTAGATGACGATATCGATAGAGCTAGCTCGCATCCAGGATGCATGTATGATCGTTAACCCTCTCCGCCTTCCCTGTATTTATTTCAAAAACAGCAATAACAAAACAACAACATGACTTAATAATAATAAAAAAACTTAATTACTTAGGAAAATTAACCTAAACTAAACTAAAGCAAAAAAAAAGGAAAAAAGACCTATTAAGACGTCCTCCAACTGTAGGGTCATGGGTATGATTCCAAGAATGCTGGCTACGTTACTCCTTGTCACCGGAGGCCTCAATAAGGCGCGTAATTAACTCTTTAACGAGCTGCTTGACTTCCGGCCCCCATGGACCCATTGTCTCCATTGAATGAATTGAAGAAAACACTCTAAATATATACATATAAACGTCGTGCATCAGGTTTAGGTTTACCGGTTACGTTAAAACGTGGATGTAATAAAAAACACTATAACAATGACTTATGCAGCTTAATTAAGAAAATATAAGTAGAAAAGTTAAGTTTGGTAATAGCTTAGACGCCTGTCAGCAATGGATTAACATGACACTAAAATATCATTTTAGATACAAAGAACTTTCAATGAACAGCCCAAAACATGTCACAAACTCGCGATCAACAATATGATCCTAAGCCTAAATGTGTCCACTGACCAGCACATAGTAGACCGCCAGGAGCAGCGCGCACCCTATCGCGTCCATCGCCGCGAGCTACTGCCGCTGGGCGGCCGGGCAATCTTAACATGCGCCCGAGACCGATCGATGTTACTAGCTCGCACCTAGGTTACCTGTATTTTGGCCACACCCAAGAGCCCCGCCCAGGTTGCGGTATATAAAATGTTATTTGTTTATGATTATCTATCAGACAGGCTGCATCTTTTTTTTTGTTGTGTTGATAATAATTATGTCATTTCGAGATTTATAGAAAGACTTTTTGTAAATTCTACGCGGTTCACTCGGACGAAGTCGCGAACGAGTCGTTTGTTATAAATAATTTTATTATTATATTCATTGATCTTGAAAATAAACGTTTTAGATAAACAATGTAATTTTTTTTAAGATCGTTTATGTATTTCAGGATCGTAACATATGACCGTGTCGAGTAGGTAGCGTTGAAAGAATACTACCACGCAGTCTCTTCCCTTGGGTGTCGTAAAAGGCGACTAACGGATTAAAAACTGCACATACATCAAACAGCATAGAGCGGCGATGGGCCCACCACCTATCATGCCGAGCACATGCAGTCGCTATTTGGTGAAAAGTGGACTATGGTAGAGGACTGCTTTTGCGGTCCTCATTGCCTAGAGTCTGACTAACCCTTCGGGGATAATAGTCGTGATAAGGTATATAACTTATGAAAAGCTATGGAGTCTGCCCACCCCTGTGAAAAACAGGCGTGATGTATGTATGATACATAATAATATAGCGTTTAGCTACAATTACAAATCCTACGTCACTAATGCCTATCATTTCATTTTTCGTTTTATTTTTCATTTCATTTTTCATTTCAATTTCTTTTCATTTTTAGTTTTAATTTTCATAACAATTTTCATTTAACTGTTCATTTCACCTGAGCCCGTGTACATACCTAAATGTAAATATGTTTTGACCCATTACCTCTTTTGTTTTGGACATTTTGTTACAGAGGGCTTTGATCAAGGGCTTAGACTCCAAAATATGGTAGATACGGAAAAAAATATTGAATTTTTAAGTAATAAATTACGAAACAGAACGTTGTATAGTTAGATGTCTGCTAGCAACGGATATACATAGAACTAAATATTTCTACAGACACAAAGGACACCCCACAATTATAACCAACAGACCAATTGTTTCACACGCACTACCAAAATCAAAAAAACTCGTGTTTAAAAACACTAAGATCCGTTGATTGTGGAGCTCAAAGTCTAAACATGTTCACTGACCAGCACAATAGCAGACCGCCAGTAGCAGCGCGCACTGCATCGCGTCCATCACTGCAAGCTACTGCCGCCCGGGCGGCCGGGCTAGGTGCAATAAATCAATCTTGACATGCGCCCTAGACCAACTGATGGAGCTAGCTCGCATCCGGGATGACCTATTTTCCTGCCAGCCCCTCCCCTCCCAGCCTGAGCGCCCCGCCTGGGGCGTGGTTGGGTAAACCTTATTCGTATTCCAACATAAAAATAAAACTGAAGATAAATGTTTAATTAAGGATGCAAGTTTTTTAATTTCTTACTTTTTTAATGACGGCTGCGTAAAGAGTAAGAAACGCTACATTATCGAATCGTTCGACTATATGCCAAAATATAGCGTTTCTAATTTTTATTATAGATAAGATTTAATCAGCAATTTTACGTCAATTTGTACTAGTCGGCGAGATTCTATAGCCATTTGTCTCCTAACGAACAGGTTTTCTGCGGCCCTGTAGTAAGCCATGTAAATAGCTTAAGCTTCAGGAGTTTTAGGGCGTTTGTTCTTCCTTTGCAACACGATGTCGTTCCTTACTCTATCCGTCCATTATATTTTCAGATTTTCTTCTTCATTAGACTTTAAACTATCGCGTTGCATTGCATTAAAACAGTTTCTTCTTCATATTCTCATTTCGAAAGTTTTTAACCATTTCACAAAGTGTGGGTTAGTATCCACGTTTCTATTTCATTGCATTGAAAAGGACTACAAAGAAGTATAAAACGAAAATAAATAGCACCAAACTAAGCGGCGCCTTTTGGGTAGAGTTTAGATTTTAGTTGTATTGGAGGTGCTCCATTTGAATAAATTCACTCCGGGCTTGCTCTTAATACAACGTCTCATATCTTTAATACAATATTCTTAGTCATTCATCACACATATCTGAGATTCTTATATGAACGGATTCTCTTATGAGGTGGTTCTTAATAAAATAGAACGCCGCAAAATAGAAGTGCCGAATCAAAATTCTGCAATTCGCAAATTGTGTTTTGAATTTTTGATGCTCCTCCCGTGTTCGGAAATATCAACCAGCGTTTGGCAGGCGTCGTAAAAAATTCAACACTTTCACTTGTAGCAATTATTATAAACACGTTTTTTTTAAAGAATTAACTCCTAAGATAATCTTTAAAATTATCCGTATACCTATTTAAAAATAACAGGTAGATGGCGTAGGTGAACTACCTAGTCGTCAAAGATGGCGCTTGCTTAACGACAGATGCAAGCGCCACGACATGTTACGCAGATGGCGCCCGCCACGCATGCGCAGAAATCAATTCAGATGTCTAAAATTGCAGGAGCAGCAGAGGGAGCTTTAGCAAACTGCTTGGCGTCTTCGCTCGCATTCATGTTATTAAGAAAACAAAATTTCGCGTTATATGATAAATAGAAACATGCCACAATATTCAGATCTGAGTAGGGCTATTGGAAATATTAGAAACCCCCGTTTATTTCAATTGCACTTGACATATGAAATCTTGAGAATTGGAATTAAATTAAGAATTAGAATTATATTAACTGAATTGCTCTTAAAGAATTTCAGTGTACAAGGGCGAGGTAGTTATTGATACAAGAGTGTGATTGATTTTCATTATAGTGACCTCTGATCAAGGGTGTGGTCTCAACAAAACTGTAGATACGAAAAGAACTTAATTTTATTTAACATGTAAACGCGGCATTTGTAATGTAATGTAAAGAAAAACTCGCGCTTAATAATTTCGAATATATTACAAAAAAGTAAAGTTTGTTAGTAATTTAGACGCCTGTCAGCAATTGATTAACATGGCACTATATATCCCTTTAGAAACAAAGCACTTTCGCCAACAGCACAAAATATGTCACAAACTAACAAAAAAAAAAAACTGCGATTAATAGTATGATCCTCAAAGTCTAAAGGTGTCCACTGACCAGCACTGCAGCAGACCGCCAGGAGCAGCGCGCACCGCATCGCGTCCATCACAGCGAGCCACTGCCGCCCGGGCGGCCGGGCTAGGTGCACTCAATCAATCGGGACATGCGCCCTAGACCAATCGATGGAGCTAGCTCGCACCTAGGTTACCTGGATTTCGGCTACACCCGAGAGCCCCGCCTAGGGCGTGGTATATAAAATGTTATTTGTTTATGATCATCTATCTATATAAATACAAATCAATAGCCACGAATGTCTGTTCGCGCATCCCTTCAGAACGGCTGAATTAATTATTTTTGTTGTGTTTATAATTGTCAGGACAAGGTTTATTGTTAAAGATTTTTTTGGAAATTTTTTACGGTTCACGCGGACGAAGTCGCGAACGGGCCGCTGGTTCCTAAAATTAACGTTTTACATTAAAAAAATTACTTTAAGATCGTTCATGTGTTTTAGTACCTACCTATCGTAACATGAAAAGCTGTGATCTCTGCTTACCCCTCCGGGAAATACGCGTGATTTTACATGTTGCGTTTCGCTACAATTACAAATCCTACGCTACTAATGCCATATTTCATTTCAATTTCATTATATCTTTCGTTTCAAGTTTCATGTCACTTTTCATTTCACTGTTCATTTCAATTGAGATGGCTGCATGTGTAGTTGCTAAGTGCTAAGAAGTAAAAACTAAATGTTTTCCTCAGTACAATTAATAGTGAATATTCCAATTTGGATCAATACCTCTAGTGTTTTCGACCTTTTCTTACAGAGGGCTCTGATCAAGGGCGTAGTCTTGACAAAATGGTAGATACGGAAAAAATATTTCTTTCTTGCACCCGATAGCGGATTTAGTGAAGTAATAAAAATACGAAACAAAGGTATTGCTTTGCAATGCTTGCTAAAAAAAAAAATAACGTTGTAAGTTTAGATGCCTGCCAGCAACGGATTTACATGACACTAAATATTCCTCTAAATACAATGCACACCCCATAATCTATAACCAACAGCACAAATGTCTCACACTATCTACCAAAACAGGAAAAACTCGCGTTTAAAAACATTAAGATCTGTTGATCGCAGAGCTCAAAGTCCAAAAGTTTTCACTGACCAGCACAGCAGCAGACCGCCAGAAGCAGCGCGCACCGCATCGTGTCCATCACAGCGACCTACTGCCGCCCGGGCGGCCGGGCTAGGTGCACTAAATCAATCTGGACCTGCGCCCTAGACTAATCGATGGAGCTAGCTCGCATCCAGGATGCCTGGATGACCTATTTTAATGCCCATCCCGCCCCGACTGAGCGCCCAGCTACAGGCGTGCTTTGTAAAATCTTTTTTTAAGAATGTTTGAATATAATTTACTTATTAATTACCTAACTTGAAAGATTAGTTGCAAATTACACGATTTATTTATTTTTCGTTGAAAGTTTATTTTAGGTAATTCTACAGTTGTATTAAATTGAATGCAAGATGACTGCTTCTGTCCTTTAAAATTAACACCGTTTTCCCTCCAAAGGATTCACGCCGCGCCGCGCCTTCCCTCCGCCGTAATAGACATCCGTTTTCTTCCCTTCAGGGCACTTCGCCCACTTTTGGAGATGTGTTTATTGTCTGCTGGTGTATGACGTACTGTGATAGTCTTGCACGAGAGTCATAGGTATTGTAGAATAAGAAGATTTTAATAATTTGAACAGTTATATTTCATAATCAACATGAAAACAAAAATAAATAAACTTTCTCGAAAGACAAACAAAACCAACACAATTTCATGATCGTAATCAATCTTAATTTAAATTAAATCATGAAAATAATGTTTAATTCATCATTAAAATTAAATGATGAATTATAAAATTATAATAAATATCAGGGAGAATACACCTGTGAAATTTCTTCTATTGTATGTATGGGAACGTGCCCTTGTTTCTCCAATTTCCTCTTTTTAAGACTTTGTCTATAATAATATATTATTATTTACCCATAGGCCAGAGTTAACAGCGGCTCTAAAACTGCCAGGGGAATCTTAAATATTTGCTTCCCTAATAAAGTTCTAACTTCTAATCCAACCCGCCATCACTGAACCCTTCCTCAAATGGTAATAAATAAACTATTCAAGTTTTGGTCTGGCAAACTCTTCGATTCTTTCGATTTTAAATTTATTTCTGGAAGTATCTTGAAAAACTTTTATACTTCAGCATAGCGTAGGTTTTGCTACCCTCTGCGTCAATGCTAATAACTTAACAAGAGCATCGTCAGCTTTGGTCCTGGAGAAAAGTATTCTGATTGTTCTTCCATTTGGAATGGATCATCTAACAATGCTTTATCATCCGTGAGCGGTTGTTCTTAAAGAGGAGGTGCTGTTCCACTTGCTTCAGTCTTAATAAAACCCTTGATTTCGTAAGCAGCCGTAGATGCCGTTATCATACGTCGTTTGCGCCATCTCACATAGTTTTTCTATAAACGCATTTTATTGCGCCTTGTAGTCGCTTAAGCTGGGTTCGTTGCTTGCTCTTGTTTTGGAGGGTAACGGGCTATGACTTCTATTCGACGTGCGCGTACTGCCACAGGATGATTGTGCTTTCGTCCTGAACTGATTCCATCGATTTGAGCACCTTTGAGGCTACGTGACGTGAAATGAGTTGATCTTTGATTGTGTTAATTATTTAACCAAGTTGTTTTCTCGGATTGAATGGATCTTCGCTATAATATGCAAGGCATATACTTATAAGCGCCTGTCCTAGAGGTCAGCTTATTAAGACACTCTTTACATTGCTTTTGGCAATCTTATTGTCAGAATTGTAAAATCTGAGTCAACGTAAATCTGAGTCAACATTCCTGGTCAGATGATAATATGGCGGTACCAAACAGATTCTTGTAGCTACCTGAATTGATTACTCTTGCTGAACTGAATTATACCCTGCTGATTGATCTTCAATCAGCAGGGTATAATTGGTCCAATATGTTTAGGACATTTTTAAAGAAATTTTCTGCTTTAGGAGGAGGGCTCCAGTGTGCAACTCTAAACATCGTTAATAGGGGCATCGCCGTCCGCAATCATTGTCTAGTATCAAAGACACCTGTTAGACACCTGGTAGAAGAGCATTTTTATGATACTAAATGTCAGTTTACAAAAAAAGCACACTCCACAATTATAAACAATTTAACAGCACACATATCACACACCACTCAAAACTCGCGATAAAAGATAATATTCGTTGATCGCAAACGTATTTATTAACCAGCACAGTGTGTACTAATAAGCAGGTATTTTTTCATTCTCCTTGTTAAATTGTCTCGAAGAATCAATCATCAATATTAAAATAAGTATCATGTTCTTAAAATAAATTTAAAAAAAAGCTTGATAATGGTGGTTCTTTAACTAAAGTATTTTTTTTAATCTAGTTGGTATGTCTTCTTCTAAAGTTAGGTACGCTCTTTATGGCTGGCACTCTCTGTATATTATTTGATAAAATGCTATGTTTTAGTATGTATTTTAGTTAAAACAATTACATATTTTTAAATGATGTCTACGTAGAGTTACATAGAGTCAATATTAAGCTAATCCCACAATTATTATTGATGTTATCTAAGGGTTTTCTATCTAAGTATATATCAGCCCAACTGTTGTAAATGGGCTTGGTTTCAACGATTCTCACCAATAAGACACGAAACGCTATCTATATCTTATCATGACATTGTCAAGGTATTTGCCTAGTATTATGTCAGGCCACATCCCCGCGATTGCCCTTCTTGCCTGCCATTTGACGATACGCCGTATAAGATAAAGAGGGTCGGCCAGTATTCTGGGCGTGGCCACAATATGCTGGGATTCGGAAGCATAATTTGTTAAACTTTGTAAATGAGTAACTATAACTTTAAATAAAGTACACTTTTCGTTAGTTGAGTGTATTTCAAACAGGTATGCGGTGACAAAAACACGACCTAATTGAAAATGCTTCTGAGAAGAAGCTTAATTTAAAATATATGTTTGTAGTTTTTCTTATTTTTAATATTTAATTATAAAAATATGTAATTTGGTACCGCTTTGTTCAGTCATAATTGTATAGACATAACATGAAATGTGTAAAGTCTTGTTTTTTTAAAAACTCGTCGTGACCTAATAATAAAGAATAACAAAAATATTATTTTTTTTAAAAACTAAAACGCCGTAGTGGTCCTAAATTGGAAGAATATGGGTTAAATTTCTAGGGCAGGTAAAGTGTGCCTATGGACAGTATCCTAATTGCAAAATATATACAGCTCCATCTACTTTTACATCCTGGATACGTACCATGTAGGTAAGCAGCGTTGACTGAAAGGTGAACGTTTAGAATAATGTCTGAGGCATAAGCCGGGCGCACGGGCTCGCGCGGCAGCCTCGATGTAGTGGGTCACGAGCAAGGCCTCGCGAGGCAGACTCGAGATGCACCCCCGAAACACAGAGGCGAGCCTCGAGAGGCAGGCCGAGCCATAAGGAGTCCCCGAGAACCATCGTCCACACCGAACGCACAGCGCACCCCGAGGCACCTTAAAGCGCGTCCCGTTTGCCGACAGCCGACGCGACCGACGGCTCGAGACGCCGAGACACGCTCGGCCGAGACAACGTACGCCCGAGGCAGCCCGAGACACGCGTCCACACTTGCTAAAGCATTGGCTAGCGAGGCTGCCTCGCGACCCTTGGGGCGGGCGGGTGCCCATCTATCCAAATAAATTTAGACAATTCAAATGGCTTATTTTAAGTTTATTGAATAAAGAAATTTTGTATTGAATTGAATTGAATGCTTAAAAATAACTGCTACTGCTAAACACTGTAAAATCGAAGCTGAAGTAGTTTTCACAATATTTACGGAGGGCGCTTTCAAGCTCAGTAGCAGAGGTTTTACAAAATGTTACGCAGATGGCGCCCGCCGCGCGCCGCCGCGTCGTTTTGCAGAAATCGATTCGGATGTCTGAAATTTCCGGAGCAGTTTTAGAAATGGACTAGCTTTAGCAAGCTACTAAGAGTTTTCGCTCGCTTCGCTCGCATACAATATGACTTATTTTGAAAGTAAATTTCGCTTTATGCAGGAGATAGGCTAAATAGAAAATTCTCAAAACGTAGCGCTTCGAGTCACACTTGTGCAAGTACTTTAAACACTTATTTAACTATACCTACACATTTCTTTAAATTGAACTTTAAACGTATGGTAGAATTTTATTGAGTTTTAGAGTTTTAATTTTGGAATTGCTACTAATAGGTAATAAAGTGTAGATGGGCGAGGTCGTGATGGATTTGTTAGAGTAATGTGATTGGTCTTTCATTGCAGAGGGCTGATAAAGGGCGTGGCCTCGAAAAAATGGTGGATACGGAAAGAAATATTGATTAATGGCATCCGAAAGGGCAACGCGTCTCTTGTAAAGTAATGAAAAAAATAAGTTTAGTTAGACGCCTGCCAACAATGGATTTACATGAAACTAAATGTTCCCACAGACACAAAGGACACCTTACAATTATAACCAACAGTATTCCAACAGCACAAATGTTTCACATTCCAAACCAAAACCAGAAAAATAACTCGCGTTTAAAAATCATGATCCGTTGATCGCAGAGCTCAAAGCCTAAACGTGTTCACTGACCAGCACAATAGCAGACCGCCAGGAGCAGCGCGCACTGCATCGTGTCCATCACTACAAGCTACTGCCGCCCGGGCGGCCGGGCTAGGTGCACTCAATCCATCTAGACATGCGCCCTATACCAAACGATGGAGCTAGCTTGCATCTAGGTTACCTGGATTTCAGCCACGCCTGCGAGCACTCCCCGGGCGTGGTTGAGTAAACTTTATTTGTATTTGAATACATTTCTTTATATCTTAACTGATCTGTAATATGTATGGATATAATTAAATTAAATATAAACATACTAGTATTACAGATGAAATATTTAATTTAACTTTTGTATATTAATTTAACGCTGCCGTTTTTGTTAAATAGGCTGCACAAATGGTTACACTCTTGCAAAGTTTTCCCTGTTGACAGGAGAGCGACCCAAAAAAAAATACAAAAAAAATACAAAAAATAAATTTAAAAAATTTAAAAAAAATAATAAAAAAAAACGCCCCTGCCAACCACCTTAAGTGATCACGCTCACCAAACGAGCTTTAGAAGATGCCCGGGCATGAGGCTAAGCCTCGAGACCCGAACCAGCCCGATAGGGGCTGAAGATATCCACTTGCAAATCGTATACCTACAATGCTTCATTATTTCAAATCTGACCTTTAATTACAGTTAAAGGTTTTATGCTAACTTAATAATTAAGTTAATAAACATTTCTATAAATTTAGAAATGTAACTCATTGTAGGTAGGACATAATTATAAATCAAACCCATCTCTTGGCTTAACAGCAACAGGCGGATGGCGTGCGTGGGCGATTCAACTGATGTGGAGTTACTTATATTAGGCAAAATTCTTCTTATGGATGGCGCTGGCAAAACGACAGACAGCATCATCTGCTTATGCTTCCTCAAATTGTGTGCAAAATACGCACGGAGTAAGGAATACAGGCACAGCAGCAAAGGTTTTACAAGTGTTACGCAGAAATTTATTTGGATGTATCAAACAAGCAGCAGGATGTTGGAAAATAGGTTAGATTAAAGATAGCCGCTAGATATGCGGCTGGTGTGTGTACACAGGTCAAATTACAAAAAGCTGTCAAATTTTCTTATTGATAATCGGTATAAGCATCAATAGATATGTATACCCAAGTGCCGAAATTCAATATTTATTGCAGTTTGTCATTTTGTGGTGGACCTGTGGCGTCTGTTCATCATCTGAAATTTTATGTATTGCTTAAAAGTGAACTAGCGTTTTATGCTTTTCTATGTGGCAGGCTATTAATTATGTTATTAATTAAATTATCGATTTTGAATGAACCAAGAGAGCTTATCTAAATAAAGTCTACTATAATATTGTTTACATAATTGATTCAATAAATCCGGAGACTAAATACTAAAACAAAGTTTTTTTGATAAAATTATTTTTTATTCATCAACATAGTCTCCTTCAACTGCAATACAGTCTATCCAACGCTTTTCTAACTTTTATATTCCATGAGTGTAGAAAGATTAATCTTTGGCTTTAAAATAAGGCTCCGTTGCTGCGATTACTTCACCATTTGAGTGAAATTTCTTTCACAGGAGCATTTTTTTTAAGTCTTCAAAGAATTCGTTATCATGGACTGGTGACACGGCGCATTGTCCTGGTAAAAGATCACTTTTTTTCTTCATTTGAGGTCGTTTTTCTGCGATTTCGCTATTTATATGTACTGGTCGTAGAATCTACGGGAAAATATTCCTAAATGATAGAATTGCTAAGCAAAACGTCGACTGATCTAGTCGAGTAAACATTTTTGAGGTAATGAACCATCGGGCTAATAACCACTCAGTATAATTAACATTACATTAAACAAATATTCCGTAAAACGATATGAAAGTGAAATGTCATTTAGGTAACTTGTTTCTGTAAATAGTGTTTCAATAAGGCGTAGGGAACCCAACTGATTACGTGGCTAACTGCCAAAACAAAAGCGCAGCAACGCGGGAGACAGGACCTATCGCGCAAACGCTTGAGGCGGGTAGGGGGAGGACAAAGATGAAAACACTGGGGGTGCCGCGCGATGCAAAAACTGACACAAGTCTCATAATGAACTTCAAACTTAGAGCATTTAATGCTCTAAGACATCAAAGCAAAATCAATCATATTGATATATATCAGGATTATTGGTTATTAGACCCGATCCATTTAAGTGGTCATAGGACCTCTCCTAAAGGTCTATTGCGACCTTTTTGAGCCCATATCATATTATCCAAAAGTCAACCATTTTCGTGATAATTGAATTTTAAAGTTTTTTTTTGAAAAACCAATTTTATTCTTTTATAATTAATTAAAAAAAAATGAATGCTACGACTTTAATTTTGTTTACAGTTTATAGATTTTACATTCCGGTATTAATTAACAAATTATAAAATCATAATAATTCGAATCCATACCTAAAATACAGGCCGTACTATTAAAAATAAATAAGGATTTTAGGAAAAAGGTCCACTAAATTGTATGTTTTCTTCAAAAAAATGCTAGTTAATTTAGTCTGCAAATTATTAATAAAACATCTACACATTTCTAGCTATACAACGAGGTAAAAAACACTAACCCATGTTACATAATTGAAGAATAAATGTGATAAAACGAGAACCAGGCAGTAAAATCTCAAACTGAGAGAATGAATTTGATTAAGGAAAATAAAACAAAACAAATTCGCAATTCCCATCGCCGCTATATGCTGTTGGATTTATGTGCAGTCTTTAGTCCGTTCGTTGCCTTTTACGACACCGAAGAGAAGAGAGTTGGTAGTATTATTTTGATAAGCCCATCGCCGCTTTATGCTGTTGGATGTATGTGCAGTCTTTAGTCCGTTAGTCGCCTTAACCGACACCGATGAGAAGAGAGGGGTTGGTAGTATTATTTTGAGAAGCCCATCGCCGCTCTATGCTGTTGGATGCAGGTGCAGTCTTTAGTCCGTTAGTCGTCTTTTACGACACCGAGGAGAAGAGAGGGGTTGGTAGTATTATTACGATGGGCCCATCGCCGCTCTATGCTGTTGGATGCATGTGCAGTCTTTAGTCCGTTAGTCGCCTTTTACGACACCGAAGGAAAGAGAGGGGTTGGTAGTATTATTACGATGAGCCCATCGCCGCTCTATGCTGTTGGATATATGTGCAGTCTTTAGTCTGTTAGTCGCCTTTTACGACACCCATGGGAAGAAAAGGGTTGGTAGTATTGTTTTCATAAGCTCATCGCCGCGTGAGTTAGAGCGAGATAGCGCATTTATTGTTACGAGACAAAAATCACATTTTTAAATTTTTTACCTGAGTTCTTTGTTACCGCATTTTTTATCAAATATGTAACCTAGGGTAGTATTTTTCACCTCGTTGGATAGCTATAAATGTGTAGATGTTTTTTCAATAATTTGCAGATTAAATTAACAAGTATTTTTTTTGGGAAAACATTCATTTTAATAGACTGTTTTCCTAAAATCTTTATTTATTTTTAATACAACTTCCTGTATTTTATGTATGGATTCGAAATATTATGATTTTGTTATGTGTTATTAAAAACCGGAATGTATAATCTATAAAACTGTAATAAGAATTAAAATCGCAGCATTCGTTTATGTTAAATTAATTTTTGAACGAATAAAATTGGTTTTCCTAAAAAAACCTTAAAATTCAATTATCACGAAAATGGTTGACTTTTGGATAAAATGATATGGGGTCAAAATAGTCGCAAAAGACCTCTGCTATGACCCTTTAAATGGATCCGGTCTAATAACCAGTAATCCTGTATAAATAGAACAATAAAATTCTGCTTTGAAGTTTCAGACCTAGTAATTTAATTAGAGCAATTTTTTTTCTACGAAATGTGCAAACCATCACCTCTTGTGTTAAAATTAAAATTTACTTTTTAAAGATTAAGTATTTATATTTAGTTATGCCCTGCGGAATATCAACACAAACATTTCCATGAAAGAATTATTGTTTCATGCTTAAAATTAAGAAAGTTTCGAAAAAAAATGTTTTTAGTAGTCATTCGATTTATGTATTGTTTGTTAATGTTTAAATAATATGTTTCTAATTTCACAAGGCCATGACCTTGTGCAATAATCAGGCTAACTTACGTAAGTTTTTTAAATGTACCTATTTAACTAATTCAGCGCATAGTACAAGTGACATAAAAATACGTATATTTTCACAATTTCGTGCGGAACCCCTTAACAAAACATGCATTTTTTGGTTTTGTGAAGTGAGACGAGATATGAGACTATCGAAGTTTTATTACTGGACCTTCTGATAACTGTTAAGTACTGCCGGTTGGTAGCAGCTTAGTGATCGCGTACATATGCATCCTTTTCAGATAGAGCTACCGCATCGCCGCCCACACTTACAGCGTCTTTCTTTTTTACCATTGAAAATGGTTGACAGATGCAAATCGCCTGACATGCATTTTGACCATAGCTCCGTGGATTTTAGGAGGATCGAGATGGGAATAGTACCAAGAGGTGAGGAATTTATCGAGATACGTGTGAGCGTTTGAATTTTGAAAATCAGCAGGTATTTTTTGGAATTTTGAGAAATGTAAAAAAAATGGATTTTTTGTGGGGTGTTTATTTACTAAATTGTAAATATTTTGGAAAAAAAACAGACAAAAAACTAAAGAAAGGTCCTAGAGTATTAGTTTCGCTACAAAATGGCGAAAAAATTTTGAAAATCGGTTAATAATAATTGTGACTTGTAGGTGGTCCCTTTAGGTTTGGAATTGTAGGAAAACGGGTATTTCCGTACTTTTATAAAGTAATGTAGCTTCTATGATTATTGAGCGATCGTCATGGTCATGGTGTTAAAAGATGCGGATACAGGCGAGAAGTTCATTCGAGTTGGAATTTCGAAAAACAAAGTGAAATTTATCGGACGCCAAGGCGCCCGATGAATGAATTTCACTTAGGTTGTAAAAGGAAAAAAAAATGTTACTCTCTGTGTTGTGCAGTACATTCGTATGTTATAAGTAATTCGACTTGTGAATATTGTAGTTGTGTAATTTTATCGAAGTATATCTCAATAAAATCATTCTTATTATCCAACTTGTAATGTGTTATTCAAAAGGAACTTCACGTAGGTTGTAACAGAAAAGAAAATGTTATTATCTGTGTTGTGCAGTGTTATATATTCGTATGTTATAATTCGACTTGTAAATATTGTAATTGCGTAATATTAGGGAAGCATATCTCAATAAAAATTTCTTATTATTCAACTTGTAAGTAATGTGATATTCAAAAATAAAATATATTTTTTTATAAATTTTTGTATTTATTTCCATGCTCCGATTCTTGCGGGGACTGAGAAATATGTGATTTTTTTTAACTGTCTACTGAAATCGCGCGTGTGACGTTCATCTTGCGTTTATCGCAGAAATATCTATAGAATCTTTTTTCTACGAAATAAACCAAGAACTGCAGACCGAGCCTCAGATTGCGTCTCCTCGGAAAGCTGGTTAAGGTACCTAAGTGTTTTTTTGCCATATTATGGGTACCTAGTTGCCAAGACAGATAACGATACCAAAGGCATCGTGTAATTTTCATTTTAAATTCCAAAACTTATACATGATTGAGACCGGATGGTCTAATAACCAGTAAACCTGTTCCCATTTAAGAGGTTAGAGGTTTAAGAGGAGGGGGAGGTCTTTTGCGACCATTTTGACCCCATTTCATATTATCCAAAAGTCAACCATTTTCGTGATAATTGAGTTTTAAGGTTTTTTTATAATAAAATCCAATTTTATTTGTTCAAAAATTAATTTAAAAAAAAACGAATGCTCCGATTTTTATTTTATTAACAGTTTATTATATTTTACATTTCGGTTCTTAATAACAAATTATAAAATCATACCGAAAATACAGGCTGAAATATTAAAAGGATTTTTGGAAAACGGTATTTTATGTTTGCTCCAAAAAAATGCTAGTTAATTTAGTCTGCAAATTATTGATAAGACATCTACACATTTCTAGCTACCCAACGAGGTAAAAAACACTAACCCATGTTATTACATAATTGAATATTAAATGTGATAAAACGAGAACTAAACTGAGAGTATAAATTTAATTAAGGAAAATAAAACATAACAAATTCGCAATTCCCATCGCCGCTCTATGCTGTTGAATGTATGTGCAGGCTTTAGTCTGTTAGTCGCCTTTTACGATACCGAAGAGAATAAAGGGGTTGGTAGTATTATTTTGATGAGCCCTACGCCGCTCTATGCTGTTGGATGTATGTGCAGTCTTTAGTCCGTTAGTCGCCTTTTACGACACCGAAGAGAAGAGAGGGGTTAGTAGTATTAATTCCATGAGCCCATCGCCGCTCTATACTGTTGGATGTATGTGCAGTCTTAAGTCCGTTAGTCGCCTTTTACGACACCGAAGAGAAGAGAGGGGTTGGTAGTATTATTTTGATGTGCCCATCGCCGCTTTATGCTGTTGGATGTATGTGCAGTTTTTAGTCCGTTAGTCGCCTTTTACGACACCGAAGAGAAGAGAGGGGTTGGTAGTATTATTTTGATGTGCCCATCGCCGCTTTATGCTGTTGGATGTATGTGCAGTTTTTAGTCCGTTAGTCGCCTTTTACGACACCGAAGAGAAGAGATGGGTTGGTAGTATTATTTTGATGTGCCCATCGCCGCTTTATGCTGTTGGATGTACGTGCTGTCTTTATCTGTTAGTCGCCTTTTACGACACCCAAGGGAAGAAAGTGGTTGGTAGTATTATTTTGATGAGCCCATCGCCGCGTGAGTTAGAGCGAGATGACGCATTTATTGTTACAAGACATTTATCACATTTTTGGATTTTCTACCTGAGTCCTTTGTTACTGCATTCTTTTCATCAAATTTGTAACCTAGGGTAGTATTTTTACCTCTTTGGATAGCTAGAAATGTGTAGATGTTTTTTCAATATTTTGCAGACTAAATTAAAAAGTATTTTTTTTGAGAAAACATACATTGTAAAAGACCGTTTTACTAAAATCTTTATTTATTTTTAATACAACGGCCTGTATTTTTTGTATTGATTCGAAATAATATGATTTTATAACTTGTTATTAAAAACCGGAATGTATAATCTATAAAACTGTAAACAAAATTTAAATCTGAGCATTCGTTTATTTTAAATTAATTTTTGAACGAATAAAATTGGTTTTACAAAAAAAAACTAAAAAATTCAATTATCACGAAAATGGTTGACTTTTGGATAATATGATATGGGGTCAAAATGGTCGCAAAAGACCTTCCCTATGACCTCTTAAATTAACCAATAATCATGTTACCCACTCTCGAAATTCTTTCCGTGGCTTCTTTGCTGCTTTCGATTTAGATGTAACGACATCTTTTAGTTCCGTCCAACAAACGTCCGTTGGGACAAAGTACATACTGTTCCACACATGACCGGCTGCGTACTATACATCACTAAATACACACGATAGCGACGGCACTAGTTGACTCATGTATGCGGTCAGATGCGCCCTAACAGCTTGTTGATATGGACGGGTGACTTAAGGTAGTTTTTCGCATTTTTAATGGTAGTGTTTAGGTGTTTTTGGTGTTGAGTAATTGATCAATTCGGTGGACAACATTTAGTTTAAAAAGTATAATTTTGGTCAGTCCTAAGTTCTACGTTGTATCTGTTTGAATGTAATTAGGAAATTGTCAAAACTTATAATAATTTCCTGGTTATAAAATAGATCCTACTTATAAAAAAGATGCCAATCGTACCGATATCAATAAGTAAGAAAATAAATATATTTGAACAATTGAAATGAAACACTTTTTTACTGTCATATAAAAACTATGTAAATAGTAAATTAAACGCGAGTTAATCCGTAAAAAAGTGTTTCATTTCAATGTGTAGTGCTCGCTTAAACCTCAGAAAACAATATTATTTGCACAACAAAAGCGAGAATCTAACGTGGAAATAAATGGTGTCAATGAAATGCGATCTGAGAATTTAACTATAATAATTGTAAAAGGTATTGCGGAAACCGTGTCTTTTAAACTTGATGACAGTGATATGCCCAAGGTCAAAGATTTGCAAGATTCAATACAGAAAATAAGAAACCTCGTATCTTCATTGCCAAGCTCAAAAGCTCCAGATGCCAGGATTAATTTATATCTGCCATGTTTTGCTTCAATAAATCTAACCCCAAAAACCGAATAACTACCTTATCATTTGGCATTTCAGGTCGGCTGCAGACTTTCAGATATGTCTACTATATATGTGGCCGAACATTTATCAAATTTGAACAAGGCGCTGCATGCTGCTGCTCAGCTTAAAGCCAAAGAGAAGCAGTACAAGTTTGTATGAGTTCGCGACGGCCACATTTAGTGTAGTATACGTTACGTCCCTATGGCCCTATAAAATTTGAAGACCAAAATATATAATGAGAGTCGTAAGCTGTATATGGCAAGATAAAATAAAAGGGTAATTGTAGTTACTGCTACTATACGTCTTTTTGGGTTGAAGTTTGATTGGTTGCCAGTGAGACTTATCATTTTTTCTTGAAAAGTAATTAGGCTAATTTTATGAAAAATTTAGAGGCGGGCTGTTGCTTAGATTAGATTCGAATAATGTAAAATTTTGTTCATACGTCCTTTTGGCATAACACCCGCGATATCATTAAATCATTAACAAGAACTTAAACGGTCATTTGTTATTGTTATGTTTTGCAAGTAGGGAGAGTTAAGTTAGTAAAAGCTGCACGTATTTCAAATAGTATCGTAAATTCGAAACGGTATTAAATATCAATAAGTTATGCGTATACTATTAATAAACCTTATATACACAGTAATTATAATTTATAAACAATAAATATTTTTTATAAGTTCATCTTCATTATGAAATAAAATAACTCTTTTAATAATAAATTACAGTAAACCCGGTTTTACTTGTTACTGATAAATATAATGATACACTAAAAAAGCCCCAGTTGCGTGCTTGCGCAATGAAGCTAAAAAAAATACAATCTTGTTGTAATTGATGTTTATTAGTGGTTGGGGAGAGCGACGGATACAATCGCTCGGACCTCCCTTTATGAGGCGCACTAAAAGCTTCCTGAATGAATAAGAAAAAAATACTATTAAAGGTCAAAAATGAACTTATTGTTTCTCAAAATATTCTCCCTTTTCGTAAATGCACTTTTTCATTCGATTAAACCAATTTTGAAAACTTTTGTGCCACTCCTCCGTGGTGACCTCAGAAACGTGTTTTTCATACTCTTCGAGAGCCTTTTCTGTTGATGAAAATCGTTGACTGCGTAATTGGTACTGAATTTTTAAACAGTTCTACGTTTTTTACCTTAAAAAATTTGTTTGTCTATCTGGCCGTGTGGGAACTAACATTGTCGTGGTGCAAGATGACACGGCGTTTACGGTTATTTTTACGGAGTTCGTCAATAATTTCCGGCAAAAAAATGGTTGTGTACCAGTCACTATTCATGGTACGACGATTCTCTAAAGCAACAGTAGCCACATGTCCAGGTTTATTAAAAATGGAAGCAATCATCCGCTTAGATGCACTTTTCACACGCGCCGCTTTAGTTGGTTTCGGCTCATCTTGAAAGACCCATACGCTCGATTGCTGCTTTGTTTTGGGATCGTAGCAATAAATCCATGTTTCGTCACCTGTTACTATGTTCCACACCAAATTTGAAGCACCCTCGTTTAATCTGGTAAGCATGGCACTGCACCAAGTGACGCGGTCCGTTTTTTGAGCCTCGGTAAAATTGTGTGGGATCCACCGCGAGCACAGCTTTCTCACACCCAAATAATTGTGTAGGATTGATTGTATTTGACTCATGCCTATGTCTAAAGATGCGCGAATCTTATGGTAGGTCACATGCCTGTCTGTTTCAATCATACGGCGCATAGCATCGATGTTTTTGTTGTTTACAGCGCTGGACGGAGCGACCATCGCGAGATTCGTCACTGAGATTGACACGACCGCGCTTGAATTCTGCAAACCAGCTATAAATAGCTGTCTTGCATGGTGCTTCATCGCCAAAAGCAGATTAAAGCCGAGCGATGCTCTGTTGAGCTGTCAAACTTACACTTAAAATAGTAGAAAATCATACTACGAAAATTTTCCCGAGTTAAATCCGTGTTAATATAGACACGCAATTTTTAAAATGGCGCCAAAGTAAAAGCATTAATTGAGATTCAGATGGAACAAACTGCATTCTACAGCCAAAGAGTTCCATTTACAAATGTTGTAATTACTTTTTTAATTTTGTTTATGTAAGTGGCCAGTTCCGGAAACTTTTTGTGTGACTTATGTTTATGCGCGAAAAAATTCGTCGCGATTCAGAATCAAAAATGTTCGCGCCGCGCCGTCTATCGCCGGTGAGTGAACTAATCTGGGTAATATTCAAGATTTATTTTCGTAACACGTGATTGTTTTTGTTAGTACATCCCTAATAGCTATTGCGATTTCATTTACACTATTAGCGTACAAAATAAATGTTTAATTACTTAGATGATCCTAACAAATGTGGTTTTCACGCAATTTTCCAGCTCCTTTTTAAAGGTATGTTGTCCAAGGTTTCTTTCTGAAGTCATGTCAAGTGACTTATTTATCCACCTCTTATTGTTTTCTGAGGTTTAAGCGAGCACTGCACATTGAAATGAAAAAATTTTTTACGGATACTCTCCCTGTGACCACGGACCCTGTAAAGGGTTCGAAACGTCAGGATAATATTAAAAACTTTGTAAATAGTAAATTAAACGCGAGTTAATCCGTAAAAAAGTGTTTCATTTCAATATCCTTCTTTTATGCTTAGAATGTCAATGTTATTAAATTAAGTAGGTACGTTTAATTTTCTAAAAAAATATATTACTAAGTGTATGTTTTCCTTTATTACTATGTAGTGGCAGCTCATTATTAAAAATCTACTACCGACCCACCTCTTCTGTTAGCTGTCCTAAAAGGCGACTAACCTACTAAAGACATTAGTCATTGGTAAACCTATTCATGTGTTTATAATAAAGGCCACACATAGCTTGGTCACGCACGAGATTTGTTTAGTGTTATAATAAAAATGCCATTGTAATAAGTTTTATGGCTCCTAGCCCTTACGCCACCGGATATACTATACATTCGCAAACTTCCCTGTGAGTGCGTGTCTCTCGAGTCATTTGACAATACGAGAGGATGAGTCCAGCCCTGTGGGCGTGGCAACAATGTACTTTGGGATCACGGGTATGGTGGAAACGAGAGGGAGATAGATAAAGGGAAAGACATTTAAGTAGCATAGAAATATCCTTAATTTAGTCGGGCTTTCGATTCTGTGAAACTCAAATTATAAAAGGTTTTTTAGTCTTGGCCATACTCATATTTATAATACGGTTAATATATATGATTATATTAATTCATTTTCATAATGTAATGGCGTCTTCACTTACAAGCCGACGATAGTCAATTGTACCTACAATAATAGGATACCTATTCTACAGTGAAGGAACAAGCAATTTATGATTAATGTCACATTTGAAAATAAAACTCTGATAAACCATCGCCTGCACAACTTAGGGATGATTTATATTAGAGCGGGCCGTGTACGGGGCATGCCCCGTCCGGGACCGGACGGGACCCGGACGGCGCCACTGATTTGAGACGTTGCATACATTTTGTATGCAACGTCTCATAGCAGTTCATATTACACCGTGCATGATCCGTGTCCCGCCCGGCCCGGACGGGACACGGCCCGCTCTAATATTTTCCTTTATTACTATGTAGTGGCAGCTCATTATTAAAAATCTACTACCGACCCACCTCTTCTGTTAGCTGTCCTAAAAGGCGACTAACCTACTAAAGACATTAGTCATTGGTAAACCTATTCATCCGTGTCCCGCCCGGCCCGGACGGGACACGGCCCGCTCTAATATAAATACAAAATGTATGCAGCGTCTCAAGTCAGCGGCGTCGTCCGGGCCCGGACGGGACACGCCCCGTGCACGGCCCGCTCTAATATAAATCATCCCTTAGACCCTTAAATAGACGAATACCTACTTAAAAACAGAACAACATAACCATAATTAACTGTTAAAATGTTAAGCATCTTAAATACTCTATAAGATAAGACCCCCTCAGTGTCAAAATACCTTCTTGTATAGTCCCCATGCTCTGGTGTTGTTGCAAAAAATTATAGAGAAGGGTGTAAAATCCCTGTTTATAGGTAAACAAAGGCAAGTCGGGAGCTGGTTGAGCGGAGTTGATACGTGGCGATATACTTTAGTAAAACTGTTTTCGTTTGCTTTTCATCTGATTTCGTGTGGTTTAACTCCAGGGTGACATAGATTGTGTTATGAAGACAGCTGCAAAACATGCCACATGATATGCCTCTGGTAAAGGGGCGTGACGTCATCATAGTCAGCTCGCACGTGATAGGACGGCTTTATCTAGGCAGTATCATATCGCTGAATGTTATAAGTTTTCTTGGTTTATGAATATTTTTGTTCACGTCGTTATTTTGATCGATGCTTAATAAAATTGTTGGTGTTAGTTGAACTATAGTTGCACAGTAGACAGATGATTTCTTCTTTTATTGGTAAAGCGTCGGCGACTGCATATTTTTCACCCTTTAAGTGGCTACTTGATGCTCGCACAGAAATGGCTAAAGAAATACAGTTATGTCACTCGCGCCGTAGCGTGTCGGAGGTACTTGGTGATCTTGTAAGTGTGTGATTCAGTGAGCGGTTGATTACACTTCTATTAGTGGACGAAAATGCTGTAAAATCAATAATGTTTATTCCTTAACAGTGTAAATTTATTGTAAAATTTTGTGTAAATTTATTCTCTGTGTCCACTCTATCGGTGAGTTATCGTTTTTTTCTGTTGTCTAGATATTTATTGAGCTCGATTTGTAGTTCAGCTTGTCGAGGGAGACAGCCACGGTAATAGTGGATGATCCCCAGGAAACGACGTAGCTCACTTTCTTCGGATTTTGTAAGTCGGATATTGCTTGATGCGTTCCTCTACAGGTTTGATGCCGGCTGCTGATTGTAGATAGCCTAGAAGTTTATGGACTTCTTCCCAAACTCGCATTTATCAATGTTCAGTGATACACTTTACTTGTCCAGTCATTGCAGTAGTAAATGGAGGAGTTTCTTATTTGCTTGCTCGTCATCCGCGAAGAGGATAATGCCAGCCATGAACATTTCTGTGAATCAGAAACAGCTTTCTATCCCTCTCAGCGCCTTATGCATGAATCTTTAAAAATATTAAACTAACGTTACGTAGTCCGAAAGTCATGCAGTTAAATTCAAACATACCAAATGTCGTTATTATCGATGTTTTCTGTGCATCTTCTTAGGCGATCAGTATCTAGTAGAATGATATAATTTTAAATCTAACTTGCAGGATACCTATATTGTTGTGATATTGTATCCGAGTTGTAAGATAGAGTGTAACCGCGTTCAAGCGTGTGTAGTAGCCGCACACGCGTAGCCCTACACCCTTTTCTTTACAATGTGAAGAAGGTTGGCCCATGGACACGTCGATTATTTGCTGATTATTTGCGGATGAAAACTGGGGCGCCTGTCGTTTCCATAATGATGAACTACACCGTGCTTGACTCTTCGATCACACTGGCTTGACCAGTTGTTTGAGTAACATGCAGCGAAGGACATCAGGATACTGGTTAGAAATGTTTTGATAGGCTTGGTTGCTGCACTTGCTGCTTAGCAGTTTCAGCGCCGTCTCCGATACGACCCAAGCCGAGACGAGCGCCGCCGGCGCAGCTGACTGCCGCGAGCGCGCCGCTGTTGTTGCCGTCGCAGTGACCTGTCGCCAAGACGGAGGCCGCTTCACGAAACGTCGCACACCCGGATCAAGACGACAATAGTTTCGCCGAGGAACGGTTGCGGTTTACGAGAGAAGTTGCCTGTTGCGATCGAGTTGATACCGCAGCAGATGCCAATTAAATAATACTAACATAGTTTTTAAGTTATTTACTAACAAAAACATTGGTTTTTATTTTAATCTATGTTAGTCTGTAAGTTACATAATTGGGCCTATGTAATTTACTATCTCTGTACATTTGTTTCCTGTAAAAAATGATTATTACAATTATTATAATGTGAACTGATTTGGCGTTCATTGATATTTTGATCGAGAGTTCTGTAATCTTGTAAACTAGTTTCTTATTGCCAAGGTCCACTAAAAGTTTGAAGTAACGTAGAAAATCAGCGATGTACACAAGCGATTACTAGTTACTGAGATGCAGATGGACGTCCGCCACGTCGATGTCAATTGAAGTTTTTCAAAGATATCTTTCTTTTGCAGGACGATGAAACGGAAATGATATTTATAGCAGTTCTTGCTATAGCGATGCGCATCATCATCATTATGATTACGATGATGAACTATGCTTCATCCGTGCCCGAGTCAGCCCAATGCTGGACATAGGCCTCTCCCTATGCATGCCACTGAGCCTGATCTTCGTCGTAGCGCATATACGAGGCGCTCCTCGTTGCTGTGGTCGTCATTGCGGAATTGTAATTACGGTGACTTCTAATGTCAACATCTCAACTTTCTTCGTTAAAATGTTGATTTGGTCAGATGATGATGATGAGCTAGTGGTAGTAGTTGAAATGCTCCGAGTACTCGATCATCTTAATATCTGCCATTGAATATTAAGCTCTTAATGAAGCATATGTACCTAGGTATTTATAGAGAATACCTCACGGATTTGCGTAGGTATATGATTCAGTCATTTGATCTTTACCCGTTAGTACTGTTTTGTCTTAAGTTTACTAAAAATAATTTTTATTATTTTTCAAACGAGAAATCTTTTGACACTTAGATTTCTAGGGAGATTAATCTTTTATTACAAGGGCTCTGATTAAAGGGCGTGGTCATAAGAAAATTGAAAATAAGTACGTAGTACGTACGTACGTAGAAGTAATAAATATTGGTTGTTAGGTCTGCTTAACTGGTAGTAGGATATCGTAGCTTGTTTGCAGTAACGAACAATATACGAATTGAAAGACATGAGTCAATTCAATTAAAAAATTAATTGGTCCATCTCGAAGTAGATGCTGATCTGACGAAGGGAAACTTTTATTGCTAACTTGGACAGATTTGTTCCCCTTAGTGAACTGCCGTCGCGGATCCGTTCTGTTAACAGAACCAATTATATGTGGGTGCGGAACGTTACTTACGACAGGTAGTAGAGTTTTTAGTGTAAAACGGGTGGATATCGGAACAGCCCTCTCCTGTCGGGGCATCAACTGGACCGTCAGTCCTCCGAGATGTCCCCACTGGGGTGAGATTTGGAAGCTGTTGTTAAGTCGGCAAGACATTTAGCTCGCGTGATCGGACAACCGCACTAACTTTGAGGCATTAACTACGGTATTTTGTAGCGACGGTGTCACGACTGCCTGTTGTTTAGGGACAGGACTGGTCCTGTCCGGGCGGGTGACTGTTCGAAACTAATGGCAGTACGGATGTGGTACTTTGCCTGTCACAAAGATAGAGAAAATATATAGGAAAAAAAAACTGTCAGGTGACATTGAAATTCGTTGTCTGTCATTCTTTAATGGTTCGGTTTTCGGAAGACACAAAACGAAATGGCAACGGTCTGTACGGTGTGCTGATTTTTGGTTACCACGGTTGGGACTGCGGCAGATTTTATTATACGGTGTAAAAACAACCGCGGTTTGTACGCGCATTATTGTAGCCCTGTCGGCTGGACACGCTTTCGCGTTGAGTGAGTTGTTCGTTTCGGGACATGACCGCGTGCCTGGTGAATTAGCAAGATATCGGATAATATCTTGTCTATGGCTTTGTAAACAGCCATCGGAGGCTGCGGTGTTTAATTAATCGGATGGACGAACGCGGATGACAGCGTATATGTCGCAAATCCTTGGCGGTTTAGCACGCGTTATTATGCGTGCTAGTGGTACTAAGAGTCCATCGGAGGGTTGAGGACTGGGTGTGCACGGGTTGGTGGAACGGAGTGTGGGTGGGCGATTTGGAACAGCTTTTGGAGTCGGCCGGCGTGGTAACGCTGCCAGAGGCCAGGAGCCACACCACGGCAGCTGGGCTGCAACCATCCTGTTTCCTCCCTCCGCTGTCCTCTCCTAAGGTTGCAAGGCGAACCATGGGATAAGTCGGTAAGTACCTAGCATAAGGTAGTCTTTAAGTCAAGATAAAATTAGCTTCAGACCCTGATCGGAGGCCTCGGAAGGCCCAGGGTTGTCTGAATCAAAATGGTTGCAGAGCGTGGTTCAATTAAAACGACACGGACATGAAACTGTTTCTGCGGTTCGGAAGGCCAGCAGAAGTAGCCTGCTTGAACATGTCTTATTGTTGTTTATAAGTTGGTATACATAACTAATTCGGAGTTAGTCATTTGTTTGCCTCGTAAAAGACTTGTAATTTGAAAATAAGTTTAATTTTTATTGTGTTGCTATTGCTTATAGATCTAATCGGAGTAAGGTATAATAATTGTGCCTCTTTATATAGGGTGTTTGATTTGGGTTAAATTTTTTTTTTGTTTTTTTTTTTATTGTGTGAAATTCGTAAGTAACATGCCGCCAAACACGGTCGTGGCGTTTAAAGCCAGGATAGGAAGTAAGCTGCGATGGTTTGCGTCAGCTCGTGCCTTGATGGATCGACCTGACAGACGAGAGGCATTCTTAGCACGGGCTTCGGTTGTTGACGCACGTATGGAATTAGTGTATCGGTGCATCACGGATCTCACTGAGTTGGCGGCTGATGACAGTGATGTGGTGCTGTCTTCGGAGAAGGACCTAGAATAGTGAATAGACATAGTGCAGAGGAACATGGAGATTTTGAATGCTCGCTCCACCGGTGGAGACAAGCCAAAGCACCCATCTTCATCTGGCATTGTGTCACGCCTACCTAGCAACGAACTACCGGTGTTCGGCGGTGACCTGAACCAGTGGGTGGGGTTCATAAATTTATTTGACAGCCTGATCCATGATCGGAAGGACCTAACGGCATCGTACAAGATGGCACAGCTGCGGGTGGCCCTCAGCGGTGAACCTGGAGAGTTGGTGGCTCACCTGCCATTAACGGAGGACAGCCAACCTACGGCTTGACAGATACTGTTCGATAGTTATCAAAATGAACGGCGGTTGGTAGATGCCCAACTGACACGGATTTTCACTATGCCTTATGTGGCTCGGGTCTCTGAAATTCGGACAGAGATTTTGAACCCGATGACGACAGTAAGGCCTCAGCTAATTTGGGCCAGCCTATTGACCAGTGGTCATATATATTAATTTATATTGTTTTCGGTCGGCTACCAGTGGACATGCAGACCAGATCTAAACAGAAGCGTACCGGGGGCAACGAAGGCCTTCCTACGTTGACTGAGTTGTTGTCGTTTCTGGAGGGAGAATGAAGACAGGCTGACAACGCAGCAGTAGGACCACACCCCTTGGGGTCACGTGAGGTCGGGTGAGCGTACGAGACCTACTCAGCGCTTGCATGCGCTAGTAACGCATGCGGAGCCAACTCGGTGCTGGTATTGTCGGGAGCCTGGGCATGACGTCACTCGGTGCGACGAGTTCGGTGCACAACGGGTGCAAGGTCGTCGGATTATGGTACGGCAACGGGGCTGATGCTACATGTGTTTAGGTCCACACAAGGCACATCAGCGCTCACAAGCTGGGGCTTGCGATTTTTGTGGTAGTCGGCATCATGATCTCCTCTGTCTAAATATGCCCGGGATGTCAAACCACCAGCAAGGACTTAGGAGTCCTGTACGGGAACAGCCACAGGCTAAGGAAAGTAGATCCCCACCGGAGGAGTCTTGGTTGCGAGCGCCTTCGCATGTGCGCAGGGGTCAGGGACTCACGCAAGGACGGTGAAGGCAAGGTCCTATCAGGGGACACCCTCCCATTTTGGGCCTGGTTGGTCGACCCCAGACGGTTTAGGACCCAACCAACAATATTCTGATGAGGGGCCCGATCGGGGGGCCAATTATTGTCTGGTAACGTATGCTCCTGTCCCTACGGGGAGGAGGTTGAGGAGAAGTAGTGCCATTGGGGGCGACAATCGGCCTGCAGCGGGCGGGTGCTATTGGGCACCGTCAATCTATGCTGGCATGGTTCGGTCACCACCCTGTACGCGACCATGCTCGTGGCAGGGATCGGGTGAACTCCTCACCTCCGTCGTCACCCCCTCTCCCACCGGTTGGACTCAGGGGGACTCGGGTCCCCAATAGGAAATGGTTACCCAAAAGTGCGTTGCTCCCAAACCACAGACTGTTTTGCTTCCTACCTCTGTTTGCGTTTGAGGCTCTGATGGCAGCGCTCGCCAGGCTCACGCCTGCTTGGAATCAGGGCTGTATTGTGTTGAGTTGGCTTGTGGGTTGCTTGGGCAACACCATTAACAATTTATGTATTAATAAAATATTCTCAATTTATACGCGTGTAGCCGCACACTCACAATAACAAGCACAGAAGATGTAAAGCAAATCCATTTAATAGAATGTCAGACGGAAGCCTTTTCGATATGAAACAGGGACATAGCTCTGAAAAGAGCTGCCATAATGAAATAAGAATAGATCGATATGAAACAGGAACATAGCACTGAAAAGGGCTGTCGTAATGAAATAGGAATGGAGCTTCGTCAGCATGCAAACAGCATCTTCATTCTTCGCCACCATTCTCAGCTGCGTGTACACATCACTCGTAACAGCGCCACGTTATCGCCATCGCCGCACGCCGCACGCCACGCATCTTCACTGCGTCCGCTCCGTGGTCTGTCGGCCGTCGAAATGGCCGAGCGCAACGAACGTCGCCAGTTTTGTCGCGTGCGTGTTTCCCCGCCCGCACTTCCCCGCGTCGCGAAGCCCCGCGCCGCGTGTTCCCCGCACCGCGTTGCATAGCGACCGCGGGTGAATGAGACACCCGTTGTTCCTCTCTCTTTTGCGTAAGTGACTAAGTTAAGCAACCTATGTTTGTAAATATAATAATTGTAATATATATGATCACTAACTAAAATAAAGTATCCATTCTACGACTGACCATCCTGAGTATAATTTCTCTCCAAGCTTCGCTTCAACCCCACTCGCTAAAGTGGTGACCCCAGTCAGAACACAGAAGACCCTACTCAGAACAATCCAGAAAGAAGAAAATGGCTAACGAAGAACCAGCAGCACCAACCTCTCCAGCACAACACCTGCAAGAAGTCTCCGGCATTGCACTCTCTATGCGTGTACCACCATTCTGGCGAGATCGTCCGCGTCTCTGGTTCATAAGTTTCGAAGCCGCAACTAGCGAACTAAAGAAAAGCGAAGCACAAAAGGCGCAGATGGTCATCGCACAACTCGAAAAAGAAGACATAGAGCAAATATGCGACCTACTCTACGAGCCGCCAGCCGAACGCTACTACTCAATCATCAAAGAGCGACTAATCTCTGTCTATGAAGAATCGGATGGAAAGCAACTACAAAAACTGTTGTCCGACATGGACCTAGGCGATCAGAAGCCGAGCCAGTTGTTACGGCGCATGCGAACCCTCGCACGCAACAAGGTTCCTGACAGTACACTCCGATTGATGTGGATGAACCTCCTGCCACCGCACGTGCACTCGGTGATCATCGTTAGCGATGCGATTAGCAACGACACAGCGCTGGACGAGCTAGCCAAGCTTGCTGACAAGATGCTGGAACAAAATCGTCAAGTCTCCACGATAGCTTCAGTTTCGTCATCAACCCGGCAAGAAAAACACGTCGACATACAGTTCCTGGCCGACGAGATAAGAAAACTCCATTTAGAAGTTGCAGAACTCCGAGCATTTAGAAACAATTATTCGTACCCTCGCCCACCACCACATGCACGCTATCACTACGCACAACAACATCCACATCGAAATGCAAGAGAAAGAAATACCAGCCGTTCGCCGTCTCCGTCTCGCAACCGCGACGGACCATCCCGTTCTCGCTCTGCCACGCCATCACCGTTTTGCTACTATCATCGTCGCTTTGGGAAAAATGCAAAACGCTGCACAACACCATGTACTTTCAACAATGAAGAAACATCGGAAAACTAGCAAACACGTTGGCAGAGGCGGAACCCAACGTCGTCGGAACAAAGTCATACCGCCTATTCGTCACCGACAAAAGCTCCAGATTATCTTTTTTAATCGACACCGGCGCCAACATCTCCGTTCTGCCGAAGCGAAAAGGAACATCTGCGAAACCTCTTCCATTCACCCTGTACGCCGCCAATAGCACCATCATACCAACCTACGGTGAAAAAACAATGACATTGGACCTCAACCTACGAAGACCTTATAAATGGCGTTTCATCGTGGCCGACGTTACAAAACCGATAATCGGAGCAGACTTCCTTAAACATCACAACCTACTAGTTGATTTGAAGAACCGAAGACTTATAGACAACACAACGAAGCTCGGTACCGACACCAGTGGGCGTTACACCGACATACCTACAGTACGCAGCATCGACGTCCAACAATCGTACCACAACATACTATCAGAGTACCCCGGTATCGCCCGTCTCACTTCAATGAAACTCAACCCCAAACTCCGAGTAGAACATTTCATCGAAACAACTGGTCAACCTATTCACTGCCGCGCTCGACCTATTCCACCACATCGCTACGATCAAGTCAAAATCGAGTTCGAAAATATGATCAGTCAAGGGCTATGCAGACCAAGCAAAAGTCCTTGGGCAAGCCCACTCCATATCGTACCGAAGAAAAATGGTGACCTACGAGTCTGCGGAGATTACAGACGTCTTAATGCAGTCACGAAACCCGATCGCTACCCAATACCACGCATAAGGGATTTCACACATCAACTCACTGGGAAAACAATATTCAGTACAATTGACCTCAACCGGGCGTATCAACAATTAGCAGTACGTGACGAGGACATTGAGAAAACAGCAATCATCACCCCGATGGGACTGTTCGAATTTCCACGAATGTGCCCAGGTCTCAAGAACGCAGGTCAAACCTTCCAACGGTACATCCATGAAGTTCTAAGAGGGCTACACTTCGTGTTTCCTTTCATCGACGACCTACTCCTGGCATCAGAAACCCCAACTCAGCACGAAGAACACCTACGAATGGTTTTAAGCAGACTGGAAGACAATGGCATTACCATAAACCCGGTCAAATGCAACTTTGGCCAAACGCAAGTACAGTTTCTAGGATACACTGTATCACAAGAAGGCATAAAACCACCGCTGCACAAAGTCCAAGCCATCACGGAGTACCCGAAGCCAAAGAACATAGAAGAACTCAGGCGTTTTCTCGGAATGTTAAACTTTTACCGTGAACATATTCCGAACGCCGCAGCCTTACAAGCACCCTTAGATTAAAACAAAAAGTGTTTTAATCTAAGCAAGCACCAATAAACTCGTACCTACACAATACGAAAAAACGCGACAAGACCACCATCGAATGGAATACCGAAGCGGAGGAAGCATTTATAGACTGCAAAACAAGCATTATAAACGCTGCCTTACTCGCACACCCATCCCACGATGCGACACTCGCGTTATTTTGCGACGCTTCCGATAACGCAGCCGGTGCCGTGCTACAACAACATTACAACGACCAATGGCAACCATTAGGATACTTCTCAAAGAAATTTTCAACCGCGCAGAAGAAATACTCGACCTACGACAGAGAGCTACTAGCTATCTACATGGCAGTCAAGCATTTCAGAAAAACATTTGAAGGCCGCCACCTCATTATTTTCACCGACCACAAGCCGCTTACCTACGCTATGTCTAAAACGCAAACGGCAAACGAAACGCCGCGCCGGACTCGCCAATGTCTTTTCATAAGCGAATTCACCACAGACATACGACACATAAGTGGCAAAGAAAATGTAGTCGCCGACGCACTCAGCCGCATAGAAACAATATCGTGCCCGGAAACAATAACCTACGCAGATATAGCCAACGCGCAAGAGCGAGACAGCAACATATCGCAACTAGCATCTCAAAACTCAAGCAACATCTCAATCAAGAAAATAACTATCCCCAACACTGATCTCGACCTATATTGTGAAACGTCTACGCCCTACGTTCGCCCGTATATACCTACAGAACATAGATGGCAAGTTTTCAACATTATTCACAACGTGAGTCATCCCGGCACCCGTACTACACGCAAGCTCGTCGCAAAGAAGTACTTTTGGCCATCAATGAACGCAGACATCGGCAAATGGACAAAAGCGTGCATTCCATGTCAAAAGAGCAAGATACAACGTCATACAGTTTCACCTATTTCATCATTCCCGCCAGCTGACAGATTCCGAAATTTGCATGTCGATATCGTTGGCCCATTATCTACTGCAGAAAACGGCCAACGTTATGTAATCACGATGATAGACAGAGCGACCCGATGGCCCGAAGCAATACCTACGGACGACATTACAGCAGACACAGTAGCGAAAGTCGTCTACCAACACTGGATCACACGCTTCGGCTGCCCAGAAACCCTTACAAGTGACCAAGGTCGACAATTCGAGAGTCAGCTGTTCACCAACCTAATGAAAGAAATGGGAATAGCGAAAACACGTACAACGCCCTATCACCCACAGGCAAACGGAATAGTCGAACGTTGGCACCGCTCACTCAAGAACGCATTACGCGCAAGACTCGTCGCCGCTTCAACTAAGTGGACAGATGAACTACCTACAGTTCTATTAGGCTTATGAGCAGCCTTACGCACAGACACGGCAGTCAGCGCAGCCGAACTTACCTACGGTTACCATTTGCGATTGCCAGGCGAATTTTTTACCGCAAGTACTAACATACCTACTGCGATGGATTATACCTACGTCGAAAGATTGCGCGACACCATTCAAGCAAACAAGCCGACTGCAGATTTTTCACACCATAGCAACAATAAACATATGTTTGTGCATAAAGACCTAAGTACATGCACGCACGTGTTTATCAGAACAGATGCCGTGAAAAAGCCACTACAGCCACCATATGAAGGTCCCTACCAAGTCATGGATCGGAACAGCAAAGTTTTTACCATCAAGCTACCTCACCGTGAAGCAAACATATCCATAGACCGGTTGAAGCCCGCATACGTTTTACAAGAACAAGAACTCAACTTCGACGTACCCATACAGAAAACAGTTACCATTTTACCACCAACACCGTTACCAAGCCGCAGCAAGACGACACAACCAGCAGATAAGCGAACCACATCCGGCCGAGTCGTCAAGCCACCTGTACGCTTCGCTTGAGGGGGAGCACTGTAGCCGCACACTCACAATAACAAGCACAGAAGATGTAAAGCAAATCCATTTAATAGAATGTCAGACGGAAGCCTTTTCGATATGAAACAGGGACATAGCTCTGAAAAGAGCTGCCATAATGAAATAAGAATAGATCGATATGAAACAGGAACATAGCACTGAAAAGGGCTGTCGTAATGAAATAGGAATGGAGCTTCGTCAGCATGCAAACAGCATCTTCATTCTTCGCCACCATTCTCAGCTGTGTGTACACATCACTCGTAACAGCGCCACGTTATCGCCATCGCCGCACGCCGCACGCCACGCATCTTCACTGCGTCCGCTCCGTGGTCTGTCGGCCGTCGAAATGGCCGAGCGCAACGAACGTCGCCAGTTTTGTCGCGTGCGTGTTTCCCCGCCCGCACTTCCCCGCGTCGCGAAGCCCCGCGCCGCGTGTTCCCCGCACCGCGTTGCATAGCGACCGCGGGTGAATGAGACACCCGTTGTTCCTCTCTCTTTTGCGTAAGTGACTAAGTTAAGCAACCTATGTTTGTAAATATAATAATTGTAATATATATGATCACTAACTAAAATAAAGTATCCATTCTACGACTGACCATCCTGAGTATAATTTCTCTCCAAGCTTCGCTTCAACCCCACTCGCTAAACGCGTTATCGGGACGTCGTGTTTCGGCGCTTGCCTTGTTATCGGCTCAAGGCAGCCACGATGCAGCCTGCCACCCGTTTGTCTGTCTATCTACCAAGGCCGTCCATCTCGAAGTAGTTGCTGATCTGACGACGGGAAGCTGTTATTGCTAACTTGGACAGATTTGTTCCCCTTAGTGAACTGCCGTCGCGGATCCGTTCTGTTAACAGTACCAATTATATGTGGGTGCGGAACGTTACTTACGACAGGTAGTTGAGTTTTTAATGTAAAACGGGTGGATATCGGAACAGCCCTCTCCTGTCGGGGCATTAACTGGACCGTCAGTCCACCCCACTGGGGTGGGATTCAGAAGCTGTTGTTAAGTCGGCAAGACATTTAGCTTGCGTAATCGTACAACCGCACTAACTTTGAGGCATTAACTACGGTATTTTGTAGCGACGGTGTCACGACTGCCTGTTGTTTAGGGACAGGACGGGACCTGTCCGGGCGGGTTACTGTTCTAAACTAATAGCAGTACGGATGTGGTACTTTGCCTGCCACAAAGATAGAGAAAATATATAGGAAAAAAAACTGTCAGGTGACATTGACATTCGATGTCTGTTATTCTTTAATGGTTAGGTTTTCGGAAGACACAAAACGAAATGGCAACGATCTGTACGGTGTGCTGATTTTTGGTTCCCGCGGTTGGGACAGCGGCAGATTTTATTATACGGTGTAAAAACAACCGCGGTTTGTACGCGCATTATTGTAGTCCTGTCGGCTGGACACGCTTTTGCGTTAAGTGAGTTGTTCGTTTCGGGACATGGCCGCGTGCCTGGTGAATTAGCAAGAAATCCGATAATATCTTGTCAATCTCTTTGTAAACAGCCATCGGAGGCTGCGGTGTTTAATTAATCGGACGGACGAACGCGGACAGCAGCGTATATGTCGCAAATCCACGCGTTATTGTGCGTGCTAGTGGTACTAAGAGGACATCGGAGGTCTGAGAACTGGGTGTGCACGATTTGGAACAGCCTTTGGAGTCGGCCGGCGTGGTAACGCTGCCAGAGGCCATAAGCCAAACCACGGCAGCTGCGCTGCAACCATCCTGTTTCCTCGCCCCGCTGTCCTCTCCTAAGGTTGCAAGGCGGGCGAACCATCGGATAAGACGGTAAGTACCTAGCATAAGGAAGTCTTTAAGCCAAGATAAAAATTAAAACGCTGCGTATCGCAGCCAGATTCAGACCCCTGATCGGAGGCCTCGGGAGGCCCAGGGTTGTCTGAATCACGCGCCTTTCAGTAACAGATTTAAGTGACAACCAAAAACTTTCAGTTACATAAAATACACTTTTTAATTAACAATCAATAATATCCATTCATCGCAAAAATCAAAGCCTAAAGTATTCACTAACCAGCGCAATAGCAGACCGCAAAGAGCAGCCTTCATGTCTGCGAGCGACTGCCAGCCCGGATGTGGCCGGGCTGGGTGCAGTCAATAAATCAGAACATGCGTGCTAGACTAATCGATGAAGCTAGTTCGCTTCCAGGACGCCTGGACGACCTATTCCGGCCCGCCTGAGCGCCCCGCCCTGGGCGAGGTTTGTGATGCCTTACTTGAGTATGAATATATTTATTTATCCCTTTAACAAGCACAGCATGTTAATATTTTTCATTGGTTTTCGACTTTATGTTCATCGAATAAGTTTCAAAATATAATATCCATTATATAGACAGAGCCTTGTAAAAGGTTATACATAAACTGATATTTTTTACATTTTAATAACCTAGGCACACAATTTTGTTATCTTGGGACGCATAAAAGGGTACGCTAGTTGCAAATTATAGAACTGTTTGTAGGTATTGGCTTGCGATACCAATGAAACACTTTTCAACGTTTATGATTTTTTTAAATATAAAGCACAATTTTACCAGATTATGTTTATTTAAAGGTAACGATAGAGTTCTTTTAAAAATCATCTCTCAGCACGGAACAGAAAAAAGAGGTCTTTTTTTCTGTGTCTAAGGGTGGATTCGACCAAACTTGAATTTATACGAGAATAACTATACCAAGAATATATCTATTCCACGATTTTGTTCTCGAATACAGAAATCACATTTTTCCATGCAATCCACAGGTTAATTACTCTTGGAATTGTTATTCTTCATTATTGAGTGAAAGGCATGCACGCATAGTGAATTAACCTATCCGACCAATGGCCATTGTTCTACAAACGAACTATTTAAAAGGCAAAGTCCTGACAACTCTATTTTGTCGTCTAGTGCAATAACTGTAGCTGTCATAGTCGAATGTCAATCTTTTTTCATTCCTCATACTCGGAAAGTAGGTCTGAAGTTGCCTGAGGAGCGGGTGGAAATTAGTACTTTTCCCCCTATGGAATTTTTCTTTCTGACAGGTACTGTCATGTATAGTTGTGACTTATTATTAAAATAATACTAACAACCCATCTCTTCCCTTGGGTGTCGTAAAAGGCGACTGACGGACTAAAGACTGCACAGAGCGGCGATGGGCTCATAAAAATAATACTACCAACCCCTCTCTTCCCTCAGGGTGTCGTAAAAGGCGATTAACAGACTAAAGACTGCACATACATCCAACAGCATAGAGCGGCGATGGGCTCATCAAAATAATACTAACAATCCCTCTCTTCCCTTTGGTGTCGTAAAAGGCGACTAACGGACTAAAGATTGCACATATCAAACAGTCTAGAGCGGCTCTGGTCTCAACAAAGTAATTCTACCAACCCCTCCCTTCCCTTAGGTGTTGTAAAAGGCGACTAACGGACTAAAGACTGCACATACATCCAACATCATAGAGCGGCGATGGACTCATCAAAATAATACTACCAACCTCTCTTTTCCTTTGGGTGTTGTAAAAGGCAACTAACGGACTTAAGACTGCACATACATCCAACAGCATAGAGCGGCAACGGGCTCATCAAAATAATACTACCAATCCCTCTCGTCCCTTTGGTGTCGTAAAAGGCGACTAACGGACTAAAGACTGCACATAATAAACAGTCTAGAGCGGCGATGGGCTCATCAAAATAATACTACTAACCTCTCTCTTTCCTTGGGTGTCGTAAAAGGCGACTAACGGACTAAAGACTGCACATACATCCAACAGCATAGAGCGGCAATGGGCTCATCAAAATAATACTACTAACCCCTTTCTTCCCTTAGGTGTCATAAAAGGCGACTAACGGACTAAAGACTGCACATACATCCAACAGCATAGAGCGGCGATGGGCTCATCAAAATAATACTACCAATCCCTCTTTTCCCTTTGTTGTCGTAAAAGGCGACTAACGGACTAAAGACTGCACATATCAAACAGTCTAGAGCGGCGATGGGCTCATCAAAGTAATACTACCAACCCCTCTCTTCCCATGGGTGTTGTAAAAGGCGATTAACGGACTAAAGGCTGCACATACATCAAACAGCATAGAGCGTCGATGGGCTTATCAAACTAATACTACTAACCTTTTCTTCCCTAAGGTATAGTAAAATGCGACTAATGGACTAAAGGCTGCACATACATCCAACAGCATAGAGCGGCGATGGGCTCATCAAAATAATACTACCAATCCTTCTTTTCCCTTGGGTGTCGTAAAAGGCGACTAACAGACTAAAGACTGCACATACATCCAACAGCGTAGAGCGGCGATGGGCTTATCTATAAAATGCTACCAATCCCTCTCTTCCATTTGGTGTCGTAAAAGACGACTAACGGACTAAAGACTGCACATATCAAACAGTCTATAGCGGCGATGGGCTCATCAAAATAATACTACTAACCTCTCTCTTTCCTTGGGTGTCGTAAAAGGCGACTAACAGACTAAAGACTGCACATACATCCAACAGCATATGGCGGCGATGGGCTCATCTACATACTACTACCAACCCCTTTCTACCCATGGGTGTCGTGACAACGCGACTGACGGACTAAACTCATGCAGATGTCAGATAGAAAACAACACCGCAAACATATATGGTATGTGGACGCCATTTAAATACTCTCGAATTGTCTTTGTTATTTCCCGCTGAACGGTGGTATAGTGACTATTCCCGAATAGGCAAGCTACTCTGAGAATATTGTGTGGTAATTTCGATTTACTCTCGCATAACTGGCGATTTAATCTAAGAATATCTCTACTACTCTAGCTAGCTACTCTAGCTTGGTCGAATCCACCCTTAAAGCAATAGGCGGATGGAGTGGGCTAACCTGTATTATTTAGAACTGATAATTTTTGGATATATTGTTGTTAATGTCCCCTTAGTTGTTTTTGATTATTATAAGTTTGATCGATTTATTACTTCTGGAAAAAAATAATGGATGCCATATGAAACCCCTAGGCTACGTAGTCTTAACATCCCTCTATGACATTTATATTTAAAAACCCTTATCAAGTTATAATTATTTACCGTTTATTAATGATTTTATTGTTTTATTATATTTAAGGATGATTTAATAAAAAGGAGCAACATTTATTTTATGAATTTATACAAAAGTAATAATATTACACCAAGTTTTTGCATCTACATGCAAATGAGAACAAAGAGCCCACGTTACATTTTTTGCATTTCAGTCTTGTCTGACGTTTGTATACCTCATTTCACACTTCGACTATCTCTTCCGCGGTGTGAAGAATTAATCAGACTCGATTGCAGGCTCTGGAGGTTCAATATAGTCCATCCGAGGCTTGAGCTCATCATCATCTTCTAAAGGCGAGTGTCTCATACAGCGTACATCCCGTATGATGACAAATAAATACGTTTATCAGTTAGGAAGCTCTATATCCTACACACTGTTTTAAAGAAACACAAGACCTTGGAGTATAATGTCTCAAATCATAAAAGGCGAAGGCGGGATAGAGTGGCTGCCACTAAACGTACACACTCTCAGTTTGCCCAGTGTCAATATGATTATATGTCCTCATATTTATATAATACATTAAACAAGAGCTTAAATATATATCCTATGACCTTTCGTGAAAGTAGACTAAAGCTAACATCATGGTTAAAGTCTTTGGAGTATGATGAGACTGAAAAACTTCTAAAAATGTACACCTGACACACCCACACTAACACACACACGCACGCTAACACACACACACACCACACACACACACACACACACACACACACACACACACACACAAATTTTGGTTTTTGGTTTTACTCGCGTTCCGTAGCGTTTTAAAAAAATGTATTTTAAGGAAGAGCGACTCCCTTTGGTTCAGGTGCAATAAGTACTTAAAAGAGGGAGTCGATCACTTGTGTGTCAAGTACTTTGGTAAAATAATAAACTATTTTTGATTTTGATTTTGATTTTGATGGTTTACCCACGGAAAACCAAGAAATAAACCTTGACTCACATTTTTCGAAAAAACAGCGTTCTTGTATCGGTCTAGAGGTGCTGCCACCCATGACTTCACGAACGTTAAACCAAACATAAAAACAAAGCTTTACAGTATTAAAATATCATCTAGTCCAACAACAACATAACAACAAAATAAAATGCACTTTATTATTAAAATACACAAAATAAATAAAATATGATCCACTTTGGTACTTATGAGTGAAATCCATTTTTGCGAATAATTTCAATTTCGTCACAACAATTGCACAGGTTGAAGCAAAGTAATGAAACTATTAGCTATCTGTGTCTACCATCGCATCGATGGACAACCACCGGCCTTCATCACCTGAGACGCGCTCGAGGCGCGAAAATATCATAAAGTTGCTATACCTGTAACTTTATGGAAAATATGAACGCATTAAATTGGGCGCCAAACGGCACCGCTAGGCTATTTATAAACACACGGCTGATTTAGCTTTTAAAAACGATAGACAGTGACAGTTTTGCTTTTATATCCTGATGTTGTTTGCACAATATGCAGAGCGGGCGCTTATGGCTTTGAAAGAGAAGTTATACTAAATTATTTGGTCTTTACCTCGGACCAAATTGTGATATTTGGTCCGAGGTCTTTACATTATGGCGCATGCCACCGATGCGCAGATCTTAAATTAGATATTTAAAAGGTGAGTGAGCCTTAGCAAATTTTTAGCGTCCTTGCTTCTTCTTGTTTCATATAAATAATGTTACAATTCTAACTAATATTATAAATGAGATAGTGAGTTTGTTGTTTGTTACGCTTTTACGCCTAAAACGGCGGCGACTGATTTTGATGAATTTTGGTATAGAGATAGATGGGGCTCTAAAAACGGTAATTGGCTACTTTTTCCGTTGAAAATATTTGTCTGAGACTCTTTATTGGGTAATCAGATTTGTTTCTGACTGTGCAGAAAGATTGTTAAAAACAAAAAATCCTCTCAACATTTTATTTATTAAATCAAATAACCAAAGATTAGGTATATTTGTCTTACTGGAAGATAGAGCATATTATTCCCAGTTTTTAATCAGACGACAAAAAATTATGTGCTAACTATAGACAAATAAGCATCCGGCTGTGTGCTGCAAAAATTGTTCGAATAATTCGTCTATTTATACTTTTGTAATCTCATCAGTAAAAACTACATAATAAACTAATCAGCATGGTTTCATCAGGAAGAGTTCCATTCTTAGTAATTTATTAGTGTTTAAAAACAATTTATGCCATGTATTTCTCTCGTGAGTTTAAGAAGATGCTATACAATGTGATAGGTGTGGTATTTCTAACCCGTTAAGGCTAAGTACTACATCTAAATTCATCGACAAAAAAAATAATATTGGGGTCCAACCCCCTCCCGCTATAATTTATGACCATTTTTTTTCAATGTATCAAAGGTTTCATACGTCGTAGAAACATGAAAAAAATGGCAAACGGTAGCTAATCTCACTGGTTAACTAATCAATTACTTACTTTGTTTCGTATATTTGAAATTGTTTTGGTGAGAAAAAAATCATGACTAAATTATTTTGTGATTTAAAAACACTTCACTTCTTTTATGTTTTCACAGATTACTCAAAACTAAGTTAGACCCCCATATTAGTTTTTTTGTCGATGAATTTAGATGTAGTACTTAGCCTTAACGGATTAGAAGTACCGCCCTTATCACATTGTATACAGCGTGTTAGTTGAAACGTGGGACATATTATGGGAGGACATTAGGTATTCGATTCCCGATCCCATTCATTAAAAAAAACATAACCTTAATTTTTTGTATAATTATCCTATTAAATAAGTTAGCGTATACACTAAGCGTGGGAAAAGATCATATGTGCCGACTGACGGCGCCTCGGCCGAGCGCGGCGCCGATAGATCATGCCGAAAGGTCATTTTGCTTTGCACACCCCGCACGCACCCCCGCGAGACCACCCCCGCCCCGCGGCGCGTGCCACGGCGCGTGCCCCACCGCGGGCGGGCAGTCGGGCAGTCTGCGTGATCTGCGTATGCGCTGCGCTGCGCTGTGCGAGTCACCGCCATTGCTTTGCACTTCTGCGTTCGAACGACGTAAAAATGCCTCATCAGTACACTAACGAAGAATATTGGGATATGGTTCGTGCCTACGCAATAACAAATAGTGTTCGGAGGGCCATCAATCTCTACCGTGAGATGTTTCCAAATCGCCATGCTCCTTCGTACAACCTGATTTAGGAGTCAACCACCGGATTCGAACATATGGCCAGTTCACGGTGCCGACACACGCACACGGACGAGGCGGAGCTCCTCTTCCTGTCGACCTGCAAGAAGCCATCATCGAGTACTTCGAGCAAAATCCGCAAGAAAGTACCAGAAATGCCGCAAGGCGATTCGGCTTCCACACTGTGTGGAAGCTCCTCCACGTGAAGAGAATGCACCCATACCATTTTAGACCCGTACAAGAGCTCGGGCTCAATGACCACAAACTGCGAGTGAACTTTTGCCGCTGGTTTTTGGCCAATTTAGATAAAAACAGGCCCATATTTCATTGAAGGTAGACTTGACAGTGCATCTTATTTGAATGTTTTAAATAGTGTGGTGAACGACATGTTGGACGAAGTGCCCCTCGGTTCCTTACAAAATCTGTTTTACCAGCACGACGGCGCGCCCGCGCACTATCAGGTACGAGTTCGTGAGTTTTTATCGAACCATTTTGGCGAAAGGTGGATAGGTCGGGGAGGGCCAGTGCCATGGCCCGTTCGCTCTCCCGATCTCACCCCGTTAGGGATGAGTTAAAGGTCCGTATTACGGAAGCCTTTAACCACGTACGAAATAATCCGTTTGTGCTTAATCGTGTTATTAATAATATGCGGAAACGAGCCGAACTATGCATAGAACGAGGTGGTGCTCATTTTGAGCAATACTTGCGATTAGTGTAAATAAGTGTAAATAGGTGTTATGAATAGGTGTAAATAGCTGATTAATCGTTGTAAATAGTTGTGATTCCCTTTTTTAAATACGCCAAATTACTTAGGTTTGTCATTTTGCATTATTTTTTGTTGTGACTTAAAATTTAGATTTGTATTGCAAAATTTAACAAATAACTACCTACTTATTTAACTATTAACCATTTACCTAAGAATTTTTGCCTGTCCTAAGCCAGGTTTAAAGTATGAAGGAATATCAGGTCACACACACCGAACACGACAGCTAGTTACCTATTCAATATCATACGCGTAAAGCGCTAGGGTGCCCAAACATTACGGGAAATTTCATGAAATTGTAACATCGGTTTTCTGAATTATTTTATATGCTTGGAGTAATATTTTTTTATTTGTTTATGTTTATCCTGGCATAAACTACCATTGGATAAAATATGTCCCTCGTTTCAACTAACACGCTGTATATAGATTTCAGTAAAGCTTTCGATAAAATCGACCACTCTTCATTAATTTACAAACTCGTTTTACGGCATTCATGGAAAACTGCTGAGATGAGTTTCTTCATCTATGCAATCATAGTCAACTTAAGAGTGCTCATCTTACTCGTACTCCTCCTCTCCGATCCCTGTTACTTCAGGGGTTCCGCAGAGATCTCACCTTGGACGTTTAGTATTTGTCACCTTTAATGACGTGGTAGACCGTCTTTCATGTCCTGCACTACTGAATGTTGACTTAAAAATGTTTGCGTATGGGAGAAACGATAGTCTATAGGTACACCGTGCGTCAAGATGATCTACAATTATTTTTGACTGGTATTAAAATATGAAACTTAAGTGCTTTATCATATTTTTTACTCGAAAGAATAATAATCAAAACCGATCATATTGTGTACCAGATAAAGTTTTGCTTAAAGACCAAATCGTTAAAGATCTAAAGATCTAGTTTTGTTTGATGAGCAGTTGGCTTTCCTTCCTCACTAAAAATATCATATTATTATCATAAAAAACAGTCAGAAGCTCATGGGTTTTGTAATAAGGTCTACAAAAGATTTCTAAAAGCCATGAAGTGTCCGTAAGCTATTTTTCGCTGGTTAGAAGTGCTTTAGAATACTGTTGTCCAATAATATGGTCACCTTACTATAAAAACTACATAGAAAAATATTGAGAGGGTTGACAATATTTTTAAAATAAATAAATTAAAATATAGGATTTTGCAATTTCATTTTTATTTTTCTTCGTACCTAAGTTGTAAATTTTTAATTTTAATATTAGTGTTACCCTTATTAGCTTCTTTATTAATATAGTATGATTTATTTTATCAATTGCTTTCGAGAAGTCGGTATACACGGCGTCTACCTGATATCCAGCATCCAAAGCATTCAGCATGAAATCAGTGTATGCTACTAAATTAGTGTTGACACTTCGACCCCGGAAAAAACCATGTTGTTCTGCTGCTATAGAGTATTTCAACTGAGAAGTCAGAACATTAGTAACTATCTTTTCAAAGATTTCAGCTAGTACGCATAATTTTGAAATAGGTCTGTATTGCTTAACGTCATGCAGATTTTCACCTTTTGGGATTGGTGTTACTAGTGCCTTTTTTCAGATCGTAGCAAAAATTCCCTCAGAAATAGATTTTCTATAAATAACTGTAAGCGGTATTGACAGTTCTTTATATAGGCTACGGATTATAATAGGATGAACGCTATCGAAACCAGCACTCTTGTTGATATCTACTTGTTGAAATAATTTTGAAACAGCTTCCTGGGTGTTTTCTACTGAAGATATTTTTATTAACGGTGATATGTTACAACTTGTCTCGGAGACATTTAAATTACTACTATGAGGCACAAAACTGAATTAAAATATTCATTAAACATATTACTAATAGTTTCAATATCTGTTGATGTCTCATTATTTAAGTTCATATAAGCTGGAATTTTATGATGACCAAACTTAGACTTTATAAAAAACCAAAAATTTCGAGGCGATGTTGTTATTTTATCTTCTGAAAATTCTATAATTTTTTTATAACATTCACGTTCGAGAAGTTTTTCTTTAGTCCTCAATTTAGAAAATAATTGATAATCCAGATCACATCTATACTTCTTCCATTTAGCATGTAGTTTTAATTTTTGGCGTATTATTTTGATTAAAGTTCTAGAGTACCAAGGGGGATAATTTGACTGCGGCGAAACTAATCTTTTTGGAATGTTTTTATCCATTAGCTGATTCAACACTTTATAAAAATAAGATGTACATTCTTCTGTATTTAAGTCTCTAAATTTGTTAGCCCAATCGACATTTAACAATCCCTTACTCATGGCTTCAAAATCGGTTGCGTGATAAATTAATTTTAATCGTTCACACACCTCTAAGTAGGCTGTAGATGGTAAAGTAAAACAGACTTCAAGAGCTTTATGGTGGGCGTCTTCGAGAGTGAGGGGTGACTGTGAACTAACGACACCACAGTGACAATTGCTTAAAACCAAATCAAGAATACGCCCATTAAAGTTTGTACAACCGTTAAACTGTGATAAAGTACAAAGATTCATATAATCCAACAAATATAATGCCTTGACTTAATTGCAATTTTGAGTTTGTATCGTAACCCCAGACGGCATGTGATACATTGAAGTCTCCTAAGATCAGAAAACTATCATTCGTATTACTTAAAATAAGCTCGGATGTGTTTTCATAGATACTTTGGAGCGCGATAGAATGGTTACTATTGTGTGGAAAATAACAGCAAGCTAGATGTATACGAGAAAGCGAGGCACCTGCAGCTGCGCCGCCGCCGCCGCAACCACCGCGGCCGGCTGCAGTCTGCTGCGAGTCGCGAGCGCGCGGAATGCTGAGCGTGAGCCAGAGCTCGTCAACGTCACTCGCCGACCTCCATTCGGGCTCGTCACGGCGATTTGCACACAGCTCACGGCGCACCGCTATAAGCACACCGCCACCACGCGTGCCACGGTTTAACTTCGCGATCTCGTCGATAGACAACATAATTATTAAAGAAATATTCCTCACTATTGAAATCCTCTGTCAACCACGTCTCAGTCAAAAATATCAAATCATAATTAATTACCAGTACATTAGCTAAAAAGGATTCAGCTTTCGTCCGTAGTCCTCTCACGTTCTGATAATATATATTTAATGAATTAAAATCGTACGTTTTAAAAGGTTATAAATGATCACAATAATACGTATCTTGATCTTAGAATAATAACGCTATAGAAACCAAGTCTGCGCGCCTATTTTAAAGCACCTTAATCGGAGCCAGAAATGGCTCCAAACGCCGGACCGCTCCGTAGTGTACAATGTCAAAGCGCGCGGAACGTGTCTCGCGAAAACAAAAAAAATATGGCGGTTTGTGCAGTTAAATTGTGTTACAACACATCTGAAAAACAAAAGAAGTGTAATAACATCACTTTTCTCAGGTAAGCTTTCAGTATTTCATAGTATCTTGTAGTTAATTAGGTCTAAATATAAACGTACTGATTTTTTAAGTTAAAGCCTCGGTAGCAGCGGCTTCCGCAGCGCTGTCTCTTTCATATTCATAGAATTGAAAAGAGACAGCAGATCACAGCCATGCGCGCAGCAAGCACTCGTCACGCGTGTGTGAATCGGTTTAGTGCTTCATTTTTGATAGAGCGCTTGTATGAAGACTATCTTTCTATAGCGTTATTATTCTAAGATCTTGATCAATATAAGTCGAAAATACCTTTCTTAGACGTAGAAACATTTGAGGCAATGAATAGGTTATGTGGTGAAAACAAACTATTATTTTATCATCCTTATCCGAGATTGTACAGTTATTTAGTACATAGTGTTTTAAAAAATTACAAACAATTATAATTTTGTGGGTATATAATAGTCTCTTTACAATTATATAACTAACATAAAAATTACAAGTACGGGGCAAAAACATTACATTACCTAAACAAGTATATTAAGGACAAATGGTGATACGGATGAAAATTTGGGGGCTTTCTAACAAATTCACAAAGGCATAGGATGTGTACAGGGGTAATGTTAAAATATCAAATGTATATCGCAATATAGTTTGCTGCTATTTATTAGGGATGAATTTCCCAATACTTTATTTCCCAATAATTGTTGTACTGTTTCCCCATCATAATATGCCATAGCATAGATGTGCAAAGGCATAGTGAGCACTTTTTACTGATTTTTAGTTCGTTTAGTGCTAGAACATGTTAGATAACTTAATTGCAACATTATTACACGCAGGTAAACGCAGGAATTACCGCGGTAGTCAAAAATGTGCAGGTAACAGCGAGGTATGTAATATAATTGTAGTTTTAAGCAATTACAGGCATGTTTTACTTAAAAAGTTAAACTTTTATGAAAGATCAATTTATATTCGTTTGGATGGATCCGTGGCGGACTGAGCACAACAAAGCAGAAAAACAATACAACGATTAGTTTGCTTCAAACCGACGCCGGAGCACGACCTCCATATAAACGCGAGTCGCCAAATGTAAGTACACTCAATATTTGACTAAGGTTAATGTGTCGTAAAGAAACAATTTAAGCAGATTCAAAGTAGGTCACAAGGTGGATTACAGTTTCAGCTATGATTGTAAAAAAAATATACCAAAAGAAGTAACTTTTTGTTATTCGTTCTAAATTGAAAATCTTGATCGCGGGTAGGAATTTTTAATTTAGAACGAATAACAAAAATTATTATTTCGAGAATTAAAACCTTAGGCTTTTAAGCCCTTGATTTTACCTCGGTCCAAAAAATGTCCCATTTAGTACATCTTTTTTGTATTAGTATGAAAGCATATGTGGTCGGGCAGTTTTTAAAACTAGTCAAAAGCTACGGAAATCTTTTTTTTTAAATTGAAAATTCTTTTCTGTTCTGATTAACCCTCTTTTTAAAGTTAGAATCAAAATGTTTGTATCTTAGGTTAAAATTAGGAAGGAGATTTTTTTACTCATAAAAGTGCCATCAATAGCCATTGTATTAAAAAAATAGTTGAAGAATAGTTAAAAAAAAAATAAAATATTTTTTTAAAATTGTCTCGTTGTTAAATCATATAAGTATTATAAAATAACGAAAAAAAAAATAAGTAGCTCGAAAACTACCAAATATCGCTGGACATACAATAGGGGTTTAATTAATTTATTATGGCGTCATAGTGACAATATTTTATTTTTTGACATTAATAAATTTATTAATAATTTTATTTTGACTTCAGATACTATGTATTTGCCAAAGAAATATAAGACCCAGATAGCTAATTTATTAGCTTATAATATACAAGACCCAGTTATACCTGGTATAACAAAGTCTATTGATAATAATGTCATCATTAGTAGTTCTACTAATGCATCTTTTATAACTAGTAGTAAGGTAACCTCTAGTTTAAACTGAGGTCTAAGACAAAAGCCAAGTCCACATCCATTAATATTATAAATCAAAACATTCAGGGTTTGGCTGGCAAGGACTTAGAATTAGAATTAATTGCAAAAAGTCAGGCTATTCATATATTTTGTATAACTGAGCATTGGCTAAAAACACATGACACGTCTTTCCATGTAAATAATTTCCAACTAGCAAGTGCGTACGTACGAAGCACAGCTATTCACGGCGGTTCTTTAATACTTGTTAGTAATAATATTAAATACAAAGAGCGAAATGATATTGTATGTCTTTCAAAGGAGCGTAATATTGAGCTATCATGCGTAGAGTTAAATAGGTTTATAATAGTGTGTGTATACCAACCCCCCTCGGGCAATTTCGATGTTTTTGAATCGGTAATGGAAGATGTACTTAATAAAATAAAATTAACAAATAAATTTGTTTTAGTATGTGGGGATTTTAATGTAAATATTTTAGAAAACACTTCAGTGAGTGTTAGTCTTCTAGCTTTATTTAAATGTTTTAATTTAAAAAATCTATTTCTTGAACCCACTAGAATAACTTCACATTCGGCCACTTGTCTTGATAATATTTTTACAGACTATGACCCTGTATCTAAGTCAGTTATTAGTAGTCTTACATCTGACCATTGCGGTTTGAAGGTGAGCTATGATATTGATGTTAAGGAGGAGCCTAAAACTGTAACATGTAAACCAGTTACAAAAAAGCGAATGGAGTATTTTAAAAACAATGTAGCTTGTAAAATTGATACTTTGCTCTTTGTACAAGATGATCCGGATGAACTATATAGTAATCTCTTTGATTTAATAAAGACAGAATACAACCAGGTGTTTACCTCTAAAACAATAAAGTTTTCACAAAAACTTAAGTTCTGTGACTGGGCCACGCCTGGTATTTATAAAAGTAGAAATAAACTGTTTGAGCTATATAATCTAAGACAATATAACCATAATTTAAATTTTACAGAATATGTAAAAAAATACTCTAAATTGTTTAAGAAAGTGTGCATACTAGCAAAATCAAATTTCATTAAAGATAAAATTAAAAAGTCTAACAATAAAATAAAAGCCACTTGGGATATCATCAACCGTGAAACTGGTAAATTAAAACCACGGGACAACACTTTTACTCTAAAAGTTAATGACAACCTTGTCAATTCGGATGCACAAATTGCTAATATTTTTGATGATTTCTTCATAAATATACCTGTGGTAACAACCTCTAATTTAAATTCATCACCAGTGGCGGCACAATCTTATCTCGAAGAACATGTACCCAAATGTAATTTTTCTTTTAATTTTTAATATATTAACTCTAATAATATTATTAAAAGTTTCAAATCACTAAAAATGAAAAACACAGGTGATTTGTGGGGCATGTCTATAAAGATAATTAACCCTCAGGACGACTTCGTCATTTTCTTAAACTTGACACTTTCCTAACTTGTCTCATTTTTAACTCGGCTCTTTCTTAGTTGGTCTCTTTTGCAAAGTTGACACTTTCATAACTCGTCTCTTTTTTAACTCGGCTCTATCTTAGTTGCTCTCTTTTGCAAAGTTGATACTTTCATAACTTGTCTCATTTTTAACTCGGCTCTTTCTTAGTTGGTCTCTTTTGCAAAGTTGACACTTTCATAACTCGTCTCTTTTTTAACTCGGCTCTATCTTAGTTGCTCTCTTTTGCAAAGTTGATACTTTCATAACTCGTCTCATTTTTAACTCGGCTCTTTCTTAGTTGGTCTCTTTTGCAAAGTTGACACTTTCATTTTTAACTCGGCTTTTTCTTTTTATTTGTCTAGTATGATAATAAGGCTTCCAAGTTTCGTTTATTCTTCGGAACAGGGGAGGGGTAGGACTATACGACAATGCAGTGCTGCAAACCCTCCAGCAGCATGATAAGCGATGCCTCGTACTTAAGTATCTAGTATGATATGACAAGGTACTAAAGTAGTACTAGTACTACTACTGGTAGTAAAGTAATACTTGCCTTCTTAAGAACGATTCTCGCACTTCATTGCTTCAATCCGTTATCAGTTCCAATAACTTAAATATTCTCCCCCTTACTGCCACCCACCATTTCCCGAACTCCACTCCATCTCTTCTCGACTTGTAAATAGTGTCATCTCCTCAGAATGTTTCGAAGCACGGTCAATGCTCAGCCGACGCCTTTTCGTACCATGATCTCTTATTTTTGTCTTATAAAGTTCGTCCTCCTAAAGCTAAACCCAAAATCATTCTTCAGCGCAATTTTAGTGGTATAGATCAACATGCGTTCCGTGATGACGCTTGTAAAATCGATTGGACTCCTGTTTTTCTCGCTCAGTCTGTTAATGAACAAGTTAATGTTTTTAACTCCCTTGTAACAATATTGTATGACAAACATGCACCATTTCGAGCTACTAAGATAAAGCATCAACCGGCGCCATGGTTGACAGACGACATAAAAACGATAATGAATAAAAAAGTAGCGGCGAAAAGTCGATTTAAACTTCGACCTAATGACCACAACAGGGCAAGGTACGTCGAGGTTCGTAATCGCTGCAATAGGGCGTGTAGGGATGCGCTACGCCGCCACATCCATAATTCAGTTGAAAATGTAGATCTATCTAAAGTGTGGAAATTCCTTAAGTCGCTTGGAATTGGAAAAGTAAAACAAAACTTTATTTTACCCAATATTAATATTGACTCACTAAATCTCCATTTCTCTTCTTCATCATGTATCAATAATGCTGATAAAGCGACTACATTAGACAAACTGTCTACTGTATCAATCCCTAATCTTTCTCCCTTTGCATTTGACCAATTATCGGATTGTGATGTTAAAAAGAGCTTGCTGTCAATTACTTCTAATGCGGTAGGTGGGGACGGCATTAGCCGTAATATGTTAGTACCGATCCTAGATATCATCCTTCCAGTCCTCACTTTTATTTTTAACAACTCCATTTCTAATGCTGTATTCCCATCCGCATGGAAAGACGCTCAAATAATTCCTTTGCCTAAAAAACGTAATCCTAAATCCTTTGCTGAATATCGACCTATTTCCATTCTCCCTTTCCTATCCAAAGTCCTCGAGCGTCTTGTCCATAATCAAATCAGTAAGTTCCTGTCCCATCATAATCTCCTAAACCCACTCCAATCCGGTTTCCGTCCTGGCCATAGCACTGTGACTACTTTAGTCAAGATCACTGACGACATCCGCCTCGGCATGGAAAACGGTCACCTTACTTTGCTAACTTTGCTGGACTTCAGCAATGCTTTCAATACAGTCGACTTCGACATACTTTTATCTTTGATGCGCTCACTTAACATATCTCCAACGGTAATTGAGTGGTTTCACAGCTACCTGCACGGACGCAGGCAGCGGGTTCGCCTTGAAGAGAAATTCTCTACGTGGTGTGACTCGACGGCTGGTGTCCCGCAGGGTGGCGTTTTATCTCCTCTCCTCTTCGCTATATTTATCACTTTTATTTCTGAAAACCTTTCTTCTTCCTACCACCTATATGCAGACGATTTACAAATTTATTGCCAGGCACCACTTAATAATTTCGCCGAAGCTATAGAAACTACCAACGTTAATTTAAAACAAATTGTTGATTGGAGCCGAGCCTACGGACTCAAAGTCAACCCAAGCAAAACACAGGCTATTATGGTCGGCAGCTCCAGGTTGCTTTCCAAGGTAAACTGGGAAACCCTCCCCAAGGTTATATTTGATGGAGTGGATATCCCTTTTAGCAAATCAGTTGCTAACTTGGGTGTTATTGTTGATAGTTGCTTGAGTTGGGGGCCGCAGCTGCAAGCTGTCAGCCGCAAGCTTTACGCGTCCTCGGCCTCTTTAAGAAGATTGCGTAACTTTTTACCCACTGCCACTAAAATTGCGCTAGCGCATTCGCTGCTTTTTCCCGTTTTAGACTATGCTGACGCCTGCTATCTTGATCTCTCGGAGGACCAGCTAAATAAACTTGAGCGCCTTCAAAATCTTTGTATTCGATTCATATTTGGCTTGCGCAAGTATGATCATGTTTCTGAGTACCGCGCTAAACTCAAGTGGCTTCCTATTCGTCTTCGCCGGAATACCCACATCCTCTCGCTTCTATATAACATATTGTTTAATCCCACCTATCCTTCCTATCTAAAGGAGCGTTTCAGTTTTCTTTATTGTTCGAACTCTCGCTCATTACGGTCATCAGAAAATCTTAGCCTTAGAACCCCTCTTCACAGCACCACCTTTTACGATTGTTCCTTCACTGTTGTAGCTGTTCGTCTCTGGAACTCGCTTCCAGTTGCGATCAGGCGTGCTCAAACCATTCACGCATTCAGGTAACAGCGAGGTATGTAATATAATTGTAGTTTTAAGCAATTACAGGCATGTTTTACTTAAAAAGTTAAACTTTTATGAAAGATCAATTTATATTCGTTTGGATGGATCCGTGGCGGACTGAGCACAACAAAGCAGAAAAACAATACAACGATTAGTTTGCTTCAAACCGACGCCGGAGCACGACCTCCATATAAACGCGAGTCGCCAAATGTAAGTACACTCAATATTTGACTAAGGTTAATGTGTCGTAAAGAAACAATTTAAGCAGTTTCTAAGTAGGTCACAAGGTGGATTACAGTTTCAGCTATGATTGTAAAAAAAATATACCAAAAGAAGTAACTTTTTGTTATTCGTTCTAAATTGAAAATCTTGATCGCGGGTAGGAATTTTTAATTTAGAACGAATAACAAAAATTATTATTTCGAGAATTAAAACCTTAGGCTTTTAAGCCCTTGATTTTACCTCGGTCCAAAAAATGTCCCATTTAGTACATCTTTTTTGTATTAGTATGAAAGCATATGTGGTCGGGCAGTTTTTAAAACTAGTCAAAAGCTACGGAAATCTTTTTTTTTAAATTGAAAATTCTTTTCTGTTCTGATTAACCCTCTTTTTAAAGTTAGAATCAAAATGTTTGTATCTTAGGTTAAAATTAGGAAGGAGATTTTTTTACTCATAAAAGTGCCATCAATAGCCATTGTATTAAAAAAATAGTTGAAGAATAGTTAAAAAAAAAATAAAATATTTTTTTAAAATTGTCTCGTTGTTAAATCATATAAGTATTATAAAATAACGAAAAAAAAAATAAGTAGCTCGAAAACTACCAAATATCGCTGGACATACAATAGGGGTTTAATTAATTTATTATGGCGTCATAGTGACAATATTTTATTTTTTGACATTAATAAATTTATTAATAATTTTATTTTGACTTCAGATACTATGTATTTGCCAAAGAAATATAAGACCCAGATAGCTAATTTATTAGCTTATAATATACAAGACCCAGTTATACCTGGTATAACAAAGTCTATTGATAATAATGTCATCATTAGTAGTTCTACTAATGCATCTTTTATAACTAGTAGTAAGGTAACCTCTAGTTTAAACTGAGGTCTAAGACAAAAGCCAAGTCCACATCCATTAATATTATAAATCAAAACATTCAGGGTTTGGCTGGCAAGGACTTAGAATTAGAATTAATTGCAAAAAGTCAGGCTATTCATATATTTTGTATAACTGAGCATTGGCTAAAAACACATGACACGTCTTTCCATGTAAATAATTTCCAACTAGCAAGTGCGTACGTACGAAGCACAGCTATTCACGGCGGTTCTTTAATACTTGTTAGTAATAATATTAAATACAAAGAGCGAAATGATATTGTATGTCTTTCAAAGGAGCGTAATATTGAGCTATCATGCGTAGAGTTAAATAGGTTTATAATAGTGTGTGTATACCAACCCCCCTCGGGCAATTTCGATGTTTTTGAATCGGTAATGGAAGATGTACTTAATAAAATAAAATTAACAAATAAATTTGTTTTAGTATGTGGGGATTTTAATGTAAATATTTTAGAAAACACTTCAGTGAGTGTTAGTCTTCTAGCTTTATTTAAATGTTTTAATTTAAAAAATCTATTTCTTGAACCCACTAGAATAACTTCACATTCGGCCACTTGTCTTGATAATATTTTTACAGACTATGACCCTGTATCTAAGTCAGTTATTAGTAGTCTTACATCTGACCATTGCGGTTTGAAGGTGAGCTATGATATTGATGTTAAGGAGGAGCCTAAAACTGTAACATGTAAACCAGTTACAAAAAAGCGAATGGAGTATTTTAAAAACAATGTAGCTTGTAAAATTGATACTTTGCTCTTTGTACAAGATGATCCGGATGAACTATATAGTAATCTCTTTGATTTAATAAAGACAGAATACAACCAGGTGTTTACCTCTAAAACAATAAAGTTTTCACAAAAACTTAAGTTCTGTGACTGGGCCACGCCTGGTATTTATAAAAGTAGAAATAAACTGTTTGAGCTATATAATCTAAGACAATATAACCATAATTTAAATTTTACAGAATATGTAAAAAAATACTCTAAATTGTTTAAGAAAGTGTGCATACTAGCAAAATCAAATTTCATTAAAGATAAAATTAAAAAGTCTAACAATAAAATAAAAGCCACTTGGGATATCATCAACCGTGAAACTGGTAAATTAAAACCACGGGACAACACTTTTACTCTAAAAGTTAATGACAACCTTGTCAATTCGGATGCACAAATTGCTAATATTTTTGATGATTTCTTCATAAATATACCTGTGGTAACAACCTCTAATTTAAATTCATCACCAGTGGCGGCACAATCTTATCTCGAAGAACATGTACCCAAATGTAATTTTTCTTTTAATTTTTAATATATTAACTCTAATAATATTATTAAAAGTTTCAAATCACTAAAAATGAAAAACACAGGTGATTTGTGGGGCATGTCTATAAAGATAATTAACCCTCAGGACGACTTCGTCATTTTCTTAAACTTGACACTTTCCTAACTTGTCTCATTTTTAACTCGGCTCTTTCTTAGTTGGTCTCTTTTGCAAAGTTGACACTTTCATAACTCGTCTCTTTTTTAACTCGGCTCTATCTTAGTTGCTCTCTTTTGCAAAGTTGATACTTTCATAACTTGTCTCATTTTTAACTCGGCTCTTTCTTAGTTGGTCTCTTTTGCAAAGTTGACACTTTCATAACTCGTCTCTTTTTTAACTCGGCTCTATCTTAGTTGCTCTCTTTTGCAAAGTTGATACTTTCATAACTCGTCTCATTTTTAACTCGGCTCTTTCTTAGTTGGTCTCTTTTGCAAAGTTGACACTTTCATTTTTAACTCGGCTTTTTCTTTTTATTTGTCTAGTATGATAATAAGGCTTCCAAGTTTCGTTTATTCTTCGGAACAGGGGAGGGGTAGGACTATACGACAATGCAGTGCTGCAAACCCTCCAGCAGCATGATAAGCGATGCCTCGTACTTAAGTATCTAGTATGATATGACAAGGTACTAAAATAGTACTAGTACTACTACTGGTAGTAAAGTAATACTTGCCTTCTTAAGAACGATTCTCGCACTTCATTGCTTCAATCCGTTATCAGTTCCAATAACTTAAATATTCTCCCCCTTACTGCCACCCACCATTTCCCGAACTCCACTCCATCTCTTCTCGACTTGTAAATAGTGTCATCTCCTCAGAATGTTTCGAAGCACGGTCAATGCTCAGCCGACGCCTTTTCGTACCATGATCTCTTATTTTTGTCTTATAAAGTTCGTCCTCCTAAAGCTAAACCCAAAATCATTCTTCAGCGCAATTTTAGTGGTATAGATCAACATGCGTTCCGTGATGACGCTTGTAAAATCGATTGGACTCCTGTTTTTCTCGCTCAGTCTGTTAATGAACAAGTTAATGTTTTTAACTCCCTTGTAACAATATTGTATGACAAACATGCACCATTTCGAGCTACTAAGATAAAGCATCAACCGGCGCCATGGTTGACAGACGACATAAAAACGATAATGAATAAAAAAGTAGCGGCGAAAAGTCGATTTAAACTTCGACCTAATGACCACAACAGGGCAAGGTACGTCGAGGTTCGTAATCGCTGCAATAGGGCGTGTAGGGATGCGCTACGCCGCCACATCCATAATTCAGTTGAAAATGTAGATCTATCTAAAGTGTGGAAATTCCTTAAGTCGCTTGGAATTGGAAAAGTAAAACAAAACTTTATTTTACCCAATATTAATATTGACTAACTAAATCTCCATTTCTCTTCTTCATCATGTATCAATAATGCTGATAAAGCGACTACATTAGACAAACTGTCTACTGTATCAATCCCTAATCTTTCTCCCTTTGCATTTGACCAATTATCGGATTGTGATGTTAAAAAGAGCTTGCTGTCAATTACTTCTAATGCGGTAGGTGGGGACGGCATTAGCCGTAATATGTTAGTACCGATCCTAGATATCATCCTTCCAGTCCTCACTTTTATTTTTAACAACTCCATTTCTAATGCTGTATTCCCATCCGCATGGAAAGACGCTCAAATAATTCCTTTGCCTAAAAAACGTAATCCTAAATCCTTTGCTGAATATCGACCTATTTCCATTCTCCCTTTCCTATCCAAAGTCCTCGAGCGTCTTGTCCATAATCAAATCAGTAAGTTCCTGTCCCATCATAATCTCCTAAACCCACTCCAATCCGGTTTCCGTCCTGGCCATAGCACTGTGACTACTTTAGTCAAGATCACTGACGACATCCGCCTCGGCATGGAAAACGGTCACCTTACTTTGCTAACTTTGCTGGACTTCAGCAATGCTTTCAATACAGTCGACTTCGACATACTTTTATCTTTGATGCGCTCACTTAACATATCTCCAACGGTAATTGAGTGGTTTCACAGCTACCTGCACGGACGCAGGCAGCGGGTTCGCCTTGAAGAGAAATTCTCTACGTGGTGTGACTCGACGGCTGGTGTCCCGCAGGGTGGCGTTTTATCTCCTCTCCTCTTCGCTATATTTATCACTTTTATTTCTGAAAACCTTTCTTCTTCCTACCACCTATATGCAGACGATTTACAAATTTATTGCCAGGCACCACTTAATAATTTCGCCGAAGCTATAGAAACTACCAACGTTAATTTAAAACAAATTGTTGATTGGAGCCGAGCCTACGGACTCAAAGTCAACCCAAGCAAAACACAGGCTATTATGGTCGGCAGCTCCAGGTTGCTTTCCAAGGTAAACTGGGAAACCCTCCCCAAGGTTATATTTGATGGAGTGGATATCCCTTTTAGCAAATCAGTTGCTAACTTGGGTGTTATTGTTGATAGTTGCTTGAGTTGGGGGCCGCAGCTGCAAGCTGTCAGCCGCAAGCTTTACGCGTCCTCGGCCTCTTTAAGAAGATTGCGTAACTTTTTACCCACTGCCACTAAAATTGCGCTAGCGCATTCGCTGCTTTTTCCCGTTTTAGACTATGCTGACGCCTGCTATCTTGATCTCTCGGAGGACCAGCTAAATAAACTTGAGCGCCTTCAAAATCTTTGTATTCGATTCATATTTGGCTTGCGCAAGTATGATCATGTTTCTGAGTACCGCGCTAAACTCAAGTGGCTTCCTATTCGTCTTCGCCGGAATACCCACATCCTCTCGCTTCTATATAACATATTGTTTAATCCCACCTATCCTTCCTATCTAAAGGAGCGTTTCAGTTTTCTTTATTGTTCGAACTCTCGCTCATTACGGTCATCAGAAAATCTTAGCCTTAGAACCCCTCTTCACAGCACCACCTTTTACGATTGTTCCTTCACTGTTGTAGCTGTTCGTCTCTGGAACTCGCTTCCAGTTGCGATCAGGCGTGCTCAAACCATTCACGCATTCAAGGAACTCGTGAAAAATTACTACCTTTCCCTTTAACCCTATCCTGCTACATAGCTGTCTTTGCCTCCTATTTCTTACCTGAGACTATTATGTTTAAGTATGTATATGTAAATATGTATATTACTAATATTTAATTATTTCATAGTTTTATAATAAATGTTATAATATAATTAATATTTAATTTTAATTATTTTCTTAGTTTTGCGTTTTATTGTGTTCTTAACTATGTTTTAAATATTTGCACCTCCGATCATAGAGTTTATAAGTTCTCTCCATCCGATTGGTTGTCTGGCAGAAATCGCTTTTAAGCGATAAGACCGCCAAATTGTAACTTTGTATATTTTCTTTTTTATGTCTAAATGTTTGTGTTATTATGTTACAATAAAAGTATTATCTATCTATCTATCTATCTAAAGTGTACACATATTTATGAACTCGACTGTGTACGCATCTAGTCAAGTAAATCTTGAAAAAAAATATGAATACAGGTGTCCCGTAACCACTTTCTTAGAGTTTGTGAAAAAATTAAGATTTAGGAAAGTATCAAGTTAAGAAAGAGACCAACTAAGAAAAAGCCTAGTTAAAAATGAGACCAGTTAGGAAAGTGTCAAGTTTAAAAAAATGACAAAGTCGCCCGGAGGAAAGACGAGTTAGGAAAGTGTCAACTTTGCAAAAGAGACCAACTAAGAAAGAGCCGTGTTAAAAATGAGACAAGTTAGGAAAGTGTCAAGTTTAAGAAAATGACAAAGTCGTCCTGAGGGATAATTAAGAATATTATATATTCTATTGCACCCTATCTTGCTGACATATTTAATAACTGTATTGATAAGGGAATCTTTCCTGATCTTATGAAGTTTAGTAAGGTTATACCTTTATTTAAATCGGGAAATAAAGAAGACCCCAGTAACTATCGACCAATTTCAAGATTAAGATTAATATATAGTAAGATTTATGAAAAAATTATTCTCGAACAATTAGTAGAATACTTTAACTTAAATAATCTTTTACATAGTAAGCAATTTGGTTTTACAAAGGGTCGTTCCACTACTGATGCAGGTGTTGCTCTAATAATACATATATTTGATGCCTGGGAGGGGTCTCAGAACGCTCTTGGAGTTTTCTGCGACCTGTCCAAGGCTTTCGATTGCGTTGAGCACCGAACACTGGCGATGAAGTTAAATTATTATGGTCTCAAAGGTTTTGCGCTTAAATTGATACAGTCTTATCTTAGTTCTAGAACACAAACTGTCGATGTTAATGGAACTAAGTCATCCGGTTCTCATGTAAAAATGGGAGTTCCACAAGGGTCAATTCTTGGCCCTTTCTTATTTTTGATATATATCAATGACTTGCCATTCTTTGTAGAAAACTTCTGTGATATTGTATTGTTTGCAGATGATACTTCACTCATTTTTAATGTGACTAGGAATAAGAATAATTATGACGATGTAAACAATGCTCTCTCAGAGGTACTTAGTTGGTTTACTGCTAACAATTTACAGCTAAACGCTAAAAAAACGAAATGTATTAAATTTACACTACCAAATGTCAAGACCGAACAAACCGATGTTAGAATGAATGGTGATAAATTAGATTTGGTAGATTCGACAGTTTTCCTAGGGATAACCCTGGACTCAAAACTCCAATGGAATCCGCATATATCGAATTTGGCCGGCAAACTCAGTTCAGCAGCTTACGCCATTAGAAAAATTAGACAATTAACAGATGTTGAAACTGCTAGGACTGTTTACTTTAGTTATTTTCACAGTGTCATGTCGTACGGCGTCCTTTTGTGGGGAACAGCGGCTGATATTAAAACTATATTTATTTTACAGAAACGAGCAATAAGAACCATTTATAGACTGGGATCACAAACTTCTCTGAGAAATATTTTTAAGGAAGTTGGTGTTCTTATTGTTGCATCGCAATATATTTATAATTGTATAGTTTTTGTGCGGTGCAATATTAACTCTTTTTCTAAACACGGTGATGTACACAATTTCAATACTAGAAGTAAGTCAAAACTAGTAATGCCACTGTTTAGGTTACAAAAGGTTCTTGGCTCTTTCTTGGGGCAAGGTATACACTATTATAATAAAATACCAAGTACTGTACAAGATTTACCTTTAGATAAGTTTAAGAATCATGTAAAATCTTGTTTACATAAGAAAGGTTATTATACAGTCAAAGAATATTTAGAAGACAAAACAGCCTGGTTATAATAATATTTTCACATTTTATTTTCTTAGCAATATATATATTTTTTTAATAATTAATTTTACGCTGGTATGATAGCCTTTAACAGCAGTGTCTTACAGACAAAGGTACCCACTCAAAATTTATGTTGCGTTTAAAGTTGTCTTATTGTTCTCTTGCTTTCGTTGGAGTTGCTCGAGTGTGTCATGCTCTCTTAAAGTGTCTCTGCGGTGGTGGCATGTGCGTCGGGTCGTTACGTTCCCTAAAACATGGTTGAGCGAAGCGATGGCTGATTCACATGTCATACTCGTGAACGGGTGCCGCCTGTGGAGGCTGGTCTGCTCTTGCAATCTTATTTTTTTTATTGGTAGTATTTAATAGTTTTTCTTTTTATTTCAAAGATACTGTAAGACGTTGTTCGTTTTATTTAAAATCGAGCAATACCTGTTTTTTGTAATCGTATCAAATGTTTTTTTTTTGTTGTAATGGAAAATGTCCTTCTATGACAGGGAGGGCATGTTCCAACTTGTATTGACGCTCATAATTTGTTTAATTGTATGTTGTATGATTTGGTAACGACATATTGTTTTGTAAATGTCGTTACTTCTATATTATTATAAACCTGTGGAGTTTCTTGCGCCCGTTCTTCTCCACAGTTAAAAGACTTCCTGAATGGGCGGGGTGGGTGGGCGGGTGCCCGCCCATCCTTTAACTTTTGACGATTCAAAATGCTTATTCTAAGTTTACTGAATAAAGAGATATTGATTTGATTTGATTTGATAGGTATGGTAGTTCCCCATCACTACACATCGGCTTGACACCTTACAAGAAACCTCCTGTATACTTAGTATTCTTTCAGTTTGTATTACCTGCCTTTTTAAAAATCAAAACGACCACCATTTCAAATTGTAACCTTTTATTTATTTATTATAAATCACTCGATCAAAGTGTTTAGAAGTTTAAACTATAAATTAATTAATCATTAATCAACAATTCACTAATCTTTCATAAAAAAACACGACATTTCTTTATTATAATGATAGTCTGCAAACGAGCAGATGGGCCGCCTGATGGTGAGCGGTCATCGCCGCCCATGGACATCAGCATCACTAACATCAGAGGTGTTGGTTTTGCGTTGCCGACCTGAGAAAAACCTCTTTACACCCCTTTTGAAAGACTCCATTTCGTAGTTTAATGGGAAAACCTCTGATGGCTGATTTCTATCATAATTTAGCAGGAAAAAATATTAATACATAAATTTTTCTAGTATCATTTATGTTATTTATGATTTTTACGTGTTGGAGCCACAAAAATACTTTTATAAAATCAATATTTATTAGAATAAAGTTCAACAATTTAATTACCTACGATAAACTACTTCGACGGCAGTGTGTGCGTGCCCTAGAATTATTTATTATTCTGAGGTGCGTGCCAATGACAAACTGTCAGTGCTGGCAATGTCACTGCTGGTGTACTCATCTATTTTCTCACTCCACTCCTCTCATGTCAATTCACTTGTAGGCTGACGATCTGCAAATCTATTCGCAATCCTCCGTCGATGATATTGAGAGTATGATCTGGCGATCATACACTCAATATCATGGCTGGCGCCAAAACAACCCGTAGCCTAACGGTCAACCCCAATACGTCACAGGCTATCATTATTGGGGGCACTAAACAGATAGTGAAATTAGACAAAATTGTTATACCTTCGCTGACGTTCAACGGTGTCATAAGGATCACCGCCTCATGTAAAAGTTTCGCTCGTTTGCTCATGTGGACCGATCGGGAAACTAGACGGTTTGTACAAGTTGACCTATCGGAAAAGTAGACGGTTTGTACAAGTTAACTGATCGGGAAAGTAGACGTTTTGAACAAGTTGACCAAATGGGAAAAGTAAACGGTTTGCAAAAGTGGACCGATCGGGAAAGTAGACCAAATGGTTCCGGAGGGTTAAGAAGTTATGCGTCCTCTTTACTGCACACTTTCATTTTTATAAATATGTAATGTATATAATGTATGTATATGTTATATATGTTTTTATGGAAGTATGTATGTTTATAAATAATATATATATATTCATTTATTGTCCATCATATTATCTATTTATTAAACTTGCGCACTTCCTCTATCTCCTTCTTAGGTTCCATTAAAAAAAAGGTTGTCTGGAAGAGATCGCTTTCAGCGATAAGACAGCCTTTGTACATCCTCTCAGATCATAGTACATACTAGTAAGTTATGTCATGTGTAATGTGTAACTGTATTTGTGTATCTCTACATAGTATAAAACAAAGTAGCTTCCCGCTTTTTGTCTGTCCCTATGTATGTATAGATCTTTAAAACTACGCAACGAATTATGATGCGGTTTCTTTAATAGATAGAGTGATTCAAGAGGTAAGTTTATATGTATAATATATGCATAATATAGTAGAGAAATACTGATAATTTTAGAGGTTTCTAATGTGATGTCGTAAATAAACACATTTATTTACGCTTACATTGCAAACACTGGCTGAACCCTACGAGATAGATCAAAATAATGTACTATAATATTGTACACCTTAAAAAAATCTACAAAAAAGTAATGCGTACTGCGAGCGCAGCGAGACCAATCATTCATCTAAGTAAACACTATTCAATGAAATATTATGTACCCAATGACCTTTTATATAAACTATTATAATGTTATTGTTGTTTAATTTAAGAAAATCATGTTTAATACTTTGTTATAAGATTAACGTTGACATCAATCTAAATTGTGTCATAGAGCATACCTTTGTTTTAGTAGTCTGATTTTTATCTTATCGTAAATAAATAAGAAAATCACTGAAATCAATATTTGGCGTTTATTATAAGAAAATTACTTAAAGTCGCCCACCGGCATTGACTTTAAAAAACGCAGAACTATCACCTAAAAACAAAGCACACACACATCTTAAAGAAGAAAATTCGCAAATTCGCCATGAGCCTAAAGGTACAAAATAACACGCTCAAAATATACACGTAAAAACAAAAGTTTCCACTGACCTTTTCAATAGCAGACTGGAAAGGCACCTTACTTTTTCCATCTATGAATGCGACTGTCCTCCAGGCCACGCCCGACCGAGGTGTAGTCAATAAATCAGTATATGAGTCCTGCTCCTGACCCAATCAATGCAGCTAGTACACATGCACCTAGGTCGCATAAATGACCTATTTTGCCCGGCCTGAGTATTCTCTCTCTCGGTTTGTAGGTTTTAGTTTTTGAGTTACATATTATTTTTATAACAAATCACGAAGATAAGAAAGTTTTTAACATGTTTAATAAACAATATATTTTTTTAATGTAGACTACATTAATAACGCTTGGCTTGATATTCGGAGTTACTAGGTTTAATTATCGGGCAAGTGTTTCGGATTTTTCGATACATACTTCCGGTTTGTGATCACCAGCTTGCATTTGGCAAGCAAGCCAATACCCATCAATTGCAGCGATGACTTGATTTAAATGGAGGAAATGGAGATGGCCTTTGTCCTGCTTGTCCCACCCAAGTACGCCCCGGCGTGTTGCTTGGTTGGGACAAAGTACATGCTGTTCCACACATGACCGGCTGCGTACTATACAGCAGGGCAATGGCCTAGGTATACAGGCTCTACTTTACCTCACTTTACAAATAGGGGAAACTACCATTGCAAATGTGTTATAAGTTATGGTTAAAAATCATAATTCATTCATTAACCTATGATACCAACCCGCATTGGGTCATCATCGTGGGAAGACCAGTTTCCAGCAGTGGGACGTTTGAAGAAGAAGAAGCTGACAATGACATTCACTTCTAATAACAAACTGGAAATTTTTATCAGCAACACGATATGCTACTTGTTGGTATAGGTAACGTACCAAATTATTTCTTACTCGTTAAGCCATGGTGCAGTTCTTTATGTTCCATAACCATTGTATGCTTGTGTATGTTTATCTGAGGTTATTTTATAACATAAGTTATTATAGACTTGGCCTTAACGATCCCTATTTATAAGCCAAATAAGCCAAGAAGAACCTTAATATTAATGATAGAGCAAAAAGAAAGACATCCTAATCCTCCTCCTAACTAATATTATAAATGTGAAAGTAGGTTTGTTTGTGTGTGTTTCGTATTACTTATACGATACAAAGTAGTTTCATGATCACCAGCCTACTTTTTTTTTAAATTTCCTTCTCCAACGTCATTGCAGTCTAGTCTTTGCTAATTCTCATTCTCTAGTTCAGCTAATTTAAATTCTTCCCGCATTGGAAAACGTGTAATTAGGCCAATAACTATTAATTTTTACAATTACTTGATTTCTATGATACAATGTAGACCTTACCCAGCAGTGGGACAGTATATAGGTTGTTACTTTACCGATGAACATTATCAACGATTTTTACGCAATGACACGCAAGAAAACAGCGTCCATAGTGCAGCGAGTGCGGGTAGCTGCAGCACATGATGACATGAGTAAGGAAACGGAACAGAGACAAAGCTTCATACAACGCACCGGCCGTCGCTAGTCTCTCCGTTTGTCCACTGGCCGAGTGAGCGTAAATACTGTGGTAAACCGGTTTTATTCAGTGGCGGCGCGTACGCGATGCGGCGGCTAGTGGACACGTACATATGCGCCGTATGCATGTAGTAGTTGACTCGCGACGGCGCGGTTGTATGAAGCTTTGTCTCTGTTCCGTTTCTTTATTCATGTGGCTGCAGTGGGTGCGGGGTAGCTGCAGCGAGTGCGGGTAGCTGCAACAAAATCTTGGCTTTGATCGCTGAGAGGTTGGACTCTGCCTAATATCACAGGTTCATTGACTTGCATATTGTGAAGTTTTCCAGTCAATGATACCAATTGTATCTACCATTTATATTTCATTTATATTTTTGTAAAACAAATATAGTTTACAAGAATATTGTTACTAACTCCATGGACTACTTTGTCTAATAAATAGATGATTATAGTTATAATTACATGACCTCGCTGCTCTCAATGCTCTCCTGAATGAATGGAAGGTGATTCTGTTTGAGTCTTCGATAAACTACAACACCTCATCAAACAAAACCAACGCAAAAAAGTGGCTACAGAGTTGAGTGACTGTCGTATACACCGAGATTTTTCATTAGGTTTGGAGCCGAAAACGTTATAATACTAAAAAAGTGTTGTACCTATTTATGAAATGAGAAAAAAAAGTTGTAAAAGTGACTTTTTCTCGAAAACACGTAGTAACGTTCTTCTTATCAACTCGTATAGCTTCTACTGATGATAAACATGAACAGGGTTTCTGCTCCAAAACCAATGAAAAATCTCGGTGTATATCTCACATACACTCACTACTATTATTTACATTACAGTTAATTCGTCATCGAAAATACCGTGAGAAATCATGTGTAAACTCGCCACAGGTAGCATTATAAAAATAAATTTAGTTCAAATTATTTTGGTCTATTGTAAACTCGCTGCCTTAGGTGCTTTCGTGTGGACTGCAGAAAAATCAAAGTCTTCATTATAAAATTGGTATAGGTAATAACAATGCCCTATTAACTTAAATATTAATACCATATTACTACAAAAATATAAATTATATAATATTTGTTTAATAATTAAAATAGGTAATTTTGTTTAGTTAATCGACATACATCTGATTAAAAAACAGTTTTTATAATAAAGTTAGACATATAACAATGCGCTGATTGACTTACATTGTTATACCATAAACCAATAAAAATGTTAATATGTTATAACTATCTAATAATCACAGTAATATTGATTGGTTATTCTACGTAAATGTAATTGCAAAAGTCTTTTATTATTTTGGTTAAGGTATAACATTAGCGTTTATTGACTTAAATCCTAATACTATATAAAAATAAAAAAGTTTAAAATCACAGAAATATTGATGATTGATTCAACTTACATTTAATTATAAAATCACAGCCAGCTTGCAGTGCAATCCTAATATACTTTCAAACCGAATGAATCGGTTTTGTGGGACCTTACCTAATGTAAGTTTATAATGTTTGTAATAAAGAGATAAAATACCTACTACTTCAAGATTTGCAAAATATTTTATGATGATTAAGGGGTGATTCGGATACCCCACGACACCTGGGACCTAATTTTTAATTTTTTTTTATTTATTATCTGCACGAAATTGTGAAAATTTACGTATTTTTAAGTCACTTGTACTATGCGCTGAATTAGTTAAATACATTAAAAGAACTTACGTAACTTAGCCTGATTATTGCACAAGGTCGTGGCCTTGTTGAAATTTGAAACAAATTGTTTAAACAATAATAAACAATACATAAATCTAATGACCCCTAAAAATATTTTTCTTTGACAACTTTCTTAATTTTACGCATGAAACAATAATTCTTACATGAAAATATTTGTATTGATATTCCGCAGGTCGCCCCCATCTTAAAAAAGTAAATTTTAATTTTTAACACAAGCGCGTGATGTTTTGTAGATTTCGCAGAATAAAAACATTGCTCTAATCAAATTACTAGGTCTGAATCAGCAGATTTAAACACGGCATTTAATAACTATTACGAAGAATTTTGTCTTTTCTACAATTTATGTTTCCCGATAATTAAAAAGATGTATGCAACGAAACCTATAAGACCAAGCTATTTCACGATAGGCATAAAAATAGCTACTATAAAAAAGCGTCATCTCAGATTCCAATACTACAAACACCGAGACATAGAAAATAAAACAAAGTACCAAACTTACAATAAAATGCTAAAGAGATGCATCTTTACAGCTCAAAAAATTGCTAACGCTAAATACATAAGTAATGCAAATAACTTATGCAGAGCTACATGGAATGTAATAAACAATAAGACGTATGAAACAAAAAGAAAAAGCGATGTAGTAAAGATGAAAAATAATAATAATATCTTGCAAATTCCAACTGACATAACAAATTATTTTAATGATTATTTTATAAATATGACGGACCCAAATGACGAAAAAACTTACGCGACCCTTTCTGATGACATAAATGAAATAAATGATAATAAATTTATAGCCCCAACTGACATGTATGAAATTGTAAAAATCATAAACACGTTAAATATGACAAATTCTTCTGGTTATGATGACATTTCCACTGAAATAAAAAAATCAGTAAAATACGAAATAGCAGCAGTCTTAAGTTTTATTGTTAATATGTCGTTCAACTTAGGTGAATTTCCAGATGCATTAAAAATATCAGTCGTTAAGCCGATATTTAAAAAAGGTGACAAATCAAATCCCGGAAATTATAGACCGATATCATTAATAGCTATCTTGTCAAAGATCTTTGAAAAGGCTATGCATATTAGAATAACAAGATTCTTAAAAAAGTATCAAGTCATTATAAATGAACAAAACGGATTTCAAAAAGGAAAATCGATCACGATGGCCGCTTTTACACTAGTCAATAGAATAACTGAATATATTGATTCATCTAAGCCTATAACTGCAATTTTTTTCGACATGTCAAAAGCATTTGACTTCGTTTCACATAAATTACTTTTACATAAATGTGAGAAGTACGGCCTTAGAGGCATGGCGAACCAATGGCTTCAATCATATCTTTATCAGAGAAAACAATATGTTGTCATAACAAAATTGGATGAAAATGACACAGAAGTTAGTTACAAATCAGAAATGAAAATAAACGGTACAGGCGTTCCTCAGGGGAGTATTTTAGGGCCATTGCTTTTCCTTATATATATAAACGATCTGCCTAGTATTACAAAACATGAGTGTGTTCTTTTTGCAGACGACATCTCAGTTATTATTCCGTGTAAGGACATAAATGAATATAATACTGACATTAATAAGACTGTAGAGACAATAATACTTTGGCTAAGACGTAACAATTTAAAGATAAATATTGAAAAATCAAATTATATACAGTTTAGGAATAATCAGGGAAAGAAAACAGACATCCAAATTACTTATCAAAATAAGACGATTAAAGAAACTAGTGACACTAAATTTTTAGGTATAACTCTGGACGAACACTTGATGTGGTATAAAAATGTCGATAATTTATGTAACAAAATCTACCCATTTTCTTATGCTTTATGGAGATTGGCTAAAACTGCTGGAAATAGAGTGGCTCTTCAAGCATATCATAGTTATTTAAGTTCAATCTTAGGATACGGTATTCTTTTGTGGGGAAATTCTTGCAAAATAAATAAGGTACTCATTGCACAAAAATCTTGTATCAGAGCCATATGTGACGCAGACAACATGGTGTCGTGCAGACCATTATTTAAAAGCCTGAATCTACTAACTGTCCCTTGTTTATACATTCTAGAAATATGTATTTTTGTTAAAAGTCATCCTGACGTATTCGAAAGAAATGACGAATTTATTAGAAAATTTCCTACAAGATATCCATCTAAACTGAGATTACCAAAGATGAGAACGGAACTCAGGTCAAGGAGTTGTTATCCTATGGCTATTAAAATATTTAATTGTATTCCTAACGACATTAAAGATCTGTCTCTCAGTCAATTTAAAACCAAATTAAAGTCATGGCTAGTGAAAAATTGTTTCTATAATCTTAATGAATTTTTTAATTTCAAATGTAAAATAATTTACATATTTAATGTTTTGTTATGTTGTATGAAATTAATTTATTATAATTATCAATTTAATATTATTACTAGTATGTTGGATTCTGACATGTAATGGTACCTAATTAGGTTGACATAGTAGGTATATCATTAAAATGTTCTGCTATATGTTTTGCATGCCAGCTCCTGGTGAATGTGATGTGAGTTTCATAATTTAAGATCTTATATGTACCGCATTCTAGCAAATAAAATATATTCTATTCTATTCTATTCTAGAAACTTTAAAGCAGAATTGTTCTAATTTTAAATATTAATATGATTGATTTTGCTTTGAAGTTCACTAAGAGACTTAAGTCAGTATTTGCGATCGCGCGGCTCCGCGCGGTGTTGATTACCTAAGGGTTTTTAATTTTTTTTGTTGAAAATGTTTTTTTTTATATAAAACAAGAATATGATTTGTATTTACTAACGTAAATAGGTTAAGAACTCAATGTTACTAGCACCATAAATATGGACTATGCCCGAAATAAATTTTAATTCAAACCGAACTCTATTAAAAATGATAATACAAAACGAACTCAATCAAAAACCAAAAATATTTTAGCAGACAAAGCAGACGACCGACAAATCGATGTCCGATTTTAAACGCAGATAATGAAACAGTATTATTTACCGCCGCTGTCATGCCAGGCGTCTAGTTGGCCTCGACCTCCTCCATCCGAATCCGAATCCTCCATCGTGCATGAAGTTTGGCATAAGGGACAGGTGAGTAAGTGTAGCATCGACTGAGGGAAGGCTCCACACTCGCATTCATTTGTGCCATCAAGAAACCCTCAGTTGCAAAAATTTTGCTAATAGCAACACCGAAAGAACAATGCCCATCGGCCATACTGCCCAGAAGTGGACAGTTAAATAAAAAAAAGGAATTATTGTTTTATATAGATAAATGTAAATAAAAATACAAAATTCTACTAAGAAGTCCGCCATTTATTGTTATTATTAGCAAAAATATAAGTTTAAGTCGAATACCCAATAAGTAGTAAAAATAATTTCAAAAATGGCGAACTGTTATTTTAGTTATTTATTAGATAACAGATATAGATTTGAGATAACAGTTATTAAATAATTTCTAGTAAAACATAGAGTTATTATTATTAGCAGAAATGTAAGTATATGTTAATGTAAGTTTAATTATGTACCTACCTAATCCCTAAGAGTAATCAAAAACAAAGGCGAAATGTAATATTTTTAGGTACTACTTGTTCAGATAACAGTTGAACAATAAACACCTATTAAATCGTTTCTTGTGAAATAAATAGATTTCCGGAACTACCCGGAAAGATTATTACCTATATTAATGATACTTTTAAATAATTCTTAAAATTGGTATACTTTTTAATTTAATTTAATGCGTTGTCTAATTGAAATGCAATAATTGCATTTTAATTATTGTGCTGTCCACGGGTGGGCCGAAAATGGGCATTGCAACTAATAATGCTCTATTAACACATTAATAAATGGTCCTGTTGCCTAAACATGAAGCATAGACACCTGTGTAGGTGTGGTTTCACGTCAGTATTCTAAAGGTACTATGGGAGATACTTACTGAGAAATACAAATATTCACATCAAACCCGAGCATTTATCCGTTCGGCTAGCCTAATACCTCAAGCTAATCTTCCTACCGTTTCGAACCCATCACAGGGGCCGTGGACACAGCGAGGCGCCAAGAGTTTGTAACTCTCCAAGTTTGTCACCAGGAGACGCATACGTAGTACAAAGTTTATTAACTTTTTTATAATTTTCAAATGAGAATTTAGAGCAAAGTGAATGGAGCTGAGAGGTAATCTTGTCTTTCAAATTAGTTTTCGTTACCGTGATCTAATGGGACATTAAGTTCGTGCTCGACACTCAGCAAATTGTTATTGAAGAAGAGCTTTACATTGATTTTATACTTGCAAATAATCGCCTATGTTACTGGATGTTTTGCAAAAACGGTGGAATTACGAAGAAAAATACTTAGTAGTAAAAATCATAGATATTAACTGACCGCTACAATTGATGAGTAGGTTTTGGTACTAGTATAATCATCACAATGGCCACTCTGCGAGCAGGTGATCACAATCCCGGACTGTTGAATAAATTCGAAAGACACTTCACCTGCCTGAAGATTAGTGTCAGGTTAAGTATAAGAATAATAATACTTTATTTAAACAAGTACAAGTAACATTACAACAGCATATTATGTAAAACTATAAAAGGAGGAGCGACGGAACAAAAACCGATTAATCACACAAGCACAATTGTAGTTTTTGAATTCTTAAATGTTTTATGTACCTGAAATGCTGGCAAGCGTTCACTACTGGACATATACAATAACATGAAATTTATTTTATAGAAAGTCGTATTAAAAAGGAAGTAAATAAATAGAACAAAGGCAATTTTTTATTAGGAATAAAAAGCGTATTGTGGTTTTGTTATTTATTCTAATGACAACAAAACAATATAATTAACATAGTTTCTTTTTCAAATATTATTTATCTTCTGTTTTACTCTTCTTCTAATGTTCTTCTGCTAGCTGGTAATACTGTGATTCTGTTTTTTGTTATATTCAGCCCTTTCTGGTGCTTTCCGGCTCTCCTCCGATTCAGTTTCAACTTTCCGATCTTAACTGATGATAGCGCCCAGAAAACTTTCGCGAACTTTGTGCCATTTGCTGTTAGTTACTGAAATTCACGCAGCATTCACAGATGGCGCTGACAAACCAAATGTAAAACGCCAACTCCGAAGTGCGCCATTTTGTTTCGGAAGTTTGATAGTTTATAAAATGTTCCGCAGATGGCGCTCGACACAGTGACGCCACAAATCAATTCACACGCCCATGACGCCCAACATGTCGGACCAGACAAAGCGAGCGCGAACGATCTAGCTGACCCTCTCGTTCGCAGACATGTCACGTTGCAGAGAGAAAACATTGCTGCGTACTGGAGATAAAATTGAAAATTGTCTTGAGCTGAAATTATTCCTGTTAACTAGCTAGAATTTTCTTTGTTAGATTAGTTTAGATTTTATCGGATGTCGATGAAAATGTTGTAAAATCTTTGACGTTCAAAACAAGATGGCTGCCCGAAATAAAATGGCGCCTTCCGTCTAAATTATTAGACTTTTTTATTAAAATTTTCTAGGAAAACAGAAGTTATAGCACTTTTGGTAAAGGGGCATTTAATAACGAGCGGGATAACACTAAAGGATCCGGAAAAATTATATTAATTGGAGTCAGATAATGACAAAGTAGATAAAGTTAATGTTTTTGATCACGAAATTTTTGTGACATCTGATTTTATGAAAAAAATAATGATTTGAAAAAAAAGTATTTTAACACGAGTGGCCGGATACTTTGATCGTTTGTTGTCAGCCTTAATGGCCCAGTGAAGCTTGACCTCCGACGTTACTGAACCCGTAGGGCGAAGGGCGGGTCGCGACAAATAAGACGTCTTAGAAAACGGTTTTCTGATTTGAATTCTAACCTTGAGATAAAACGCGATTAATTTAACAGTTTGTAGAGAAGCTTTTAAACAAATTAATTTCTTATGATCGTTTGTAATTAGAAAAAAATGGCTTTTAACGTTTTTTTTAAATTTTTATTTCCGTAACGTAAATCGATTAAAACGCTTGCCAGCAGTTTTAAATAATTTAAAAGACACATAAGAGGCAGCCTAGGAACAAAGTGCACGCCCTAAAAATGGAAAAACCGGAAATGAAAAACGCAGTCGCGGAAAAGGATAAGAACCTTTTCAAAAACGAAGGTCGAATAGTTAAAAAGGGTAGTACTTACCTGCACAGGAGCAGACCAGGAGCACCAGCCATCCGCGTACAGCCTCCATCCTGCGTCGCAGTCGTCTGAGCGCTGCGTCCGGGCGAGGTGCAGTATGCGCCGCCCAAATTACAGATATTGCACGTCAATAAATCTGAACTTGCGTCCTAGAGCAATCAATGCAGGTGCGCATGTGAAATGCCTAGATTGCCCATTCCGTTCTAGCTGGGGATATCCGGCGGGCAGTATAAACACTAATTGGAGGCAATTAAAAAAAATTACCATCAACAAAATAAAAGTATCAATATTGAAACGCTTTTTTAATTTAATGCAATCTGCAAGAGCGTTACGTTCATTTAACCCGTAAATTTTTAACGGTTATGTACATTTAAGTTTCAGGCATCTTAAAGTACAAAGAACCATACCATCTAATTGTTAAAAAAAGTTCATTACAGGATCTTTATCATAATGTCTATAAATCTAGATGGCTCTAAGTTACAACTGACAGATTACCAAAATTAATACATGGGCTTTCAAAAAGTGCTTCACGTAATAGTAATATTAAAGAAGTTTCAAAACCACTTCAAAAGTAATAAAAGTAGGTATATTACTTATAGGGGACAAATAGACTGAACGCCCTTGTAGTTTGTTCAACATTTATAGGCTGCATGACATGATGAGGACAATGCTGGCAAGAACCATTGACACCTTAAACGCCATGCAAGTCACAGGTGCAAACAATAAAATATTGTATCATGCTTTAGTTATTGTTCTGAGGTATCAGGTTATGTGGCAGTCAACGTGTTAAAACAACTCAGTCGTGGTAATTCATCATTCAACGTAAAATAACATAGTTTTCATTTTCATTTCATTTCAACGTACTTATTCAAGTTCAATTTATTTCTTCATTGAAAGACTTACCAACAGCTACAATGTGCAAGCTACAATGTTACAACTTAGGAACTTAATGAGAACATCAGATAACGAATTACAGGCTTATTACCTCATTAATACTCGTAATTAAATTAATACACACTTTTACACGAAATTTAGTCAAGTATACAGAAGTCATTCCATTACTGTTTATCAATGTTACCTTTTAAAAACAGCTGGCTCATGAGACGCTTTACATGTTCAAGAACACGGGTGTTAAAAAGATCAAGATAATTTTATTAAGACTAGTGGCCCTTCCGCGACTTATTTAAAAAATCAAAAATTAAAATTCAAAATCATTTATTCAATTTAAGCTACAATAATTAAGCACTTATATCGGTTCGTAAGTCCTAACTATGGGGCGGGAGCCTTGTACTGAAGAACCGGCAACAAACTCAGCAAGGGCATTTCTTTTCTCCATTTCTTTTACAGCGTCAATACAAATTGGAAAGTGCCCTCCCTATCATAGAAGGATATTTTCCATTACAACATAAAAAAGAAACATTTAACACGTTTACAAGACAACACAACACATACAAAAGAATATATAATAAAAAACAGGCAGGTATCACTCAATTTAAAATAAAATAAACAACGTCTTACGTGATTCCGCGTAGAAACCCCTTAATCCGTAACCACCGCGATCCTATAACGAATTTCCAAAAAACTTCTTTTATACAAACAATTACAAGTACAATGAAAGGTAATTAGCCAAACGGGTGCAACAAAAATTCATAGCAATAGATTTTTACTTATATTGCATTCAACTAGCACGCCTAATCATAATATATACGTGTTGCATGCAACCTTGAAGCTGTAACCCTTAATAGGATAATGGTATATATTACCATCATATTTTGAACTTTATGCAATTGAGATAAGGTTGAAAACCAATAAAAATGTAAATATGCTGTGCCCGTTTAAGAGGTAGGGGCGCTCGTAGACAGGGCTACTTGTTGCGCCAGTAAGGGCAGTAGGTCATAGGGTAACCGGTAAGGAAAGGACAAGATTGTTTTTGCAAACGAAAAATCTAATTCGCAGTAAGGTGATTTACGAGTAACTTCACCGTTTATTCTCTTTAGAACATCGTCGATAATACTGGTATGATTATTGTATAGGATTTTTTGTATTTTTTTTGCACCAATTATCCTATTTGTGCGCAAAAGGAGACCCGGCGTTTTGTGCTTAAGTTGTATACTTTTTTAATTTTTTAATCTGTTATTAATTATCTATCTGGCAATATCTGTCAACAAATAACAGTTGTTGACAAATTACCTCAGAACAGTAGCTAATATTCTCAGAACAATAACTGTTCTGAGCTAATATTCCCAATATGCTATGCTATGCTAATATTATATACAAACATCTAGTATTAATAAATTTTAAAATATTTATGGAAGCATGGGGAAAACCTTTCCTTTTCCCCCGGGGGCATTTAGGGAAAATAAGCCACCATCAATTGCTTTGAATCATATGCTGCCTTCTGTTGGGGGCTCAGTCTACTTTCGTTTAAACTGATTGTTCTAATTGATGTCGATCATATTCACATTCACGTTGCAATTCTTGATTAAATGCGTCATTCATTCCACGATCTGGCGCTGGTATTCCTAACCTGACTATCAAACTGCCGCACATGAGGTAACACGTGTCTTCACAAGAGCAAAGACTAGTTATGCATCTCCTCATTCACTTTATTCGCAAAAATCCCAGATTGGGTAAAGGCCTCCTCTAAAGATGCCCATTTGTCTCTGGTCTTGTGCTACTTGGGTCCAGTTCAAGTCGGCCATTCTTTTTATATCATCGTCCCACCCTGTCAGAGGTCTGCCTCTACCTCATTTACCTAGTGGGCCATTTCACAATGTTGCCTTTACGGTCCATCTTGATCTTCAAGCCTTGCGACGTGGCCTGCCCACTTCCATTTTAGTTTCTGTGGATAATTCAACACATTTCTTGCTTTAGTTATTGCCCTTATTAGTGTGTATATTTAGTGTGTCTTATTTTATCTAGCTTTTTTATGTTATTTTATATGATAATCATAAAACGCTCTATTTCTCGTTGATATGTGTTGATTTTATGTTTTGTTTTGGCATTATATTTCCAAGTCTGGCATCCATACCTATGCTATGCAAGGTAAAAGATTCATGTTAAAACCTTTCGTTATAATAGCGGTTGGCATATTGCTTTTAAATATTTCTTTTAGGCTCCAGTATTTGTTCCATGTTAGTTGAACTCTTCTCTCTATTTCTAATTCATTGTTGTTTCTATCAAAACTGATTCTCTTACCTAGATATATGTAGTTTTGAGCATATTCCAGTGGTTTATTAATAGCTGTTATAGGTCTTTTCCAACTATTTGTCATTGCTATTGTTCCTGTTACATATGGGATCACATTTAGAGAACTCTCTTGCTAAAAAACTATACATATTTGTGGCCCTACATTAAATTAACTTTTAATCCATACAAAGGTTCATCTATACTAATATTATAAAGAGGAAAGATTTGATTGTTTAATTTGATAGGAATTTATTAATTCTTTCTACGTTGGGAAGCTACACTTTCTTTGGGTGACATGCTATATAATATTTTCAAAAATTCGTCACGGTGTACGGGCTCCACGCGGACGAAGTCGCGGGCAGTCCGCTATATTAGTTTGCTAATTGTGTATCAGATTAGGAAACACAATAATATAGAAATTTTTTCAGATTTTGCAGTCCCGCAAGGATAGGAGCATTGCAAATGAATGCAATAATTTACAAAACATATACATTTTATTTTGAATAGGTAAAAGTAGATATCACATTACAAGTTGAATAAAAATAAATTTTTAGTTAGGTATACTTCCCTAAAATACACAACTACATTACTTAAAAGTCGAATTATATCATACGAATGTACACTGCACAATACAGAGAATAACATTTTATTATTTTTTACAACCTAAGTGAAGTTCATGGGTCGCCTTGGCGCCCGATGAATTTCACTTAGATTTTTGAAATTCCAACTCGAATGTACTTCTTGCCTGCATCCGCATCTTTTAATACCATTACTATGACGATCGGTCAATAATCATAGAGGCTACATCACTTTTATATACGGAAATACCAGTTTTTCTATTATTCCAAATTCAAATGGTGGTCCCTCCACCTGTCTGTCCCCCACAGGTTACAGGTCACAACTACGTCGCCTCAGTGCTTGTTTGGCCAACAGACCATTTGGGTAATTTTACAGGAGCAATGTTTTTTTGTTTTTTTTACATGTAAAATTCAAAGTTTTTTTAATTTTTATAGATTATTACATGTCCCGATGTACCATATTTTTGGAAACTACCATAATATTACTCCTTTGTATTGAGTCATAACATAGAAAAACAAAAAAACATTGCTCCTGTAAAATTACCCAAATGGTCTGTTGGCCAAACAAGCACTGAGGCGACGTAATATGACCCGATTTTCAAAGTTTTTATCTTAACTAATACTTACTCTAGGACCATTTCTTCCATTTTTTTAAGTTTACTTTTTTTCTGAAATATTTACAAATTAGTAAACAAACACCTCCCAAAAAACCAGTTGATTATTACATTTTTCAAAATTCCAAAAAAAGTTAACAGCCGATTTACAAAACGCAAAAGCTCACACGTGTCTCGATCAATTCCTCAACTCTTGGTATTATCTCGATCCTCCCAAAATCCTCGGAGCTATGGCCAAAAATACGTCTCAGGCGATTTGCATCTGATAACCACGTTACAAGTTGAATAGTAAGAAATTTTTATTGAGATATACTTCCCTGAAATCACACAACTACATTACTTACAAGTCGAATAAATACGAATGTACAACACTGTACAACACAGATAAAAACATTTTCTTTTCTTTTACAACCTAAGTGAATGAACTATTATTACCATGACGATCGGTCATTAATCATTGAAGCTACATCACTTTTATATACGCAAATACACGTTTTTTCACAATTCCAACTCAAAAGGGACCAACTACAGGTCACAATAATTACTAACCGATTTTTAAATTTTGTTCGCCATTTTGTAGCTATACTAAATACCATAGGACTGTTTTTTTTAATTCTGTCGTAACTTTGTTTTTTTCGGAAATATTTACAATTCAGTAAACAAACACCCCCAAAACATCTTTTTACATTTAACAGCTGATTTTCAAAATTTAAACGCTTAAACGTGTCTCGATAAATTCCTCAACTCTTGGTATTATCCCCATCTCGGTCCTCCCAAAATCCTCGGAGCTATAGTCAAAAATACGTCTCAGGCGATTTGCATCTGATAACCATTTTCAATGGTAAAACCGCAATATTAAAGTAATTAAAATGATGTATTTATTACCCGAAACAATTATAATAAATTCTTTATTGCAAACAAACAACCACATTACACTTTTTTCGACGATTCTAAAATGACCTCAAATGCGAACGCGATTAATTCTTGCAAATGTCGATAGATGGCGGGAACATGCCTCGTCCTGAATCGCGGTAGACAGATTTTTAGCGGGCTACATAAAGGGTGGCACAGTGCTTGTATTATGTACATACATTGATCACAGGCTCTTTGCACCAATTTCAATTCTGTCTGTTAAATATTTTTGGGAGTTCCGAGAAAGGGGAACTTTAAAAATACTAACATAGCTATACTCCAGGCAACCAAATTCAAGAAAGAATTTTTACCAATTGGTATTGGTAAACATTCAACAACAAAACACTTATTTGTCCTGTTGATTTTAGACGAGTTGCTTCATAGACCAATTACGTATTCGACTATCTGCAAAACCCAAATGATTTTTAGGAGAGTTGATGCGGTAGACCACGACTTGCGTTTTTGACCGTTTGATACTAACCCATATTAACAACCTTTTCCAATTGGAAACCCCAAAGATTTTGCTAAAAATATTTATATTATAAACATTATATGAAAAATAGAAAAACAAACTAACCCTAAAGCTTTAAATTAAGTTTAAAGTAGGTGGTTGGGCGTATCAATGTAATATACCTCTAATTCAATTCAATTCATCAAATGATGTCGATTCGATTAAGGTTGTTTGGTGCTTGCTTCCTTTGCCGCCTACGTGCAAAGAAAAGTTTAAAAAAGTGGTGGTTGAACGATAACTTTTTTTTCCCGCCGACACTTTAGGACGCTTTAAAAATACTAGCGGCCTGTTTAAAACTCTTCGCGTTATTTATGGTGAACAGTTTCGCGTGTGTGTGTTTTCTGGTCAAGTTCGACCCTGCAGGGTCATTAGACATTGTGTTTGAAGACTTTCCTGTGCAAATTTATTACTGCTAAGCTGACTGCTAAGACTTACGGTGCGGTGCGCGTTGTGAGCTGGTCGCACAAGGTTAGTGGGTACTGACAACTTAGTTGAATCGACAGTTAGCAAGTGTTAAAGAACTTTAAATTTCTCATAGCTATTATAAACAACATTACATACTCCAATTACGATCCCGCATGTAGTCAACTATTTACACGTTGCTACATCACAGTAGGTATATTTATATTATAATAGTTTAGTAAATATATTTTGTGTTTAATTAATTAACAGTAAGTATAGATTTAGAATATTGTTTTTTAGTACGTACCTAATGTAACGGAACGTTGTTCATTCATAGTCGGCCTAATAATGCACAATAAGGCTGCCTGTCCATTGAAGCGAAGAAATATTAACCAATAGGATTGTCCGCTGGAGCGGAGCGGAGATTTAATGCAATCCTATTGGTTAATGTTTCACCGCTCGCCGAACTAATGCTGTAGATTTCAGAGCTAGTTAGGATAATGGACCATAGAATAATATAAGTATTATCTTCGTTTGGAATGCTAGTATAAAATAGCGAAATTGTTTTGAATAACTGTATTTTAGTATAATGTCACTTGTATAATATAGTCATCAAGTGAAAATAGTTTACTTTCTTTTACGTTGTTCGTATTCTTAAGTTTTAAAGATTTTTTTGAGTGATTCGAGTGCGATGTGTAGTGAGAATAATATTTTTATGTAAAATACAGTAATCAAGGAAATAATACATTTTTGCCAGATTTGTGGTGACCCTAATTTGGTTTGTTTAAATATTGTAACACTTCTGTCTATCCAAAAACCGGAATTGTGCTGTTGTGCACACTACTACTGCCCTGCTGCAGCCTACCTACCCACCTGTTCTGCGGGTGATCTTCATCGGCGGGTACCGGTTTCCTGTCGACGCGGTCTCCGTGTACGCGGCCTAGCTTTCGCCTTTGCACACCGTCCTTCAGGAAGATCACCGAAGCTAAGTCTTTTAAGTCCTACTCAAGCGGGCAGAGTGAGCGATCCGTGTACCCTCCCTGAGTTATGTAAATTCTTTGCAAAAAGAATGGGAATAAACTTTGTTTACCTATTCGCTGTTTCATTCCTATTCTGAAGCAGGGACTAAACCGCTACATACTAATTGTAGGAGGTTTAGCCCCCCTAAACCGCTTTAATATCCTTTCTCGAGTTTGGCTGGAGTAGGTATAGATGTAATTCATAGCTTTCTTCCATGTTCCAATTCCATACAAGTAAATAGAAACGATCTCACTCTTGGTATCGGGCGGGGGATTTATTTTCATCCCCATATGCTGTTTGTCCATGTGCAAGGCGTCAATCTCCCCATCCCCATGTGCTGTTTGACCATGTGCAAGGCGTCAATCTCCCCATCCCCATGTGCTGTTTGTCCATGTGCAAGGCGTGTATGCCACCTGCCTAGCAGTGTTAGCCCATAACCGCTACAATCTTATAACTCTTAATCTTCCAGGCAGGCTTGTGCAGGATTCTACCTGCCAAAGTACAAAGGAGTTGAGATATTATAATTTGGTCACTTAACTGCTGACTATGCATTGCAAATGTCGGTTTTGTTAGATTGGAGGAATAGCGTTACGTCGTATCACACTAATATTATAAAGGCGAAAGTTTGTGAGTGTGAATGTTTGTTACTCTTTCACGTAAAAACTACTGAATGGATTTGGATGAAATTCGGCATACATATAGTTTATAACCTTGATTAACACATAGGATACTTTTTATCCCGATATTCTTACGGGAACGGGAACCACGCGGGTAAAACCGCGAGCGGTCGCTAGTAGGTCATAATGACAAATAAATTTTTAGATGACTATAAGATCAGACCAGCTTCACTAGTTCTACAACAAAAACTTCATTTAAAAAAAATCGTGTTTCTTTGTTATGAATTCGTATTCTACACCTTTCATCCGATTGCGATGAAACGTGGGTAAGACTACGCAGTAAAGCCGAGATAGTGGAAGACAGCTTCATCCGGATTCTTCGATTATTGAAGAACAGGCAATCCTTTCCGTTACTGTGGGAACACAACAATGCTAGTAACGTTGATGCTACCATAGCCATAAAGCTATGGGTGGCTAGCCACGCGGACTTAAACAAGTCTTACCATCTACCAAACTGATTACAAATGTATTCCACGCTTGGCATCCAACTCGGTACTTATGCGGTTGAGATCTCTAACCACTAGACCATAGAGGCGGTTAGCGACACAACTAAAAGGTCATTGGGCATTTTGTTCGGACATTTGACCCACGGCGTACTCAAACATAGTAGGGCAGACTATGCAAATAATTGTCGCTGCAACTCAATTATAGGTCGCATGCTTGCAAACCGTGGGAGAATTGAGAAAAAAATATAATAATAAACAACTATTACATTTTGATTTTTATGATACTTTGGATAATTTAGGCCTTGTAGACTTCAGTGTAACTAAACAATTGAAATGAAAATGAAAATTCTACAAAAAACATAATTTATTCTGCTTGATCAAAATCAATTTATTTTTATTGTTAGATCATCTAACAATCATCATTAACTATTCCCACGGAATACCGTGGGAATATTTTTATATGCCATTCTGCGGTGAGGCTTATTAGCTTACGCATATGGCATACCTACTCGTATCAAAATAGAACTAATACTTTTAATTTCTTGTTTCATTATCGGTAAGAAAACCAACATTTATTATTGTTCAATGTATTTTTTCTCCTGGGGAAATTTAACAAAATAATTAAGTAATGGAATGAAAACTGAGATTTCGTTCTTTAATTTATTACATATTTGGTGTTTGTACGCAAACTTTTGTGATATGCCTTTCAAATATTTGAAATATAAATCAATTTAGAGAGTTCCGAGAACAAAAAAAGACAATGGTGGCTACCAATTTTTTGCCGCATAAACATGCAACAAAAATATGTTTTTTTCTGAATTATTTCTTTAATTGAATATGAGTCAGAGATTAGTCAATTAGAACCATAAAAGGGCGCACTGCCACAGTCCACGGCACACCAACTACACACGTGCTCAGCGTAATACGTGGTGAGCAGTGGTACGGTTGTCTTTTGTAATTTATGTTTTAATTTGTAAAGGAAAGTGTCCTCCTTTAATAGGGATGGCATTTTCCCATTTCATTAAACGCTGTAAAGAAGGGAAAAAGAAATGCTCTTGCTGAGTTTCTTGTCGATTCTTTTCAGTACAAGGTCTTTCGCCCTTATAGACTTGTCAACCATTGGCGTAGTGACTTAGAAGTATCTTTCATTAAATAAATATTATTAGCAGAATTGCAAGCGACGATGTCAGCGACACAGCTCGGCGAGTAGCGGAGACTAGTAGGCATGTAAGCAATGTTCTAGCGTAAAAACCGCTCGCTCAGAGTACTAAGTGCGCTCTGAGCGGGAACCCAAACTAATTTGCATGGCTCTGGAAGCAGTTACAAATTGGTTACGCAAGTTGCGACTAGATGGCGTTGTTTTGATTCTGTACACAAAGAAGAATGGGCGTTTTTGTATGAAACCCGTCCCACCCCTAGTAAGTTCCCACATGGTAAGTTTCGAAATAAATAGTGTATTTTGTTGTAAGGACAGCAAATATGAACGAGCGAATGAATTAATGAAAAAAAAGGGAAAAAAAAAAAAATGAAAAATGAGGGTGTATAGTTAAATTCAAAAAAAAATCTTGACTTCAACTTTATATTATCGTTATTAATGTTTGTGTTATAATGGTACAATAAAAGTATTATCTATCTATTATCATTTATTATTTTAATTTTCTTTTTCTCAATAACTTTTTTCTCCAATGCCTGACTGATTTGCTGTCATAAAATAAAATGCTTCACATTTCAAGTTCTTTTATTTGATGCATAGATGTAAGTGTTACAAGGGGGGGGGGGGACGTTTTGCCCATTCTTCTTTACTAAATCATCATCATCATCAGCCTATAAACGTCCCACTACTAGGAGCAGGCCTCCCACGTAAACAATAACACGTGGGGATATTGGGCCATAACCCACTTTTACTAAATAAGCAAAAGTAATAAAGTAAATTACAGCTTGTATACTGTCCCACTGCAGTGCAAATCATTGGAATAATGTCGTCACTGCATTTGATGAGTAATGGCCCATCACCACGCTTACCTTATGTAGGTTGGCGATTACTGTGATGTGTGAAACTTCTGTTTTTGACATTTATCACATTTTTTACAAATTTAATAATATCACTGTCCATGCCTTGCCAGTAGTAATAACGTTTCATGTCATTCTTCGAGTGCCTGCATGCCCACTGGTCGGCAATAAATGGAAAACGTTTAATATGACTCGTCTATCATCTTTACTATTTATTTTCGTGACACCTTTTACTATACATAATTGTGGTCCGGACCATGTTCCACATTTATTAATAACATATTGAGCTAGCTCTATTACAACACAAGCGGTGTCATTATATTGAAGTATGCATACGTCTTTAAACTTTTGTGTCTTGCAAAATGCATCCAGTTCTCTCGCTAGGAAAGCTCGTTTCGTACCCGATCGAGAAACAGGGGCGATACACATGGCTTGTAAGGATGGTGAGTAAACTATAATATTATTTTGACTTGAAATATAGTCGGTCTGTTTCAATATTTTGTAGTCCTTGTTATTAAAACTTAATTCAGGCAAATTATTTAGTTTCTTAGGAACCCCAACTTTGTTCTGTTGATCAGTCCAATCAAAGCTAGAACCCGTGGAACCCGAATCATTTACCTATTTTTGCTCTTCCATTCGTTTCTTTTGTGCTCTAGTCATCACTGACATTACATTATTGGTCATGGATTTAAGTTCGCTGTTCCGTTCCGTGTTCCGTGAAATCGTTTTCCTAAATGCACAAACAAAACTGAATGAGCCTACTCGATGGGTTACTCATGTTAAAATGTTTACCAAAATAAAAACAGAACAGCAAACTATAAAAAAATTAAAGGGCAATGATTTGTGGTAATTTTAAAACTGCGTCCATATAAATATGGACGAAAATATTTTATTGCCAATAACTCTTTTTCTAAAGGTGGATAATATTTTTCCGCTTTATTCAAAGGTCGGCTTGCGTAAGCTACCGGTAAACAGTTTTTATTTGATAATACACAACCTATAGCTACGCCCGACGCGTCCGTGTGTAACACGAACTCGTTGTTACTTGAGAAGTCTGGGTATTGCAATAAAGAGGGGCTACTGTTTGCTAATTTCAATTGTTCAAAATCTTGATTACTATTTTGATTCCAATAAAACTCAATGTGTTTTTTAATAATTGGTTTAAATTTTGCGTGATCTCCCAAAAACGAGGAATAAACTTCCTATAGTAATTCACAAAGGCTACAAAACGCCTGCTTCATCACTGTTTTTTGGTACTGGATAATTTTGTACCATTGAAATCTTTTTTGGGTCGGGTTTTATTCCGTCAGGAGTCACTACATGTCCTAGATACAAAATCTCATTTTGTAAAAAGTAACATTTTAAGGGCTTTAATTTAAAATTTACTTTTCTTAATCTCGTAAAAATATCTATACATTTTTTATTATGTTGACTAAGATTACGGGCCATAATAATAATATCATCTAAATATATTATACATTGTAAATAATTTAAACCAGACATAGCTATAGTCATAGCTCTACTAAACGCATTTGGATTTGTTTTTAAACCCTTTGGCAGTCGTTTCATTTGGTAATATTTTTCCGCAATGACCGCAGTGTACTTTCTGCTCTCAGGTTCAAGTGTTATTTGGTAATAACTTTGATTCATGTCTAGTGTGCTATAGTATATGATAGCTCCTGATAAGGAATCTAATATTTCAGTTATATTTGGTAAAGGAATTTTGTCATTTTCAATTGGTTTGTTGATCTTTCTATAGTCCATTACTACCCGCCATATCTTTTCTCCGCTTGAATCTGGCTTTTTAGGAACTAATAATAATGGACTTGCCCATTCCGATTGTGATTCTTCTTTAATGTCATGTTCCGACATTTGTTTTATTTGTTTATTTCCGATATTTGCGACTAAGGTAAACGATATCGTTTACTATAAACTGGAGATGTATTGGGTTTTAAACATATTTTTTGTTCGTATAAATTAGTTGTATTTAAAGAGTCTCCCGGTAAATGAAAAATGTCTGCAAATTTTGCACATAATGTTGGCTATTGTATTTTTTCCTCAACATTTAAATTATTTAATTATAAAAGGAATATAATAATTTTACTCTTTTTGAATTATTTTGACATTGTTCTAAAGAAAAACAATAGTAGTTATCCAATGGTCTTATCTGTGAAGTGAAACTGTTTAAAATTACATCTTCGTCACGTGTATTCAATATTTTAACTGAAATTTTCCCATTTACACAACGTGATATGGTGTTTGCTACAAAAATTTATTCGCCGATTTCACTTGACATTACTACGCAATCACCATTGTAATTATTTTACAGCTTTATTATAGATTCGCACCGGGCTGGTAATTTTATTTGATTTGAGTGTATACCTTTTTGAGTTTTTCTTTTTAGGTTCAAAGTTATGTTAAAGAATTGGTTATTATGGCTTCAAGTAATTATCTCTTTTTAAAATATTTTTATTTTAAACAAAAGAAGAAAAACTACATAAATTCATATTTTTCATTGAAGCGGTGACATAGAAATTTCTTTTATTGGACTCTATTTTAATAACATATCTTATATAAATATTTATCTCTTTCCTACACCGAACCAAATTGAAGTTATGCAATTCGCACGACAAAGAAGTCTACAGTTTTCTTAGCCGCAAGGTAAGCGAGACATAGACAAGGTGTTTTAGACCTGGTTTCGCATTCAACGTATTAAAAGAATAATTTGTTTTATGGGGCCTAGTACAAGGTACTGCTAATTTGTTATTACTTCTAGTGTTTAAATTGTGAATATTACTGTTTTTTGAAAACATTTCAATATTTTTATGGACATATATCAGATTTTCATAAATTTATTGCGATGCAACTGTCAATAAATTTATATCCTTAAATCTCTCTCTGAGAGAGTCAGCAGCCTTTTTTAGGTTATAGATTGCTCGAATAGCCCTATCCTTTAGCACAAAGATAGTTTGAATTTCGGCAGCATTTCCTCACAGTAAAATGCCGTACAACATTACACTATGAAAGTAACTGGAATAAACCAATATAGCTGTATTAACATCAGTTAACTGGCGGATCTTCATTAATGCATAAGCCGCAGAGCTAAGTCTATCCGAGAATTATTAAGCTATATGTTGGCCCCACTGAAGCTTGGCATCAAACGTGACGCCTAGAAACACAGTGGTGTCCACGGGATTCACATTCTTATCTTTATTTTGTACATTATTTGTTACCTGCTAAACATTAGGCAATACAAATCTTGGTTCACATTTGGTTTTTTTTACTCGCTTAGTAGCAAGTTTTACACTAAACCAGTGAACAATCTTTGAGACCGCATTATTCACATCGTCATTATTTGGGTATCGTCGTTTCACTTTGCACCAAGTATTGAATTAGATTGGACCAAGTATTGAACCCTGCGGAACTGCAATTGTAACCACTGATCCCGGAGAGCTTTTACCGTTAATGTCGACCTTCTGAATGCTGTTACTCAACTATGAGATAAAAAGGCTCAAAGAAGCATCTCTAATTTCATAGTGGTGAAGCTTCCTGACCAAAGTTTCATATAAAACACAATCGAAATCCTTGGATAAATCACAAAATCCCCCCAGGGCATCTTGTGATTCCTCCCAGGTATCAAATATTTGGATTAAAAGCTCAACACAGTAAAGTTTAAGTAAAAGTTTATTTCTATAAAAATGAATTTGAATTTGGTATAGCATCAACTTTGCAAAAATTGAATTATTCCTCGTAGGTACACTTTCCTCGTAGATACACTTTTGAAAAAAGTTCGCCTTTATTCCTTAAAGATCCACTTTTACTGAATGTGGGTAGCACAGAAATAAGTCTAAAATTAGAGGGGTCAGAAGTGCTGCCTGATTTAAATAATGGATTTTTTTTTACTATGTTTCATTAGGTCAGGAAAAACCGTCACCATGCGCAAGACAAAATGCACCATGGTAAACGTATAGCACACGCTTCTTTTTTTATCCACCACAGATAAGCATTTTTGGCCTTTATATCACCCGATGGTAAATAACCATAAGGACGAAGGTGGAAGCGTGCTTTACCCATAATCCTCAACCACTGCGAAACTGGCTGCCTTATCTTTAAACAGTCGGAACGCAACAATGCTATTAACATTGTTGTTATGCGCCAGACTTTAGATATGATGGTGGTAGCTAGCCAGGCGGACTTAATAAGCCCTACCGCCCATCAAACCAATTAGGTACACAAAGATGTTATGTACCCCCGCTAGGAATCGGAACTCTGTTTCTAACGCCGCCGGTGGCTTAGCCACTTGACCACAGACGCGGTTAAAATTGCAGATGGCGGATTTCAAAGAAATTCTCCAAGTATTCCAACAGCTATTTCTATAGAGTACCAAGTAGTTTAAATTCAAAATCATATTTTAAATTTTATGATCTGGTAACAACATATTTTTGTTTTTTTTTGTAAATGTTGTTGCTTCTGTGCGCTGTGGTTTCTTGCGCCCGTTCTTTGCCACTGCTTAAAAATTACGTCGTAATGGGTGGTAGGTAAAAAAATATTAGGACGATTTAAAGTAGGTAGACTTATTAATTGAGTTTATTGAATAAATATATTTTGAGTTTGAAGGATGGAAGCCTTTGCCAAGCAGTGGGGCAGTAATCAGGTTTATAGGCGATTTTCAAAATTTTATTTAGATTTATGTTCACAGATTAATCGGAGAAATAATAGTAAAAGTAAGCAAATACTAAAATTAATGTACCTAGGTAATCCACAAAACAAAGATTTTTGTTGTTACAAAATAATAGGTTTATATGCTTAGGGGTTGAGTTCTAAGGCCTAAATATATCTTCTAGTGATGTGTAGTTCAGGGGTGGTTTAGGTATTACTAGATATTATCACTTACCATTTATAAGATTTCTATGTTCGCACTTTAAACCATGAAGACTTTCAAAGATCTTAATGCTTAGTCGCGAAGTAACTTTTTCGACGACGACCTGATGGTGTCGCCATCTCTGAGGTCCCGGGTTCGAATCCCGGTCGGGTCAATTTAGAAATTAGTGTTTTTCTAAATTGTCTTGGGTCTCGGTGTTTTCTATGTATAATAAGTAAGTATTTAAGTATTTTCTGTCCTGAAAATGTGTGCAGCGGAGTTGTCCCCTGTGTTAACGCGTCTGTACCGTCTCTCACTCTCTTCGTGTTGTGTGCCGGAATCTTGGAGAGAAGCTAATGTGCAACCGATCCCTAAAAAAGGAGATCGGTCAGATCCGACTAATTACCGCCCTATAGCCGTAACTTCAGTGTTGTGCAAGATCCTAGAACGAATATTGAACAAACAGCTTATTCGATACCTAGAAGATCACTCCCTAATTCACGATCGTCTATATTGGTTTTGGCCAAAACGGCCAACGGGTGATCTTCTAGCGTACGTCACACATCTTTAGGCTGAGGCTATTGACGAACGTGGCGAGTCACTGGCAGTTAGCCTTGACATAGCTAAGGCTTTCGATCGGGTCTGGCACAAAGCTCTTCTCTCCAAGCTCCCGGCATACGGTTTGCCCGCTCAGTTCTGTACCTGGATTGCTAGCTTCCTGCATGAGCGTAGAATCCGTGTCCTTTCGGATGAATGCGCTTCGCGGTTCATGTCAGTGAACGCTGGTGTTCCTCAAGGCTCCGTTCTATCCCCCACGCTGTTCCTTCTGCATATCAATGACATACTTCCTCTTGGAAACATTAATTGCTATGCAGATGATAGCACAGTGCATGGGGGATATAACGTTCACCCAACAGCTGGGCGGGTAGACACCGAAATGAAGCGAGCAAATCTTGTCATTGAGCTCGATCGGGTGTTGGACCTCATTTCTAAATGGGGATCCGATAATCTGGTGGAGTTCAATGCCAAGAAAACACAGGTGTGCGCGTTCACAGCGAAAAAGTCGCCATTCCTTCCCCTCCCCTCTCTTCAGGGTACATCTCTAGGCCTGCAGAGCAGTATTAACATGCTCGGTATGGATATCCGCTGCGATCTGAACCAAAAGGACTACATCGAAACCGTGATTAAAAATGCCTCACGTAAACTCGGTGTCCTGAACAAGGTGCGGCGATTCTTCACGACTGATCAGTTGTGTCTATTATACAAGACACAGGTGCGGTCTTGCGTGGAGTATTGCTCTCACCTTTGGGACGGCTCCGCAAAGTACCTTCTCGATGCCTTGGACAGATTGCAGCGCCGCGCTGTGCGCATTATCGGCAATGCGGAGGTCACTAAAACTCTCGAGCCTTTGCAATTGCGTAGAGATATTGCGTCACTCAGCGTCTTTTACCGTTTATACCATGGCGAGTGCTCTGAAGAACTCTTTGACCTCATCCCTCCTTCTCCCTTCCTCCAAAGGAGTACGCGTGCTGCTCTCCGGAGTCACCAATTTACAGTTTCTAATATTCCATCACGCACAAAGAAATTTGGTGACTCGTTTCTTTGCCGCACTTCCAAAAGATGGAATAGTCTACCAGCACACGTATTCCCTCCTACCTATGACATAGGGTCCTTCAAACGAGGCGTGAAGAAGCACTTTGTGGGCCGGCAGAGTGAGGGTGACTGATGCTACGTCTCTTACGCTGCACCAGTTGTCCTCGCGCCTGGACTTCATTTCCACTTAACATCAGGTAGAGTAGGTGGAGTGGGGTAATTTGCCGGGATTATTATAAAAAAAAAGCCGCGACCATCTCATCTCCGCGGGATGTACAGCCTCATAACAAATGAGCGCGGGTGTAGCATTCTAGAAGTCGTGAGCATTTGACGGACTCTTCTATCCAAGGCATTCAATTCGGTCTGAGCAGAGGCATAACCCAGCCATTAAAGGCACGCGGCTTATTGCCACCCGATAAAAGAATGTTAAGTACTTTTCTCAGGCAGCAAAAGAATCGCTCCCGTAATGACTGTTTTATGTCCCTGTCCTCAACACCCAAAGACTGTGACATAGCAAGATATTTATAAGATTCAACTTCAGAAAGAGATTTGAAGTTTATTCTTTCGGAGAAATGTAAATTGGTTGAATTTACTACTTTCCCACGCTGTACATGCATAACCGCATACTTATCCACACCAAACTCAATCCTAATGGCACTGCTGAAAGTCTCAGTAATTTTCAGCAGTTTCACCAAGTCTTGGCGGTTTAGTGCAAACAGCTTGAGGTCATCCATGTACAACAAATACGACATAACTTCACCCCCTCTCCGCAGTCTACAGCCTAACCTTGAATTTTTTAACAAAGTACTGAGAGAATTCAAAGCTAGGCAAAACCATAAAGGACTCAGACTGTCGCCCTAGAATATGCCACGCTCAATCCTTATAAGATCCTGCGTGGCAAAAACACTATCTCGACATCCTGGTTGACACAAGACCGTGGTCCACTGCCGCATACATGACATCAAAAAGGATTTTAAAGTTATATCAATTTTATTTAGCTCTAATATCCTCACCAACCACGTATGCGGCACCGAATCATAGGCCTTCTTATAGTCAATCCAGGCTGTGGAGAGAGTCCCTCTGCCACGCCGAATCTTCTGGCTTAAGGTCGTGTCAATGAGGAGAAGCTCTTTAGCACCACGGGACCCAACCCTACATCCATCCTGAGTCACGTCTAAAATATTGTTTGCAACAATATGCGAGTTAATTTTTGTTCTCAGAATGGATGTAAGGAGCTTGTATAAAGTAGGTAAGCACGTGATGGGATTATAAATTTTCGGTTCCGTGGTACTACCTGATTTATTTAGCAGAAAAGTGACACCAGTAGCCAACAAACTTGGGAGAGAGCCGAGCTCTATGGTTTCTTGGAATTGCGTTGCCAGTAATTCGTGTGAACATCGAAACCATTTGATCCAGAAGTTGTGCAATCCGTCCGGTTCTGGGCATTTCCGATTTTGGGCCGTACGGATTGCACAACTTACATCAGCTGTACTAATTATTATATAGGCTGCATGGTCTCGATAGGTTCACATGTCTCACTGACAACACTCATCAATTCACCTTCCGTGTGCTCGACGGACACTGACCAAATGTTGCGCCAGAAATTAGTCATGGCATCAACATCTGGTAGCTGCCCGTCGCTCACACGTTGATTAGCTACTTCCCAACGTCTTTATACAAAGAGGCGATTTTGTTGGTCGATACCAACGACGTGCGTGTGGATCATCGGTTCACATGGACCGATCGATCGCACTCTGTAGCGACGTATACGGTTTGCCCATGCATAGGCTTTTTGCTTCAGAAAGTTAATACGTTCCGTCACACAAGCCATATAGTTTTCCGGTCGAATATCAGTCCCGACAAACGCTTGTGTGACAAATTTATTTATTTATTTATTTATTCTTTATTGCAAAATTACAGCAAAAGGCGGACTTAATGCCCTGAGGCATTCTCTGCCAGTCGACCAGTAAGGGTGTCTAGAGAAAAGCTAGCTTGCAAAAAAAAAAAGACTAGACTAAAAACCTAATTATTTGTAGACAAATATATGTAATACATGATTAAGATATAATACTTATAAAATAATAAATAAATACATATACGTAACATAAGAAAAATATACTTACGCAAAATAATAAATAAATATAGAAATATGATATTATTATATAAACTTACTTACAATAATATATATTTAAAAAAAATACCATATAATGTCAGACTATGAAATCAATGCAGAGATTTAAAGTAGTGCTCGCGTACCACTCTTTTGAACATATATTTACTGGTAGCTTTTTTTATGTGCAAGGGCAAGGCGTTCCAGAGTCGTATTGCAGTGAGGGTAAACGAGTTGGATACAAATCCAGAATGGTGGGCTGGGGTCTCAAGAAGGAGGTTGCTGAAAGAGCGAAGATTACGTTGGTGAGACGCACCCAGGAGCTGAAACCTAGACTTCAAGTATTCCGGAGCAAGTGGATTGTTGATGATGTTGTGGAGGAAACAAACAACTCTCACTTTCCTGCGCTCCCGAATAGGAAGCCATTTGAGTTGATGCCGAAAATCTGAAATGTGGTCGTATTTACGCAGCCCAAAAATAAACCGTATGCAGTTGTTAAGGAGACGATCTAACTTGTTGAGATGAATTTGACTGACATCAGTATAACATACGTCAGCGTAGTCAAGGATGGGAAGGACGAGAGCCTGCATTAAGATAATCTTTGTACTAGAAGGAAGGCAATGTTTGAATCTGTACAAAGATCTGAGCGTGTTTGAAACCTTCTGAGATATGTTTCCAATATGCCCATCCCAACTGAGAGTACTGTCAATAACTAAACCTAAATTCTTAACTTTTGACAAGTACGGTATTACCTGGCCGCTGTAATTCAATGGGGTCACAGAAGCCACATCCACTTTGGATAGTTGACGGGAACTGCCAATAATTATCGCCTGACACTTACTGGGATTAACAGATATGCCATGACTGGCTGACCAGTCGTGAATTTTCTGAAGGTCTTGGTTAATAGACACGATGGCTTTGTTTAAGGTGCTAACATCGCCTTGTGCATATAATTGCAGATCGTCAGCATACAGATGAAAAGATGAAGAGAGATGAGTGGAAAGAGTATTTATAAAAAGCGAAAAGAGAAGAGGTGAAAGTATACCACCCTGTGGAACACCAGCAACTAAGTCGCACCAGTTAGAAACGGTTTGGTCTAGTCGAACAGCTTGCTGGCGATCACGAAGGTATGAAGAAAACCACGTCCACACTGAGGAAGAGAATCCGAGTTGTGTCAGAATGGAGAGAAGGATGTCATGGTCGACTGCGTTAAATGCGTTAGAAAAGTCAATAAGAACTAACACAGTCAGCCGCGCATGCTCCATACCATCCCGAATATCCTCCATGACCTTCAAGAGAGCAGTAGAGGTACTATGTCCAGGACGAAATCCGGATTGATATTGGCTAAGAAGGTTGTTCCGGAGAACGAATGATGATAATTGTTTATGGACGGCAGCTTCTAAGATTTTGGATAGGAATGGCAAAATGGAAATAGGTCTGTAGTGACTGAGAATGCAAGGATTGGAATTTTTTGGAAGAGGGATAGCAAAAGCTTTACGCCACGATGATGGAAATACTCCAGAAGATAGGGAAAAATTAAGGATGTAGGTAAGAACGGGAAGTATACATTCTAAAATAAAAATAATCATACCTCTACCAACACCGTCATCTCCTATTGCCTTAGACTTAAAAGAGAGAATAATCTTGCGGACCACTTCCTCGGTTAGCGGAGTGAATGAAAATTGATCGACAGAAAGAGGAGTGTACGAAGTTATGGTAGAAATGGTTGAACGTTTAACGTTTTCAGAAAGTGTGTTAGTAGAGGAGAAATGATGACAAATCGCATGACGCGAGGCCGATTATTGCCATTTCTGAAGCAAATTAGCTTTGCAATGAGTGTCCTGAACCTATTGATATGCCCCTCGATCCTCAATTGCCAAGCAGGGGCAGTACCGGTTCGCCGCGGTACTCGGTCAGAATCCTGGAATTTGACACGAGCAACGTGACACACCGCGATGGCCCAACAATAAAGAATCGAGTGGGTATCAATTAAATGTTCACTGGTTCCAAAATAAGGAACCAGTAAATCGTTCAAGGCAATCATTAACGCCAAATTATTCCTATTCGTGGGCAAACAAGGTATACGCGGCCTAGAGTTACGCGTGTCACGATACTGTAGAATGGCATCGTTCAAAGCGCACCCTCATTTGCTCATTCGCCTGTGTACTTACGTTCGTATTTATGAAATCGTCATCGTCGGGTACCGAATCTACTCGCGCCACCAAGACCGGCGTCACCGCCATTATTTGATGTTGTATAATAAAATTAAATGAACAAGAAATAAACAGAAACATAAGATAATAGATAAGAAATAATAACAAAAGGACTAGAAAAGGACGACGACGTCAAGAAAAACCAAAGAGCGTGACAGCTGATGATAATTAAAAAAATTAAAGGTTTAAACTAAGTAACAGAAGAGTATTTACTTCGTTACACATAGTTTCATTTTTAATATAATTTTTTTTTAAACATTATACGTAAGATGCTTTCCATAAATTAATATATTATAACTAACTTTTACACGTGGCGTCACTCGCGTTTATTATTTTCGAAGTAAAATAGCCTACCACATTCACACTTTTCAAAAATTTTAACAAAAGCAAGAAAGGCTCTTTGATTCGTGATGCGTATGTCATCCGAGTTTTAAAGCACCATCATAAAAAAAATGCTGTACTTACATTGTATTGTTGTTTCGTGCTCAGACACCTGAAATACGCGTTCAAGGTTCCCCCATTACAATATTTCTATTTCGCGGATAGATTTCAGAAAACCCTTTTTCATTATATATAAATAAAAGTGAATCGCCAAATGTGTTGCTAAGCGCAAAACTAGAGAAAGGCTTGACCGATTTTACTGATTCCTTTTTTGTTGTGTTACTTATAATACTTATATATAAAATGAAACATATAGTAAATATAAAATTTTGGTATCTTTACACCAAGAATTATTCAAATCGGTTCATCTTCTAACAAAAAAAAATTAAACAAATTCACTTTCGCATTTATAATTATAGTTAGGTAGGATTATAATACGATATAACGTGAATTATAATGCGGCGATAGTGACAGTTGGAATTATAAGACTTCGGCAAACGTTTTATCGATTAAAGGTTCAGGTTCAGGTCAAGACGAGAGTACCCCAACCCGACGGGCATGTATGAAGAATGTTATAAGAGTGAGTGAAGCAACGGATGTGCGTCAGGGTAGTAGCAAACGGAAAGATGCATATGGAGTTTCTCGCATGTTCTTTTCGCAACAACACGTGTTGAGACCATAGAGTTATAATGTACTACGTACTAGAGGAGCTATCCCAAGCAAAAGTCTTGTTCTATTTTTTTTAAAGTTAAAACAAAAGTGCGCTGCAGTGTTAAAATAATAATTTATCGTCTTTCTGAATAATCCAAACATACAGCGCTAGACCGCTTCTTTTCTCGCGACCAAAAAGTCTAAAGCGCCGAAACATGGCCGCCGCTCATGTCTCGGCGATTTGATAAATTTTTTTAACCCTCAATATTTACTGGTGAAACTTTTGGCATTTTAAAATCTTTGGAATATATTTTATTAATGAAACTAAAAAAGACTGTTATATTTTCCGATTCCAAAAGTGCATTAGAAGACTTGAAAAGATTCCCTTTTAAATTCAATAATAATTTAGTAGTTATCATTGAATGTAGAACTTTACTTCAAATATGCGTATTATGAGGTTTTGAAGTAAAATTGATATGGTTTCCTGGTCATAAGGGTATTCTAGGAAATGATCAGGCCAATAGACTAGCAAATAAAGCCATTCTTTGTGGAGATTTACACCCTTATAAAAAATATTGCTTTGATCTAGTGAGTCTTCCAGGGGTTGATCTTATTAATTCTTGGAAGGATCATTGGGAAATCAGCAGCCGGATAAAAGCTAGACAGTATAAAACTACACAGCCAGCCATTCCTGTCAAGCCATGGTTTTCAGAAATTCAACTTAGTAAAAGTGCTTCATCAAGCATTAGTCGTATGAGGCGGGGACATGTCTGCATTCCTGCCCATCTTGCAAAATTACATATCGTTGATAGTGACATTTGTAAGTGTGGTAACGATACTGGTGACCTTAATCATATCTTTTTTGCATGTCCTTTATATGATCATTCAGATTTTTTCGAATCCTTAACATCACTTCATGTTTCCTTTCCATCCTCTATATTCTATTTATTATTTACAAATGATTATCATATTTACAAAGCATTATCTTCCTTTTTGTCCATTAACAATATCAAAATCTAAATCAATCATTAATTCCTATCTAATCCTATTTGATCCTTTCCTTCTTAATTCCTTCAATTCCCTTTTTTTCGAATATAATAAAAAAAACCGCTTCCTAACCTTTTACTTTGCCCTGGCTAAAGCACAAATCGTGCGCGCCATTAAACATAAAAAAAAGAAAAAAAATGAAAAGCTATTTTAGCCCCGCTCTTGAACGCTACAATGACAGTGTTTTTGAGCAAGAGGAGTGAAAACTATATTTCGCCAATATCCAGTTTTTGACTTAGTTTTTTGTTTCTACAGACTCATTATCGTTTTATGTAAAATAATCTAAAAGACATTAGATCTGACACAACAACACACGTCATAGACGAGTAAAAAAAATGTGATGCTGCTGTCATAAATCAAAAATAGGTTTTGTCTTCAAACCAAATATACTTAGATTGATTTTTGTTTAACAAATTAAATAAAATCGACACGCCCGGCCCCCTCAAAAATAAATCGTCAAATTATAGAAATATAAATCAATTACATTTGATTAAACAGATCATGCGCCTTCTAAGTATTTACTGATACATTATGGTTCAACATTCGTTGCATGGATTCAGAAAACCCAAACAAACCATAAAAAAATAAATCAATTAAAGTAAATCAATTATTCAAACAAACAATTCCCATTATGCGTCTCATCTCTTAGAAAGTAACCGCTGGCAACGGTTTTGTCAAAATATCAGCCTGCTGCTGACCTGTGGGAATGTAATTTAATTTACTTACATTTTTCTTAATCTGTTCCCAGGAAAAGTGGTACTTAATATACTTTGTCCGCTTGTGGTTAGTAGAATTATTTACAATACTTAGGTATTATGCTACCGTTATTGTCTTCATTAATATTTATCAATGTTTATGTTTATCCCAGATACTCCTGAAACTATTTCGCATCTCAGATCATAGGGATTTTTTGATATGTTGACATGTATATTGATTACTACTGTGGAAAAATACTGAAAAAAATCAAAGTCATCTGGGAAAGCCGGAAAATGATGGCCGTTATAACGGCCGGTAGGAGAATGCCCTACTATAGCTAGTTTGGTAGAAGGAGTATAATAAATGAATATGTAAGTATAGTATTAAAATACTATTTTAAGATATGCATAATAATATTTTTACATAATATTTTTATATATTTATATATAGATTACATAATAATTTTACATGGTAAAGTTATAATTTTTATAGTGGGCAGTAGGTAGAAAGCTAGTATTTTGTCAGTTGGTATCAAAGAATTTGTATAGTAAGTAACGAAACTAGATTTGGGATGTAAATGAACCTCTTGGTGGTATAGTCCCAGTGTGACCCTGGTATGGATCAAACCACAAAGCCTCTTAGGGCTGACCGTTTTTACCACCACCTCTTAGGGCTGACCGTTTTTACCCCCACGTTATGGAATTACCGCTTATGAACTGCTTGCAACTTTGGTCACTATAATACAGCACGATTACTTTGTCGATGCTATACGAGTACAGGTGCCATAGCTAAATAATTCATCTTCAACAGACCGAACAGTGAACGTAATTTTAAAAACTTGTAATTACTGGCAACTTCATCTGTATCGAATCGATCTCGCGACATGGCGTTTTATATGAAGTGAAAATCAGTATCGATAAATTATTCCCTGTACGATGAACCTTTGGGTCACCATGATAGGCATCTTTGTAAAAGAATACCAATAAAGCACTTCATTTCACTGAGGGTCAGTCACATTGCTTGGTTTATTCTTTTGGCTAGCATTTTATAGTAAAAGTGCACAAGCAATTGAAATATCATCGTCAAGTACAGAAACAAAATAATAAATCGGTGCCTACATATTGTTGGGGGCCTGAACCTATTTCCATACAGGATAACTATTAGGATTATGATAATTAGGTACGCTCTTCATTTACTTACTTACTTGGCATGGGAAAATAAATTATCATTGCAATTTGATATATATTTCAGAGAATCAGCAGGGTTATGATTTTATGTAGGACTAGGTTATTCTTTTGGCGAGATGAGATACGGAAATGTCATAACTATCGTCTTCAGACAATGACTCCTCGTAGGCTACTTTGGCCTTCGCCCTTAGTTGTGTACCTTTCTCACCAGTCACTTCATTTTCTGCTGATAAAATTGAGAAATCTGAGGCATTGTTTTTGTCTTTTTTAAAGTGTGTTACAATTGTTTAGTGTGTCCCAAAGCGATTTGTTATTAGTTTTGGCGGCCGTTTGAATTTGGGATCTTTCATAATCTCGATTTAGCCCTTTCAGCAGAGAGTTACAAAAATGTCTGTACCTTTTATAAGGATCCATATTGGCTCACATAAAACTATTATTCCTATTTTTTGTTTTACTACCGATTTGTGTTCATAATAATCACTCTTCCTAATTTTTATCCCCATACATTTTTTGTTCATAAATTTTAATTACTACTATCGGAACTCATAACAGACAGATAACATATATGTTTTATTAATACTGTCATTACTAAGAACAAGCTTAAACTCATAATCTTTTTTTTCACAATTGTTTCCTTCATAGCAGTCAATTATCATAATTTTCTTATTAATAATGTCATTACTAAGAAAATATTTAAACTCATAATATTGTTTTTAATACATACACTTTTGATTAAGAAATAGGGGGGGTCGGGGGGCCTGCGGCCCCCCTCCTTCATTTGTCAAATTCTAACCTAACCTAACCGACAGACCTATAGTTTTGTATACTTATTTTTTTCTTTATAGCCCCCTGCACCCCCCGGCATGCAAGCAAGCATGAAGCTTGCAGCATGCAAACAAACATGCAAGCAAGCATGAAGCTTGCAGCATTCAAGCAAACATGCAGCATGCATGCAGGCATGCAGCATGCAAGCAAACATGCAGCATGCATGCGGGCATGCAGCTTGCAAGCAAGCATGCAGCGTGCAAACAAGCACGCAAGCAAGCAAACATGCAGCATGCAAGCAAACATGCAGCAAGCAAGCAAGCATGCAGCATGCATCCAGGCATGCAGTATTCCAAAAAATATGCAACATGCATTCAACATGAATGCAAGCACACAGTATTTATTCAAATTAAAAAGTTATTTGTCACAAGTCTAACCTAACCTAACCAACGGAACTATAGTTTTGCATACTTAACTTTGTCTTTAAAGCGGGTGGCTCATAAAAAACATTTATGATCAAGAAATATATGAAAACAAATATTAGTATGAAACCAATTTATGAATATTGGCGTTATGTATTAGAATGATTAGGAGTTTCGAGCGTTAGGATAAGAAAATATATGAAAAAAAATATTAGTAAAAACAAGGTGTATGGTTAAAGATATTATGAATTCTGGTGATTATGGGTTTCGATCGTTAGTATTAAATATTTTTATGAAGAGTGATCATTATGATGTAAAATAGTATGAGAAATATTTTCGGACTTCCGATAATAGGACTTAAAAAGTTATGTGAAAAAATGCGCACCCCTTTTATAACTGGCTTTAACTATTTCATTATTTGGGTATTTCTTAAGTTTTTGGTGTAATTTATCCATATTTCTTATACATCTTAACATACAAGCTGCAATCCATAGTTTAATTACCCTCTTGCAATTTGGAACTTTGATAGATTTCGTATTAGCACTATTTTTTTTTGTTAACTCCGTTAATAACAAAGAAACAGCAGTGTTCACCTCAGGTGCTTCATACATTTTAGCAAGATTTATTTTGGCCATATCTTCGGCAAGTTTATTATAGTGGACTTTCTTAGTTATGACCTAGCGGATAGATTATTTTGATGCCTAAATTCCGAAAGAAAAATAACAGAGTCATGTTCTGTAAAGGATGTCTCTGCTACATGACAAAACGTGGGGAGATTACTTTTATTTATGAGGTATTCTAGGCATGTTTTTTTGTGTTAGAAACAGATGCACTGATGATGATGATAAACATACCATGAGAAGCCAACAGATCAAGGTATACATACGAGTTAGCATCTTTATTATTTTCCCTTATATCTATATTTATGTCTCACACTAAAATTATATTAGTATAGTAGATAAGAGATCCTTAAGTGACTGTATAAAAGGATCAATATCCCTATAGCCCAATTACCGAATATGGCAATTAGGATTGTTTTAGGATCTATTTCGACGGTAAGGCAGTTGAGTTGGCGTCTCGCAGATTAGGTTCTAATACCTTAACTTGCAAACTGTTTTTAAAGTAGATTATAATACCTTCATTTAGCGTTAAGTTGTTTTCCGTTTTGCAAAGTTAAACCCATCTAGTTGACCGAAAAAATGTGTATGACATTACCAACACTCCGTCACAACAATAAAATCCCGGGCCGGTAAACCGGCTAAGTTACCCTATGTCAGTTGTGTGTCTTTTGTAACTCGATTTAAGTGTCTCTTTGCGGATTGGATGCCAGCTTTCCACAGGCCTCCGTAAGATAATATTCTTGGAGGTATAAAATCCCAGGTAAATTGTAATGGTAATTCCGTTGTTGCTCCAACAAAGTTTGTTCCATTGTCGCTCCACAAATGTAAGCCTCTGCGTGCTACAAACCTGCGAAATACAGCAATGAATGCTTGGGAAGTCAGTTCAGTTACAGCCTCGAGATGGATAGCGCGAGTGCTCATGCAGACAAACAAACAAATGTAACGTTTGGCAGCACAATGGCCACGACCTTTGGACTTTCTTATCCATACAAGTCCAGCGTAATCCACACCGCTATTGATAAATGCTCTGTGTGGGTTTACTCTTGCGGCAGGTAATTGGCACATGAGCTGGTAATTGACTCGAGCTTTATCCACAATAAATGTCTGGCAATTACGAATGCATTTCTTCACAGCAAATTTTCATACATACCTACATAACATAAAGGTTTGTGCGGCCTACTTAAACATTTCGCTTTTTAATAGGCATAATCTGGTTTTCATTTACTTACCTAATAGACTCCTTGGGATAATTGAAATGTGAAATATCTTTTTTTTTCTAGTATTATTCATACAAACGGTATAGTTAACAACCATTTCACAAGTCCAGAACGTCATTACACCTTATTTTACACCTTTATTACGTTGCGAGATTTAAGTAAGTAGGTACTCGTATTTTCTTAGATTGAAAATGTTAATAAGTAGTTAAAATCAAACACATTAAGTTATTTAATTTACTTACTTGTTTATTTACACTGAAATAGTTTATAGTAAATCTCGCGACGACATTTTATATCATATAAGCTGTGTAATGACGTTCTATATTGATAGTAAAGTTTTAAAGTAAAAGTTTATTTTTTTCTATTTAGCGCATTTCAATAAAAGCTTGTCTTTTAAAAAGGTTTTTTACTTTTACTTTATTTTTTAGTTTAATTCACTGTTTACCCGTGGTCCCGGTGGGTCGACCCATTACCGGGTCCACGGGTAATTTTAATTACCCGTGGTCCCATGGCACTAGGGATTGTTTCCTGGACCTCTGACTGTGTACGATAGATAATAAAAACCATCAGTTACACACAAAGTTTACTCAATCAAATAAAATATTCTATCCTTAGGAACAAAACATACTCATACTAGAACCAATATTGAAAATTATGAATTCAAAATAAGTCATCTCACTAAACGTGTATACAAAATTTATTCACGTCCATCAAACCACCACCACTCATCATCCATCAAAAACGGTCCACCCAGTAAGACGAATCCCTCTTTTTTTTAAATTCTACAACGGGTAAGCGCTTGGCCTTCATCTCACCTGATGGTAAGTGACGATAAGGCCGAAGGTGGAAGCGCGCTTCACCCGGAATCCTCAACCACTGAGGAGCTGGCTATCTTATCTCAAACTGTCGGAACACAACAATGCTATAATCATCATTGTTATGGCGACAGACTTAGATAAGATGGTGGTAGCTAGCCAGGCGGACTTAACAGCCCTACCACCAACCAAACCGATCACACAAAGAGGTACTCCCTGCTGGGAATCGAACCCTGGACCTCTTGGTCTGAGACCGGCGGCTTAGCCACTAGACCACAATGGCAATTAAAAACTCTCTAAGTTTGTCGAACATTATTTTATCCAAGCTTCCTACAATATTAATGTCAAAGTGGGCCGATTACAGTTTTTCACTAATAAAACAGGGAACTGATAAATCAAGAATAGATATGTTATGCGAGTTTCTTCATGAGGAAGCGATTAAAACATCAACTACTTCTAATTTAATTACAATGGCCGCACGCAGTGTTAATCAAAATAAATACACTCGTGAAGGTCACGTGAAGAGTCTCCACACCATACTATTACAAAATTTGCAAGACAGAAACGACAAATGTAACTATTACAACAAATACAATCACGACTTAACGAAGTGCAAGATGTTTTTAAAGGCTTTGCGAAAAGACAGATGGCAATACATAAAACGGAATGGAATTTGGTACAAGTGTCTATGGTCTCGACACGACAGAGAATCCTGTTCTGCGCCCGCGTGCGATAAAGACGCATGCGGTGCGGCGCATCACCGATTATTGCGTAATCGCGCGCGGCGCGATACAGCGCCAGCGCCGCCGCCACCGCCATCGCCGAGGACTGCAGAGGACGCGTCGGCGTCGAGCTGCGCGCCGCCGCCGCCGACGTCCAAACCGTCGCGCATTTGAGTTCGGTGACAAGCAAAGTGTTGTTAAAAGTGGTGCCGGTTAAAATACGCGGACCTAATGATAAGTGCAAGTGCGTTGTTGGAAGGATCCTAAATGTAAATTATCTAGCAACTATTTTTACGCACTGTCTCGTTTCCATATTTTAAAAAAAAAGTTATGTCCAGTGGAAAATATGCCAGTAGACACAAGGACCGTTTTGATCACCTTATGATTAACGATTTTGCAAAACCGCTTGAAAGCACTGAGTTATTACCTACCTCTAAAACATGGTATTTGCCACATTTTGGAGTGGACAATCCAAATAAAAAAATTACGTTTAGTGTTCGATGCCGCTGCTAAAGTACAAGGCAAATCGCTAAACGACTATTTGTTGACAGGCCCCGATTTACTTAATTCTTTGTTTGGTATTATGTTACGCTTCAGAGATAATAAAGTTGGTGTCGCCGGTGTCATAAAAGGCATGTTTTACGTATAAAAATAAAAAACGAAGACCAAAACGCATTACGCTTCATAAGGAAAAACAGCTCACAGGCATTGAGATAAATGAACGTACATAATAACTCAATGCTCACAGGTGAGATAAATACCTATGTAATGACGTCACTAGTATTCGGTGCTAACTGTGCGCCTTTCATAGCTTAATTCATTAAGAATAAAAACGAGTCATCCCACCCGGCGGCCGCTGTAGCTGCAATACTCGAACAACATCATGCTGATGATTATATTGATAGCCTGCCCAATGACGCCGCCGCTATAGAAATGATAAAAAATGGCACCGAAATCCTCACGGAGCTTTCTAAATAAGAAATTGGTAAACAGCAAGTCCGTTCTAAGTAGTTTGCCAATAGAAACCTTAGGTTTAACGGCCGTAAGGTTTAAATCAGATACGCAATACTGTGGTGAACGCACGCTCGGTATGATTTGGTACTCGAACCGGGACGAGCTTGCCTTCGATGTGTCTCTGAAAAGGATTCCAGAAACTTTAAGACAAAGTGATTGTAAACCTACAAAGCGCTTAATGCTCGCTGTGGTAATGTCAATATTTGTTGTCTACGGCCTGCTTACACCGTTTACCATACAAGGTAAAATTATGTTGCAAGATGTCTGGAAAGATAACACCGGCTGGGACGAGACAATATCAGATGTTGTTTAAATGGGTCAGCTGGATAAAACGTTTAAAAGAGATAGCATATTTACGAATACCGCGTTGCTACCTACATTCCAGTCGGGCGACGATGACAGAAGATGCATCGGGCGTAAGCGCGACAGGAACAAACAATACACCAACCGTAATGCCCGCCTTCCACTAAGAGCGGAGCGGACTCCGTACGGACTCAGTTTAACTCGCAACGGCAATCTTCATAGAAGTGCTTCCACTGGGAACTGGGAAACTTCTATGAAGATTGCCGTTGCGAGTTAAACGGAGTCCGTACGGAGCCCGCTCCGCTCTTAGTGGAAGGCGGGCATAACAGTTGGTACCTCCCGCGCACCCGCGCCCGCGCCGCTCGTACTACGTCAAGCCGCTACGACTGCTACGGACTCCCGGCGTGTTACGACGCCGACGACGGTCAACTACGGAAATAATTATTACAATTTACAACTTCATATTTTTTTGTGATGCTTCGTATAAAGCGATGTGCGTTGTTGCATACTGGCGCTGGGTAGATCGGTAGTAGTAGATAGAGATCGGTACATGTGGTTTTGGTAGCGAGCAAAGGCCGAGTCGCGCCGTTGAAATTGGTATCTATTCCAAGGCTGGAACTTCAAGCGGAAGTGTTCGCAGCTAGATTAGAAGATACCATAACAAAAGAACATAAAAAGAACATAAAATTGATAATTAGGGAAAGATATTTATGGTCTGATTCGACTACGGTGCTACACTGGATTAACAATGACGCTCGTAACTATAAAACGTTCGAAGCAAAGTGGCTGAGCGAAATAGATACTTTGACAAAACCAACTGGATGGAGGTACATACCTACAAAATTAAATATAGTCGACGTCACGACGGCACTAGGGAAATTTATGACGTCACTATTTTTCAATCCGAATGGTTTTTAGGCCCGTCGTTTCTCTCAGGCGAGCAGACGAGCCATGACGTCATTGCTTACAATACCGAAGTGGATCTTGAGCACGTGAACCTCGTTGAGGAAGTTTTTAAAGACTTACCTGTTCCAGACTTGGACCATTTCTCTTCTTGGCTACGACTATTAAGAGCAACGGCTATGGTGTTACTGTTTATAAATAGATGTAGGAGAAATTATAAAATTACTTTATTGGAATTATGGAGAATGGTGAATTGTTATTGATAAAACAAAGCCAAGTGGATTCTTTCCGAGCAGAGATATCTGCAATTAAAAAAGGTAAATGTATTAATATATATCGTGCTAGTAGATTACTTACCTTGTCACCAGCTCTCGACGAGAATGGAAGAGTCGGGTCGCGCAGTTGATCATCAAGTACTACCACGAGAAGGCTGCACAAGGGAACCACGAGACCGTCGTCAATACTTTGAAACAGAAATATTAGACATTAAGAATAAAGTCGTCTGTCAAATACGTAGTGTCATGATGCATGCTTTGTAGGATAAGAAAGGCACAACCACAGGTACCAAGAATGGGTGACTTACCTTTAACACGTATGGCCCATCATCAGCGTCCTTTCACACACTGTGGCGTGGATTTGTTTGGTTCAATGGAAATCACGGTGGGGCGTCGACGCGAAAAGCGATACGGAGTGATCTTCACTTGTCTCACCGTACGCGCGGTGCACATCGACCTGGTAAATTTTATTAACACTGACTCATTGATCATGGCACTCAGGCGCATGGCAGCGCGACGAGGCTGGCCTCGCCACCTAATGTCTGACAATGGCACCAACTTAAGAGGAGCTGATACTGAACTGAAAAGGTCTTTGCTCGAGCTAGATAATGAGGCGCTGAGAGCCGAAGCTGCTAGCAACTCCGCTGAATGGACATTCATTCCGCCCATGAGCCCACACTGGGGTGGGGCTTGGAAGCGGCTGATAAGAAGTATTAAAACCTCACTTCGAGTAATAGTAAAAGAGCGTACGCCGAAGGACGATGTTTCGAGAACCTTTCTAGCGGAAGTTGAAAATATCGTCAATAGCCGTCCACTCTCTCATGTTTCAGTGGAGCCTAACTCCGAAGAATCCCTTACTCCAAACCATTTTCTCTTGGGGACCTCCACAAATATGCCGACACCAGGTAAGTTCGACGACAGCGACTTGTACTTACGCAAACAATGGCGCAAGTCGCAAAGGTTAGATAACATGTTTTGGAAGCGTTGGCTGGTCGAATTTTTACCAGACCTTATACCACGTCGAAAGTGGAACCAGGATCAAGAACCTTTGAAGGTGGGTGATTTGGTACTGGTCGTAGATCCCGCTGCCCCTCGCAATGTGTGCCCCAAGGCCAATTCAGCAGGTATTCCCTGGCGCAGACGGTTGCGTACGAGTCGTCGAGCTTCCTACAAAGACTGGTACGTTGAAGCGGTCCGCGGCGCGCGTAGCTAAAATACCTTTAGGTCAGAAGTGCTGAACACAGCCCTGGGGTGGGGAATGTAAGCGACGCGCTCCCAACACTAGTTTAAACATTTTTATATCACTATACCTCCGCGCCATATTGCACGCTGCATGTCGCAGCACCGATCACTCTGCCGCGAGCCTCTATGGAAGTGATACTGTACTACTTACTACCTTACTTCAAGATTAAAACACGTGTTTTTCCAAAAAAATTATATTTTCGGCCATTTTGTGTACCTTTGTGTTATTTTCGCAATAAAAGTGTTTCGGAACAGAACTGTTGTTTTACATCGACAACTACCTTGCTAACTATCGCCCACACCGCTGTAAAATAAGAGTTTCTTACCAAATCTTCTTAGTAAAAACATATTCTGCATCTCAGACTTTCGAAAAGCAATGTCACTAGTGACATGCATTTAAAGCTCAATGATGATGATGATGATGATGACCTTGATGATGACGTTTATGTAGAATGAAACCTGTTGAACTAAACTTTAAATATAAGGAAAATGGTTTTAGCTACAAATGAAAGAGCGGTCAGCTTGTATTTTTACGTTTTTATAACAAGTAGTTCCAATAAAATTTTACAAGTTCTTTTTGTACAAGCACGGATCTCTCCGTGTCACGAAACTCAAACGCAACGGATTTAAGACGTAACTGTGGAGTGCAATTTAGAAGTATAGGGTTATGATAACTAGCGTTACGGGAGAGACCTAGATGGTTCCAGAAACGCGGCGGCACATCGAAAGCGTGAGACGTTTACTACGAATCGGTTGTGACTGACAAATGGGATTGTTCAGCTCGATAAGACATAACCTCGCAATCAGGGAAAATCAGGAAAAACTGATCCAAGTGCTGCTGTCAAAAGCAGTTCGGATTGAGGAGTTAAACTCAAATGATGACAATGTGCGTACGATCTGAAACCGTCCAGATACTGTGTTCCCGTTAGATCTGTCCGTCCGTGCATCCGGGCGTCGCTACTTGACCGTTTTATAATTTACAAAACCGCAAAAGACTCTGGTCGAGAGCCCATTACCGTAAGAATAATAAAAAATTACAATACGCGCACACCCGGGTAACTATATGAATTCACTTTGGGAATAATACACGCGCGGTTAGCACCGAAATGGAAGCCATCCTGGTCAAAAACATCTGAGCGTGAATTTTTGTATTGTCAGTATTGAATCAAAAAGTTTGAAATTGTATTAAAAACGTGCTGTGATCGTCGTTTTCTACCTCAACTTTGAACTATTTGGGTAGAATTTTGACCAGCACTTACTATTATTTACCTATAATTTAAAACTGATATATTTTTGACCACGATGGTGTTTCGGCGGTTCTGATGCTATCTGTGCATGTAGGCTCTTTCTTGCTACTCGTACGTTAAACGTTGAATCAGCAAGATATTAATCCTGCATTTTTGTTTCAATGTCGATTTATAATTAACAATATTATTATATGTATTTGTAAAGACATACCTAGTACAATTAGGCGAAGAGTTTCGCGCATCCACGTATTTCTTTTTATTATTCTTATGCCATTCCTATGATCACAATGTATAAACACTGTTTCGTCTCGAAATCCTATTATGAAGAATTGAACTAGTTACCAAAAAGTTTATCTAAATTGACGGCAACTTGAGTTTGAGTTACAGACCACACATCAATGACATATAAACTTAATGTACGAAACTATGAGCCCGTTTACAATCACTAATACAAATACATTTTTAAATTAATGAAAATATTCAATTCCTTTAATAGTCATTTAATCGATACGTTCGAAAATGAAAATGCAATAAAAAATCTAATTAACGTGTTGTTTTAATTAGTTGTAAAGCCATTATTATTTGCAAGCACTTAAATATGTGAGCACCTCCGGGCGCCAACCTGCCGCGCGCTCATATACTCGTTCACATCAAAACATGCAAATTCGGTAAAAGTTCAATTCATCCCTTAACTTAATAAATAGATTAATTTAATGCCTCTTTAGGATTTCCGAGAGAACAGAGGCAAAGGCATACTTACAAACTTTTAGTATTATCTAACTAATAATTTTAGAATATTTTTTGCTTAATATTACAATAGTAACTATGATAATGACTTATTGAATTGCTATATTATTAACGTTCTTAAAATTTCATTCATTGTCATTGGTAATCACTCGATAAACAATATGCCTTTTTAATTTATCACAATAAATAATTTTATAAAGTCGGCCAAACAATGTGTAAGTAATATAGATTTTTTTTAAACAATTTAGTATTTTTTAAATATCTGATTTAACTAAAATATAATATAAACAACATAGAACAACAAATAGCACAACAAATTTCTTAAATTAAAATATAGTATTCTCAGAACATCATTTTCAAATTAAATTTCCAACTATTAGGAATATAATGTTGGTTTGACAAAATATGGGTGTGTAAGAGTACCATTTCGGCTTTCATTAATGGATAGTAACAAAATAATAATGTCAATTGCTCTTGCAGCTTACTAGTCGTGTTAAACGCGACCTACACCACCGGTAAGAGACTGAGCCGGGATAACGCCAACATAATAATTATTGTTTACATCCGCTGCAAAAGAGGCACAATCACAGAAACAAAACGTAATAACGCAAAATGTATCGTAATGCTACACTCGTATACATTTGGCGTCTGAAGGCAGTGATGTTGTTGTTAATTTGGACGCGAATAAGCGCACTTCACAAATATTTAAAACTAAAGAGTCGTATTCTGTAAAACGTGTTTTATGCATTTATGCCTGTGCTGCAGTGGAGGTGCGTTGTGATCTTGTACAAACAGTCAGGTACTTACGATAATAATTATGAAAAAAAAATCGACCGACGACTTTGCCGTTTCGCGTCATCTACGTCTTTGACCCTTAGGTAGAACATAATACTACCACGATTCCGATTATATTTAAAAATAATACAATACTTAACTGACAATATTTAAATAACCATCTCTGTTAAAAATGAAATTGATATTCTCGAATAATATACCAATTTAGCTGGTCACAAAAACGTTCAATCGCACAGAAATTCTTTAGTAACCTTATCTTATTTATAATGTAACAATATTGTACATACCTACATCCATACATTTGATATAATTTGATCGATTATTATGGTAATGGGCTCCGTTCGATTGGACCAACGCTTTAGTTATCCAGCATTCATTATTCTTCTGAATTATGTCCAAGGCGTTATGTTTTAATGGACATGCCATATAAAGAGCATTACCACCTTATATCTTAGGACAACGTTACTCAGTTGATTCCCATTTGTTTTAGTTGAAATTCGGTTGAAATACAGTGCTCTCATTGACCACTTAACTCAGTCAAAACTTTGTTGTCATTGTTGAAATTCAGCGCTCACATCACAACATGTCGATACAAACATAACGCTCTTGTCCCAAGCCGCCTATGTACATTGCCAAGCTCAACGTTAGTCCAACCGAGTAATTACAATTAATATTTCTATATATTATTTATTTACATATCGCACTAGAAGTGGGACCGTTTCGCTTGCCCGAAAATTGTAGTCCATGTCGTGGTCAACGTTAATCAAGCCTGACTATATTATAATTGAAACGACTTCAATTTAATATTAAGTATTTCATCCTGACTTCGCGCTCCAACGGCTGTTCTGTTCTCATAAATGAAAGGTCTCCTGACCAGAACTTCTAGTCTCTACCCTGAGGTAGCGTGCAGACCAAATCGCGTGAACATTAGGACCTAATAATAATGCTGATGTTCGCTTCGATCGTCTACGCGGTACTACAATGAGATGCGTTTATTTAAAATATTTACAATTACGGCAGTAGATTAACATTACCTTTATTAATAACGGTTGATGAGAATCTATGGCTATTGTCATATTGTTATTGTATATATATTTTTTAAATTTATTTTTAATACCATTACAATAAGTATAGAGTGGCGTGACGAAAACGAATTTCGGTATTATAAAGGTCGATTCACACGTATCGGTCGGGCGTAAAGGACGTGGGCCAGTACTCTGCCTCAATTTCTGCTCTATTAAATAATACTTACCAAATTATATACAACATGTTGTTTTTGATTTCGGGAAAATTAAAATAGTAAGTAAGACCGCGTAAAGTAAAGATATTATAGAAAAATTTCTGGAAGTTGAATTTTTGATTTGTGGACGTTGTCAACGTCTTTATTTTAGTTAATGAAATGATAGGTCGATAGTTAGGGAAAATCATTGAAAAGTCAAAATCCAGTGGTACCGAATACGCATCATTTTTACAAAAGTGCGCGCGTATTGTGAATTAAATCCATCTATGTATAAAGCGTCAAAAAGTACGTTAGCTTACCGAAAAAAAAAGTATTCAAAAGTAGGCTGTAAGGTTTGGTTGAAATATTAAGAAACCAAAAAGAACACGTTATAGGTATACTTATTGATCGTATGCATTTATGAATAAGCTTCAGCAGTTAGAGCATTATAAGAGGAGTAACATTATGTTCTCTTTAGGTACCTACGTAGGTTTTAAGTTGCATACTTGATATTTGTGTTTTGACCATCATCATTACTCACTATTATTTCCAATTGTTAATTTTAATTTTTGTACTTAAATAATGTTATGTTAAACGAGTAATAACATTCCCCTTAAAACGTCGCTGTAACTAAACGAATTAACAAATGTAAATCGATCTTTAGAACCTCTTTTGTTTAATAACAAAGGGTGCCCGTTTCATAGCCCGCAAAAATCTATGAATGTCTCCAATTGTGTGCCCTAAGAGCGCTATCGCGATGTTGTATAGATCTATTTACTTAAGTCACTGGACTAAGAGTGAGTAATAGAGATATAGAACTAACGTTTAATCGCCGTAGGTACTTTGCACAGTTGCAAGCCATATGTCTGATGAGCTTGAAATTGATTTTAGCCTGTAGCCTTTTCACGTCGATAAAGATTTTTATAGGGTCATGCAAGATTGTCATGAGCATATTCTCGTATTCAGTCAACCAATAAAAATGCAAAGTATTTTTTATTTATTTATTTTATTAGTAAATAAGTGCTTATTGATAAGCCACATAGTTTTAGACATTACGCAACGGGCGACGAAACTCATCACCTCTCACGCTGTGTGCAAATTGAAGAGAACTTCGCTGAATAGACTGAAAATTGAATGGTCGTCCTGCTCAGTCTTTAACCACCCCTTCGGAGATGCAGTAGTATATGTACTAATTAAATTAGACCGAAGTTGTCCTGAGCATGGCACAGCGATATTGTGCGCAGTAGCGTTTTTGTGCGACGTTTGTGCTCACAAGAAGTTGCCCTAACATACAAACATTAGTAAAGATAACTAAACGGCGAATATTGACCGTAACTAGCCAAGCTGGCTAACCCTCAGCCTGCTAAAATAAACGACATACTTTTAAGGAAACATACTTGCATTTCTCTTTGCTGTTTTCTTACTACTTTTTCCTCCTTCGCCGCCTCCTTCCTCTTTTCTCAAATGATTTTACGTTTTATTTTGATACAACTGTGCTGTCGCAAAAGGCTTGACGTTATATAACAACATTGTCTTAAGTGTTTTATCTAGTTCCCACAATGAAAGCGCGGGCATGATTCAGAAAATTCAACATTTTCTAGAATGGTATCGCCTATTCGCGGGTGTGTACGCGGATAGCATCTGTTATTTGGGCCAGAGCAGACTTGTTACTTTTAGCAGCGGCGATCGGTGATTTAGACGCTTTTTAGAAGCTGAATGCAGCGACTGAATTGCTAAAATGCGCGATTCCGATACTACAATCGATGCCAGTCGCAAAATCGCTGATCGCCGATGCTAAAAGTATCGTGTGTGCGGTGGCATCGCTGCGATAATAGTGTTTATAGCATACTCGAGTTTATACGACGACTGTTCAAGTACTCAACTTTTCAAGTTTAGTAATTGCCAAGAATATCCCAAGTTTATACTAGTGTTGTCAGATCACGATAGGGTAAATTTCTTAAAGCCTATGGCTTTGACTTTGGGCTAAGCAGATTGTTGTGCACAAATAGGTATCTGTTCATTGGGCACTATCTACTTAGATATACGAAAGAAAGACAAAGTGGGCAGCGCGGTCAATGATTTAATTTTTATTTAACAATGAACGCACAGCACACCTTAAATGGTTTACAACGTCGCGCAACGTTGCACAACGTCGTGCAATGATGACAACTAAGTCAGGTGTATGGCGTCAATTGTTGTTATGAATTATCAAGCAGACTAGCGTCAGGGCTGATGCGTAGTACTCGTAGCAGCATTAAGCGTATACGTTAGTCAATCCACACATAAGGTGTATAGCTAATTTTTTTCCCTAGAAAGTTATTTCGTTTCTGTTCCTAAATTCGCTCCCGCTAGCACACTGTGAGCCCGCTGCAAGCCCCCTACACTACCCGCCCCTTCTTTATTTCTCTGTTATCCCTCAACATTTCAAATAGGTCATAAGTTTAGAACTATTTTCACCTATTCGAAACGTCTCCTAGACACCGCTAGCTAAATAAACTAGTTTCGTATACAATAAAATATGTGGTAATGAATGAATTAATGAACTAAACCAATCTTCGGGCTGCTGGTCACAAATTAATACTAACACCGAATAAAGCGTAAAACTGTCACATTTTGATAGCTTTTACTAACCAGTTGCATCGCACTGAAGTACCTACTCAGTATCTTATATCTAGAAGACTCTTGAGATTTATATTATAGGGTGAATCGCAATAATATATTAAGACTAGCGCCCGCTCGCGGTTTCACCCGGGTGGTTCCCGTTCCCGTGGGAATATCGGAATTAAAAGTATGCTATGTGTTAATCCAGGTTATAAACTATCTGTATACCGAATTTCATCCAAATCCATTCAGTAGTTTTTACGTGAAAGAGTAACAAACATACACACTCACAAACTTTCGCCTTTATAATATTAGTGTGGTAGTGTGATGTGATAAAGTAGGATATATGGAATGTAAATTGATTATTTTGTTCAAACATGGGCAGGGTCAAATAAAGATTCTTTTAGCTTCCTTTAAACTTTAAATAACATTTGTCAGTCGAATTATTCCATTTCACCCTATAACCATAGTGTTAATTATCGATCAGAAGTGGCACAGCTGGCGCTGTCGCCGTGTCAAACCTTCACGCGCGATACAGAGAAGCTTACAACATTACTTTGGAACTGATGTTCGAAGCTACAAAGACTTTGTCTTCGTCGTAACTCGGTGGTGTTGGGTACTGGTGTGCGAACACCTTCGCTAAGATACGGCACGAGGTTCATAGCCTTACTAGTAATTTCGCTCAATAATGCTTTTAGACATCAAGCCTACTAACACCGATAACTGGCACTTGGCTAGGTTCACAGCCATGCAAGATATTATTGCTTAAAATACTGTTCGTTTGTTGCCAAAAGTTAATATTATATTTAAAAAAACACAATCAATATTTTCACTAACAAATACATTTTAAAAATTGTTTACTTACTGTCAGTTGTGGGATATATAAGAACAGACTTTACTACAATTAGTACAGCAAAAATCTATGCAAAGCTTATTCATTTTAGGTCTTAAATATGTGCGATTATTGGAAGTTTTTATATGTGGAAGATTTTTTTGTTAATTTTATCCCACAACTACAGTACTTAGGTATCTGATAATGTAAGACGTAATTTTCTTTAATTCAATATTTTATGCCGGTACCTGGCTTATAGCTTTTCACATAAACCGACTTATCTGAAGATCTTCTTTAGCTTATTGCGTAGTTAACAATTTTATTTAAGACAGTATTGCTTTCTATTAACAAATTAAGAGCTATGCAACAAAACATTGTGATACGACAAAAAATGTTTTTAAAAACTGCCAGAGACTGCCTACGGCATCCATCTTAAGTTACATTCAAACTAATCAGACCCACGAGATTATTGAGCGATTAGTGATAACGTTTAATGATACATCGGTCGTCGTACGCACTATTGTAGTATTAGGCCGTGCGCGCGGTACCTGTGCACTTCACACCACTACGGAACCTTTAGCCTTAACATTGAATTGAGCAGTGTTAGAGATGCATGGACGAACAAATTGACTACACCCTGTAGTAACTACAGAACCCTAACTAATAAGTAATTAAACTTTGTTTGTCTCCTAGGGGCGTATAGGTTCAAAAGCTTTACATTCTTAAAAGTCTTCACAAAATTGTATATCTTAACGTATTCTATACTTTCCATTTTCAATTTAAAAGATAATATGCTTACTATCTCTTAAACTACAAAAGAAACTGTACCCTAAAGGCGGCGAGCAACATAAAGTAAAATTCATTAAAAATTAAACACGCAAAGGTATAAATTACTATGCCAAAAACTAGAAAAGTGTACTGAAATAAATATAAAATGACCATTCCACATTAGTCAATTCCTGCAATTGCAATAAACTGTCTTCACTTAATAATAATGTAGTTATACATTTTACGTTAAATAATAGAATCTCGATCATTGTAGATGTGATTTTAATTTGTAAATAATTAAATGTAACAATAATATTATATTAGTAAAAACATACAAAAAAGTCATCGAAAAACAAATACAATTATAATATAAAAAATTAACAACACAATTAATTACAATAGTCACAGCATGTTTGGTAATGCATACACGTGAGTGACATACACGTGAGTGACATACCTATCAAATGTTCAATATTTTTACCAATATGTACTCGGGGTACCCATTTCATATTAGTTTTCTCTACGTAGAATAAGTTGGTGAATAGCCCGTGTCTCGATATAATGTAGTACGTATTGTCTCGTACACGCAGTGGCGGCCGGCTAGCAGACAAAACCTAACGTCTCCAAACAAGATCGCCGATAGACTTATTTACCAGATAACGTTAATATAATATCAGAAGCTAGAATTTGTAGACTGTTAATTTGATAGAGCGGGCACGCGCTCATTCCCGTTCATACTTCATGAAGACCTAATGAAAATGGGTACAAGAATCCGATGGCACTTTACAGGGTACCAATGCATTCAATAAATTACGTCATAAAATGACAGACTAAACTATGTTAATTTTACGCCGTGACTTATGCTAGTTTCGTTAAGCCTAATCACATCGATTTAGAACATTTGTTGTGATAGAGAAGCGACGCGCCGGCCGCGTGAGTCCATGGTACAAGAAGTTGGCCGCGGCCTTGAGGGGGGCGACTAGAGGGGCGCGGGTGGCCTCCCATCGTCAGACGTTGCCGGGCGTGGGGAAGCGCGGCGGGGGCAGCGGTGGCGGCGGCCGCCCCGTCTCCCCGGCGCCCGACGACTGCTCCGACACTGCAAATTCATATTGACCAGTCACAGTCACATCATTTTTGGAGGTTACTTCTCTTGGTGACAACTGTAAGTCTAATGCAGGAAGGAGTCTTGCTTGCTGTAGTAAAAAAATGCTGGAAAATGGAATTACAAATATTGTGACCGTGTCGCGTAACGGTAAAAGAATACTACCACCCCCTTTCTTCCTTTTGGTGTCGTAAAAGGCGACTAACGGACTAAATACTGCACATACATCCAACAGCATAGAGCGGCGATGGGAACACCACCACTCACGATGAGCACAAGTGCTCATCGTCTCTATTTGGTGAAAAGTAGACTATGGCAGAGGACTGCTTTTGCTGTCTTCGTTGCCTAGTCTCTGACTAACCCTTCGTGGATAATAGTATGTATGTAAATATTGTCACCTTATAAAAAAACACTTTTTTCCCCTCACTAGCGAGCCTGTCACCTTCTTGCAAGAAACTTCGTGTCTTCATTAAAATTAGCACTTGTTTTTTTTAAGCCCCATTTTTTATAACTGGAATGTCTAGTAGATTCTAACCAGAAACTATTCTCCAACTGTTTCAAAACTTTTACTCCAATTGTACGCAAAGGACACCAAATCTAAGAGTCTCTATACCGATTGGGGTCGGTGTCACGTCCTATCGGGGTTGGTGTCAGATGTCAAGGTACTTACGCGAGTCGTGCTTCTCGTCGACGGGCGCCGGCGGCGGCGGCGGCGGCAGCTGCTGCTCGAGGGCGTTCACGCAGTTCATCATGCTGCCGTACAGGCGGCTGTCGCGGAAACTGTCCCTGCACACACCATCACCATCAACTGCCTTCGAACTCAAGTTTCGAGATGAGCACATACAATTGGTCGCGTTCCTTGGAATTCCGGAAGGCCGCTCTGCACCCGGCGCCGTCTTCTTGGCTTTCCGAGTTTAACCTTGAGATGACACTTCATTGAATCCGTTTATTGAGTTGTATATGGTGTGGTGTGCCTAACTTTCCAATGCTAAGAGCTTGGTGGACATCATTTATTATGCTAGTTCAAATTGTTGATAAATATTATTTGTATTTTTTGAACACAGATTTCACTAATCAGCATTACCTATATGTTCTATTAGTTATTCGTTTTGGTTTCAAATATTACTAATTACTTTAGTGTACTTAAATCGTAAATAGTTCCTTAGGCTAGTTCTTAACAATTCATAGCTCTATGGTGTCTAGTATTTCCCGTTTAAAACGTTTGTATTTATTTAGGCAATAAAGTCTAAAAGTTTTCACGTCCTTATCAGTTTCTTTTCTTGTAAATAAAACGAATGCCTAAATGACTACTCATTTTAATAGCCCATTTGAACTGAGCTAAGCGTTCATTCTACCAGAATGTCCCTCAGTGCATAATAACTGTCACTTGCATCTGCACTTCGGAGTTCGGCCTGCGGTCGTGTTCGTGTTATTATCTGAGAACTCTAAACCGCAGACCTAGTGTCAACCATGGTCACCCTACTCAAGTCAAATAATATATACATTACTCCGTTAATAATTAGTGGAATGAGGATAAAATTGTCAAAAAAATTTTTGCTTAATAATAACCTTAGATTGAAATATGAATTACAAATTAAAAAGACAGTGTCGCAATATTTTCCAAATTGTTTTTTGTTTGCATCAAAATTTACTTTAAAATTATGTAAACATTAACATTAATGAATTAAAAAGTTTATTTTATTATAGAGTTTTTAAAATATGTAAGGAACGCGTATTTAATGATGAGTAACCACTCATTCATAATGGAACAAGGAACTATTTTAATTATTATATTTTTACTATTTGAATAAAAAAAATATTATTTGTTGCTCTACTTTATTGTCGACTTCAGAGGATTTAGCTCCTAATTTAAAGTTACGATTAGGATATTGAAGCGAAACAAAGCTTTGTATATTTATAGATGGCCTTAATGGTATCTGGGTTTTTGGGTTCGGTTTGGTTGTTGTTTTTGTACTTTTTTAAATCATCACAGTAGGTATTGAATGATGAATTAAATAATGTCAATAATGATTAAATAAGTTTCACAGTAACATGAACCACATCGGCATTATCGGCGTTATTTAAACGAGAAAACTATTTTTATTTATACATAACGGTATTTTAGAAAATATAATTCTAAAAGTTGGTATTTTATTAATGTAATATTGCCATTTGTTTCTAAATCACTATTAAAATTTAAAACGAATAAAGTGCCAACTAGAATAAAATTGAGTGTTATCATGGAAGTAAAAGTACCTACCACTATAAGCAGGCACTAATTACCATTACTACTAGTGTTTTTCGATATAGCAATAATTTGTGTGAAAATGGAGCAATAGACTTAATAAGTATCGGTCAAAGTCCAATAAAAATAAAGACAAAATGTTTGGGTAGTTCTGTTCTCCTCCGCAATATTCACTCTATTGTTCTATTTATTGTTACTTAATTTATATTTATATATTAATAGAAAATAATAACTTGTAAAAATCTCACCTTCCGTTGGAATTTCGGAACAGAGCCAATATCTCCTCAAAGGTCTTATTCTTCGTCTCAGGAACTTTTTTATAAGTAAATATCCAAAAAATTGCAAGAAATACACTAAAAGGCAGGAATGTATAGTTCTCCAGTAGTGCCTGCAACAAAAAGGACATATTTAGTGCATATCACTTTATATTAAGAAGGTTTGCGCATTTCGGTTTTCCATACAAACTTCCAAGTCGAATTTTTGTTAAACCAATCGGCCAATTTTGATGAAACTTTGCATGCTAAAGTAAAACACATTGATCTAAATAGTTTGTTGAAAATATTTATAAAAACGTTTTTTTAGCTGAGATATTGCAATTTAAAGTCCACTATAAAGTTAAAAATTGCAATAACTCAGTTAAATAAACATTTATTTTAAATGTTTTCAACAAACTATTCAGATCCCTGTGTTTTACTTTAGCATACAAAGTTTCATCAAAATTGGCTTATTGGTTTTTAAAACTTTCGACTTGGATGTTTGTATGGGAAACCGAAATGCGCAAACCCTTTTAAGTGCTAGCAGCGGCCAGCCCGCGGCTACGTCAGCGTAGACTCCGCACCCCGTGACGAATATCCAATGTTCTTTCACACAAGCCTGTCTTGACAATTACGAACACAATACAAAAGAATCAGCCAATTCGGTCGAGCCGTTCGGCAATTGATTTTTTTATATGGATTTCAAATCACTCTGCGGTCTAGTGGTTGGGACACCGGTCGCCATTACATCAATGTTGTTAGATAGATACAACGCTTTATGGCACACACAAAAATCAAGAAAACACAGAGTACCTAAGCATTGTTGTGTTCCGACAGTTAGAGCCAGTTCTGAGGAATTCTGAGGAATCCAGGTGAAGTGCGCTTCCACTATTTGCTTTATCATTGAAAACCAAGTGCTTCTTTAGAGATTTAATAAAAAAAATAGAGATACTTATTTACTATGGAGGACTCAAAGTGTGATCAGAATGTTGACAACCGCGGTAGTGATCATTTCTTTATATTTAGCTTAAGTCTTCTAAGCTTTTTGCCATTAATAAATTTAATAAGTTCAACCAACCCTTTAAAATTTCCCTTTCTATCCAGTCCAACACGGTTGCCTGGAAGAAATTGCTTTTTAGCGATAAGACCACCAATTGTGTGTTACTTTGCGTTTGTCCTCTTGTTGTAAATTTGGTGTACAATAAGGAATATTTTATCTTATCTTCATCTTGTACCAACCTACAAGTTCAATTTACGCCAATCATAAACTATGGTTAATGAATACGGAATAAAGTACACAATATTTTGCACAATACTATCACTCTATTTGTAGGTAACTAGTTGACTACCCTAAGGCAGTTCTCCCACCAACGGCGAGTAAACGATTAACTATCGTCTATTTTCTTGCTCAAGAAACGTACAATGTAATTTTTAACAAATTGTAAACAAAAGAGATGCATAAATAGTTGATCGCTGACTGTTCACACTGCCGGCGAGGACTCGCTTCACTAGTTCGTCGCTGAGCGCCAAGAGCTATCAAACATAATTCTCGCTTAGCGATACTCGCTCAGCGATCAGAACTCACGCCGAGAGACCAACCAGCGGAGCGGTCATTTCCCGCCAAGAGGACTGCTATGCAATTCTCTCATAGACGCTGCGCGCATGGCTGTGATCTGCTGTCTCTTTCCATGCGGCAGCCGCTGCTACCAAGGCTTTAACTTACAGTCGCACTGCTGTGCGCTCGGCTCGGTCGCCTCGAGCGAGTGGCACGAGTAATCGCCCGTCTCACTCGTACACTCGCTTATAGCTCAGCGGCAAAACTATCGGAACTACACACTCGCTTTTTGCTGCTCGCCGACTCGTTTCTAGTTCTAGCTCGACTCGCTTCTCGTCCATCGTCGGTGGTGGGACATTAGTCTACCGCCATGACAGTTTTAGTTATAGGTAGTTGCGTTGCATTGCTGTTTCTGCAGTTTACAATAAGTAGCCCAGTTCCCTGCTTGTTGAGGATCGCCAGTAAATATGCTTCAATAATAGTCGGCCTATTTGTCCATGACATCACATCTCCAGGTGAGATCTCACTAAAGCTTTGCTGGACGCAGTATTTTTAAGTTGTAGTTTATTCGTTTTTATTTACTACGATGCACGTTACCTTGGTATTAATTTTGCGGACGGCACCAGCAAAATACAAGTACAGCTACCATCACCGCCTAGCATGTGTATGAAGTAGAAACTTAAGTGAATTATGTGGTGCTGCTTCCCAAATCCGGACAAGTACATAACCTATTTAGGAGCTGCAAATAAGTTTAGGTATCATGATATGTGACGAAGTGCATACCTTCATGCTAGGGAAGCCTATCCCGACTACGAAATTGGCCATCCAGTTGACTAAGACGGCAATGGCCATCGCGCTGGGCCGCGGGCCCTGCGAGAACAGCTCGGCAGTGATCAGCCATGGGATCGAGCCGGGCCCCAGCGCGAAGAACACCACGAAGCTGAGCGTCGACACCACGGACAAGTAGCTCATCCAATCGATCATTTCCTGAACATAGCCAAAGAACTCCTATCAGGGAATAGCATCGACGTTCTTTCCCATCGCCGACCGGATTATAATCACAAACATAAACGCACGCTACACACTGTATCTGTATGCTTCGTGCTAAGTGAAAGAGGTCCGTCAACGCTTAGCCTCTGTGAAGTAGTGACCATAAATGCTAGTGAGGTGCTTCTGCTTCTGAGCAGTGTTTGTGACCAGCTCGTAGGCGTGCCCGAACCCCAGCTTCCTCGACCGTGTGAGTGTCGGTGCTGTGTTGTGATGCCCCTAACATTTATATTTGAGATTATAATTTATATACAATGCTTTCCTACCGAGACTCCGGTATCGGGTACAGGAAAGTCGAATTTGAGGGGGGACATCTAGCGTGAAGCGGAAGCAAATTAACAAAATGGTTGTGGGTAAAATCAATTAAAATAAAATAATCGCTTGCATGCTTTAGCCTAAACTAATACTATAACGTTCTAATTCGGATATTTTACGAAAAGATTAAAAAGATGGGGATAAAACCAATTATAAATATGAAGAAATTTAATTAAGAAACATTGAAGTAAAATGTTTGGGAATAGTTAAAATTGTAAGGAAGCAATGCGTCAGCAGGTGCATTCGGTTACAACTACAATAAACTAAGGTCATTATCATTGACACTCTTACTATTGATCATCTGCCAATAGTCAAAATAGTTTTAAATTTATCTGAATGACATTTTAAAGAAATAAATGTTAAAATTACAAATTAGACAGATACAGAATCTGAACAAACTATACTTTGTTCAAAACAAGTATCATCTATTTAAGATACGAGTTTTACCTTACACCATATAGCAGATTCGTAATAACTAAGAGTATCAAAATAATTTAAAATAAAAAATACTTTAGCGTTTTAATTAAGTTCTTCAGTACTCAAATAAAACACTAAATAACCACGTGTTTAAATATAAAATATTAGAAAAACAGAATAAAGAGTGGCGGAAGTCAGAGTTCCTGTAGTAATCCACTCAAAGACAGATTATTCAAGATTATTCAATATGATTGCAAGTTTTGGAAACTTTCATAAATACAAAAGTAAGTATTTGTTTCCAGTACCTAACCCATAACTTTATCAGTCGACATTCATATTAAGTATACTTAGTTGATTTCATGAATAACACCCTTACTTTCTTCGTTTCAGTTAAAACTTTATCTTTTTACTTATTTTACTTCATTCGTACACCGGAAGATGGAACAACCGAGTTTTGACAGTGAAAATGCCCACGGTTTTCACATTTCATTCAAAGTGCATGTGTACTCGGCATCGACTTTTGGAGAACTTTAAACCAAAACATTTGATGCTTTTTTTATTTTATATAGTTTAACTCACTGTAATTCTGTTGCTAAAGCTATCATTGGTTCTTACAAACATCAAACTGACACTATGAAATCAAATTAGACATTATTATGATTAAACAAGTTTGTAGAAATTGCCTGACTATCAATAAAGACAATAACTTTTGAATATTGTTGACTAGGAGTAATCAACAGTTTTTGACTGATTTCCCCAACAGATTTACTTTAACAATAAGTTAGATAATAATGGCTGAACAATATAGCTGACGTGTTGATTGACCTAAAATGTTTCCCAAATTGACCCCATCAAACGCTTCCGACAGTAACTCACCCACCAGCATATAAGACACACCTTTATGAGGAACGAGATGGTGATGAAGATGGAAAATATGAACATTCCGCCGAGCCCGTAGAGGTGCAGGGTGCGGCGGCCGGTGCGATCCATCAGAGGCAGCGATACGAGGGTCATGCCGACCATGATGGCTCCGATGCCCATGGTCGCGAACTTCGCAGACTCGTCCGTCAGGCCCGAGGAGGTGAACAGGAATGTGGAGTAGTAGAATACCTGGTGTTAACATTCGTTTTAATCAACATTATAAGATAATACGACCCTCAAATATATTTCTTAAAGTGATACCGCTACGTTGTAATCTTCAACATTATGATAATCGCTTTCTATCAGTTAAGTTGATAGCAAAGCAGTAAGATATTTAAAGGGATGTAGGTGTTGCATTTTTGTGGGTTGTGTTACCACATACAACAGCAGCAAAAACGTTACCAAGGCAGAGAGAACTTACGGCAAAATTGTTGTAAATATTACTCTATTAGTCGATATCAAGAAGTCAGCTAACAGGCAGGTAGATTAAAAATAACAAGTCATCTCACCGCGTTGATGCCGCTTAGCTGCTGGGACAGCTGCATCACCACGCCGATCAGCAACGGAGCGCGCAGGGTCGGGGAGCAGAGCAGCTCGCGCATCGAGATGGACGCCTCCGCCTGCTGCGCCCGCTCCTCCGCGCGCATCTCCTCGATGTCCTCCTCAACCTGCCGAAGTGGAGACACTGTTAGCTGGTGTTTGACGAACATCGTTTTTTTATGTGTAAGAGAGGCAGGCGGTTCAACTAATGGAAAGCAATCACCGCCGCCCATAGACGCACGCAAAACCAGAGAAGTTGCACATACGTTATCGGTCTTGAAGAAGGAGTAGGAATTGTGAGGGTGGGAGGGAGGAGAGATAGGCCTCCGGTAGTTACCGAAATTTCAGTCACCGGATGAAACACAACAGCAACGACTTTTTTTAAGACTCTTCATAAAGGAGCTAGGTTGCTTCGTGAGAGCTGTTTTGATTGTCTATATGGTATGCAAGGTAACACGTCAAGTCTATTGATGCAACACATAAAGGTCGTTTGTTTCTTTCTGTGGTTGCTTTAAACTTAACAGTATGATAAAAAAAACCAATTAGTAATTCTGTCTTGGAAGGTACCTGATTGCTAGCTCTCAGCCTCCGTAGCGCGCGGCGTGCTTCTTCCTCCCATTGGCGAGTGATCAGCAGATAGCGGGGAGACTCGGGGCAAGCCGGTAACAAAATCAGTTGCAGTATCGCGGGGCAGATGGCAAGACCTGCACAGGAAGGCAAAACAAAACTGTTAGCAATTTTAAAATACTATCACTCGTTCTCATAGGAGGCGTAGATTAAAGTGACTACATGATTAACTGCGACCACCAATATGCAGATCACGATTGGTGCAGTTTTTTTATGTTACTAAGCTAGCAAACGTGATGTAAACCAAATCGATCCATTCGATCAAACATTGTAATTTTAAGTGGAAATAAATATTAAGGTGGTCTGCCGAGTAGTCGGATTCTGGATTGTATCCTATTTGCATGGTGGCAAAGGTGGCGTTCCCTTTAAACTAAATAAACTATAAATGAACTTTCGAACACTCACACCAATTATCTAGCCCAAGAGAAGCTGCGTTGAAACTCGTTAAATGGTTACTAGACAACGGATAAACATACTTAGAATACTTATTGGGCACCATGTGCAGTTAAAACTAGGTAAAATATGAACTATGGCAGTGTGCTGCTTTTGTGGTGCCCAGTGCCTGGATATAGTAAACACCCAGACCCGAGACAATTTAGAAAAAGAATAAATTCTAAATTGTCCCGACCAAGGATCGAACCCGGGACCTCAGAGATGGTGACACCATGAAAACCGGTGTACAAGACCACTCGACCAAGGAGGTCGTCAGGAGGAGGAGTCTTTATTATTCAGTCCGGCTACGATAAAATAAATTCAAAATGCTGTTGTCGTGGTAATACAAATGAGAGAGTTCTCACCAAGCAGTATCGGCCACCCGTCGTCCGTGCCCAGGATCTGCTCGATGCCCAGCACCTGGGAGAGGAGCAGCCCCACCGTCACCGCCAGCTGGTTGACCGTGCCCAGCCCACCACGCAGGTTCAGCGGCGCTATCTCCGATATGTACATTGGCACTAGTGAGGTGTTCAGACCTGGCAAACAGATATTTGTTTAAGTTAGATCTTCAATTGATTAACCTTTCAAATGCAGCCGCGTACTGATCAGAGCTCAAAGAATATAATTTATATGGTTTCTGGTGACGCCTCGTTCTTAGTGATAATTAAGTCGTGTTCTTCAGATTCTTTGAAAATGACGTATCGTGTCCTTTAAGTCCAGAAATGAAATAGTCGAGAATAGATTTTTTTAGTTTCAAAGAGCTCGCTGCGAGGATTGCGTCTTCTAAATATAAATGCGATGTCAAAGTTTTGTAAGACTAAATAATTCTAATATTATAATCTATTAAACTTTTATAATTGTTGGAGAAGCTTTGGTTCCAAGTACAATATATATTTTGTCGTAAAGTAAAGATAAATCAAAGCGTGTCCAAGTAGTGCAGTGGTACTTATTATTCAGCAATATTGATAAGAGCGTTTATTTACAAATTATAATGTAGTTACCGCAATTGACTCCTATGATGAACCTTCCGAAGATGAGCAGCTCGTAGCAGTGGGAGATTTTGGTGAAGCCCATGAGACTCGCGCCGCTGATGCCAAGGATGTTGTTGAGCAAAAGACCCCCTTTCCTAATGACGATAAAATATTGGCGTTAACTTTATAACTCAAGCCATACAAAAATAAAAATTAATTAATTTACCTATCATGTCATGTTATAAATAGTTTAATCGCAAGGCGCTCACTGATTAACCATAACTACCCACCATATATTGTGTGAGTAGTTACTTACGGTCTTTGAATGCCAAATGATAGACCAAGAATACATAGGTAACAATTATCCAGAAATAATGAAAATTCCAAATTACCAAATCAAGCCAACATCATGTTATCACCAATAATACTGTGTTTTTTTATAATTTCTTGTTTGATAGTTTACTATGATGTAGCTTGTGTCTAGTTATATTTCTATTTAAATGCTGGAGCAATGACTGTCATTATGATAATTACAACGTGCAACCACCTGGAGGAGACACTCATAATGGTAGGGTTGATGTGTAAGCAGCTGTCAGACCGGTTCACAATCATCCCGCCCGAGAAGCCGCCCATCATGCCGCCGATGGCGGTTGCTATAACCTAGCTAGTGTCTAGTTATACTGCTCTTTAAATGCTGACGCAAATACTCATTATGGTTATGAGAAAGTGCAACCTGAAGGAGAGAATAATGTGGAAGTGTAAGCACCTGCCAAACCGGTTCGCAATCATCCCGCCCGAGAAGCCACCCAGCATGCCGCCGATGGCGAAGATGCTAACCGCGATGGAGTACAGCTTGTTCACGGTGTCGTCGTGCAAATCCAGCCCGTACCGGTTCTTATACACGTCCTTCATGAAGTTGGCGATGTTCTGGACAATAAATTTAAACATTTAAATCCAAATGAAAGAGAACTACCTACCTAATATTTTTGTAATTTTAACCGCCTTTGTAGTCTAGTGACTAAGCCACCGGTCTTAGACCTAGAGGTCCCGAGCTCGATTCCCTGCGGAAGGTACATCTTCGTGCGCTTGGTTTAGTATGTGGTAGAGCTTATTAAATCTGCCTGGCTATCTAAACTGTGCATCATAACTACAATGTTATTAGCCTTGTCATTTTAGTGATAAGATAGCCAGTTCCTCAGCGATTAAGGATTTCGGGTGAAGTACAATTACAACTGCAATTACACCATCCCACATACCATCAGGTGAAATGAAGGCCAAGTGCAAGACAATGATTAAAAAATGTTACTCGTAGGTACTTCATAACAAAACTGACGATCAAAGTAAACTACTTAACAATTACAATTAGTATTAACACTTTAACAAGAGAACTAAATAAATCAACAAACAAAGACACTTAAATCGTATCAGAGGGACAATGATCATGTCAATACCCATTAAATTGCTTCATTAGCTTGATTTCAATGGCATTGAATAATAATTACTGTACTTAGAAGCACTTACCTTTCCAGGAGCGTTGATGACACCAGTGTTGTAACCGAACTGCAGCATTCCGAGCACAGCAGCCAAGATGGCGTACGACAGGAAGAAGGTGAGGCCCTACAATCGGAACACAACTTAGAAACTATCTCTAAGTACTTTTCTAGTAGTCTCGTTACACGTTGAATGTTAAAAAGGTTGCTATTCCGTTTGACAGAATAATATATATATAACGCTGTTTCATCATCTTCTGCTGTAAAGGGTCTAACGCTGGGTACAGGCCTTCTCATATGAACAACAGCGCATGTGGAAATTGGGCAGTAACCCACCACGCTGGCCCAATGCGGGTTGGTAGGTTTGAACGACTGCCATCTTGCGATAACACAAGGGACCAACAGATTTACGTGCCTTCTAAAGCAAAGAGGAGCTCATGACATTTAAAATTTGGTCGCAAACCGAACGCCTTGTCGAGTTGTCGTTCACGAGAAATTAATTGAGCACCTATCTCAAAAACGTGACCTATGCTTCTAATGCGCTACACTTCCTGCAATATAATCAAGTAAATATGCGATTGTTGCTTTCAGCCATTTTTAGTAAACGCCAATGCTGTACATGGATGCTTTAATCATCTCCTATAAATGTATGTCCTATGATGATGATGTACGTATTATTTCGGGTTACATCCTCCCCTCCCAAATGCCCTATAAAGTTTTTGAAAACACGGTAGAACAATAAAGTTTATTTTACGTTTTGAGATGCTTCAGGAAGCATTCCTGTCCTAAACTTAAGTCGGGGTGAACCAACATAATCGCTTACCAAAGACTCTAATTGCTAATAATACTTATTGGGTAATTTTAACGACTAAATTACTCATCGAAACTTAGATCACATAGTTTTTGTAATATGTGGTCGAAGGATCGAAAATTCAATTACGAAGAAACTATTCGTTTTAATCAGTTTCGAGTTATTTATAGGTTGCAAACATTTTTCATTTGATAAGCTGCAATATTGCTGAACTTTTTTTCAAAGACTTTATTTATTTCATTTCCCTTGACTTTGGTATATAAATTCAATAGAACGCTCGCCGCCACTCGAGTTGAATGAAAGAATATTGTGGAAGCCCTCGAAAGTGCAATCGTTCCCGAATGGAAATACAATTAGTAGATCAACAGAAAATATTTCACCTCTCAATACTCATTTATTTTTGTGTGAAGGAATATTGAAATCTATTAAGGCTTCTTAAATTTTTCTCTCCTACGAATGAATAGGCTTCTTGTGAACGTGACTTATTTTAATGACACTCCCGCTTTGGGATTGGTTTGAGATTTGGTAGTCAAATGGAGATAAATATGTGTGAGATTATAAAACTCCTTCATACAATAAATACGATTACAGTTACATCTACGGCATTAAGAGAAAGTACCTATCTATATTGAATATGGGTCAATTGATGTCGTTCTCATATTGATATAAAGTAGCCGTTTAAGTAAATGCGAAATCTTACAATTTAACTGTGAATGGAAAATAATACTTAAAAGGACCATGATGATGTAGGTGCAATTAAGAAAACATGAATGTTTCTTTGTTTATCCCATATGTGTTTTTTTATAAAAGAAGGAGACAAACGAGTAGGTGGTTTACCTGATGGAGAGAAATCACTGCCGCTCATGGACACCCGCAAAACCAGAGGAATCGCGGATTCGTTGCCGGCCTTTAAGGAAGGAATCGGCTTATTTCATGATGATCCCTAAGTCGTAACGGTCCGGAAACACCGCCGGTGAGAGCATGTTCCACATAACTGTAGTTCATGGTAAAAAATTACTTGAATAACGACAGTAGTATGTGTTTTCACATCATTCACCTAATGGCGATGAAATTTTACTAAGTATTTGTGTCAGCCCTCAAATTTATCAAATTGTATTGTGACCTTGCTATCAACATTTCTGCATAGTGTTGAATGTTCCACAAATTGGACGTCAGAGCACATGTTACACTCAAAGTGCCATGCGCCAGCTATGTGGAACTTAACTTAGGTCATCAGCAAGCAGGACACATCCGTGGAATCCAATATGACTTAATCTATCTTCAAGGGGCCTAAACAGTGCTCGTAGTAACTACTTAAAGGAAGGCAGTACTTTTACAACATACTAGGATCTAGAATAGTGCACAGAACATTATATTCAATTTCTATTCCAAGAAATTGCTTTAGTTTCTTACGTCTTTGAATGCGGCAGTTAGTGGCAAAAAATCCCATAACTATTATATATTGTGTAGCAAAAGCATATAAAAATTATCCTATTTCCTAATTCCATCTCTTTTTAATATGTTATTTTCAACAGTTCTTACAAAAGTAAAGTAATTCTTGTAAAGTAATTTCTTTTTCATCTTCAATATACAGTACTTGAGTAATTATTGTGGGTACAAAGTAAGTACCTACTCTCTATTATACAAAGTAGGTAACTTTTCTAACAGTGTCTTCTTTATTTAAAATTATTCTTTATTACCTGAATGATGTTAATCCCCCAAATAAACATAACGTTTTTTTTTCATCAAAGTTCCACTCGATCGCCATTTGGCATCAGTGTCCGATCGAATAACATAATTTTGTTATTTGTTGTCCCAAGTGGTGTGCCAATAGAGATTGACATGGCCACTAAATTTGTGCACCTAGTTAGCTGTTTCGGTCAAGCGGTATAAACCGCTTAGGATGGTAATTAAACATCGCAATTAGCTGTATCCAATTTCGCCATTACCATAATTTGATCTGTTAACAACCATGGTGTGCGTTGTATTGGAATGTAATGAGTTTGCAGTCACCCCCACGACATGGCCAACAATATTAAATGAATTATATTACAGAAAATTTGACTGATATCTGTAGGTTATAACGAAGAAGTTATTAAAATTTTGCTACAGTAGCTTCTCTTGTTAACTTAAACAGAGGTATTTTTGTTCTTTGACTAACTCTTCGGGAATAATAGTCAATAACTATATATTATTATATGGTAACCTCTCCAAACTGCTCTATTAATTGAAACCATTATACTTCGTTATAAGGATTGATACTGAGGTACTTAACAGTTAACATTCGTCTCACTCCATCAGCCACCTCATATTTCCTTAAGTAATAAATCGTATAATCTTTATGAAGTAGTTTTTACAGTTTTTTCAGTTTTCCTAATGTTCCACCATCTTCAGTTCACTGAAAATCCCACTCCTTACATCGCTAATTATATTTGTACCGGCACCCGAGACCAACCGTTAGGTTTTGCAAGTAGTGCCAAAAGACCCTGCGCCATACCATCTGCGTTAGGTCTTGACGCCGAATTAGGACCCGCCTAAGCGCGTTTTTCATTCAGTACTCACAAGACGTCTACCCTTTCTTAGACAATCTGAAAATTTACGACTCTACCCTTGCTTAGACAATTTGAATCTTTACCAGTGAACTTTTAAGGTTGAATCTCACCTGTTCCAGAAGCCGAAGCTTCCGCCTCTGCGAGTGCTCCTCCAGCCGGTCCACGTACTCTCGCAGCTCCTCGATCTCCTCTTTCACCTGCTGCACCGTGTCTAGCTCCTGCTTGATGGCTACCATGTCGCGCTTCACCTGGATCATATAATTTTTGATTAGCATATCTATAGCTTGGACGATATCAAACAGTGGAATAGACTTGGCTATGGGACCACTAGATTTTTTTAAACTGAACTTCTCTACTTCACTATGAAGAATGACAACCAATGATTATGAACTATAAGTTGGACACGGGAAACCTATTAAGGGGTCCACTACGCTAATAAAGAGTTGATTTATTGGACAGAGCAAGTAATTTCGCAAGTAATGTCATAGGTTTAGATGATTAGACGATTTTTGAAACGTCTTTTGTTTTTTGAAATGAACCGCCTCTGTGGTCTAGTGGCTAAGCTACCTGTTTCAGACCCAGAGGGCGCGGGTTCGATTCCCAGCGGGGGGTACATCTTTGTGTGCTCGGTTTGGTTGGTGGTAGGGCTGTTAAGTCCACCATCTTATCTAAAGTCTGTCGCCATAACAACGATGTATATAGCATTGTTGTGTTCCGGCAGTTTGAGATAAGATAGCCAGTTCCTCAGTGGTTGAGGATTCCGGGTGAAGCGCGCTTCCACCTTCGGCCTTATCGTCACTTACCATCTAGTGAGATGAAAGCCAAGCGCTTACCCGTTGCCAATAAAAAAAAATTAATGTAAGTTTTTCTATTACAGAACCAAATGTTAGCCGATCGACTTTAAACTTCCTGATTGCAAATCTACTACTTTTACAACAAACGCCGACCGAATATTTATCAATTCTTGATCATGCCGTTTCACAGAGCTGGGTGGCGAATGTGGACTTACAATTTCAACTTTAAAGTTGCTCTGAATTCCAGTCGTGGAAGGTAGTGTAATGAATTCATGCAAAATAGGGTTGGCAGTTGTGTTACAGATACTATGACTGATTAATAACGTTGTATACTCGTACAGTCACGAGCAAAAATATGTAAACAATTGTAACTCTTAATATAACGGAGTAAGAGTCAAAGTGTATACATATTGGTGCTCGTGACAGTACATTCATACGTCACGTCCGATTCCCGTAGGGGTAGGCAGAGAATACAGCTTTCCATTTGTTACTTACTATACGATATTTGGAAATGCACGCTTATGAAGTTTCATCTCACTTGATGGTAAGTGCAGTACCTAAACAGTCTGTCTCTGTCCCACTGCAGGGCAAAGGCCTCCATCGTTGAAATCAATTCATCGCTACAAAGGATAGGTATTGGGTTAATCACCACGCCTACAAAACCCGGGTTGGTGATCAACACAAACCCGGGTTATGCATCGAAAAAGCTTATGAAGCTACATAATGCTTTGGATTCTGACGTCGACATACTTGCTAGCTCTCTAAATAGTTTTAAGAACGCCTCGGCTTTGAGATTAGACTCTCAAAGCTAAACACTGTTTTTCATTTTATTAGGTATTAGTTGTTCTGTTTGTTATAATATTTAATTTGATAGTTTTAGTATGTGTGTGTTTATGTAATTTTAGTATATTACGTGCTTTTTATTGTTTTTGTTTTCTGGTTTATTTAGTAAGCATTCTGTGTGTTGCCTGTAGTTGATAAGACATTTAAAAATGTACCTATCTATGTTATGTTTTGTGTAAATGTATCAGTGTTTTTATTGTTGGCTGTCCTAATTAAATAAATAAATAAAAATCAGAAAACGCACTTGATCCGAGCGCATTACTCGGCCACCGAGGCGTTGGTAAGTGGCAACGATGGTAAGTGGCGATAAGATATTCCTGGTAATGTTTCGGACATTACCAGGACTGCTTAGTTAGTGAGGAACTAGACCTCAATTACGAAACCTAGGCTGCTATTATAGTTGTTATGGCGAACTAAGATAATATTAGAAAGTAGTAGCTATACAGCTGATCTAAAACTATCCGTGGCACCTACCAAACAGTACCACTACGCTTACCATATGGTGTGATATATTTATAATCTCAAATCAGCCTGCGTTTTTGTCGCCAAGACGCATTGTTTTACATTTCTGCTGTCCGATTTCAAGGGTTATTACTTATAGGATATTACTAGGCGTAAAAGCATAAGATCTAAAGCTAGGTGCGTTGGGCGCTTGAAGCCTTCAGTGTCCGTGGGCTGCGGTGCGCACCATCCGGCGGGCCCCGTACGCTCGTTTGCCGACTTTGCCACCGACCAAACCAAGTACAGTAAATGTGTACACCTCGCCGGGAATCGAACCCGGTATTTCTGAGGCTGGTGGTCTTAACCTAGTTAACTTTATAACCTCGTCAAAGTTAAATAGTTACTTTAAATCGTCCAAATCTTTTTTAACCTACCACCCATCCGGGACATAATTTTTTAACTGTGGCAAAGTACGGGCGCAAGAAACCACAGCGCACAGAAGCAACGACATTTACAAATATATATGTGTTGTTACCAGGTCATAAAATACAAAATATGAACCGGTTGTTAAATGGTTAGCTATCGGTTGGTATAAATCGTCGGTAATCGAACCTTGGACGTCTGATTCTGGTGGTATAACCACTAGTTAACTTTGTATGACATCTTACTAAAAATATTAGGAAGCAGTTTCTCGAGTGGAGGCAAGTAAGCAAGTAAGTAAGTAAGTAAGTAATTCTTTATTTCCAATTTTAAATTTTACAAAAGTAATTTACAAGCCCCCACACTAGGCATCGCCTGGCCTGTGGGGGAAGTAGATACTTAAAATTATTTTCAGTTAACTAATGGACTGCACTTTCGTCTGCAAACGAACAGTCGACAACCATGACCAATGCAGTTGTATCAAAGACGGACTCCGAATTAGAATTACTAATGGTACGCCCGCCTTGCACATGCGACTTATTAGCAACCAGAGTATTCCGGGCTCGGCAAAATGCAGATCCCACCTTGGATTTTCGACAATTTGCCTGCTGCCGTATGAGGAAATGTATTCAGACATTCGCCTTAATTAAAATGCTATACAGTATGAGCTGTGGTTAGGGTTACCAACTGTAAAAAAAATATAAAGTATTTTATGCTAAGATAAGACAAATGAACAATAATGAACACTAGTTTAGAAAAATGAACACTATTTAATTTTTTAAAGATTTAAATATGGATGCGCTGCACCGCGCGGACAACTTTCGCGACTTTTTTTTACTTTTTAAACAGGTATATTGGTTACCAGTGGAAAGTGATACTAAAACAGTATTTTGGATTCTTTATTTTTGTTCAACAGTAAAAAGTATAATGTAGTGAAAAATGGTTCAGTCCAAGATATTAATATAAAAATTGGTTGCCTGTAAAGTCGGTATACGGGCGAAAGTTTTACGTGACAACGACTTTGAGTGGTAAAATAATTTTAATGTGAATATTCATTCGTATAGTAGGAAGAAGGATGAAATAATAGTAACAATTTAAAACATTTATTTAAACAAAGAATTATATTTAAAACATAGTTGAGTGGGAGAGAGACGCAAGGCATTCGGCGGGCCTCTCTCTCGTTCGGTGACTCATCGTAACGTTACCGAGCGTTACACTTTTTCATAAGTGACTCCCAGCCGCAACCTAATTTAAGACGTTGTCACGTCAAAACAGTATAATACTGTTTTAACAGATGAGTTGGCAACCCTAGCTGTGGTAGTGGCTCATTAGTAAAGTAATACTATATCTTAAATCTTCTACTATCTTCTAACCGTGTTGCGTTGCTGTGAAAGAATACTACCACACTCTCTCTTCCCTTGGGTGTCGTAAAAGGCGACTAACGGACTAAAGACTGCACATACATACAACAGCCTAAAGCGACGATGGGTTCAGTCTGAGCTATGTGATAGCGGTTCATCATTAGAATTAAATAAATAAATAAATAAATCATTAGAGGAATACTAATCTTCTATGTAAGGTTATTTTACGACACCCAAGGAAATAGAGGGCTTGGTAGTGTTCTTTCTACTACGCTCCGCGGCACGGACTAAAAGACAATAATATATATAATTATACACTTTTTAAACTTTCGCGTTACATACACATTTAGACGGGGATTAACGCTAACTAGACAATAATATGTTATTATTGCTGGAGAGAATGTGAACAATGTTTATAACTAGCTGTTGCCTGCGATTTCGTTTGCGAGGGCTACACTGTCCCTCAGGGGTCCTGAAGGACAGTGTAGACCTCTGGCCTACATAAAAAGTATCCTTTGGGTTCATGGTTTGTCTGTGTGCAAAATTTCAGTCAAATCCGTTCAGACGTTGAGCATGTGATGAGCTACTAACAAACCGCATTTCATTTTTTATGCATGGAATATGAACTGTGTCAAGAACATTCACAATTATGTATGTTTTTTAATAATGGTTTTAAATTATTATAAGGATATTAATAATAATTGTGTAACAAACTATGATAAGATTGACCAGCAACAAAGAAAAACGAAGGCGAAGACTAAATTATGTTATAATAAGAGCTCAACTTATCAAGAGCCCTTGTTATTCCCAGCGCAGCGGCCTTATAATAGAAATTCTAAGCCGTGTAATAACTAATAATAGCTTTGTTTGAAGTTTATTTATAGAAGAAACTTACTTTTTAGGTGTTTTTTCTAAGAAAGTCTGCAATATCGGCCTTAAGAGAGTGCCGCACGATCGCAAAAACTGACATAAGTCTCTTATTGAACTTCAAAGCAAAATCAATCATATTGATATTTATAATTAGAACAATTCAGCTTTGAAGTTTCAGACCTAGTAATTTAATTAGAGCAATGTTTTTATTCTGCGAAATATGCAAAACCATCACGAGCTTGTGTTAAAAATTAAAATTTACTTTCTAAAGAAGGGGGTGCCCTGCGAAATGTAAGAATTATTGTTTCATTTGTAAAATTAAGAAAGTTGTCGAAGAAATATGTGTTTAGGAGTCATTAGATTTATGTATTGTTTGTTATTGCTTAAAGAATTTGTTTCAAATTTCAACATGGCCATGACCTTGTGCAATGATCAGGCTAACTTACATAAGTTCTTTTAATGTAAGTATTTAACTAATTCAGCGCATGTACAAGAAACTTAAAAATATGTAAACTTTCAAAATTACGTGCAGGACCCCCTTAAATCAGAACCACTGGAAAACTTTCGATAACACATAGGTACTTCTTGGTAACGCAACGAAAACACGAAAGATCTTACAACGTCAATTTTCGATAGAGAAGTCTCGGAGCGTCATGCACAGAAACACACTCATTGCAATTAGCGCTCATCATATTTAAATAGTCATTATGTCTCCTACTAATCCTAAATAATTACAGAAATGCAAAATAACCCTCAGAGCTTTATGAAAGAGTTAACTGGACTATTAATAACGTCCCAACAGAACGAAATGAAACTCTTTTTTTCGTATTAACTCGCGTATATTTACTACATTGCTGATTATTTATTTATCCCTGTTGACGTTTCGAACCAAAAATAGAAACAGCAATGTAGTACGAGTAATTAAACGGAAGGTTATTTGTAAAAGATGTTTTATTTCAATGTATTCGCGTAAACCACAATAATGTACTGTCAGAATATCCTACTAATATTATAAACGCGAAACTTTGTAAGTATGGATGGATGTTTGTTACTCTTTCACGTAAAAACTACTGAATGGATTTGGATGAAATTCGGCATACATATAGTTTATAACCTGGATTAATACATAGGATACTTTTAATTCCGATATACCCACGGGAACGGAAACCACGCGGGTGAAACCGCGAGCGGCCGCTAGTTTATAATAAACGTAAAGTACTGCCTGCTGACTGTACCACTGCAGGCAAAGGCGTCTTTCATCAAGTCATTGCTTTAATAGATGGATATTGGCTTTATCACCACGTTTACCAATTGCGGGCTGTGGCATCATATATTTAGAATCTAAAAACAAACTATCATATTGACTTACACGCATTTTGACTTACACGCATATTGACTTACACGCACATTGACTTACACGCATATTGACACACAAGATATATTTAAGTATTTAACACTAGTTTCCCGTCAAGCGGCTTCGCCTACGATGTTGAATTCTGTTGATTTCCCACCGTAAAGAGTAGTAGCCTGTGACCAAATCTATTTCTGTGTAAGAGAATCATGAAATGTGTGTCAATTCGCGTATGTCATTTCGCGTAGTCGTTCCCGTGTGTCATTTCGCGTATGAGAATATGTGTCAATTTGCGTATGTCATTTTGCGTGGACACGATGTGTCATTGTGCGTTTGGCAACCTAAATGTGTCAATATGGAAGTTGTAAGTTCGCAGTATACTTACCTATCCGTTTGAAGATTTCTTGTAAAATGTAATTTCATCGTCAATTTTATCGTCCCAAAGGCCAAAGATGAGTATAAGAAGCTTTTCTATATGAAAAGTAAGGTATACGAGTAGGCGAGCTTCTTCCTCTTCCTCATCAAGTAATGGGGAGTGGATATCGCTGCCCATGGACCTCTACAGAGCTGCCATTGCGATTCTGATATGAGAGCTCTTTATACATCGCTTTTTTAAATTTAGTCGAGTAGAAAGAACTTGCTTCATAAGATTTTTTTGAATTTGTAATAATTAAGTTAATTAACGAAGTTATCAATCGTTACCCGACTAAAATACTAGCCAGGGCTATCACTGTTCGCAATGCTTTGCATCTTGAGATCCCGGAGAACGAAAATCTTACCTAAAGACGTAACGGAATATGTAATGTTTTTGCCTTGTACCCAAATAATCTTTAACTTAACTGATTTATGATGTTTTAACGTTAATAACGCTCAAATATACTTTAATAAAGGAGAAACGTTGACAAATTATTATTTATGAATGAATGTTCCTGTAAACTAAGAAGTGTAACAAAATTTAATGTAAGCAGTAAGTTCATGGTTTTTTCAAATAAATAAATATAGGTACGTTTATCAGCCCCCTTACTCTTGAAACCGATAGCTATTGGATCGGATTGGATCCATATTAGCTCTGGTGTCGTAACTTAGGAGTACGCAAATTCACAATACCAATCCGATCTAATAGCGATTGGTTTCAAGAGTAAGGGGGCAGAAGAGACATTTGATAATAGAAGCGACTCACCTCGGAGACTTCACTCTGGCACGACTCCACGCTCTTGGTGAGCTCCTGCAGCTGCGTGCGGATCTCGCAAAGGGCGACTGTGGTCTCCAGCTGGCGGTCGCCCCTCTGCAGGTCGTCCAGCTTCGCCGATAGATTCATGCTCATCACGCTCACCTGTCTCTGAAGGCTGCGGGCACGGAAATGATTGTCATTTCTGTTGACAGTTCAAATTTATTGCGATGTTTAGTGTCAGCCCTGTTGACAGGTTGCGCTTTAGCGGACTGTGGAAGCGGATTGTTTTAATTTAATTTGCTATTGTTATTGATTACTTAATCAAAATTATGTAAATGTATTTGAGTAAGAATGTTATTCAAAATGATATGACTGTTACGCTTGTAAGCAAACATTAGCACAGAAATGGCAGAAAATGTTATTACAGAATGCCCTGACACTTGTATTGTGTGGGTTGGGTTACAAAGTAAAGCGAACTAAATTAAGTAAAGTCTCAATGCATTAGAGATTGAGTATTCTAGCTTAATGTACAAATACTTTGTCATCTTCTATTTGTCTTTTACTTAGATCGAATACAGGTTAAGTAAGGGCAACGGTTGGTTGAGCATAAGTAAAATAAGCAAACAAAACACAGTGTATCACTATTGTAATGTCAAAACTGCATGCACTGACAGCGTGGTCACTTTGATTAACGGGCAATTAAAATTATGTAAAGTCGCGAAAATGGAGTAAGTTTAATACAAAATTCAGAAAGTGCCGCCGTATTGATTCTCTTTTGTTCAATTAACATTTGTGAAATTGAACAATTGGTCATAATTGATATTAATTTGACACTAATTGCTTTAAACAAATTGTCACAAGAGATTTATGACAAGCTCTCGTAATCTTAACAAATGGTTTGATCGCTGATCTAGCGCAGCGTCAAGCACCATCCGAAGTGCGTATTGTGTTATCACCGCCGTCTCAGCCTCAGTATATACTGCTACTTACAGGCCTTCCCCAAGGATTTCCATAATGACCGGTAGTGCGCTACTCGCACCCAGCGACAAGCCGCGACCGCAACCTTGTCGTCGTACACCTTATTCTGTCCCTATGAGTGAGAAAAGTTGGTGAGTTCCAATCGTGGTAGCACTGCAAAATAGTACTTTCACTAAAACATTGCTGACATAATTTGTGCTGTCACGCTTGATTTAAAACAAGCGTAGTCACAAAGAAATAGCAAATTGTTAAATTACATTTAGATTTTATTACTTTGGTAACAGTGTTAATTATTTTTTTTATATTTAGAAACAATAAAAAGAAAAGATCTATGTCTACGGGCATAACTTAGTGTTAACAGTAGTGATCACAAGGTCATTTTCTACAATGTTTTTAAAAAAATCTATAGATTTTATAAACCCTTTATTAGACGTAGGTAGGTACCCTCCGTTTATGAAGTAGGTACCTAATAACATACAATTTTTAATTAATTGGTCGAAACTTGAAAAACAGTTTACATCTTTAGGGAAATAACCGTAACAGTTTTAATTTTTAACTCACAAGTGTGCTGTGTGTTCTTCACAGAAGCGAACCAATTTAATTACCTATAAGTTCTACGGGAACACCGTTTTCCCAACACGTTGTTTAGAGTGTGTTCAAAAATATTGTAACTGACCAATTAGCAACCATCCCAGCGTGAAGACAATTCTCTAAAACAAGAAGTCAATGCATTCTGCTAACGGTAATAGAAGTGACGCTTACACGACTGTACTCGTACTGCTAGAGGGAATGCTATGTTTGTGGTAACATTGTTGTTGACCCGCTCGAAGAAAAATATCAGAGCCATTGATAAAACAAACAAATAATTTAAAAAAAAAATCCTCACCTATCTAAAAACACAACGATACTGGCGTCACACGAAAAGTGTAAGGTCCTGTGTCGGACACAAGAATAAGGATAGTTAATCAGCCTATAAACGTGCCACTGCTGGGGGCATGCTTTCCCACGTGAGCAACCAGAACATGGGGACATTGGACTTTAACCCAATATGCTAACAAATTCCATAATATATCGAGTATATTCAACGATTTAGTTGCCGTATTAAACCTATATTTTTAAATTCTGACAGTCTTAGATAGGTAAGATTGACAGATAAAATGCTCACAGTTTGAGCGGAGCCTTCATGTAAGATATGTGTTTATTACATAAACATTGTCAAAAGTAAATAGCATTATATACTGTTACGCAGCAGAGCAAAGGCCTCTATTATTGAAATAAATGTTCTTATTTTCACTTCAATTGGTCGGTACAAAAACCCGTGGTCCAAACTAAGTTTAATTGTGTATTCTCCACATTGCTGCATTCAAAGCAAATCCTAGAGAGTAATTTTGCATAGGAAACTTTAATGCGATCATTGCCGTAATCACATTTCACGTCCGCCCTTCGTGCCAAAGCAGACTCACATCCTATTTGGCATGCGGGATCCGGATTGATAGCCGAACACGGGAAACTGTTATCTGATATGTGATCAGTCAATCACTACCCCTGCACCTTTGATTTCCTATTTGAAAGATTCAACTTAAGAGGGTTTACGCATTTGAATTTTCCATACAAACTTCTAAGTCGAAATTTTTTAAAACTAATAATCCAATTTAGATGAAACTTTGCATGCTAAAGTAAAACACAGGGATCTAAGTAGTTTGTAGAAAACATTTTTTAAAATCTTTTATTTAGCAGAGTTATTGCGATTTAAAGTCCACTACAGAAAGGTTAAAATCGCAATAACACAGATAAACGAACGTTTTAAAAAAAATTTAAACAAACTATTTAGATCCCTATATTTTACTTTAGCATGCAAAGTTTCATTAAAATTGGCTTATTAGTTTTTAAAAATTTCAACTTGAAAGTTTGTATGGGAAACCGAAATGCGGAAACCCTCTTAAAACACGTTACACTTTTCCACTAACTGATGACGTTGTTCGGCCTTTTCGTTTATATTTAATTGATACAATTATACAAAAACATCAATCGCTAAGTGCTGATAAAGAGTTTTCATTATAAATTAATGTCCAATTATGGATTGGAAATGGCACAGCGATAATTGTATGATTAACTAATTTGCTTATTTAATATTTAGGGTTGAATTTGATATGTTGACTAATCGAATGTAGAATTGGTACATACCTATATTCGTATATATTATATTTATGCATCAAACGATTGAGTTCTATTTTTAAACTATGATTGTAATTATTATTTCTATTATTAGCTGGATAATATTATACTTTTCATGATTTATGTCAATCATGGCCATGGCGGCTCCTGTGCGGAAATATTGAATACACAGAGACAACAAAAAATATTGTGGCAATCTGGTTAGTCAATCTAATTAAACTAAAACACTGATGTTAACCCGTTCGAAGAAACACAGAGTCATCGATTAAAACAATGAATGACTAGAAATAATACAATCCTCACCTATCTAAACACACAGCGATACCAGCGTCACACGAAATGTGTGACGTCCTGTGTCGGACACAGGCACGCGGATCGGGCGCCCAGCCTTCACTGCCGCACGCCGGCACTGCCGCATGCCGGAGCGGGGTCTAACTGTCCGGCGTCCGGCCTGGGCGGCGTCTGTCCGGTCCGAACGTGAGCGCAGGTGACGAGTTAGGGATGTTAATCGCACACCGCGCCATAAAACTTCGTGCGGCGTTGCACTCGCATCGCATCCGTACTGTTATAAAGTTCCCTTTGCGCTTCGCTATACAAACGAATTACCTTTTTAACTAGCTTATGCACAATACATTTTTTTCAATGCCTTTGTTTTTCACGCTACTTTCTAATTACGGCTGTGTCGTTGCGGCCTAGATAGGAATAGTAATTTTTCATTATGACTCTCTTTCGTTGTAGTAAATAAAAGCAGGACACACCGTTACCACTTGTAGCGATGTATCTAGTTATCTCTTCTAGAAGTATAATTGTTTCAAACTAAGAAATTAGTACTCGGAACAGAAAAAGAGTGAGAGAATATTTAATTAACAGATGAATAATTGTAAAAAATCAAAATTGCTTGATTCAATTTACACTACAATTATTGAGCACTTAAATATTTCTCTATTAATCGGGCATTAGTCTACGGAGCGGAAGATCTTTTTTTATACAAAGCCAGTCAAAAACTCCACTCCACCTGATGTTAAGTGGAAATGAAGTCCGGGCGCGAGGACAACTGGTGCAGCGTAAGAGACGTAGCATCAGTCACCCTCACTCTGCCGGCCCACAAAGTGCCCCTTCACGGCTCGTTCGAAGGACCCTATATCATAGGTAGGAGGGAATACGTGTGCTGGTAGACTATACCATCTTTTGGAAGTGCGACAAAGAAACGAGTCCTTGTACTGAAGAGAACCGGAAAGAAACACTAAAGACTGCACTTACATCCAACAGCATTAGCGGCGATGGGCTCACCACTTAGTGTGCTGAGCACGTGTGCAGTTGTTACTTGGTGAAACGTGAACTGTGACAATGTAGGTACTGCTTTTTCGGTACTCATTGTCTAATCTCTGAATAACCCTTCCGGATTATAAATAGCCGTGAGGTTCTGTATGTACTATGTTACCAACTTAGGGACTTGCAGAGATTCTCCTGTGTTACTGTTCTTTGCCCCATATGGAATCATTTGTGAACCCCATCCTTGCCGGGGTAAAGCTTGGCGATGTCCAATATAAAATAACTGAAGTCTAAAGTTTCGAATAGATAATAGTACCTACCATTATATTCTAAAACAAAGAGTCTCTCAGTCACACACAGCAAGTGTTGCATACACACAAGCTGTTTGTAGACAAACGTATATTTTAGTAAATCTTTTTATTTTGCGGCAAAATGATGGCAAATCTGGCCAGCTTCTTTGTTTTACATTACTTTTAAAACTCAAAAAACTACGCTATATTATTAAATGCTGATCTAGATTTTCGACGTCGATATCATGGTCAGACAATAATTTATTGAAATCGTACAGCAAAGAGTTGCCAGTCAAATATAAAAAATAAAACCTATTTACCGAAATTCACGGAAACACATTAACAATTTCCTAAGTGTTTACCGAAATTCACGTATACGTTGAAACGGAACATTTAAGTCGTATAAATTTATTACTCCGCCTCGAAATAATATGAACATCAACATAATAATATAATTCGGACAACCGTTGCCACTAGTTGCGAGCTCTCCTAATATAGGTAATACTAAATTCATTTTAGCCGGTGATAATATGGCGACCATTAAATTGTACTCTATTTAATAAACACTCCCGCCGCCATTTGCCAAAGCCTTTTTGGTAAATAACTGCTTCATGGAACTAATATTTCGTTTCCATGGTGATATATTTATACAACCTTAATTTTTCTTTATACAAAAACAATTAAGGGTGAGTTTCACCCATGAAACTAAACAACTTTCCCCAAGAAACCTATGTGCAAAAAAGACAAAAAAAATTCAACTTCCCATACAAAACTGTCCGATCAGCTGACGACAATAGTATGGGAGATCGAATTTTTTTGTCATTCTTGCACACATAGCTTTCTTGGAGAAAGTTGTTCAGTTTCATGGGTGGAACACAACCTTTATTTTTTTTGTTTAAAGAAAAATTAAGGTTGTTTAGGGTTCACTGAGGTGTAGACAGAGATCACCATGGACTTAATGGAGACCACTGGTTCCCATTTGCTACGATCCTGACAAACTTCTTTTGCTTCATTGAATCGTCTTTCATATTATATGGTTACATTGTTACACGAATCCGAGTTTAGCTGAACCACCCCCGCACACATACGACCCAATAGTGACCCTACCTTACGGTAATGTTCTCAATTTTATTGGCCCATTTAATTTTCTATTACTTTGGAACACCTGGCGGAATCACTTCGACCTGTCTGTACTTTGGCAAGTTGATTTCTTATTTAATAGACAGTATGAAGTTCGCTTTATGGTGTTAGTTAATCATTAACGTACGTCCAGCTGCTTTTAAAAAGACAGGTAACTGCAGACGCGATGAATAATGTTATTTTAGCTAAGATTATTACATCTTCATAGTATTTATTGATAAGAAAGTATATTTAATTAAAATTGTTTGGTTTAAAAAGTAGGTTCCTTGTGAAGGCCAGCAGTTTCCTATGTCTGATTCGAAGTAATTTATCTAAACGAAAAAAAACAAAATCTGAACCATAAATATAAAAAAGGCCATTGGCTTGTATTAAAAACCAGAAATTTTATTAATTCTTGTCACGCACCCAGTTAATTCTACTCGTAGTATTTGTATTTTACGATTTTTGTAAGTTACGGACTTCCGCAAAGATCATGTTTTCACGTTTTCCGTGTCATACAAAGGAGCAAGCGTCAAATACTCAAAGAATAGGGTTCCGTAGATACTCATAGCAAGGTCATGATTAAAAAATTAAAATAGACGCCTTAATCACGGTCGGATAGCCATTATGGTGTTAAATTACATAATTCTGAATTATTCCAAAATACAAAGTGAAATAGTTGGTTGGAAGCGAAGCGGTGAATCCGGTGTCGGTTATCGCTAAAAAACCGTTTCCGTGTCAGTGATAATGAGAGATATTAAAAAAGGACTAACACTAATAAATAGGTCATTGAATATCTAAAATCTATTAAAACACATGACAAATAATAACAAATGCATGCAAGCCGACATTCGGAGCCCACTTCGCTAAGTTTCGGCAACACCGCGAATGGAGACCGTGATTGTCCGAGTTGGTCAACACTTGTCATGGCCCTTGTAGCTAAGGCAAGGTGCTTGTGAGTGACATGAACACCGTTTCCAATATCTGCAATACAAGATATTTGGGATGCAAGCCATGGTGAGAAAAGGAAGAGACATTGACACACACATACCGTTATGAATCTTAATGCATGAAGCAAGTAGAAAAGGCAAAGCTGTCGGCGGCTCGCTATTTGGCACGTACCTAAGTAGAAGTTCCCTGAGAGTCGCCTCGTCTTCCTCCGTCGTCGCATATCGGGTCAGCTTGCCTCCGGCCTCCCGGGGCACATGTTCGGGTACCACTGCACCAAAACTTGTTCATTTACTTTTATTTTGGACTACGCTGGAGCTCGCACAGGACTCTAGCTAAAACCGATCGGACGACCGATCGATCCAGAAGTGTGTAACGTGGTTGAGAGAATTAGGGAGAAATGGACGCACACTTAAGTCATGTATTCATGTAATTCTTGATTTCATATACACAATCTCTGTTGAATAGCGCTTCAAACATTTTCATTTGGACTTGATATAAAATAAGGTATAAAACGTGAGTCGTGTCTCCGCAAATGTTACTGAGAGCTTCCAGTAAGGTAGCTTACCTATCTGATGCAGACGGATCACTCGACTCACATCTCACTTACCACCATTGAATATCTACCTTCGTAACAACATTAAAACTGCCGTACTTAGAGAATTATACAAAAGGTGTTTTCCTAAAGATCCCGGTTCAAATTCACTAGTAAGATTTATTTTCCCTTTGAAATGTCTCTTTAGTAGTAGGTAGTATTTAGTTGGTGGTTTACTCTTACCTAATTCAATATCATCAGGAATAATAACAAAGTTTATACCTAACTGAATCAACATGATATTTTACATTATTATTTCAGCATTTGAAGAATCAGAATTTTTTATTAACTTGACCAGTTGGAACAGAAACAAGGTTTGGCAAACCGAAACCAAATTAAGACTTGACTAAGTATTACTTTTTCATTAATTGACAAATCAGAACCAAAATACGCGGTTAAAACACGCTTGACCAATTGAAATTGCTTTGTATTTGACGAGTTTATAACTAAATCTTCAATTCACTGTCAAACACAACCAAATTTTTATATTTCTATTAGTATAAGCGTCAGTTAAATAATTTGATTTGACTAAAATTAACCCTAGTAATTAATCTAACCTGGTGCACCTCCCAAGACAGGAGATTAAGTTGTTGTCCTCTACCTGCAGTGTTTGTTATCATTAAGCTTTACTAACCAAACTATCCACGTTCAAACAACGGCATCAATATTACCTACTTATGCACTTTACACACTTCCGAGTTCGATTTTAGTCAGTCCTGGTGAATACCAAAACATGCGACGACTCATAAAGCTCCACTGTTCCTGGCTCTGGCCATGTTGTCAACTTCTACCAAATCGCCTCCGAAAAGGCCACATTTGGGAGCGCTTATTGAAGGGGCGACGTGAACACTCGCATTCCCGAAGATTCGCAAATGTGATCCCGCTGAATTTGCGTCGAAGCATCCATTTTAGAGCGTCAAAGCCCAAAGTCGATACCTCCAGTCGGCCAAATCGAGTTTAATTTCCGTAACGTCGCGCGGTGTGATAATGAACCAATGTTTTCACCGTATTGCCAATTAGCTCCAATGGCCACGACAGGGTTGTTACCAATTTTGAGAGTAAGCGACCGTTGCATACGTTCGGATAATTGAAAATCGTATTCGATGGCATGTACAACGAGCGAGGCAGACACTGTCGCGCAGTTTTAACATCAGATAGCTTTTGTTAAAGCCTGGAGATTGGGAGACTGTCTGTAGAACAGTGTAAGTACGTTTCCTACTATGGTCCTATAACGCGACCTCATTAAACCACATACATAAACTATTATTCATATAACTTTCATTCCCTATTGCACGCTTGCAGTGCCTGTTGCACTTGGATGCGATTCATTGCAAATAAAGGACTTTAGTATACAATTATCATAAAAACAAGGCTATTACACAGAGTAATCTTAGTTAAAATTAAGTCTACTAATGTCCACCTTTAAGGCGCGTGATGTGAACTAACACGTTCTCTGTCAATTTTTATATTTATCTGATAATGAATGTACTTATTGTCTACGCCTTACTCTGTGACATAATGACACAGGATCGATTGCATGCTTACTAACACGGTTGCAGGGTAAATAATATATAAGTTTGTGCAAGTTTAGAGAATTTCGCTATTGGTTAAGTGTCACTTGTGTTTCTAGTTTCATCGCAAATTAGATGGGAAAGGGTGGTGAAAAATGCCGGTTGAAATTTTTTGGTATAACAACATTTTTCTATATTGAAACGACATTTTGCGGGTTAAATATTTGAGAACATTATAACGACGTCGTCAGTCGTCGACTTCGCTGCCCAGCCACTTGTGAAAATAACGTTTCGTGTGTTTTACAAGCGAGCTTTGCTTATATTGCTTCTGAGATATGGTAAAAAAGTAGTTGCTTATATGCTAGTAGACTAATAAAGTTAGGTATACAACAATCTTACATTAATCAATATTAAGCCCCCTATGTGTAGGACATTTGACATTGATAGGTAAGTACTAATGTTGATAATTTCGTAGGTATTTTCGTAGCGGTGAAAGAATACTACCACCCTCCTCTCTTCCCTTGGGTGTCGTAAAAGGCGAATAACAGACTAAACAACATAGAGCGGCGATGGGCTCACCACCTGTCATGCTGAGCACATGTGTAGTCGCTATTTGGTGAAAAGTGGAGTATGGTAGAGGACTGCGCTTTTGCTGTCCTCATTGCCTAGTCTCAGACTAACCCTTCGGGGATAATAGTCGTATTTATACAGGGTCTAACAAAATCAATAAGCGAAGAATACAATAACAAAAAATGGGTTTTAGTTTTATAGTGATTTTTCAAAGTTATGTTTTCTTACAAACTAAATCAAATAAAATAATGCACATCATGAAACATGCTGTATAAAGATACTAACACGCACGCCAGCGCCAATAAAAAGATAGCTCAGTGTGCTCCGAGTTGAGTGTGCATGTTTGGCTATCTTTGTGTGCGTGTAGTACCTACAGCTTACGGGTTTGGAAAGGGTCTATTTTTTGGTGAATTATGATAATGTTTTGTTGGTTATCTTGGTAACGAGCGACCAAATTTGGTGAGCATGCTCAGTGTGATGTATAGATGCTCCCCTTAAACGTTCGCTTATTGATGTTGTTAGACCCTATATGTATGTAATTTTAAATTATATAGTTTCCTTATTGTAACTTTACGACTGCTATTAATTTTTTGTCTAAATTTAAAAAAATCTAGTATTTAATCTCCTGATGGTAAGTGGTCATACAGCTGGCAACATCATGAATACAACTCACGCGGTGCCGACCCTAGACTACTTAACTGTCGCCTCTAAGCCTCTGGAACCCAAAGCTGTCGCATGAGACCGCACTGACAGTTCGCGCCATTCCGTCAAATCCAAAGCGGTCGCATGACTGCTCTCTTCCGCTTGACTTTGTACCGTGTTTTCATAGTACGAACTTTAGTATGAACAAAGTCGATTATTTCGGTTCTGTGTTACATTTAATGCATCGTGACCGCAAAATATCGCATAGTCTGTGCTCGATTCTGTCATTTTCGACGTTGACAGTTGCGCCAATTTCTGTGTCGGAGTGAATTATTCGCTGAGTTTTGTGTGCTATTTTTATTGGATTTATCTAATATAAGTACTGTTTCTTATTAGAAAATGATTATTGAGATTATAATGATTGTATTTAGAAAATAAGTTGTAAGAAATAAATCGTTATTACTACTAGATAAAGCGTGTAAAGTCCGTTAGCATGTTACCGATTTCCTAGTGATTTTTAGAGAAATACTATAAGACAAATTTAATAAACTGTTGCAATCATGACTTTATTTTGATACCTGATGGATAGGAAATATATCAGTTAGTATATTGTTTTTTACAGAACGACAAAATATGGTTTGATTTTAGAATAATATTTTTTTTTGCAAAAGAGGGGAACTGTGACGTCATCCGCAAATTAAAAAAAATATGGGTGCACCTGCTGTCATTATTTTTGACATTTAAATTCTAAGACTGATGGGTTAGAGCAGTATTAAATTGAACTATGGGAAATTACAGAGTAAGTAATACTGATACCACCCCAGGACTTAGTTATTATAGCCATGGCCAAAATCGGTCGGATTAAATCATCATCATCTGACAATGATCGTCATCTCATACCGTTCTAACCGGAATACAGTAATGCAGAACTAGGAACCCTAGGAACCCAGAAAAAGGATGTCTTCTTCATCCAGGTGGGCTCGTCAGAGTTAGTGAATTTAGCTCGAAAATTTAGAGCAGATAATTCAGCGATCGCCCAACGATGTCTCGTGGACCATTTATCGTACGGCTGGCCAGCTCCCTAAGAGCCTTTCTGTTGCCGGCCTCGGCTAGCTAGCAGCAAAGCCAATTGATTAATCATAACCGGAACTATAATTTAAACCCGAAATAAAAAGGAAATATCCGCGTTCATCTTTGGCCTTATCTTCACTTACCATGGTGTGAGATTAGGATCAGCACCAACTGAGCATCAGCTTTATACTTATACCCTAACTTATTGACGTTACTTTTTAAAAAGAAAATATCCGCATTCATCTTTGGCCTTATCTTCACCTACCTTCACCTACCATGGTGTGATATTAAGATCAGCACAAACTGAGCATCAGCTTTATACTTATACCCTAACTTGAAGGCGTTAATTTTAAATGGTAAATAAATAACATTTCACCATTCGCACATCTTTTTGAAACTTGATATTATACACTTCTGTATACAGCTTCTGCGGTCCTTATTGCCTAGTCTCTGACTAACACTTTTGGGAATAATAGCCGTGAACCTGTGTATGTATGTATGTTATCATACAAAGAAAACACGTATATCCGAAAAACAGTTAAATATTTCAATGCCGACCAGGAATCGAACCCGACCCAACTAGCAAAATTTCCTCTTACACACATCCCAAGTCTATAATTTTACCAGTCTTATTTAACTCCGATAGACTGCTATAAGTGTGGATTTGGGCGCACTTAATAAGTCTATTCACCCTTAAATATAGGTACCTTAAAATGGTCTCTAGAAGTGTATTAAATTCTTGTCGATGCTTTAATAATACCAAACAGACTTACAAATGATTTACAAAAGCATCCTTTATGGGCATTTACCCTTAAAATGCACTTACTAAAGCTGTTCTAAGTGTGATATCACTTATAGTGCTCTTTGCGAGCTTTTAGTAAGAGTGTAATCACAATCCGCCGAAAGGATTGCCAAGGGCTCGTGAAATTTTTTTGAATAATAAGAAGAGTATTTAAAACGTAAGTATTATGTATTGTCCTGTTTACTTATCTTTCCTACAAAATGTGTAAGTAAAATTTCATGTTTGTTACGCATTACTAACGGTTATTAAATTGCGAAGTCGGTTTTATCGAGTATTTTGAAATAAGAATCACAATATTTTTACGGGCCTTTTTAATAATGTATCTCTAATATAAAAAAATATTATATTAAAAATTAAAAACATCGAAATGTCGCCATTACCACAAATCATGCCTTATAAGGGTTTTAACAAGAAGATTACCATTGTTTAAGGTTTATACCGCACTTCTAAAATCAAATTCAACCACATTTTTTAATGAACGCGGCCATGACTCATAAACTTTAGGGTTCCTTTTTAAAGTAAAAGTAGGCTAAAAGACAAAAAGGGAAGTTCCTGGTAGACTTTTCTACAATGCTTTAGAATTGTTATTGCAATTTATGTAAGCCTCTAATACATTTGACGCGCTAGTACTCTTTAATAACTTTTACATAGTCACTAAAAAGATCGAGTGATCTTACAAAATGCTTTTATAAGAGTTTATTAAGAATCAAGGGTAATTAAGCTTATAAAGTGCGCGTATATTACTACTGTTTTTACAAATGTTATAATAAGTAAGCTTATATACATCTTTAAGAATAAGTTATAAGTAACAGACGATATCTAACAAAACACTTAGTAAAGTCACTTCTAAGATTAAGTGATCTTACGAAGTGTATGTATAAGTGTTAATTAAGACCCCAGGGCAATTAGGCTTACAAAATGCGTGTATAATACTTTTGTTCTTGTAAATGTTATATAAAGTTTGCTTATATACGTCTTCAAGAATAAGTTATAAGTAAATAGCCGATATCTAATAAAATACTTAGATAAGTCACTTCTAAGATCGAGAGGACTTACATAGTGCATGTATAAGTGTTAGTTAAGAATCAGGCTTACAGAGTGCGTTTCTAACACTACTGTTCTTATTGATGTCATTTCTCGTTTTTTTATTTACTTCTAAAAGTTTTTTTTTGAGTATATATGCTCTTATAGCTTAAAAAGACTTATGATATGCCATTATTAGGGTCTCTGTCTTAATCAGAACGTATATAAAAAATATTTAAAAAACATTGCTCTTAAAAGCTTTCGTTTCTAAGGGTATTTTGCTAGCTGGGGACACCTCACGCAGAGATGGCGACGCCAGAACCGGCGTGCTAACCAAAATGCAGGTCGTCAAAACGCAGACGCGTTGTCAACACGTATTCGCCATTAATTGTATAACTATCATAACTTCCTTGTAAAATGTTAATGTTAAAATGTTCACCAAGAAAGTGTTAACTTTATTTATTACTGTACACGGGTATTTCTCATCGTATTTCAAAGTTTGAGATATTTTTTTTTAATAACTTAGATATTTTTTGCAGATATCAAAAAGTTGCTTTAAGAGATCTATTTAGAAGTATTGTTCTTCCATATTATTTGTATGTAATCTATAAAAAAAAAAAAAACTGCATCACGCAACTTCTTTGGTTGTGCCATTTTTCTTCTACATACATGTACCTATTTTAAATTAAATACCATGAAATACAAGTTGCAAGAAATAAATAAAAAATCTAAAAGAACAGTAGCATACTGTATAAATCATTCCCTCGTACAACAGTAATTCCCTTACTCCGAAATGCAGTGAGGGAATGACAAATTTTAACTAAAGCTACAAAAACACCGGTATTTAACCTCAATTTGCTTGTTACATTTCGAATATGCATTTTACTCCCAAAAATGCACAAAAACAACAAATTTAAAAAAATATATAAATAAGTACTAAAATGTTTAATACAAACATGTAACGTGAGGTAATAATCGCCATAAATGTAACTCTTAACCATTTTTTACATAATAATATTATGTTTTCGCACAAACTCACCTACGGTTGAGAAGAAATCGCTATCTTGAATCATTTGAGAGTGTTGCCAGGTACTTTAAACTTAAGGTTGCGTTCCTAAATATCGTTCGATAAGTTCAGAAATCGAATATTCTTAATAGGTGAGGGAATGATTTTACATCGTATATTTTATATCGTTTACATATTTAAAATCGAATTATCGTTTTTATAAATTCTTCTTTGTAAGATGGAATTTTTTGTAGACAATAACAAACATCTTTCTAATATATTAGCATAATTTTATTATTAAGAATATTGATATATTTGAGACAAATAGGCATTTTAGTTTTTGAACTAAGGGTCAAGGTGAGGGAATGTCTTTCACGGTAACAAAGTAGCCATATCTTTTTTTTCTTTAGAGGTATTACATTTTCTTTTTAAACAATAGTGGTATAGACAGCGTGCATTGAAATAAAAAAAGACTTACGTAGTTAAGTTAATGATATGACTCGGCACTAAATGACTCGGGAATAAAATTTCGAAACTTGATGAGAAATACCCACACACGCCTGCAGATCAACCTATCCGAAACTGGCTAATGTCTCCAATCAATATTGATTTTTATGCACATGGAGATAAAGTTCAAAATGTGTTGAAGAATTTTCGCATTTTCTGGTTGGTTGAGGCTGCTTCTGTACATGTATAGCGCCGCCACACATTTATTAGTCAATTAAAGTCGCCGGCGAGCGCAGGCCTGCGATTCTCTAAGCGACACATAGACGCTGCGCGCATGGCTGTGATCTGCTGTCTCTTTCCAATTCTATGAATTTGAAAGAGACAGAGTCATTTCTCAGCGCTGCGGCAGCCGCAGCTATCAAGGCTTTAGCTTAGAGAATCGCACGGCAGGGCGGTCGAGCGTTGCCAAACTGTTCTCCGTGTTGTAAAGTTCGGTTTTTATAGTTTTTCTTTTTATTTTTTATTTATGATACATTTTATTTTCAACATTCCTTTTAAGAAAATGAAAAAACCGGAACACACTTTAGTTATCCTGGGAATTGAACCCGGGCATAGGTCGCGCCATGCACTTGGCCACTCTTCCATCGGGGCGTACAAAAAATACTGTAATTGCAATTTCTGTATTTAAAAGCCCTATTACATTTCGACTGTGATTTTTTCGTAAAATGGCCAATTTGGCGTTCTCGATCTCAGAAACAAAAATACATTAACAGTTTTGACTTATTGAATAGTGTAGAATAGCTATTGGAATAGTACGTTGCGGCCTCGCTTTTTGTAAATGTTGCTTAATTTTTCAATTAAATCCAAAATTGCAGAGAGGGATTTTCATAAAATGCGCGAAGGCACTTTTTTGAGCTCATCGATTGAACTACTAAACAAATGAAATAAAAAAAATTGAATGTTATCTCATATAGTCGTATAGTGCGTAGCAACGGAATTTTTAGATATTATTGATTTTATATAGAAAAAGAAATACAACTGCCAAATAACTACAAAATGCGATGCGCCGGCCGTCCGAATTCAACTTATTCTCGCAGAGTGGAGATTTGTAATATTAAGCATGAATTTATTATCCTATTTCGATAAATACGATAAATACAACTGCAAAACTACTACAAAACTATAAAATGCAAAAATGGGCATTTTACGTAAAAATCACATTTGAGATGTAATAGGCCTCTTAACAATTTTTAACAGTTCAAGTGACTCGGTAAGTAGTCGGTCAGATGTACTAAAGTGTTCAATAAATTCCGTAGCATAATGTACTCAGATCTTTACCGGCTTCAGTTGCCATATTTTGTTCTAAAGTCGTCACCGAATTTCGTGGTTGACACTATTCCAAAGTGAATTGCCGCGTTGCAGCGACCGGTCGCGGCGGCCTGTCGCCTCGCTGTCAGCTGCACCCGCCTAAAGTTAGACTGGCGGCTGATCTAGTTACGCTACCCGGCCCTTTGAACCACTGTATTAATTGACTTACCGTTAGTTAAGGTAGCGTTACTACACGATATTCGAGCGGACTAATTCTATAATATATTGAGAATATCAAGAGTAGATTTTAAATTTAATAGTTTGTCAGAATTCTACCTACCGCCTAAAGGCTACGGGTGATGTTAGGAATAGTTACAAAAGTATATTGTGCAACACGATATACGAGCGAGCTAGTTATGTAGTATATTGAGTAATTAAAGGCATCAATAGTAGATTTAAATAGTTTATCAGTGACCTACCGCTTCACGTTGTCGCGCGAATGATGTTAGGCCTGTCACTATAGTGTTTATCGCGTGACCTCGGAATCGTGGTTCAACTACGATAAAAAGGAGAATGACCAAACCAGCCTATTCGATATCTATTGCGTCTTAATCATTCACATATCAAAAGTGTTCTCTTAAGTTATAATGATTACTGTTAAAAAAGGTTTTATATAGAACGCCGCGTTATGAGTCAAGGTTAGAGCATTCAGTTGGTTGAATGCTCGGACCAAATATTTGGTCCGAGGTTGAATGCTTTATGGAGTCAAGTGATTTGTGTCTGTCTGTCAAATAAATGTTGAAGCGAACTGATAGTCATACGATAACAGTTGTCATAACCTCAAAATACCTAAAAAGTCTTAAGCTAAAAATGAAGATAGCTTCAAACTCCCTCATGATATTGTAATGCAATTTTTTCTTCATAATTCAGAGCATTGTTGCTATTGATTACTATTTATTTCATTAAAGCGCTGTTTTACGCTAGCTATCTAAAAAACTAGCCTAACTCCCATAGTAAAAAGGTCATTCTCCACCCGTAGTCATTGTTGCTTAGGTTACTCGGGGATAATATAGTTTTCTATTAGTGCAATATTTGTAACGATTCGTCATGTAGTTCCAAAGATATTGATTTAAATTTGTGTTTACATAGTAATTTTGTAATAAGAAATAAGATACAACAATGATGCGTTTAAAATTATCGAGAATTTACAGTCGCTTTTGAATGCTAACTTAAGTTCAAGTAACTTAACTTCTTTCATCATCATCATTAGCCTATAAACGTCCCACTGCTGGGCACAGGCCTCCCACGTGGACAATAGCACGTGGGGATATTGGGCCATAACCCACCACGGTGGCCCAATGCGGGTTGGTGGGTTTTAACGACTGCCATCTTACGACAACAACCGGGACCAACGGCTTAACGTGCCTTCCGAAGCACGGAGGAGCTTGAGATGTTTTTAATCTGGTCACCCATCCAGCGAATCGGCATTGCTAAAGTAGCTTAGCGGGCGAGATCTCCTCTTCTATAGGTCTTCTATAGCCTAATGAATAATAATAAGTGAAAAAACTATAAGTAAGTCTTACGTCAGTTTTAAATTAAATGAGCTGCGGCAATAACGTGTTTAAAATTTGTCTGCGTAACTTTTTTATCTAACTCCTACGAATTCGGGTCACCCCGCGCTGTGAGGCATGGCAAGCTTCCAGCTGAGCCTCATATAAGTCCCGATATGGTATATGCGCCGGCTAATAGTCTGTATCTGGGGTGCTACTTTGATAGCTTTATGCGATTCAGATATTTGGACTGGCTTCATATTAATAGCGCCGTAGCTTGGTCAATGGGTCAGCTATCTACTTGGCGAATGCTCATTCTATTCGATTGGTACAAGAACATTTAATTTTAAAAGAATATATTAACATTTTTTTTAAAGTAGCTTTTTAAAGTTTTTTGCAAACACCGGGACCAACAGCTTAACTTGCTTTCCGAAGCACGGAGAGCCTCGAAGTTTGGTCACATTTAGTCATGACCAAGGGCAAGATCGAAAACGCCTTACCTAAAAAAGCCTTAACCGCTGCGCCATCGAACTACTATTTTGTAACTTTCATGTTGTCTATTACTTATTATCAATTATCTACTCGCATTGATCTTAATAGGCACGTGCATTGGCTAGTAACAGTTAGTCAACTAAACATGTTGCTTACTAGAAAGATGGTTAATGTTTGGTGCATTGCCGGGGCACTATCCGTCTGTACATGGTATCCTCGGCCTGGGCCGGGCCTATTTTAATGTTTTTAGGTGCTTCTTTTTGTGTGTGATTGTAGGTATATTTGTTATTGAACTTTCATCATTTAGGTATCTATACAAAACCAATGTTCTCGCATTGATTTCACATAGTATTATGATAGTATGCCGTTTCAAACTTTTCACGGTTCGCGGTCACAGGTATTTTGATACTGTGAGTTCAATATTAGACATATTAACAATTATAAAACTAATGTCTTGAGGGTATATACATAATATGTGTTTGGCTAAGGGTTGCTGTATACTAAGTTTCTAACAGATTTGGGGCAGATTCGACCAAAAATCATGTTACACCAGAATAACTACTAACAGCAAAATTAACACCAATGTAAATATGTGGGTTAATTTCGCTTGCATTTTAACATAGTAAAGCTAACTTAAGTTGTACTGTGTATTACTACTCAGTGGTAATTGAACGTATGGTGCACGAAAGTGTAGGGCTACTAAAACAAAAATAGTTTTCTTAAAAAATTTCAGTGTTACATTACGAGACGCATACTGATAAGCGTCTCATACCGCCCGTCAACTTTGGCGGTGTAATGTTTTACTCTTGAGTAAACACTTAGGTTGATTTGTAAAATACGAATAAAACGTTGGTTTTTAAAATACAAAATAAGTTTAGATAAGAGTAAAAATAAATTCGTATTTTTGCAAAGGTAGGAACAGTAGTGCGAATTGGTGTTTATGGTAACAAATAAAATAATTGTCACAACAATGTTTAAAGATTTTTCAATTTACGTGTAGGTACAATCATTTTAAAATGTGCTTTAATTTTATGAATTTATATCGTGCATTTGCACTCGGTACGGCAAACATTTCACACTTATTGCCATCAAAACAGAAACAAAATGGCGTCATTATTTGCTGCTTGTTGAACACAGAAAATAATTAGGTATAGTTTTATAACAACTCATTACATTTGAGAAACATGTCTGTCCTAGTTATACTATATACAGTGACCATTTACTAATGAACGGAAACTTATGTTACGACTGGTTTTAAACTGATGCTGTCTTTATTACCAAAGACGAGACCCAAGCCAAGAGTAACTTTATACTACGTTTATTATTAAAAAGGTAGGTATATCTCTAAGTTTATAGTCGCTTTTGAATGCTCGCTTAAACCTAGCGGTATATAAGCTAAAGTCTAGTATAGTCTGTTAGCCTAACACGATAAGTGCAAAATTATGAGCTTTGGGCATTTCGGAAGTCTTACGTCAGTCTTCAATTAAAAGATGCTAATATATCGCTAATATTGCTCACTACGTACTGATGTCCTATTCTACGGGTGAGTACATGGTTTCAATTTGTCCTTTCGAATTTAAAACGAGGATACAAGATGTCCTATTTTACGGGTGGGTGGGTGGAGGGTTTCGTCTTTGAGACAAGGATGCAAGATGTCCTATTCAAGGGGTGAGTACATTGTTTCAATTCGTCCTTTCGACTTTGAAGAAGGATGCATGATGTCCTATTATACAGGTGGGTGGAGGGTTTCAATTGTACTTTCGACTTTGAGACAAGGATGCAAGATGTCCTATTCTACGGGTGAATGGTTTTAATTTGTCCTTTCGACTTTGAAACAAGGATCCAAGATGTCGTATTCTACGGTTGGGTGGAGGGTTTCAATTGTCCTTTCAACTTTAAGACAAGGATTCAAAATGTCCTATTCTACGGGTGTGAGTGCGATGGAGGGTTTACCTGAAATTTGGTCGATTGGCGAGTAGAGGGGCGGCTCCTCGCCCGCTTGCTGGTGCTCAAGCAGACGGTGACACGACTGTCTCATGAGCGCTCCCGACACTGCAGAAGGGGACACAGGTTACACACACATCCATCATCATCATCATCATCATCATCCTATGAACGTCCCACTACTGGACACGAGCCTTCCACATAGACAACACTACGTGGGGAGTAGTTTTCTAACATGCTGACACGTTTAGTACCTATTTAGTATCATTAAGATCGATTAAAAGAAAAGTACTCGATACAATGCTGCTATATCCTATTTTTAGGTCTAGCATGCAGCTAATCTTAACCGAATATACAAACCAAACGTCATAGTTACCTTTAATCTAGTTATTGTCATTTGACTACGACCGACTGGTGTCTAATCGACGACATCCTGTCTGAAACAAAAAAACAAAAGTTATTATCTAACATTTACACATTGAAATAAAAAATTGTATACGGGTATCAGCATCTTCAGTAACGTTTAGGCTGACGTAGTAGGTATTTATGTCAAAAGTACTTTAAACCGACTATAGCGCAAAATAATATATAAAGAAGAACTGGCAGCTACTTCGGACAAAGAATTAGTCTTCTATTCAAAGGGGAAACGCTGCCAGTATCTTCTATTCAAAGGGGGAACGCTGCCAGTATCTTCTATTCAAAGGGGGAACGCTGCCAGTATCTTCTATTCAAAGGGGGAACGTTGCCAGTATCTTCTATTCAAAGGGGGAACGCTGCCAGTATCTTCTATTCAAAGGGGGAACGCTGCCAGTATCTTCTATTCAAAGGGGGAACGCTGCCAGTATCTTCTATTTAAAGGGGGAAAGCTGCCAGTATCTTCTCAGAACCTTGCCTAAAGGGACTCCTTTTAATAATATATTTTAGTTATTATATTGTATTTTTTAAGGTTTTTAGTTTTATGTTCATTGTTGTAGATTATATATTTTTTTATTCCCCTTATAATTTTATTTTATTTTCCATAAAACGTTCATTATCACCAATTATTATTCATGTTTATAGAACGCTATGAGGGTAAATTAAGTCAAGGGCGAACCGTTGTCAGGATCGTGGCCAATGGAAAGCTGTGGTGGTCTCTTCCACCACGCCGATTAAACACTATTTTACAAACAAATACTTTTCAATGGTTATTTTTTATTTTAATTTTTTTTTACTAAAATTACTAAGTATTTTTTTTAATTTTAAGAACACATGCCGTTGCGTGTACGGGCACTCTTCAGTCCGTTGGTCGTCTCTTACCAACCCATCTTTTATTACCCAATAGGAGAGATATGTTGGTGGTTGATTTCTTGGGTAAGAGAAAAAGTAAGAGTTAAAATATGAGTTGGTAGTATTCTTGCTGCCACTGAGATGCGAATGTTGAGGTGTGTGTGGGGTTACAAGAATGGACAAATAAGAAATGAATATATCAGAGGGAGCATGAAAGTAGCACCACCAGTGACAGAGAAGTTAAGAGGAAAGAGCTGTCTGATCTGTCTGTTATGGACATGTAGTGAAGAGGGATGAATGCTATCTGACGAAGCGAGTTTTAAGCACGACTGTGGATGGATACAAGGGGAGAGGGAGGTCGAGAAAAAGATGGATGGACTGCGTGAAAGATGATATGGTGAAGAAAGGAGTGACAGTAGAACTGACGGCTGATAGGGACGAATGAAAGGAGAAGACATACTGCGCCCACCCCAAATAGGGACAAGGGCAAGAAAATTATGAGTATTCTTTTAACAATGAAATGAAATGTTTTTATTTATTTGCATTTGAATAAGGTTACAATGTTTACAATAAAAGTAGTTTCATCTTATCCAGCCACAAAAATAGCATGCAATTTTCAAAGCAGTACATAGTCAGATTAATTCGGCCGTTCCCAGTAGTCTTACCGAGTAGTCTTACCAGTTGAACTATTGGGAATTTCCTTCTTAATAGATTCACTGATATTAAAGACTTCACTGTATAAATTACAAAATGTCAAGAAATTATAAATTAAAGAATGTCATCAAATCATAAAAAAGAGGAAGTCAAAACAATAACAATAACAATCTATAACACCACACATTATCATCATAATCCGTACGATAACAAAATATAAAATATCTACATGCAAGTCAATGGCAAATTAATAAAATTTAATAGGTGCAATGTCAAAATTAAACGGATATAATCTAATTAATTAATATTTGTGATTAAGAAATTTATGCACTGCATAAAATGTGTGTTTAATAAGCCAGTTGTGCAAAGTCTTCGTAAACTTATTCAATGGCCGCCATTATACAGTGATAACTCACAATAACTTTTTACGATAGCATATTTGTTGAAACATTCAACCCCTCAGTCTCTCCGGGACTACGGTATGAAACGCTACATTTGAAACAATAGTTTATTGCAGCTTCAGTTCGTTTGAGTCTGGCGCTCGCTTCTGCCTACCCCGTGGGACACAAGCGTAAGACAAATGGATGGATATAAAAACGAAGCGCGACTGTTTCACCTGATGGAGAATACCATTTTAAATTAGTTCCACACGTAAAATGCGCAGAGCATATTTAATCTGTCGATGAAGATCTAACTTGTTTGACGGTTTTGTATAATAAATACAAACACAAACATACATTCTTGGCAATTGATATCCATTTATATATGTAAAGGGTATAGGTAGTACCGGTATTATAATGTTCAATGGCGGACTCCGTCGCTTTTGCAGTCTAAAGGTCAAAATCCCTTGCACACCGCGTCGTCTAAAGCGACGGTAACCCCGACTGTACAGGGTACAGGCAGTATCTACAAGGATTGTAATTATACCTATTACCAAATAACTCATTTCGCATAATAACTAGGTGTTACAACTAGGTTGCAACTAGGTGCAAATAACAACTAAAACCTCAAGTTGCGCACTTTCGAAGTGTCATTTATTTTATTATAATTATATTATTTAACACATCTTTAAGCTATGCAAACGGTTAGAAAACAAAGAAGTTAGTTTTCAGAACCGAGCTGTTTAGTCATTCTGTGTAATTGACACTTAATCATAGGTTTTTCACCTTCTCTTCAAATTAGAATGTCATAAATGGTGTACCACGGTATCAGCTATGTCCGATTTTCGTAGTGTGCAATCACAGAGGGCCACACAGAAAAAATATACGATTTCTCTTTGCACGCCCCTCAGCGCAGAGTGAACGGTCTGACGCGGCGCGGACCTACAAAGCGATTCAATTTTAATCCTCGCTTTTAGCGCGCACAATCGGCTCCCGATAGTTGCAACGCCTTTGTATATTCCAGTTGAAAGGGTTACTTTGCACGGATCAATCAACAGTTCTGTTAATAACGATGTGGTATTTCAATAGAATCCGAAAAGTACAAACTACCTTCATACATTTTTCACCGGAGGCAGAGACCACGGCTTTCCGGATACCAAGAAAGCAAAGTGTATGGACTATGTCCTTCATTGATATCAAGTCTTCGCTAAAATAAATGAGTAAACTGACATAATCAGCACGATTGCAAAATGACAGAATGGTGGTCACAAAAAGAAATCTAAAACACACTATGCCCATCTAGGAAATAAATGCATGTTGAGCCGAGCGCCCACTTAGACTAAAAACCAAGTACTAAAACCACCCCTAACGCTAAACAAAAAGCTCAGATGGGTTCTGGTCCGCAGCCTATCATTCATTGCACAATAACTTTGAATGGGTAGTTGATAGTGCTAGAGAATAACAGGTGAAAGGCTTAGCGTTCAAACACTGATACTTTTAGTCTAAATCTCCCTCACTCATGGGTGTGAAATAAAAACTACCGTACGTGACTGTGCAATGAATAGCAGGCTGCGGACCCGAAACCATCAGAATTTTCAATTGTTTTTCGGTAGGGCTGGTTTAAACACTTAATTGTTAGGCTCACTTGCGCTCCGCTCGACATAAATAGGTTTATTTCCTTGGTTGGACAAAGTGTGTATATAATACATCTTTGTGTACTGGATTTGGTTGGTAGTGGGGCTTGATAAGTTCGCCTGGCTAGCTTACCATCTTATCTTAAGTTTGACGCCGTATCGAACACAATCGGACCTATTTAAGGTGGATGCATGCAACTATACCTAGTTTAGCTTTGAATCGAATGTCTACGCTTGCTATTCCCTGCACATATCTTTTAAATAGATAGATAATTAACACATTACCTTACATATTACTGCATCTCACACACGCTTAAACATTGATTTCATACATACAGTCTCACACACACACAAATATAACTTACTAGCGGCCGCTCGCGGTTTCACCCGCCGGTTCACGTTCCCGTAGAAATATCGGGATAAAAAGTATCTTATTAAAAAGTATCCAAGTATTAATCCAGGTTATAATCCATCTGTATGCCGAATTTCATACAAATCCATTTAGTAGTTTTTACGTGAAAGAGTAACAAACATCCATCCATACTTACAAACTTTCGCGTTTATACTCGTAATATTGGTAGGATTTAAGTTAGACTGGGTATCACTGTCAATATATATTTTTACAGAAGTTAACTGTAACCATTGATGTTGAGTTTACAATAATTAAAAATTATAAATAAGGATGACTTTGTAAGTGTGCATTGTAAACTTGTTTGTGGTTCAATAAAATAAATTTAAAAAAAAACGTATCAACATTGTTAATAGCATAGTTGTGTTCCGACAGTTTGCGATAAGATAGCCAGTACCTCAGTGGTTGAGGATTCCGGGTGAAGCGCGCTTCCACCTCCGGCCATAAACCTTTTACACTTATCATCTTTTACACTTTTAACTTTTATATTACCAGAAGTGACGCTGTCTGCGAGTGACAGGGGAGGAGTGACATCTGCATACTGAGTTACTACGACTCAGCTTCGCCGTCCGTGCTCTTTTTTTTAAATTTATATTTTATTTTGAAATGTGCTTACATGGGTATTAAGTGTAAGGATCCCTTTTTTCGCCAAATTTTTTTGTCCTAATTTAATTTGGCATTACGAGTTAGGCATATTTTTTTGTCATAATAATATTTTGACATTATTGTTTTTGGCATACTATTTCAGTAAGCACAAATATGGTTTTGATTTGCATAAAATTTTAAGGCATATTGTTTATTCGTTTAATAGTTATTAGGCATAAAGGTAGTCTGGTAGATTAGACAAGACAAAAGGTGAGGTTATAGCTTCAAAATCCGCTATAATTTAGATTATTTTTTTCAGAATTTGTCTTTGCAATATTTTTTATTTTATTGATAGCTATTTGATTCTGAAAAAGCAAAAGTAGATATTAGGTATATCAAATATAAATTGAATACCGTAGTGTAAATTAATTTTAATTTTATTATATGCAAACACAAAGTGTCCAAAACTTACTTTTTCCCTTTATAATTATTATGCCTATCAAAATTATGCTTAAATATCAATAAGCGTAAGCAAATGTAGGCTTTAGAATAGTATGTTTAACAATTATTATGCATAAAGTAGTTATGCTTAAAAAATGAACCTAATAAGTTATGACATTAAATTTTATGCAAATAAATACCTTATACCTTAAGTGTAACATTGGACAAAGGTGCACACTGTGCACAGTTAATGTCATTGTTGTTCTTGTTATTATTGTATACTATTGTTGGTCTTTAGTTAACCCATCTTAAGAAAAAAAAATACAATATTTCCAATGTAAAATATTATAAAAAAATCAACCGTGTGGCGTAACGGTGAAGGATTCACCACCCTCTTCCCTTGGGTGTCGTAAAAAACGACTAGCGGACTAAAGACTGCACATACATCCAACAGCATAGAGCGTTTATAAGGCTCACCACCTGTCATGCCGAGCACATGTGCAGTCGCTATTTGGTGAAAAGTGGACTATGGTAGAGGTTTGCTTTTGCTTTCCTCAATGCCTAGTCTCCGAATACCCCTTTGGGGCTAATAGTCGTAATTATATGTATGTAGATACGTATAAAAAACTTAAGCTAGGTTGCCACCGGCAGCGGGGATAGGCCCAAGCTATCAGTGGTTAGGGGTGCCGAGTGAGGAACTTTTTGACATTATGTTTTGTTAAATAATTATTTTGTTGTGTATGTAATTGTCAGGACTAGATTTGTAAAAAAGATTTTTGTTGGAAATTCGTCGCTTCATACCGGGACGGCCGTTCACGCGAGCGCAATCGTGGGCGGGCCGCTAGCATTTAATAATAATAATATAAGTAGCCACCGGCAGCAGGGATAAACCCAAGCCATCAGTGGTTAGGGCTGCAGAGTGAGGACCTCCTGATCCAACCTCATAGTGAAATAATGGTAATAACTATCATTATGTCATGTCCTCTTGTTGAATTATTTATCTGTGCAATATTTGGCTGTAAATGTATTTTATCACTATTTAAATAAACACTTGCGCTGCCGACTGTACAACTAATGCGAAGTCTTTTTCCGCATGGACACGTACGCGCCCCCGGGCCCCCGCGCCCCCGCGCTGCTGCCTGCATCGCGTTTTGCATTTTTGAAAGCTTTGGCCAACGGCGAGGTCGCTTAAAGCAGTGCAAATAAACTGTCGTAAATTTCGGTTATTCTAATAGGGTTGTATGTGTTTGCTGGTCTTAGAATAATAACGCTATAGAAAGATAGTCTTCATACAAGCGCTCTGTCAAAAATGAAGCACTAAACCGATTCACACACGCGTGACGTGCGCGCATGGCCGTGATCTGCTGTCTCTTTCCAATTCTATGAATATGAAAGAGACAGCACTGCGGCAGACGCTGCTACCGAGGCTTTAACTTAGAGAATCACACTGCAGTACGTTTATATTTTGACCTAATTAACTACAAGATACTATGAAATACTGAAAGCTTACCTGTAAAAAGTGATGTTATTACACTTCTTTTGTTTTTCATATGTGTTGTGACACAATTTAACTGCACAAACCGTCATTTTTTTTTTGTTTTCGCGAGACACGTTCGGCGCGCTGTGACATTGAACACTACGGAGCGGTCCGGCGTTTGGTGCCATTTCTGGCTCCAATTAATGTGCTTCAAAATAGGCGCGCGAACTTGGTTTTTATAGCGTTATTATTCTAAGTTGCTGGTAGATAACAGGTCTAAGCATAAAAAACGTACACGTGCGAACTTTCATAGCATACATTAAATCATTGTAAGTACTATAATAATTTAATGCGAGGTTCTAACCAAATAGTGAGTATGCCGCTCCACTCCTCCTATTAGACGCCAAACTAAGTCAAAGTCAAAGGCAAGAGATCGAACAATAAAGAGTTATAACTCGCTTCTTCCATTGTTTCATTCATGAAATTTAATATTTTTCTATTACATATCTTTTTTTATCTCTTTTAATCTCATATGTGAAAACTTGTTAGTAACTAATAAATATTTAAGTTTATTAGAGCAAATTGTTTGTAATAGCTGTAAGTTTTCATATGAAATATAATAAAATATCTTTCTTTCATATTATTCTTCATATCTTTACAATAGGTGGATTTCACTTGGATTCCGCGAGCCCCTCTTACATGCACGTGTAGTACCTACGTGTTTTGGTTTTTGTGTAGACTTATCAAACTTAAAATCATCCGTAAAAGTTGTCTAAATTAATCTGACCACGAACACAACGAAATAACATGTGTAAAAGTACAACTTCATTATCCACATTGAGTTTCATTCGCTGCTACGGAATTAAATCCTGCAATCTGGTACAAACGCTCGCATTCCATTGAACACGGGCGAACTTTCAATCAAACTGGGCAAATGAAATCCCACGACAGTAACCGAATGATGTCGACACAAAAAGCGCGCCAAAGGAGGCTTGTCATTGAATAGCCCGAGTGAGCTCGAACCGGGCCGGAATAAGCAAAATGAAGGGTGCAGTCATCGAGTTATAACTAGAGTAGCTATAAAATTAAAAAATAAGTTTAATAAGTCAAACAGTTAGTTTAACAAAGGCCTACACAGACTTATTGACGTCAAAAACTAATAAAATAACAGTTAACTATTTAACTACTGAATATACCACCAGTTTGGATTTTGGAAGAGCCTGCGACTGAGAAGAACTGGAAAGAAACCCAGGAGGCCTTTTCTTTTCTTGTCTGTCTTCGTAACAAAATTTAAAAGTTAAAGTTAAAGTGTTATTGTAGGTACAATTTTGTACGGATCAATAAAAGAAATATTACAAACTAGCGGCCCGCCAGCGACTTCGTCCGCGTTAACACCCTTACACAAACCTTGTCCTTACAATTACGAACACAACAAAAAAGATTCAGCCAAATCGGTCGAGCCATTCTAAAGCAATGCGCGTACAAAAATTTTAGCAATTGATTTTTATTATTTTAGATGATTACAAAATAAAATTGATTTAAATAAATTACAATTGATAGTAATTAAATTAAGCAATACTTGATAATAATAATTGTAAAATTATAATCTTAAGCACCAGTGCAGACTTTTTTCCACGCATATTTATTGTCCGCTGTCTCTATTCCATACAAAAAAATGCGGTCAGCTACATAACTCAGCGGGCAATACGTGAGTCGTAGGGGCGGGGTTTTGTCAGGCGTTTGAGGCACATGGACCACAACTAAGTGCGCAAAAAGTTGCTTAACCGTGCCGTCTATGGTCATTATACCTCAATGGGTGCAGCACGCATTCAGAAAGTTGCACGGTAATTAGAGCAGCTGTAAGCTCTTACACACTCGACAACGACCAAACACTTCCAACTTTTCACAGCGCATAACTTTGAGTCTACGATAAGCTTAAAATAAAAGGAGAAAGAGCTGCGTACCGTCCAATGGGCCTGCAACAGCAACTCGTTTACGTACGTGTGAGGACACTAGCTACATACTCGTAGCTTAATTTACGAATATGTATGAGAGGAGTGAGGTGAGGTGTGAGGTCAATAAAAAAATGTTGTTGAATAGGACTATTTTTTGATTGATTTAAAGACATGTACAATCTTCCACTTCGTGTTTAACTCGACGGTCACCAGTCCCTGTAAACAAGACTTCTGGCTGGCTCTGTGTCCATTCGTTAGCGTTTATATTATGTGATTCTTCTTTTAAATTGATTTCGGATATGAATATTTATTATCTATAATAAGTTTGTATGTTTGTCCAATATGTAATGAATAAAAACAAATTTCAAAAGAATGTTAAGTTGGCTAGATGGTTAGTGTGAGTGTAAAGTAAAAAAATTAAAAGTTAACTCAGAACACATTTAATTAAAAGACAACCTTAACACAAAATAGTAAAGTACAATTCACTAATTTCTATCTAAAAGCTTTTCAATGCGCTCCCACAATGACGTTGCTACGTCACGCAAACAATGGGTTCGTAATTCGGGCCGGCAGCCACCAATATTAATCCCGTATGCACCGCTGAGAGGGAGCGACTAACAAGCAAAACCTCCCGATAGCATCAGACAGGTAGGGGGGTTGGTATAATCCCCCCTCTCCCAAACCTCCCGGAATCAACAGAGCTCGCAGCATTAAGGACCGGTAATCGCCAGGATTACAGGATCAAAATAGCAACCGGAATTCGCGCTGACTGATATGGTTCGGACAATTTTAACTATTTTGGAGGCTGTAGTTGTCTAACTTCATTAAAGTCTGCCTTCGGAGATAGTTAGTTGTGAGAGTGAGTATATATACATAGGTATATAAACATAGATGCATATGTATGTATGTATGATCGGTAAATTTTAATATCTTTATTATTGACATTTTGCATTCACAATGCTATATAGATAACTGATAAAATGTTTACATTATATTTTTGTAAACATTATATCCGGTAAATTTTAATGTTAAAAATAACGAAATGTTAAAAAAAAAATATATCAATTTGCAAGTTTCGTGTTTCTCTTTGAGCGTTATTAACGAAAAAAATCAAATTTAACGAATCGGTAAATGTTGCCAGGAGACGACCATTTGCGGGCATATGAAATATTAATAGATAGTTTATTCGATGTACTACGTACTGATATTTACTATTAACGAATTACTATATTATTACTCATCAGTGAGTATCTACTGGCTGGACTTTCATACGTAACATTTATACAAATAAAACATAATGGCCACTCGTATGGCGGAGTATCACTTGAGAAAAATTCGTTTAATTTGGCTTATTTCTTTATCGTTGAGTTCGTCATTGTCAGGACAAAGTTTGTACGAAAAAGAAAATCTACGGGAAAATATCCAACATTTGAATTCTAGTTTTATATGAAAAAATAACTCTATTTGGGTAATTCTCCTAGGAAAGTGTTCTCTTCTCAGAAACGTGTCAATTTTTTATTTAAAGTATTTAGCAAAAATAACCATGGCGCATGAAAGTTTACTCAATTTGAAACATAATGAATGCCAAGGCCCAGTTTTTTAACCAGTAGTTTCGGAGTTATTTGAGTCCCACTATTTGTATCCATGTATCTGAGAGTATCGTTTTTCAAATAACGTGACTCATACTTTTTCGTTAATTATGTCTATTTGTATTAAATAATCTAAAAAACAGTAATATACATACCTAGGATCATAAAATACAATTGCGTATTTAGCAAAATGTACCATAATATTACTGCCTAAAATTGATAAAACTGAATCCCTCTATTTTTTGTAAGTATTTGTGATTCAAACTACGGTTTAAAGATTGTCAGAGAGTTGTTTTGGCAAAAAAATGCACTATGAATTTATAAAATATTACTGAAGGTGAAAATGTGAAATAATTATACAAGTTAGGTAGGACAAGATATGAAATAAAAAAATAAATAATTTAAAGTTTTTATTTTGATTACAGGAAGTTTTTGGTATATCATTAAATTATACCCTAATCACAATTTTTAAAAAAATAAGTCTCATATTAATTGGTCTTAAAATTAGCCTAACGAAGTCATGTTTTTAATTATTATTAAAAATTTAAGATACATTTAACAATAAGTGTGAGAACCGAAAATGATCTTGCCCCGAGGAACTTTACCTCTTTCAGATGGTTCGTTCGAACACCCTGTACGAATTGGTAAGATATTTAACCCAATCCCAACAGTGGACTCCCACATTACATGATTCTCTCAAAAACATGAGTATCTTCTCAGAAACATGGGATGCAAGTGCCACGGCAGCCACGTACATGAGGTCAGCTATTTGAGGACAAAGACTTATTTTACAGTTTAAGAAAAAACTAACGAATAAAAAATAAATATATATTGCTTATTATTTATTAGATAGCAAAAGCAATTAACATAAAAATATAGAAACCATTACCATAGTTATAAAGTTGGTAAAACGATACCATGTATTTGAGCGTTGCACCGAATAAATACGTGGCTGTAATGGAACTAACCTTCGTGAGCAAACACCAAACATCGAGCAGCTTGTCCTTCCCACAAGATGTCAGCGACGGCACTGACCCTACCGATGTGCGGGGAAGGGAGGAAGGTAGCACTCACTGTTTACGAATATAAGCGATCTGAGTAAGCGCAACAAAATCTGAGATAACTTGTTGGCTCACGTACTAATAACGGATTTAAAAAAAAACCGTTGTGGTTTTTTATGTACAAAACATAGGATAAGATACAAAAAATCATTACTCACGAGAAACAAACCTTAGGAATCATTTACATTGGAGATTCGGTCTCTCAGATATACTTTTTGTCACGAAGATAGAAAGTCCCACGCCATGTATTTGAGAAAATGCTTGCTTGACAGGCATTTTACAGAAATATGTTTACATAATCAATAAAAGTTAAATTAAAAGTTTAATTAACATTTAAAGTTTGACCACATGTAAAAAGTGTTTAGGTATCGAACAGTAGCAAACTTTTAATGCTCTTCCCAATGAAAGTATGACCTTTTTCAAAGGAATATCCGAAAAACGTGGTACATGAGAATGTGCCATTTAGTATTTGGACGTTTTGATATTGATAGTTAAACAGGTTTACGTATTTTGGAGTCCTATACAAACTTTCAAGTTTAAATTGCGATTTTAAACTTTATATAGTGGACTGTAAATAGCATTTATCTATTCTAAAAAAGTTTTTTTAGAAGAACTAGAAATCTTTCATAGTTAAATGCTACTAATATTATAAACGCGATAGTTTGTAAGTATGGATGGATGTTTGTTACTCTTTCACGTAAAAACTGCTGAATGGATTTAAATCAAATTCGGCATACAGATAGTTTATAACCTGGATTAACACATAGGAAACTTTTTATCCCGATATTCCCACGGGAACTGGAACCACGCGGGTGAAACCGCGAGCGGCCGCTAGTAATGCTATATTTGTTTGATATATATGAAGAAAGTAGGCAGACCTAATAAAATAAAAATAAAACATAAAAAAACTCGGAGCACTAGTACGGAAATAAATGAAAGCGCACTACACTAATTAATGAAATGATAAACCTAGCAAAAACAGGCAGAGGCCAACTCGGGGCAATGCCATTATTTTTATCGTCAGGTAATGTTACAAAGGCATAACGGGACGATTCTTCGTAGCGGGGGATATACATAATTATAAAGTGCCTCTATTCAAGATTCAATGAAAATATGCAAACAAAGGAAATTCTGATGAAATATCTCGCAGTAACAAAGCTTCAAGCGCATGCTAACAGAATTAACTCGGGCAATATCGGGATTGAGTGGCGAGCGACTGTGCGCTAGTGCTCGTCTGTTCATATTGTAGAACAAATGAACCTGTTCTGTCCACGGTAAACGGAAGCGGCTACACGTTGTACACAATAAGCAGGTATTTCCTGCGATTCTGATTTCAATTCCTAGCAACAACTCCGCACACTGAATAGTTCTAACTGATTAATAAGGTTCCATAAGTACATACTCGTAGTGTCTAAGTAAAACTTTTTTTTGATTCACTTTAATTTATTTTTACCCCCTACGCAAAAACGTGCTATGAGATGTGTCTGTGTGTCTATCTGTAGGATCGTAGCTCCTAAACGAATGGACTGATTATAATGCGGTTTTTTTGTTTGCAAACTGACGTAATCGAAATGGTCCAATAATTTAGATGTAAGTTTGGTATTTGGTGATGTCATCATCGTCATCTGCTTTTAAACGTCCCACTGCTGGGCACATGCCTCCCCACATGGATGACATCACATGGGAAGATTAGGCCATAACCTACCGCTCTGGCCCAATGCTGTTTGGCTGGGTTAGAGACATTATTCTTTTTTAACAGTTTGTTGTCATATATTAAAGCTGTGGAATTTCTTAAGCCATTTCCCAAAATGTTTTTGTGATTTTAAAGCAATTTTATTTCCTTTTTGTACCTATACTTATTGTGTCCCACTGCTGGGCAAAGTTCCTCCTCTTCCTTTCCATTGAAAAGCAATTTAAAAAGTCTAATTGAATAAAAAAATTCTGGTACGCTCTTGTAGTTCAACATTCATTGTTCCTATATTCTATGAGTTGTGCATGTGTTGCTGAGCGGCCGTCTTCGCTGTAATCTTATACACATATGTAACTTCAGAGCACTCTCAATTAAGCACCGTCGCCTCGGCCGGAAATTTGCGAGCGGTCCGAATGCAGCGCCGATTGTTTTGCCAATGGCTTGCGTAGCTCAGTGATGTGCGGTTTGTGTTCCACGAAACCTGAACGCTTTATTGGATTTCCAATAACAGAGGTTGGAGCGCACAGGTAGATACTGCACTTAGTCGTAGAAAATACCTGGCCGGGCTAGCTATTAGTAGGCAGCTAGCTATCTAGTCTTACAGTGTAAGTAATACTCTAAGTCGAGTATTTCGCTGTAACAACATTGTTACTGTCACTGTTGACTTCTGTTGTTGGAATAACCAGTTTTTAATAATGAATTAGTAGTAGTTATAAAAATTATAACAGACTTAAACTGTCGAGGTAGTTGCTTTTTTGTATAATCTTATGTCATTACGACATAATTTTATAACATGGGGTAAATTGTACAGCAGTGGCATATCGGGAACACATACTGGGAACTGATATATCAAGAAGTGGTCATATCGGGAAGTTCCCATATCAGGAAGTGGTCATCATCAACCGAAAGCATTCTAACGAATATACATAGAGGAGTTGGGATGCTAGCTTGTTTTTTTACTTTTTAATTATGCCAAAAAAATCTGTCCCAAATTGACTTACCAGCCAACTACGCTGTTCCCATTTATTTTTATAGCCAAACCCGCCGTGTGCGTCATACCAAATTCAAACGCAATCCGTTCGTAACTTTAAATAAATCCGGTTTGCGTTTCCGCCAGATAGTTTCCCAGCTGTGGCGGCAAACAGGTCGCCCGGACAATTCCGACACCGACCGACGTTAGAGTTTCACCGGAATTCGGTGGAAACTGTGTTAGAGTGTTGTTCCCTAGCTCCAATTCACACGTCGACCGGCCCAAGTTTTTTGTCACTCGTTTCTTTTGCTTCGCTAGCTTTTATTGCTGTTAGTTAGTTTTTAGTGGCTGTTGATGTTAAAAATAATTTTAGTTTTCCTTTTTTGTGCGGCAAAGGTGATCAAGCCTCTAGCTAGAGTCAATACTACATATATATACATTATGGCTGCTTCCCGGAGGGGTATACAGAGACCAGCTTACTATTTGCTACGATCCTGACCAGGGCTTGAAATACCGGTATTTTCAATTACCGGTACCGTTGACTTAAATAAGGTACCAGTATCAAATCGATACCTGTACCTTATTTAAGTCAAAGGTACCGTTTTTTAACCGTTATTCATATTACAGGTTAACCGATGAGTATCGGTATTATACGGATATAATACAGGTACTTATACCGGTACCAAGTAACCAAATTCATAAGTGCGAACGAAAGATATCGAGTAGATAAATAAGTGGCGTTTGGATTAGCTAACATTGCATTGCATTTCGAACGGCCGCTGCCGTAGAGGCCGCAGTGCCTAAGTGCATTGCATATCACGTGACAAACAGACTGGCAACGTAGCAGATAGATACCGGTATTCACGTGATAAACAAACTGGTAACGTCGCTGATAGATACCGGAATTTTTGAGGTACTCGTGGAAGAATCGGTATTCAGAAATCGAAATGGAATAAACCAGCACGTATCGATATAATATATACCTGTATTTTCGGTACCGGTTCCAAGCCATGATCCTGACTCTCATCCTTTGCTTTACTTACTCTCATGACGTTCTTCATACATGCTCGTTGGTATACATCATCATCATTACTACTTCTAAATAAAACATGAGGTCCTAATAACGAGTATGATAAGAATAGCAATGTCACCGAACTGCTCGCGAAACTTATTACCGGTTATGACACCGCATGCAATCAGTGCCGGTTCGTTTCCCGATTAAGGAACATCGTGGGCGGCTGTCTGATGAGTAACGCGATCGCTCAGCAAATTGCCAATAACTTACCTTGAGTGTCTTGTGACAGATTTTACCCGTAAACATACCGCATATGCAATATAACTAACTCTACAATACCTTAAACAATTTAAAAAAAAACTTTTTCACCTACCAACCCGCATTGGGCCAGCGTGGTGGGTAGTCTCCCCAGGTGCTGTAGTCCAGGTGGCCTGTGCTCTGCAGTAGGACGTTTATAGACTGATGATTAAAAATTGAACCTCATACACTAACTACACTCGAGAGCAATGAATCCCGTTCATCTAAACAAACCTTCTAAAGAAACCTACAAATCTCTGAAAATAAGAATGTTAGCTTTATTAAATAAATTGTGTTTAAAAGACAATTAAATACTCCTTAAATTGAGGTATTAAAACTTCTTAGTTATTGTAAAGTTATGTCATAAAAATCAAATTTGAAAAAGGGAGACTTTAAGAAACTTGATGTACAGCATGCCAAACCGTGTAAACGCAGTAATGGAAGCACGAGGAGGCAATACGAAGTATTAAAATATAAATAAAATCGTAATGTTGTTCAAAAATGTCATGTTTCTTATTTTTGTTTTAGGGCGAGATCAGCAGTTTTTTTTTCTCTATATAACTTTTTGTTAATAAAATTCTGACAATTGGCCCAACATACCCCAGAGTCATAAATTTTATTAATTTTATTAAAGGAGTTAGTATATGGTTTATATCAAAATTTCCATTAAAACCATTGTAAATCCAAAACAGAGAGGAAATTTAAACTCGTACGTACAATATTAAGTTATATTTTCGTATTTTTTTTCTGTTTCAACAATACTGTTGCAAGTATAATGTTGTTTTATTGAAAAGTGGGTGAGAGGTTGTGCTTCTTTCTGAAAATGCGAATGGTATTTCCGTGGATGTTATTTGCAATACGAGTACGCTCCGGGCAAACATCATTTTTATTAAATTTGTAATTATCTCGATCATTTCATTTCGCTGGCAGACATGGTTCCCGCTTTCTATTTATACATATAAAAACGAATGTACCTTTGTTTGTTTCCTAAGCGGTTTTAAATAAGGCTGATTGCAATGAAACTATCTAGGTCAATAATATCTATCTGACGAGATATAAAGAACGTCAAGAAAGTAAATGAAGCAAAAGAATAACAAAAGACAAGATATGTATTGTTATTCATTGAACAACAAATTAATATTTTGACGATCAAAAGGCGGTCTTATCTCTAAAAAAGATCTCTTCCAGACTATAAGTGTATAAGTGGTGTTGGTAAGTAGGTAAAGAAACTTTGGTAAGTCGTTTTGCGTACCCCCGCGATAGTTTTGGAGTTAAAACCATCACAGGATTAAGTGTTCGCGCAGACAAAATCGCGCGCGCCACTAGGAAACTATATACACATAGTGTTGATGGTAACACAATAAGAACGTTACGTATCTACCTTTATGTACCTACTTTATGAAAGCTTAAATTTTCGTAAACATTATATATCAAAATTGCAAATACAACATTTATTCACCATTAAATTAGTACTTCCAGTAAACAACCTGCCTTTTAAAATTATAACTCTGTCTACCAAAATGTAAATAATGTGTAATATATTAATTTAGTTGATAAACTCTTTTTGTTGTTTCTTACTTCTTTTTTGTGACATATTTTATCTTTTTCCTGTCAGTAGAATTGAATATTTTGGATAGCACATCGCAACCTCTATCGGGTCTACTAGTCATAAAATAAATCTCTTATTCTTAAACCGAATCACATTATCGCAGATCACTGTTGTGACCTGCGATAATGAATAAATCTCTTATTCTTAAACCGAATCACATTATCGCAGGTCACTGTTGTATGTCGGTATAAATAGATATTATGGGTACCTACATTACACAATCTAGATTTAACTTTGTTGAATACTAATTATTAAAATTTTTGATATTTAAAATGTAAACTCTCAACACTGCTCTAATTAGGCCGTGCCGCTCCTCTCGTATAGTGAAATAATTATTTTAATTATGGACGAACTCATTTCATAATTGAATAGCCTGATATGCGTTTTCCGTTACTCTTAGTTAATTAATGCTAATGTGCCTCGTGTAGGTAAATTGCCAAATATCAAAATATCGAGAGCATGTCTGGCCGATAATGTATTTCATTAGCGCTCAACAGTTTTCATGTTGTGTTGTGAAGGGCATTAAATTGATGTGGTTGTTATTTCACTGCGGCCGGCGTTATATACCTATTAGTATAAAGGATGGTAGGTAATAGGTATATAATCCTGGATTAAATATAACACAAAAAAAATGTGTGACAACAACTGTGAAATTGTATTTTATTATAATTGTAGGTCGAACAAACATGGAACTGCTGTATTATTTAGAATTACAGAGTTGCTCTCAATCAAAAGTTGTACCTTGCACTTAATTGTTTGGCTCAGTAGCGGGATCACATACGTATTAGAAACACCCTGTAAGTAAGTATTGGAAATTACGCGTTCTCATCCTAGTATATCACACTAATATTATAAAGGCGAAAGTTTGTAAGTATGGATGGATGTTTGTTACTCTTTCACGTAAAAACTACTGGATGGATTTGGATGAAATTCGGCATACAGATAGTTTATAACCTGGATTAACACATAGAATACTTTTTATCCAGATATTCCCAAGTGAACGGGAACTACGGGTGAAACCGCGAGCGGCCGCTAGTTAAAAATATACCAACACTTTACATTATTTCTGTACTGTGGTAAAAAAAACTGAAGATATACATTATGTTTCGGACAAATTATCGTTACGAAAACCATAAAAAAATCATTATTGCATTTTAAAATTACCACGGATGAGCTTGGAATAAATTTCCAATTTGGTCACCCATCTCGCAAGACGTACACGCTCACATTGTACGACTGTAACCCTATATTGTACCAAGCAATAGTAATACAACGTAACACAACTGTAATATATTTGTAATGCAAATGCCCGTCGGTCAGCGTTATGCTTCGTTAACCCTCCCAGATTTGGCAATGGCGAACTACATTAATTGATCCAAATTACCCTGGCATAACCCGACTATGGAGGATTGCAGCGAGCGACTATGGCCAGAAGATCGACGACCCAGAGTAATAATTAAACATTAAATATTGCAAAAAATCAATTATGTGTGCAATAAAATGAAGTCTAATATTAAGAAAAATTAAATTGAGAGAAATAATAAAAAATAATAATCTAATGCGAGACAATAAAATATTAAAAAAAAAATGTGAGACACAACCTATTATAATTATACATTCCTCTCACAGTACTCAGAACTCAGTCTCAACAAGCATTCAGATAAAATCACCTTCTATTCATCCGCAAGCACATCACCTGGCTGGTTAGAATCAATGCATTTGGCGATACATTAATACATATTTGTAGCTAGTTGATTCTGCTTGACTTGGTTTTGTTTGGTTGGTTGATTGGTGGTTTAGTTCTGTAATTATGTTAATTATCGTGCTATCACTGAGGTATCCGGGTTAATTTCCCAGTCGGGTCAATTGGGAAAAAACAGATTTGCTAAATTGAAGGTTTTGTGTGTGTCGGTGTTTTATATAGTATGTTTAACCGTTATCTAGTTATCCATTTAAACATGTTTCAAAAAGGGCTAGGCTAGATATTTGATATGAGCGTAGAAAGTTATTTTTTTATTACAATATGCTTTGATCAACAATTTGCTGATCGAAGACAATATGTATTAATATTTACACATGAAAATTCACCCTTCGTATTTTATAAGTAACATCATAAAGTCTATCAAATACATTCGTGTTCATTGGTATGAGTGTGCGACGAGTGAAGACACCTTTGCATGGTACCTACCTAATTCACAAAATGTGTTGGAAGAAATTCTACGAACAGGAATCAATGCTGCAATTTATGACTATCCGGGTATCTCTCTAGAATTTAAAACATTTAAGAGCAACTGTGTATTGTGTTAAGCAATTTTTTATCAATGACAATAATAATAAAAAAATGCTTAAGCCGAATTTTTTGCATCTACATCTCGATACAAAGTCTTCGCCGTAGAGTTTTAGAAGTCAAAGCTTAGATTTTGTTGTTAAAAATAGCCTTCGTTTAAAATTCTTTATTATATGTATAATGATCATTCAATGTTATTTTGTAAGAAAATACATGCATACAAATATTGTCGACCTCCTTGGTCGAGTGGTTTGTACAGTCACGAGCAAAAATATGTAAACAATTGTTCCTCTTAATACAATGGAATAAGAGTCAAAGTGTATACATTTTTGTGCTCGTGACTGTACACCGGTTTTCATGGTGTCGCCATCTCTGAGGTTCCGGGTTCGATCCCCGGCCGGGTCAAATTAGAAATTATTGTTTTTCTAAATTGTCTCGGGTCTGGGTGTTTTCTATGTATAATAAATATGTATTTAAGTATTTTAAGTATGTTTATCCGTTGTCTAGTAACCATTTAACGAGTTTCTTCGAAGCTTCTCTTGGGCTAGATAATTGGTGTGATTGTAGTAAAGATTTATTTATTTATTTTATTTATTTATATATGTTTATATTTTTTGCTCTTCTTTAATCTCTTTTTAATAGACTTCGTTTATGCTTACCGATTTTAAACATACATACTTATTATAACCACGACTATTATCCCCGAAGGGTTGTCAGAGACTCGGCCATGAGGACCGCAAAAGCAGTCCTCTGCCATAGCGACTCATGCGATCAGCGTTACCGATTTTGTAGGGCACCACAGTTGATTAGGTTGCCAAATTGCTGCGGGTTTAAAGTCGTCAGTGATCGTAGCACGCTCGTAGCAAATGTGCTACGACGCTATAGACTCGTAGCAACGGTTGAATTCTTTCAGCTACGTAATAGGGTTATTTTACTCGTTGTGTTATATTCTGTGTACGGGGCGGCTCTTTTTTAATAGAATACGGGCAACCCATATCTTCCCTTGGATGTCTTAAAAGGCAACAAACGAATCAAAGACTCCACATACATCTAACAGCATAGAGCGGCGATGGGCTCACCACCTGTCACACTGACCACATGTGCAGTTATTATTCGGTGTGCCGTGGTGTGTGGCAGAGTGGCTTTGGCGTTCCTCATTGCCTGGTCTCTGACTAACCCTTTGAGGATATTAGTTGTGAGTGTGTAGGTAACTTATTTTAATCGGGTGCGTTCTGTGTCACGCGGTAGAGGGTGTTAGGACCGGGGTTTTAATGTTCACTCATTTTATAAAAAGGTAAAATTTCTGAGTTTGGATCGCGTCTTCCACTCCGACCAACTGAACGAATCAACCAATTGATCAGAGTGGAAGTCGATTCAGGAATATGTTCCTAAGGAATCAACTAGTTGATTATATATATTTTTCAATAAAGTTTCTTTCCTTTTTGTTCCTATCGAATTGTAGGAGGTTATTTCCGAAACTAATAAAAAGCTTAAAAAAATATATATTTTTGAGTTATCGTGGGCTGTGGTCTTTTTTTGCGTTTATGATTGCCTGGTCTCTGACTTACACTTCTAGGAAAAAGCCGTTTAGTATATGCAAATGCATATACCTAACGGCTTAACGTAATGTATTTTACTCGTAACATTGTCGTAACACTCGTAGTTTTACATGACTTTAATAATGACACATGTTGTCATGCCGATGATAATGCAACATTGTTTCGCATTGAATACGCCGCAACTGAATAGGGAGCTGTCGTCTTCCTAACCGCAATACGGAGTGCTCCTTTGTGGCCTCTCAGGGCGTGCCTGCGCAATCGCGACTGATTACTCTCGACTGAGACAGGCTGACAGAGTGCACACCTATTGGCTTAATGTCAACCTGTCTAATACGTCCTGGAACTTGTGAACCGACAGACCACGTACCCGTCAACTATACGCGAGCACCAGGTAGCTTTTACAGAACAATGGGACTGTAAATGCGATTAGAGGTCGACATGGAGTTATCAGATTCGAACTGCAAGTGATTAACGCAGCCCGGATTGCGGTAGACGTGTGTTCGATTTCCACCTGAGGTGGATATTTTTGAAGAAAAATTTCTTTGTAGTAATAATACTAATGTAAGTACCTAATTAATTTAATTTTTGTATCATCATCAGCCTTTAAACGTCCCACTGCTGGGCATAGGCCTTCCCACATTAACAACAACAGATGGGGAGGAGATTGGGCCTTAAACTGCTACGCAGGCCTAACACGAATGGGTCGGTCAAATCATGCATCGTGATTGCGTAATTCGTTATTGTTTTTTCCCACATACTTTTTGATTTTAGCGATATACTGGACAAAGTCTGATTGGCTAGATGATTACATCTGAAAAGTCTAAGAATAGTAAAGCAAACAACTCTATGGAAGCAGCTTACAATGGCTGCATTCCCCAAACGTTACGACTTTCCTTTAAGCAACGAGCTTACTCTTTCTAGTAGGTCTTTGTAGGTCGGCCTACTTTAAATGTCGGCAGCGCATCTGCTATTCTAGTAGGTCTTTGTAGGTCGGCCTACTTTAAATGTCGGCAGCGCATCTGCTATTCCTCCGGTGATTTCTGCATTACGTGACCCGCTGGCTTGGTAGCACAAAAACTTAGTTCAATGGTGGGCCCATCACTTTAGTTAGTCTTTAGTCCGTTAGCACAGAATAACTAAAAGTACTTCCGTACAGAAGGTTCACTTTCTAACAATTTTCACGCAAAATTGAAACTTATCGTGTGACCAGAGTGTTCATATTTCGTTAAGCAACGCTGACTGAATTTGACGTCAGGTGCGTAGGGTTGATATTTAAGTACGATTACGATTAAGCGACGACGCGCGACGTGGAGCGTGCGAGCCGAGTGGCAACCTTTAGTGCCACACGCCTGCCTGGGAGGTAAAGATGGAACAAATCATTGATAGCAGTGAAAAATCATATGATTTAGTTTTTCATATGACATAACTGCTATTGTCATTCGCAATCGCAGCGATTATGATTTCTCACTAGTGCGTGCGTGTATGAATGATCGAATGAAATCGCGCGGAGCGACCGCGGCGAGCATGCACGACAATCATACGAGCGAGGTGTGAGCGGGACGCATCTACTCAAGCAATCCCTGCGTGCGAGTAGTGCGTCCGATTGACCTGTGACCCGGGTCGCAGTCGCAGTCGCAGTTTAAAATGAAATGACATTTCACCTGTGCGGGCGGTCGTCCTCGTCAGTCATAAGCACGTGCGCGTTGTTGTGTGACATATATTCATGACTTGTTACATCATAATCATTATTCAATTACCATGTCATTTCATTTCAATATTTGTTATGATAAATAGTAGGAAAATCACTTTCAATGAAAAATAGCAGGTGTGAAAAATAGCAGGTGAAATCACTGTGATAAAAAAAATCATATGATCATATGATTATGATTTCTAAATAGCAATCATTTCCATCCCTACTGGGAGGCGCGCCTGCCTAAAGTACCTAAACTGCGGAGTGACACCTCCTTGCCGTTAGTCGCTTTTTACGACACCCAATGGAAGAGATATGTTGGTAGTATTATTATAATATCGTCACACAACAGCCCCCTGAGCACGGATCTTATATCGACCGATAAAGTGACATTAGACGATACAAATTTACAGTTCAAGTATTGCGATGTGAATTTGTCAACGTCTAATGTCACTTTATCGGTCGATATAAGATCCGTGCTCGCACTGCAGGGCTGTGTGTGGTGGCTCGTTAAATGATAGTATGAGGTGTGAAGCCTACGCCCAGCAGTGGGCAAGTGTAGGCTGATGATGATTTTTTTATTTTTATTTTGTTCAGGATAACAAACAATTGCGTAATAAAACTTAATAATACTACCACAAAAGTATAATCTAAAACAATTATTGTAATTACACAACCAACACCATTATCCTCATGATAATATTAGAAATAGATGATAATGATGATGTGGTGTGACATGGGACTGGAGTGTTAGGCTACTTCTGATGCTAACTGAACATTAATGGGCAATAGATCATCATGTTTCTAGGCTAAATGCAATTCCGCGGGAAGCGATGTCCAGGCAAAAATAAATATTTCTAGATCACTTCGTCTGTCTATGTCTAACCCTAGAATAGCATTAGCGCTCAGATCTCGTCAGTGCTATTTTTGTTTTGGTTTTGACGGTGAGTTAATCATGCCGTAGCTCGGATGGAGCTTGAGGTAATATTCAATATGAGATTCTGTCGGAAATAGAGGCAGTGGAGGGACTGTCTGTAGCTTATCTAAGTGTATTTACGGCCGAAATTAATAATCAATTTTAATGTTGTTTTGTCTACTAGAGTTAATATGCCCTTAAGCATCATCATCATCACTATCATCAGCCTATAAACGTCCCACTGCTGGGCACAGGGCATGTGGACAATAGCACGTTGGGATATTGGGCCATAACCCACCACCTTGTCCCAATGCAGGTTGGTGGGTTTAACGGTTGCCATCTTACGACAACAAAGTCAAAGTCAAAGTCAAATTATGTATTCAATGTAAACCTTTACAGGCACTTATTGACGTCAATAATAATAATAATAATAAAACAGTTAACTAACTTATAGTTAAGACTTAACAACTAATCTAACGAGCTATAGTCTGTGCCAGACAAAATGAGCATCGCTACCCCTAGTACCACTGCACGCCGAAATAGAATCGCGTCGAACCGAAATATAAGCCGTGGTCATAGAATTGTGTAAACAAACGTATCCTGGTACGAGACAAAAATAGCGGGCAAGTGTCTCTCCCCTAGCGACACAAACGGCTAATATTTATAGGTAATTACAACCGGGACCAACGGCTAAACGTGCCTTCCAAAGCACGGAGGATCTCGAGATGTTTCTAATTGGTCACCCATCAGGCGACCCTACATTGCAAAAGTTGCTATCCGCTGCGCCATCGAGCTCCTGAATATGACTTAATAAGCTCCATAAAAAATATGTCGTTTTTTAACTCTAGTAGGCAAATCAACATATATCGGTTATTGACACCAGCATTTAGCGGATTAATGTTATACTATCTCAATAGCACGAGTTATGATATAAAATAACATCTATGTTGGGATAAAGGAAGTGTTAAAACCGCTGGTTTCTATCGCTAGTCGGATTTTTACAGGAGAAAAGACTTTACACATACCACTGCGCTCGGGGGAGACACAGATAAACGTGAGACTCACTCCTTTATGGGGCCTACCCAGTAAAAACTTCTGCACTTTCCCTAACATACCGGCACGAAGACATCGGTGGCAATCATCCCAGCCACAGGCCACATAACCCATCCCAGCAGATCGTTGAAGTCTTAGTCTTAGCGAGACTCATAGATACTGTGAGGCGACTAACAGACTAAAGACTGCACTTTCATCCAGCAGCAAAGAGCGGCGATAGTCTCACCTGTCACGCTCAGCATATGTGCAGTTTTTATTTGGTGAAAAGTGGACTGGTTTTGCAGACGTCATAACTTAGTCTCCGACTAACCCTTAGGGGCTAATAGTTGTGAGTAGTAGTAGATAGTCGTCGATATATGTATGTATGCATTTCAGTAGTATATTTTTATTAATTACTATCGGACCGCTCGCGACTTCGTCCCCGTACTCCGTGCAAAATTTTTGAAAATTTAATAGCCTATGTCACCCGGAGAAAGTGTAGCTTCCCAACGGTGAAAGAGTATTTCAAATCGGTCTAGTAGTTTCGGAGCCTATTCAATGCAATCTTACCTCTTTATAATGTTTTTCATTCAGTCTCTATCTTACTATGAGACTGAAAATCTCTTAAGATAATGGCTTTTGATTGTCATCCGCTATTGGTTTACTTACGAGTACCTACCCTCTCTCACACACGCACATTCGCAGACACACGCACACACACTTACACACACACACACACACACCCCCACACACACACACAAACACACCCCTACACACACACACACACGCACACACACCCCCACACACACACACACACACACACACACACGCGATTTTTCTTTACATGCTGTTTATTATTGTGTTTGTTAAAGATTATTTTAATTAATTTAATTTTTCTTAATATTTGTTTAGTTATACGTAAACATGTACCTAAGTTTGAGTTTTACCGAACTAAAATTATTAAATGTAATTGTGTGCTATGGAAGAGTGGCTTCTTTTGGAACAGCTGTTACTCAGTGTGAGTACTTATAAGAAGAAGTCTAGGCTACGACTTTTATTATTTTACTATTATAATATTAGTAATAAGGAGTTCGATAGCGCTCGATCTCCCCATGTGATGTTGCCAAATAGTGCCCATCAGTGGACCTATAACTTATCAGCCCGCTTATAGGCTATAAGCGGTCTGATAATCTCAAGTAATAATAACAATTTTATTATAAGACTGCAAATAACTTTACTATATTAACAAATAACTTGCTTGCCCAGAAAGCTCCAATCAAATGATACTTTTCTACCAGTAAGCAGGAGTTTGCGTCTTTGATATTTTATATTAGATGCAATTAAGAACTGCGTGCACAGAGGCATAGATTTTGGCTAACGAAAGCTAAACCTCGTAGTTATTTGATCGGCAACACTTTGTCTCTATGTGTGTCTATCAGAGGTGTCATGTCGTATGTCAAATTGAAATTTTTCTGGGAAAATTGCAGCTGTGTAAGTGACCCTGTGTTACCCAGACATGATTTTTTGAATTTGCCGCATTTTTCCTGGTTCAGCTTTCGTTAGCCAGACTCTAATAACTACGGCGCTATGATTGGCGTCGCGCGATAACAAGGCACGTTTGGTAACAGCTCCGCCGAATGACGTTGAGCCTCAAATAAAACTACCATTGACAGGGGCACAGCCTTTGCTAATAAAAAGTTTCGCTGCATACGTTGTTAGCGTGACCGTGCGTTGCATAAAAAACGAAAGGTGTTCTCAAACTGTTTCTGTACAGGTACGCCGCTGAATGACGCGTTCGTTATACAAAGTTCCGCCGGCGCGCGTCAGTGCACTGTCAATAACAATTACGGAAGTTATATGGGTTTATGCAGTATATGCATAGCTTGCTGATCGAAGACAGCTTGAGCCGGCGGCGCTATAGAAATACATTGCTTTCCGGTGAAAGCGTACCGGAGTTTTACATTAAGACCCATTTTCTCCGGGGACGTGGTGGCTAGAAAATCGTAATTAGCTTGTATACTGACTGACTCACCACTGGGCAAAGGCGTCCGTCATTTAATTCTGGACATCGCTGTAATGTACGACCTCCGTGATGGAGTGGTTAGCGCGCCGGGTCTGGCGTCGCGCCATCTATGAGGTCCCGGGTTCAATTCCCGGTCGGGTCAATTTAGAGAAAAACTTTTTTCTAAATTGACTTCGGGTCTGGGTGTTTTTTCTATGTTTAAGTAAAAATCAATTGCTATAAATGTATGTTCTAGCATCACTTGAGAACGGCTGAACCTATCTGGTTAACTCTTTTTTGTTGTATCTGTAATTTTCAGAAGTTTGTATGAAAAATATTTGTAAATTCGTCACGGGATACGGGGCATTCGCGCGGACGCTAGTTAGTAAATATATCCGCAAGAGGGCTTCGTTCCCGCTCCCTACACTGACAGACGCAAGGTCTGCTGCGTTTCCAATTAGGCAAATTGGCTATTGCTAATTTGGCGGTGGGCGCAGTTACGATACACTAATTGGTACTGTGCTACCTGATATCCTATATCAAAGAGCACGGGCTTACATACCGCGCGTGGATATTTTATACAACATTTTTACATCAGTTATTTTTTCTGTGTCTATGGCTCCGCATTCTTCTTCTATAGAACGCTATTATTTTTACGGGTATTCACTAATAAAAAGATTGATAAAATACGATGATTTTATAGAATTTGTAGATATTTTGAACAAAATGGCATAAATATGATGGTGTTTCTAAGTTAGCGCGGACAAAGACGCGGGCGAGCCGCTAGTCCATATATAAAAATAAATAGCTGTGCGTTTGTCTCGCTAAAACTCGAGAATGGCTTAACCGTTTGGCTAATTTAGATTTTGAAAAATTTGTGGAAACTCAGGGAAACTATAACCCGTGAGAAACATAAATAATAAGTAACGGAAAATACTAAAAACGACGATTTAATTTTCCAATACAGAATTTTCCTAGCTGTGACTGAACTGAGTGTTCAGTTGGTTGTCAAATATTTATATGTACGTTCAGAAATTTCTCTTCTGTTTCATAGCTGTAGTGTGTAGTATGAGGTCCGATCTCTTTGGTCTGTTTTATTGGAATACGAAACAATTCTGTTTCAGAAAGAAAAAAAAGTGTAAAAGTGGACTTCTTGGAAAGTAAAGCGTCGTGTCTGCAGTTTTGTTTTATTTTTTCTTTAATTTGTGTTTCGTCGAATATTAATGTATAATAATGGTGGATACAGTTAAGTGTTCGTAAACGTGCATGAGTGTGCTGACCGAAAAAAATTATACGTATTAAGTTTTGACCATATTTTTCACAAATATAATGTGGGTGATACGAAGTTCACCGGGTCATCTAGTTATTTAATAAAAGGCAGTTGGAATGCTGTAGTCTCTGCTATATGATTGCATGTAAAGGCATGGAATACATAATAGTACAAGTACAGAAGATTCACTCCGCTAAGTCATTTAAATAAATAGCGACTCTTGCTAAGACACAATAAAGTGCAATTCAGGTCGCAACCGCTCCCATACCTACAGTTAAATTCACCTAGAACTTGCCTCTCTTTCTATCGCGTACTATCGCGTAGCTCTTATCGCTTCTAACGACTGCAGGGTGTTCGCGGGCGTCCGTCCGGTCGGCTACTTGTAGCTTCATACCTAAAGCGCGGAGTGCGCCAGGCCTGGTAAAGGCAGATAGTAACAGCATCGGTGTAAAACTTTTTAAATCTGATTCATTGATTGTATACTATGTAGGTATAAACCAATTTCAACTTAAATCAAGTTTAGTAAGAGGCATATACGGTTTGATTTTTTTATAAATGAAATATTTAAGAATTATGTTCTGCGTTCTTAGAAAACTTATTTTAGAAAACAAATCTGATTGGCCTTTATGAACGTATACAACAATCCTAACACTTAACAATACGTAACCAGAATCTTCAGATACAGGACAGCTCATCAACATTGTTAATGAGCACACTATTGATGTTACTAATTGCAAGTGTCCATAATTACGACATCACTACATTGCGGACATAACGCATCAACTGTATCCGATCTTGTCAGCATCCGGTTTTAGATAATTGTTAATTAATTTGAACCGGTAATTAGTCATTCTGCGCTCACAACGAACGTCGTTAGTCTTAATGTAATGACATATTTCAAATGTATTGTTTAAAATGAAATCAGAATTAGAAAATTGAAAGTAGGCATCATAACAATAAATTAATATTGAAAATTTTCGGTACTACCGTAAAAGTAGAGCAATAGTAAATGAAGTACTACTACCATTTCATTATATTATTTATTGACGCCTACGACCACTAATAGGTTATAAAAAGCATGTTTTAGAAATAACAACTTATTGTTACGAGACAAACAGTATCCTATATTCTAATCAAGGGTATCTTCTGATTGCGTTCGAAATTTCAATGTTATCCGTTTAGCCTTTAAGGTGTGATTGAAGAACAAACACGTCACATTGGCAATTCAAGTTTTAGCGGCTACGGCGCACAGTGATCGGTCTCCATTTTATGGTTAGTGGACAATATTATTTCTCCTTTTTGTTAGTTTAAACGATACCTATTTGTAGAAATTGTTATAATAAATTACAAAAAAAAAGAAATACTATTGCTTATTTCTATACAAACAGTAACCAATATAACTGGTAACCGTTTAAACTAGTTTTCTAATAACTATTTCCTGTAAATTTTTTGAGTTTTTACACTGCTACAATTTTCATGAGTGTAATATATTTAATGTAGTATGTATTGTAGCCGTGCGCACAATTTTATGTCACAAGCTCGCTACGAGGCGGCAGCTTCTTGCTACGAGACCGCAGCTTTTCGCTACGGTGCGAGTGCGGGCGCGGCGCTTGCTACGGCGCGGGGCGCTCGCTACGGCGTAGTGCATGCAATAGTTGTTTGAAAAGTTGTGCTTTTGTTGTTTGCGTCGTCGCTGCGGTCACGTCAGTTCACGTCACGGTCAAGTTGTGTAAACAAAATAATTGTTTGCAACTCAGAGAAGTTCACAGACCACATTAAGTTTCACGTTCGATGAAGGGTTTTTATAAACTATGCTCGTGTACCCCAGTGTAGAGGTAATATTTCTTTGTTTCACATTTTTCTTTTTGTTTCTACATATTTATGTAACGTTAAAATAGGTTTCTTAGTCATGTAGTAAGTCTAAAAATTTTACAAATCACATTAATAACACAACAACTAAAATGCAAGATTATAATATTTTATGAGACTGTTTAAAAGGACATTGTTGAATTTAGCCTAAGAACCAACACAAACATGACATACATGATGATTCTTAGCTTATTTTTTACGACAGATAACAGTATTTAGATATTCGCGGACACTTTTAGTTAAGTAACCAATAATAAAAAGAACTTTTTGGACATTTGGATATTGAGTATCATTTTTATATTATGGGTTGGGTATTTAGAGTTCAGTGCATTCAGCCAGTGAGTTAAAGGTTTGTGACCAAAATATTTAGAATATGTACAAACAAACCTAATAATATTATGCATGCATGGCTGACTCGATATACTTAGTGCCAAATACTCCCAGCATCATTAGAATACGATACATCGCATTTTATTCCAAACTGTAAACGTTAGTCGACTTAAGTCGATCAATAAACTCTAATAATACGACTGAAGGACTAGTATCCATAGTCAAGAAAAAAAGTTGACGTTCTAGACTTCTTGGCGGGAAAGTAAAACGTCATGTCTGCAGTTTTGTTTTATTTTCTTTAATTTGTGTTTTGTCGAATATTAATGTGAAATAATGATGGATTATTTATTTGTTAGTGAACGTGCATGAGTGTTGGCAAATAAAACAAAAGAGTGCAACATCACTTCTCAAATTCTGTAATTAAACATAACCTCAAGTTTTCCCGATATTTAGGTTCTCGGGAGTGTCCGTCAAAAATATTTGTTTTTACTGTTATTTACTTGCAATTTCGAACCTAGAAAAGAATATTTCATAATTGTTGGTTCTTAGGCTAACAATGTATGGGCGCAGAACATTGTCCTTTAATCAAGTCATAACGGCAGACAATGCGATTACGTACGTTAATCTATCAAATAACCTGTTTTTTTGCATGTTTTACTATTTACTATTTGACAGTTGTAACAATAAAATATGAAATATGTCGGAAATGGTAGTTTATGATTTAACGACAATTATCCAATAGTTATTTTTCATTAAGATAATTTGTAAATAATTTATTTTTACAAAACAAATTTGCAATTTTTTATCTGTGGATTGTAAGACCCGAAACACGGGCGACAAGGGACGGCCATGATTGAGCTTCATGTGACGTCACATTTCACAAAATTATCAAAAACTGTCTGTCAGGTTTCAAGATAAATTTCTATATTTATTGAAATGTGACGTCACAGAGCAAAATGTCACGTGACAGACCGTTTTCGCACGAAGTTTGAAATCAATAAAGAAAAATATGTTTTTTCTGTTAAATAAAGGTTTTTTCGAGAAAGAAAATATTGTACGGGGTATAAAATAAGCGTTTGTAACTTTTTAAATACTTTTTCGAAAACTGCCAAGTAGCCAATTTTATATAAAAAATAAAAATCTTTGCACCACGCAGCCTTCTCGAGAACCTTCCCGACTCAATGGACGACAGATTAAGAGGAATATTTATTGAAATTCTCACTCCACGTTCTATTAATAGATCTTAATATATTTCTCTTATTTTATTAAGTCAACACCGGGACCTGCTCAGTCGATTTTATTATTTATTCGCGGAGCATCCGTCTCCTGTGTCAAAGTGTCCTCAAATCAATTTTCATTGGATTCCGAGCTGCTGTAGCCAATGGGCATGAAAAACACGGACAAAAATGTTATGATTTTAAAAAATGTTGTCGATACAAATTGTGATTTTCTATAAATTCACGTTTGGAAAGCGTCAGTAGCACTTGAAAATAAGTCTTTCCACCGTACTCAAAATTGCGAACTTTCGCAACGCAACAGCTCTTGGAACTGTATAATAATAAACTCTAAAGTAATTCTTCATGACTATTGCAGGTTTTATTATAACTGGTATGTTCCACCCTGTTATGTAAATATAACAATATATTTATAAATTGTTGTTTATTCAAACTACTTTAATCTAAAATTTCAAAAGTAATCATTTATATTAGTGATTTTTTTTATAAAATGACACATAAAACTTATTATTATTATTATTTCAGTCATGAATGATGTCCCACTGCAGGGCAAAGGCCTCCCTTCCATTTTAATAATGACGTAAAAAAACTTAATCATATGAATTGATTTTAGAAGTGTTCACCGTACATATACCATATTTTCTGATAACTGTGACATGAAGGATGAGATAGGGTATCTCGTAGTATTAATGATTCATTGTCATATTATAGCTTAATTAAATTTATTAGCATCCAGTTAGCTTGTTAGTTGTAGGACAGTAAATTTTCTGTACTTTCTTTATTTAATTTGATTTTTTTTATTTATCAAAGTTTTTTTTAAAGACATTCCTACAAAAGTCGCGTGGCTGGTCACCCTTCTCTAAACCACTTGACACGGTGCAGACCGAGCCGGAATTTTTCAATCACAGCATTAAAGTGTGACCTTTATTTTTACGTGTTTACATCAAACGTCTTGTTTGAAGGATTTAATAAGAAATTGATTCTTAATGCGAGCGATTTGCTCCGCCGAAGCGGAGACGCGATCCGAGCAGTTGACATTTTAAAACGACATCTTTTTGCTTGTGTTTGCAACAGTGATTTTGTTATGACCAACCTTTTTGAACTTTACTGTTTGGAGCTAAGGTTTATTTTTAAATGACTGCAGGCGAAACTACTCTTGCTTAATCGAATCGTCTTGGTTTAGTGACTTTCATCAGAAGACCCTTAAATCTATAAGGTATTGGGATAAAGAAGAATAATTTATTATTATTTTAAGTGAACTGAAATGATACATTTTTAAGTTACGGTAAAAATATTTTATATGTAACTAGGGGCCCGCCCGCGACTTCGCTCGCGTGAACGCCTGTCCCGGTACCCCGCGAAGAATTTCAAAAAAATATATTAATAGGGTAAAAGCCGGATAGTTGCCCCGGTTTTGAATACACTATGTTAGGGACATTAGTGGCTTTACCGCTTTACTATAATTGTAAGTAAGTACCCCTCCCGTGAACCTCAGTGTCATATGAACCATCAGTATAGACGCACGTGTTTCGCCCGTGCGAGCGAAAGTCTTCTGCGGCGTAACTTCGCCAGGGGTAGAGAAAAAGGTTAAATAAAAAAATAAAATAAATTAAAAGCCTAGATCGGAAGTAAGTCATTGCTAGATTGGTAACTTCTAATTTTGATCAATAAAGTTTTCCGGTCGAAATTACACTATAAACTAGGTACTAATTCTCCACTCACTGTGGCCTTTCTCTCCACTTTCCATCTTGGGTTATTTCTTATATTCTTTTTTTTCTTTACAGGTAATCACTTGGTTTCATCTCATCTGATGGTAAGTGGCGATAAAGCCGAATATGGAAGCACTTTACCCACAATCCTCATCCAGTGACGAGCTGAGGAATTCATTGTAATAAGGAAATCCAGTTAAGCTTGGATCTTAAAACATGGTGCACGAATTTGTATAAAACGAGTAAGTATTCCACTTTGTTATAAAAAAATCAGAGATTCTAATGCACATTTGCATTTTATAAGGAGACTCTTAAGACCCATACGAAGAATTGTTAACAGCATTAGAGCATGTTTATAAAGTGTAATTCACGACAACAGAAATACAAGGTGCCCTACCCCTGTAGGTCACGTGATAGGTTAGAAATTTAAGACAATCGCAAAGCGTAGCGATTGTTTTTTATAGCTCTTGTTGGATGGGGTGTTCTCCTTCTCCTATCTCTTTTCCCCCTCCTCCTAACCATCTGCAATGACATTTTTAACACATTTTAAGGTTAGTTTTAATGAGAATTCAAATGCTTATATCTCCATAACTATGTATCTCCTGTACGTGGGAATGACAACTGGGGGGTACCCATCCCACCTGCACCACCCCCTTACCCCTACCCCCCTAAGTTCGTGCACCATGTTTTTAGATTTTTACCTCCAGTTACCAGCCATTTTTAAAAATAACTGTTTACTTATTTAAAAGAATAGCGTTTTGCATTCTCCGTTCATTGCTTTGCACGTCTGCACGGAATTCTCAATAACTCATGAGCTGGTGCCGTGGCCTCACGCTGATAGCCCAATTATGTTGTCCGTCTATTTTGTAATCGCCCAGCAACAAGCAAATGGGTATATAGTAAGAAAATGCCAAACTTCACTATTGGACGCTGCCGCAGTTTGAATCATCTTTTATATACACTGGCCTGCAAAAATAAGTATCACACTTTCAAAATTTCATTTTTTTCTAAACTATAGAAGTTAGAGATTCAAAATAAAAAACGTTTTATAGCAATTTTGTCAGCTTTCTTTCAAACTATAGTAAATTATACAATAATAGCATTTTTAAGTCTTGTGTGTCTTGTTTATCTTGTGTACTTTAAAAGTTATTACAATTTTAAAAGTGTGATACTTATTTTTGCAGGCCAGTGTATGTTAAAGGCCTATGACGATAATAATGATGATACTAAGCTGACGCTACGACTTGATAAAGCTGCTTTGTTTTCATATTTTACTGGTTAGTACCCCGAACCGAATAGCATGTGTGAAGATTGTTATGAGAGTGAATAGCTTATGAAGTGAATCAGGGGCATAGCAAAAGGAATTTTCTCTGCCTAGATTACCTATTACCATGTCGAAACACTTTTTATTGAAAAACATTTCCTCGATTTCAGACGTGTAACTTAGAGCTCGATCCGGCGAATATTTATTTCCCACGTGCTTATTAGATCGTACCTATACCTACGTCATGTCGAAACACTTTTTATTGAAAAACATTTCCCCGAAGACGTTTTAACTTAAAGCTCGATCCGGCGAATATTTGTTTCCCACGTGCTTATTAGCTCGTGCCTATACCTACGCCATGTCGAAACACTTTTTATTGAAAAACATTTCCCCGAAGACGTTTTAACTTATAGCTCGATCCGGCGAATACTTGTTTCCCACGTGCTTATTAGCTCGTACCTATACCTACGCCATGTCGAAACACTTTTTATTGAAAAACATTTCCCCGAAGACGTTTTAACATAGAGCTCGATCCGGAGAATATTTGTTTCCTACGTACTTATTAGCTCGTACCTATACCTACGCCATGTCGAAACACTTTTTATTGAAAAACATTGCCCCGAAGACGTTTTAACTTGGAGCTCGATCCGGCGAATATTTGTTTCCCACATGCTTAGCTCGATAGTACGTTTCTTCGAACCTAACCTTCGCGGTAGCATAGTACACACGGCGTCAGATCAACCTACCCTAAACTGTCAAATTTCTCCATTGAATTTTGATCCTTGGAACCAAACGATAAAGTTCTAAATTGATTGTAGAACTTTGACAGTTTCGGGTAGGTTGATCTGACGCCGTGTGTACATGATTTAAAAACATACATACATACGGACATACACTTGCGACTAATATTAACCCCGAAGGCATAATAAGCAATGGGGACTAAAGCAGTCTACTGCCGCAGTCCATGGCCCTTATAACAACCGCACACACAACTGTGCTCAGCGTCAGGTGGTGAGCCCATCGCCGCTATATGATGTTGCCATGTTGGATGTATTTGTATGCTGTTGGATGTACATTCTATTGGATGTTTATGCTATTGGGTGGATATGCTGTTGGATGTATGTGCAGACTTTAGGAGATATAAGTAAGTTGCAATGTACAAGTTAATCCTCTTATCCTACTAATATTAAAAACTCGAAAGTTTGTAAGTATGGATGGATGTTTGTTACTCTTTTACGTAAAAACTACTCATGGATTAATAACACATAGGATACTTTTTATCCCGATATTCCCATAGGAACGGGAACCACGCGGGTGAAACTGCGAGCGGCCGCTAGTCTACCATAATCGTGAATTGTGAATATAAAAAAAAGTATTTAACCTGCCCCACGACTGCACAAAGGCCTCCGTCATTGATTGGTTTATTTTGTTTTATTTTGATTCACTATATTTTACTTTTGATTTATTCTATTTTAATTTTGCTTATTTATGATTTTAAAATTGTATTCAATATTGAGTACATTTGTTACATAGTTTTAATTCTTAATTGTTACTAACCCATGAATCCAATAGTCTGAAATAAATGATTTTATTTATTATTGAAATCAAGGCTTTTACAGACTTACGGACGAAATTATTAATCAAACTATCTGTTGTTTTCCCCCAAATTAGACATTTTACCTTAGATGAATGATTGGTCTCGCTGCGCTCGACTAGATACCTCCGTCGTACTTGTCAAATGCGGCAACAAATACTACGCCGAAATCGGCGTACCCGAGCCAGTCACACTGACAGCTGTGGGTGACGTGTACGTACCGAATGTTTTATTCAATTTTGGGCTTAATTCAAACTAAAATGCCAGTTTGCGTAGTAAAACTGTGTAAAAATAATACTTCTAAAAATAAGAAGGACACTGGGATCACATACCATCATTAAGTATCGTATAATTTCGAAATTTCATCATAAAATAATATGAACAATAAACGCCATTCAGTGTTACCGATTATACAAGAATAAAGTCCCCGTGGTTGAGATTTTTATTATGTGAATTTATTGTTATTGTCTTTTATTTTAAAGGAACCTATTTCATCTGTCTTACAAAGTTACTATATACTTAACCTAGTTCTATGTTATTTCATGTTTACTTACATTTGTGATATAAGGTGTAAAAATGTAAGCTGGCACTATATCAAGGGGATTCTACCGAGGAAATTGAACAACTTTCCATAAGGAACATAGGTCGAAAATTTATTATTTTTCCCTATACAAAATGCGCAATCAGCTGATTGACTCAAGTATGGAAAAGCTATTTCTTTTCATTTTGACCCATGTTCCTAAAATGTAAACTTTTCGTGTCTGTACTTACATTGAAAATATTTGTGAAAAACATAATCTAGGGGATGAAGGATACGTGAACATTAGAATCATTTTTGGAATTTTTGTCTGTCTGTTTGACGCGCATCACACAAAAACCGCTGGACGGATTTTAATGAAACTGAGAACAGGTATACAGCTTATGATTCGGGTAATATTATAGATTAAAGGTTGCTTCACACATATCAGTGAAGCCACAGTTCCGACACAGTACCGGCACAGTGTTTTTCATACATTCTCTTTGAACGCATCCCCACTTGTCAGTGATAATGCTCTCAGTGTCAGTGCCGCCACCGGCAAATCACGGACGTATTCGTTTTGAAAAAATTCATAGACAATGTTTGAAATAATATTTTCACTCCTCTTGCTCAAAAAGACCGTCATTGTAGCGTTGTTAAGCGAGGCTAAAAAAGCTATTTTTTTAATTTTTGTCTGTTACATGACTATGAGCCTAAAAAACGAAAAAGTATTTAGTCATATGTAGAATAATCATGAATATAAACTCGACTTAATGTTTACATAAATAAACAACTTTTGAGATTGTTTTTATTAAAGTTTATGGTAAAATTAGTAATCATTTGAATCTATGGACAACACAGACCACGCCCACACAGTCCACGCTTCAGCACGAAACAACTGCACAGTCTTAGATGGTGAGCCTTTAGCCCGTTAGTTGCTTTTACGACACCAAAGGGAAGAAAAGGGTTGGTAGTATAAGTTTGATGAGCCCATCGCCGCTCTATGCTGTTGTATGTATGTGCAGTCTTTAGTCCATTAGTCGCCTTTTACGAGACCCAATGGAAGGGAGGGGTTGGTAGTATTATTTTGATGAGCACATCGCCGCTCTATGCTGTTGAATGTATGTGCAGTCTTTAGTCCATTAGTCGCCTTTTACGACACTGAAGGGAAGAGAGGGGTTGGTAGTATTATTTTAATGAGCCCATCGTCGCTCTATGCTGTTGGATGTATGTGCAGTCTTTAGTCCGTTAGTCCCCTTTTACGAGACCCAATGGAAGGGAGAGGTTGGTAGTATTATTTTGATGAGCCCATAGTTGCTCTATGCTGTTGGATGTATGTGCAGTCTTTAGTCTGTTAGTCGCCTTTTACGAGACCCAATGGAAGGGAGGGGTTGGTAGTATTATTTTAATGAGCCCATCGCCGCTCTATGCTGTTGAATGTATGTCCAGTCTTTAGTCCATTAGTCGCCTTTTACAACACTGAAGAGAAGAGAAGGGTTGGTAGTATTATTTTAATGAGCCCATCGTCGCTCTATGCTGTTGGATGTATGTGCAGTCTTTAGTCCGTTAGTCCCCTTTCACGACATCGAAGAAAAGTAAGGGGTTGGTAGTATTATTTTGATGAGCCCATAGTTTCTCTATGCTGTTGGATGTATGTGCAGTCTTTAGTCTGTTAGTCGCCTCTTACGACACCGAAGGGAAGAGAGGGGTTGGTAGTATTATTTTGATGAGCCCATCGCCGCTCTATGCTGTAGGATATATGTGTAGTCTTTAGTCCGTTAGTCGCCTTTAACGATACCCAAGGGAAGAAAGGGGCTGGTAGTAATAAAAAAACTACTAAAAAAAGAGGTCTAATCATTGCTATACAAACCTACCATTTTTCTACAGAAGAAACCTACGTCTAACCTACATAATAATATATACAATTATATTTATACAATTATCACATATTCGCTTTTAATTGTTAATTTTTAAATATTTACTGGGCTACATTTATAACCAGCAACTCAAACATCAACAACAACAACATCACAGCAAAAATATTTTTCCCATTAATTCGGGTAACAGTTGAGCAGCTGGCAACAAATTTTTCACGCACACTAGCATCCTTGCATATTGTCATAAACACACTACAATAATGAGTTGCCGCATTTACGGAGCTGTGGTTTATAGGTAGCGCGGTATCTAGACGAACGCAGCGAGACCAATCATTCATCTATGCATTTTACATTATTTCTATGGAACTTAAAGGGGTGCCGCGCGATCGCAAAATCTGACTAAAGTCTCTTATTGAACTTCAAAGCAAAATCAATCATATTGATATTTAAAATTAGAACGATTCTGCTTTGAAGTTTCAGACCTAGTAATTTGATTAGAGCAATGTTTTTATTCTGCGAAATGTACAAAACCACCACGCGCTTGTGTTGAAAATTAAAATTTACTTTTCTAAGATGGGGATGACCTGCGGAATATCAATACAAATATTTTCATGTAAGAATTATTGTTTCATGCGTAAAATTAAGAAAGTTGTCGAAAAAAAATGTTTTAGGAGTCATTCGATTTATGTATTGTTTGTTATTGTTTAAAGAATTTGTTTCAGATTTCAACAAGGCCACGACCACGACCTTGTGCAATGATCAGGCTAACCTACGTAAGTTCTTTTTATGTATTTAACAAATTCAGCGCATAGTACAAGTAACTTAAAAATACGTAAATTTTCACAATTTCGTGCAGGATCCACTTAAGTGAAATTTCTTACTCTGTCTACTAGGCACTATGCATTGATATTTTGGATCTAATTGCGGGTAGGTGATCACAAAACCGCGCTTGCCGTCCAAGGATCCGAAACAAACAGTAGACATTAACAACATAACACTTCTGCTTACGGCTAAGCTGCCTAAATTAGTCTGTACTGACCCACGCCCCGTCCCATTCTATTATTTGCTTACCCGCAGATAATATTTCTGCGCGTGCCGTGCGGTTCGTCTGCGACATTACTATCTAAATAGTATAAGCTTTGCTGACTTGTGCACTCCTGGCGTACTGGCTACATTGGAGGACCAATGCTGGTTCAACACGGGACGACACAATGGAAAGGGCTCTAACAGAGTTCGGTGACGGAATTGGTTATTACTTTCTTGTATTGCACAGAAACACAGTAACAAAAGTGACATAAGACATTGTATGCAAAGGTGGACTTATCTCTAAAAGAGAACTCTTCCAGTTAACCCAGAGTGTGCGAGAAAAAAGTTATAGGAGTGACACAAAGTGCAACAAAAAAAAGACAAAATTACACTATACTATATATTATACAAATTAAATCATACAAATAAAATAAAAATAAAATACATAAAAAAACTTACACAATATGTGTGTCAGAATATATATATGTATATAAATAATAATATAATAAGTATGTATACAATATATATGATTATGTTACGTTTTACGGTTACGTTACGTTTTTTTCTTTTATACTTTAATATTTTAACTTTGTTTTTTGCCATTTGGCTACGGAACCCTAATAAAAATCGATTGCCATGAATGTTTGTTAGGGAAAATTTTCCTTTAAAACATATTCCTTTAACACATACATAATTATCCCCAAAGGGTTAGTCAGAGGCTAGGCAATGAGGACCGCAGAAGCAGTCCGATAAAGCAGTCCTCTGCCATAGTCCACTTTTCACCAAATAGCGACTGCACGTGTGCTCAGCGTGACAGGTGTTGAGCCCATCGCCGCTCTATGCTGTTGGAAGTATGTGCAGTATTTAATCCGTTAGTCGCCTTTTACGACACCCAAGGGAAGAGAGGGGTTGGTAGTGTTCCTTTACCGCTACGCAACGCGGTTAAAACAAATGATAAAATTAAAAACCCAACGTCAAAAAATCACTTTGATAATGTCAATCTGTTTTTATGACGATTTTTTAATACTGCTATGATTGCAATCAAACATACAGCTCGCCTGATGGTAAGTGGTTACCGTATATACGTAAGTAAGATAACAAAAACCAATGATAAAGTAACAAAAACATTATTAAATTAAACGGCCTTTTTATAAACTCAAAGATAAAACGTTGAAAAAAATGTCTACCTCAGGCGGGAATCGAACCCGCGTCCTCCGCAACCCGGTCGGTGGCTGCGCAACCGAGGTAGACTTAGACCCATGGAATACTTTCTTTCTGATATCTGTGCTTAGACCTGACGACATTTTTAACGCTTCTGTAAATTCTAATGGCGACTCCACATTAGTGCCGTGCAGCTCCGTAAACGGGCGTGAACGTGAATGTGGACGGTTTTCGCGGGGTTCACGCGCGTTCACGCCTGTTACCCGATCTGATCGGGGAACATGCGTGATCGCGCGCGTATTTTGTCTCGCGACAAAGGGTTCGCGCGGCGTTCACGCGTAAAAATCCTGATTCACGACCCCGTGGCAGTTTATCAAAGAGGAAATTAATCAGAGTTTACTCCAGACTTTGATCGGTTACGATGTATTTCAGTCATCCACCATCTTCTTTTTTCCAACGCTTTCAACGCAACAAACAAAGTTATTCTTTAATATTATTAAATATAGTTTCTACGTCAATTTTGCGGCGGGTTTCACGAACGATTGTGAGCATCCCGTGAATGTGGAGGGCACGACTTGTGCCGTGAATTCATGGCGTGAATTCGAGCGTGAATTCACGGCACTAATGTGGAGCCGCCCTAAGAGGTTTTATAAGACATTGTTGAAAAATTTCGTCAGGTCTAACCAATACCTCGGTGGCAGAGTGGTCAACGCAGCCGCCCGGATTGCGGAGGACGCATGTTCTATTCCCGCCTGAGGTATACATTTTTTTCAACGTTTCGCTATCTATAAGTTTATTTGAGTGTTTTTTAACGCAAATAATCAAATATTACCCATTAGCAATTTATAATTATAAATACAAATTAAAAAAGATGTACTTAATGCAAATAGTTATACAGACAACAATAAAATTCGTCTACTTGATTATAAAAATAAAGGTAACGTTAAAAATCTTGTCAAATTAAGCAAAGCTTACTTTGAGATCAGACCGAAGTCAAAATAACAAAAACCGGTAATACATAAAATGCATTAAATGGCCTTTAAATGTTCAATGTTTGATTATGCCCGTCGCCCGACAAGCGACGGCGGCACGGCGCGGGGCGGCCGAGATCGTATCCAGGGGGTATCGCACAAAACGACGCGATGGCGCATTACCCGGGGCTGGAACGAATGCATTTTGCGTTTACGAGCGCACTCTTTTAAATGAGCAATCGACTCAAATATTCCTTATAAACGTACTGCTAGACTCAGAGTTTGCCACATGCACGAATAGCACATTAGAAGATGGCTATGTCCCACCATGCTGGCGAAATGAGGGTTGATGAAAAGATAGCCTTCTTACGGTATATAACTGGGACCGACTGCCTAACTTGGCACGCAGCACAGTGAAAGTCAAGATATTTTATTTTAACAACCCATTTTCTGATCCGGCATCGTGGAAGCTATTTCAAAGTCAAAGTCAAAATATATTTATTCAATAAACTCAATTAATAAGTACCTATTTTATATCCTCCAAATCTTTTTTAACCTACCACCTATTCAGGACGTCATTTTTAACTGTGGCAAAGAAAGAAAGAAATAAACAAGAAACCACAGCGCACAAAAGCAATTACATTTACAAAAATACCAGGTCATAAATATAAGATATGAATTAAAAAAATAATAAATGATGCAATCCAAAACTAAAACATAATGTATCAATAATTTATAGATAAATATAAATAGCTGTTGGAGTACTTAAAGCATTTCAGATCCAAGCTGTTTTGTCTTCTGAGTAATCGGCCACTTGATAATAAGCTTTTTTAAAAAGGTTTTCTTTGATTTAGATTTTAAATTTATTAAGATCTAATTTCTGAATACCATTTGGTACTTTGTTGTTGTAAACACTTACACACAGACCCATAAAATAATTATTTATTTTATGGAGCCTAGTTTAAGGTAAGTACTGCTAATTCGTTCTAATACAAATTGTGAATATCACTGTTTTTTGAAAACATTTCAATATTTTTATGAACATATATAAATTTCATAATTAATGTATTGTGATGCAACTGTCAGTATATTTATATCCTTAAATCTCTCTCTGAAAGAGTCACCAGCCTTTAGGTTATAGATAGCTCGAATAGCCCTCTTCTGCAGCACAAAGATAGATTGAATGTCGGCAGCATTTCCTCATAGTAAAATGCCGTACGACGTTACACTATGAAAGTAACTGAAATAAACTAATCTAGATGTATCAAGGTACTATGGGAAGGCGCCTAAGAGAGCCATCTCGTAAATCTATTTTACAAAAATCTACGGAGGTACATGTATTATACCTCATATTGTAGTTATAGAGTTAATCTATGATTATGAATATGATTTGCGCTCCTGTCTGCTCGTATTATACAGCAATGAGCACCTAACATGACGGAATGAAAAGAATTAAAAAAAAACACTAATTTTGATTTGTTTGGTATTATTTTATAGTGTCTTAGGTTATGGGGTCATATAAGTATAATACCATTTTAGAAAGCGCAGAATTTGTAGGTACTTAATTGTGAAATTAAAAAAAAAATGCATTTAAATTATATATGAATTAACCAGGGTAACATAATATCTCATGATATATACTTTTTTCTCTTATTAAGTTTACAGTTAGAGTTTTGACTTTTGCCGAAGTTTGCCGAAGTTCTATTTATGATGTTATTTCTTAGGAAATTTAACATAGATAGAATAATTATTTTTTTGCAGTTTCAGTGCATAATATGTGTTAATCTGTTAAAATATAAAGGTTTGAAAATTCGCTTTTATCTTATTTAAACAAGATTATTCAAGAATATCAGGAAAAATAACACGTAAGAATAACTTTAATGACATGAGAGTTACAGATTTATGAGATGAAAATGAGTCAATAGCCCCATAGTGCAACATCAGTTAACTGACGGATCTTCATAAGCTAACTGCATAAGCCGCAGAGCTAAGTCTATTCGACAATTTAACTATATTATGTGGACCCCACTGAAGCTGAAACACAGTAGTGTCTACAGAATTCACATTCCTATCTTTAATTTGTACACTAGTTGTTACTTGCTTAACTAAGCAATACAAATCTTACACATTTGATTTTCTTCCTCGTTTAATAGCAAGTTATTTACACTAAACTAGCAAGACCTCAATCCCAACGCGCAAGCCGCTAGTCCATCGAGCTAACGCAGCACGGAACGACAGGCATTATCCGTAACGAATGCATTTGCGTTTACGAGCGCACTCTTTTAAATGAGCAATCGAGTCGTACATTATTAGTGGAAAAGAACTAGCAAATGGTATTTGACAATAACCCGTGTAATTGCACCGCGCCATCATATTGTGATGTATTTAAAATGCGTTTCGATGACTATTCAATAAAGTAATTAAAAATTGTGAAAAATAATGTAACACCGTAAGGTTTTCATGCAGGCGAAATTAAATTGCACTTCGATCATGTTTAATCTATGAATGCAAAAGTTTTTTAAATTTTATAATTAGAATTTTTAAATATCAATTTCTTCGCGTAGCTTCACCAAAACTTATCACAGCCTCGCGATGACTATTATATAAGTTAATTATAATTGTGAAAAACTATAATTAACAAAAATGTTCATAGAAAAACATGGCATGCCCCTGATTCATGCCTTATTTTCATGGTGCCGTTTTTCAAGCAGCAACCGTAAAATTTTTATTTAGGCGAAATTGAATTGCACGTCGATCATGATTGATCAATTATCGCAAAAGTGATTTAAATTGTATATTTCGAACTTCTTATTATCAAATTTGTCGCATATTCAACAAAACCTATCACAGCCTCTGTAAGGGCCTAATTTATTCATTTAAACTCGTTAAATCCCAAAATAAAATACATAAATAAAAAAGAAACACTTCTTTTTCCGGTTCAAACCTACCTTTAGTTGCACGAGGAAAGAAAATTCACAAGCGCGCCTAACAATAAGTACTATGCAAGACCGAGCAGCGACAACTCCGTGCCGCGCAATGTTCGAGAGCGAAGTGGCATGAGCCAGTATGCCTGGCTGGGAACGGGGTGGAAGGGGGAGATGAACGGCGCAGACTAGGCCACGTACACAGTAAATATCACAAGTGCGATACCAAAACTCGCAATTGCAGCTCGCGGAGGCGATCCCGCCTGCTATTGGCATCGGGTATTGTGGATTTTACTATTGGCGCCCAGTGTTCGGCAGTGGTACTAATGTACTGGCGCCCAACTGGAACTGTGTTTTTGTTGAGGATGAGTTATACTGCGTTTGGTTTGGCTGTGGCTCGCTTGCACCCGGATGCACGTTTTGTGTGAAATACATGATGCCGGGCGGAGTGCGACGGTTGAAGAGGAAAATAAAACAGCGCTACTCTTGATTGACTACGTGTAACTGTGCGAGAACTATTAAATCTAAAGGCACTTTGATCTCATGGATTTTTTTTAATGAGTACCTACCTAGTATTGAAATTAATCTTTTTGCCTTAATTTTACGAACTATTTTAACTCTTTTCAGGGTTCGGGCTAAAAACTAAAACTGAGAAGTGCTGGTTTATATTGTAAAACGAATGATAGAGTGGTAACATATTAAAGTTTATCTAAACTTTCCCATTAAAAAAAATGTTATTTATTAAAGTTTATAACTAATACATGTAATACATTCACAACCATGTTATACTAAACTTCTTTAATCCTCTACTAAGGAGTTAAATACGCTTATCAGCCTATTCAAAAGTCCTATTGCTGGGTCCCGACTTTTACTCAGATACTATTAGCACATAGGAATTTTAAAAACATTTTAAACTTTCATGGTCACTACAATTATTTTTATGAAAAAACGGGAATTTTTACCATGTCTGAGTTGTTGGTTTTGAGTCCCCGGTATTTCGGCGCAGTTGCATGCACCATGATCACGGAGTAACTGATACTGTTACTGATACTGTTTGAAAAAACGGGAATTTTGGTAAAAATCCCGTTTTTTCATAAAAACAATAGGGATTTTAATTTAAATATAGATAGAGTACGCACCAAGTTAGCCTAATGCGGCTTAGAGTGCCTTTTAACATCCGGTAAGCCGATGCAGGTCATCGTTGCGAAAGTAGCTTATTTCACAAGATCACAACCGAACGCGCCAGTCACTAGGCTTTACGATTTCCTCTACCAATTCTTATTAAACAGAGTGTTCGACATCTTACCATGTATCAAGATCTCGGAACAATAGCACTGGATCTCTCTGCAGTGCTATTGTTTAAAGTACATATTGATTTACATAGTACATAATGTGTTTCCCTGCGAATGTATGTATAATATAGTATATTATGTGAAATGAAACATCACAATATTTTAATATCGGCTTTGCGGTGCTGTCAGCCAACAAAAGCTTCGTGTAAAACAATAAAACTCACCAATATTATATAAACAGAATTCATGGGAAATGTGCACGGCAAATAAATCTCGCGGCCAAATAAACTACCCATATTAATAATGTATTTACATCGGCCAGGGAGGTTTTATTAAATTCCACTTGCAAATTTTAATGCTTTGTGCTATTGAAAGCTGCGTTCGCGGAATCGAATCGAATAGAGGCTTTTGTGATGCTGCAACGGGCGTTTATCAGTAATTAAATTGGAATCGAAACGAATAGAGGCTTTTGTGATGCTGCAACAGGCGTATAGTTATCAGTAATTAAAATGGATTTCATCAAATTAATGACGTGCTTCTCCCGTAAGCCTGCTGTGGGTGCTTCCATTGAGGTTCTCATTAGTGAATGTATCAAGTAGAATTACAATAGCATGGTCATTATATTTTCTTACATTTCACTAATTAATTTGAACGCGAAAGGTTTTTAGCTTAAAGGACGTATTATATTGGATGTATCAATAGATAGTTGTTTCGTTTTGTCGGATAATTTAATATTTGCTTCCATAAATATTTGTTTTACATTCCTACCTATATAACGTTGGAAAACTGTCGGAACACCAAAACTTTCTACTTCCAATTTATCACGAAAAAGTATTTTGTTCTATTTTAAGTTTCCTCCCATGACTGCAAATTGGGATTTGTTCCGGATTCGTCGTATTCCAGAAAGGCACTCAATATAATTTGTAAGAGTTATTTTCTTAAGATTGTACAGTCAAGGTGTAAAAATATGTAATAATTACTAAACCATAACAAAATATATTTATGTATATGTTTTAAACGTTTTTAAGAACTTTGTGAAAAGATTCGTTGGATATATATTAATGTACCTACTTGACTGTACGTATTACGACGAATCTAGAATACGACCAATCTGGAATACGACGAATCAGGAATACGACAAATCCGGAACAAATCCAAATTGGGTATGTTTTTTTTTAATGTTTCATAGGCCTGGATATTTCCTAGTGAACAAAAAAAACTACTACGTTTTATCTGATGTTAGAGAATCCGAAGTTCGTCGTCGTACGTCTCCTATATGCCCCCTTACTCTTGCGACCGATCGGTATTGGATCTATTGTTATATTTCGTAGTTCTAAGTTACGACACCAGTGCTAAATTGGATTAATATTGCGTGAACTAAGTGGCATTGAGTTTTGAATTTTTTTTACTCAATATCCGCGCAATATGAATCCCTAGCTCTGGTATCGTAACTCAGGAGTACGAAGCTTCACAATACCAATCTGGATTGATCGGGATCGGTTTCAAGAGTAAGTGCCATGGTCGGAGTGCGTTCACCGAAGCTCCCTTTGATAATTCGAAACATTGATCATTAAGGAAACTGCATGTGCCAGTAATGGTTCCGCGTTACACAAACGTATGCAAACGTCCGCGGCGTAGACAAACGGAGTATCCCGAAAACTCAGTCGAACTAATAACATACCGGCTACCTAAACATGGCCGCATTCGAGAAGGATAAACAAATCAGCAAATAGGATAAACAGTGCGGAGCTCGATGCAGCAACTAAAGCGAAACTTTCGCAATGGCGGGTCACTACTCGAATGAATTATAGTAAAGTACCTACGTAAAGTTTAAGACTAAACCCCCCCCCCCCACACACACACCAAAAATCACGTGTATTTTTAGTACCTTATAAGAATTTTTAAATTTTTAGAATATCACGTGATATCATACCACACCCCCCCTCCTCCCTTGTGATATATCGTGATTTTTGCCGAACCCCCTCCCCCCCTTTCGAGCCTCACGTGTTTAATGGACGGCCCCATACTGTCCCACTGCTGGGCAAAGGCCTCCACCATTGAAATCAAGTCATCACCACAATAGATATTGGCTTAATCGCAATGCTTGTCAAAAGCGGGTTGATCACAAACCCGGGCTATGCATCTGAAAATCCGAAGTCACACTTTACCCGACCTGGGAATTAAACCCGAGACCTCTGGATACCGAGCCGGGCGCTTGACCACTACAGAATAAAAACTCTCAAATTCCTCCGTGCTTCGGAAGGCAAGTAATGAAGTTGGTGTCGGTTGTTGTCGTAAGATGGCAATCGTTAAAAACTACTAAACTTCACGCTGGCCCAATGCGGGTTGCATTGGGCCAGCGTGGTGGGGTATGGCCCAATCTCTCCAAATTCAGTTTTGGGCAGCCTTGGTTGTTTTTAGGCTTAACTTGAAACAAATCGGCTTCAGATCAAATTAAACGTGAAATCAATGTGTAGTGGTGCTTCGTGATCATCCCCCCCTCCCGTTTGAGTAGAATAACTATTCGTTTGGCTTTGAGCATGACAAATACACACTGGACGGACATATAACCTACCTCAAAGGAAGGTTGGGTAAACTGTCCGCTTTGCAGCAGCCTAACACAAACCCAAAACATTTAATCAAGTAAGCGTTTTAAAAGATTTTGGCTTCGATCAACAATACCAACTAGATGTCAGGTCGGCGCAAAAAATATGTCTCGGTAAATAAAAGCGCACTTGAGAAGTGAGCTGTTATTTTGTTTAGTTTGATTGAAACACGGCCGATGTAAACACGTTCACAATGCGGCAATGTGTATTTCAAAAGGAACAAAAATAATGCCCGAAAAAGCAATTTAACGGCCGGAGTGTCTTTCTTTAGGTAAAGTACCTACATGTAGAATAAATTATATTTTAAGCTTTAAACTAACAAATAATATAAAATTTTGAACACAATTACCGATTTTAATCCACGCTACAAATGTATGGCCAACGTTGACTAATAGACGCGCCAACATTTGTAGAACAAAACAGTGGATGCGTGGATGGATGCATTTGTGACTTTATTACTGGGTGCCATGGTTGTAATTAGGTTGAACTTAAAACTGTTTTATAACTTTTGTCTCAGTTAAAGAAATGTAGCTGTCTAAGTATATATTCACGTATATGTACAAGTATATTTAGCTTTGATTTTGTTATTGTTGATCGAAGGGTTTTTCAATAGTTCAAACATTTTTTGCCTACCACTAGTAGGCGATGGTTCGAATTCGCCAATTACTTATTGTTCATGAGGGTATATAGGAACATAGCCTAACTTGTTATAGCAGGGATAGCCAACGTGGCTATCTCATCTTATCTAGGGGGCCCTGCAGGTCTCCCTCTCGCAGCAGTACGTTGACCCATTTGGATCTTGTGCAAAGTACGTGGCGCATAGCGCTAAACCATGGTAACCGCCTCTATAGTATAGTGGCTAAGACCCAGAAGTCCGGGTTTGATTCCCAGCGGGGGGTAACAAAACCACAATGTTAATAGTATGTGTTGTGTTCCGACTGTTTATAGATAAGATAGCCAGTTCAGATATATTTTTTTGTTTACTTTCATTTAAGTATGCAAATTTGAATTTCTATATTAATTACGCACGCAAAAATGTACACAGATATCATTCAACTCTGATAATAAGACGATATAGCGTTATGTAAGTAAATTTAAAACATAACAACATTCCAAAAAAAAACATTCTGTGTGAGTTCGTTAAGTAGCATTTTAAAATAGTCAGGTTGGACGTCTTTTGGCTGATAAGGATGATGATGGTTCTATCACCACCGTTTCGAAATCTGCTATATAAGGAGAATATAAAGAGAAAGTAGGTACTTAAAATCACCCTAAACTTTTTTACATTACAAAATAAAACAATATTATCTCAACTACCTAACATTTTCGTGTTGACAAACAGGCTGTATATTAAATCCCTCCTTCCCGATGCAAGCACGAACGCAGCAAAGGGATTATTAATTAACTTCGGGAATATTACTAAAATGTCCGTTCATTTAATCCTGCGAAACTGCAAGGGAGTGGGGAGGTAGGAAGGCGCGTACTTATTGCTTGTGTACACTTATCAATGGTAGATACGAGTCGAAGTTTCTCGTTTACGTGCACGGGGGGTGGAAGGGCGGCGGGGGCACTGCGGAAGCAACCCGAACTTCGTGCAAATGACTATTTAAAGCGCTTTGATTTGCAATAAATCGACGCGTGCAAATATTTCCGAGAGTGAGGGGCAGCGCTTCGTGAATCAGCTTTTATTTGTAATGCTCGCTCTGGACGTCCGGGAGAAAGGTGCAGAAATGTTCATTAATTTCGCTCGCCCCGACTGTGTGCAGCTATTACTTTCCTATTCCGATAACTGACATGCACCCGGCTAGCTTTGATCTAACGTTTTGTATATTCGGCGCGCGTATATTGCAAAATCCCGGTGTAATTAACGGGTGGAGTGGCGAAGTTACGAATTGGCAGATTTTGAAAATTCGATTCGTGTCGGAATATTCCGAATATAGGTATTCGCAAACTATCCGTTAATTGGATTTGGAGAGACTACTTCATAACTATAATACTTAACTCTGAGAAATTGTGTTCTCCAATTAAATAAATACTTTTATAAATATTGCGATACCATTTTTATGTGCCCTATATTATTATTGTATCTCATACCGCTAGGCAAAATCACCACCTTTGATTGAGCCTCCTCAAATCACGATAATTCCAAAAGGGTTAGTTAGAGGGTAGTAAGTACCTAAGCTATGAGCAGGCATTGCGCACTCCGCGCTTATGGCTTTAGGTATGAAGCTACAAGTAGCTGACCGGACGGACGCCCGCGAACACCCTGCAGTCGTTAGAAGAGATAAGAGCTACGCGACAGTACGCAATACAAAGAGAGGCAACTAGGTGAATTTAACTGTAGATATGGGAGCGGTGTGCGACCTGAATTGCACTTTATTGTGTCTTAGCAAGAGTCGCTATTTATTTTAATGACTTAGCGGAGTGAATCTTCTGTACTTGTACTATTGTGTATTCTATGCTATGAGTACCGCAAAAGCGGTGCCACAGTCATTTCACCAAATTACAACAGTGCTTAACGTGCACCCATCCCCAACTTATACTGTTGGATGTATTAGTCTTCAGTCCGTAAGTCGCATTTTACGACACCCAAGAAAAGGGGTGGTGAAATCGGTTGGTAGTATTTATTTTAATCACGGGTCACGCAGGTTCATAATTAAAAATATACAGCAGACATAATGAAAATTATACAGAAATAAAATCTCAAATTATTATACTTTTCTTAAGATCACAAAAGTGAGTAAACTGTAAGACGTTGTTTAATTTATTTTAAATTGAGGAATACCTGTTTTTTATTAGACATTCTTTTGTATGTTGTTGTGTTGTCTTGTAATCGTAGTAAATGTTTTTTTTTATTTTGTAATGGAAAATATCATTCTATGATAGGGAGAGCATATTCCAATTTGTATTGACGCTGTAAAAGAAAGGGAGGAGAGAAATGCCCTTGCTGAGTTTGTTGCCGGTTCTTCTCAATACAAGGCTCCCGCCCCATAGTTAGACTTAACGAACCGATGGCATAGCGACATTCATGTCTAAGATCCGAGTATAGAACGACCTTCACCGAGGTTGAAGGTTAATGGATGAAAATTATTTTATATCAAATTTAATATGTTAAATAATATATCGCGAGTGGGTTGGCTGAAGAATTTCAGTCCAGTGCCATTAATGATTAATTCATTATAAAAAAAAAAAATTTTTTACATTGCACTGGTTTGGTGTGTGTGTGTGTGTTTGTAATGAGCTTATCTTTATATAAACATAAATTTTATTTATTTAACCAGACGGTTGCAAATTACTAATATTGACTTGCCTGTTGACACCAGCCTACCCAATGTTATGACAGGAAAAAAAGAGTCAACCTAACGTTTGCATATTATAGAGGAATCATACTTTCAATTGGTAACTATGTAATTTATCTATTATCAAAACAAGTGCAATATTTAAAAAAAAAAATAATATTGACATATACTGGACTGAAATTTTTCAGCCAACCCACTCGCAATATATTTTTAACACATTAAATTTGATATAAAATACTTTTCATCCATTAACCGCTCGGTGAAGGTCGTTGTATACTCGGATCCTCTACGTTCTCAATTATTGTAGCCTAAATTGAATAAATAATTTTGAATTTAATATTATTGATTCATACATTCATTATTTATTTATTCAGTTATTCCAATTAAATAAGAAAGTTATGACTTTATAATTTATAATAATTTATTTATTTAAATCAGATTACAAAGATCCATTTTTGTTAGTAACAATTTTACTTATAAATATGTTAGTACAGTATTCTTACTACTTACCTACATTTTAAATTTACAATATTCTATTAATCCATTAAATAACATTTAAAAATAGTTTTTTAATAATTTCATAATCTACAATGATATTAATTAACTATTTGATTTATAAGTAATTATTTAAGTTTAATATTACATTCAGAATGTTACTTTAAAATAAATGATTTTATTTAAAGCAAAGCAGCTACAGATATTCCCCATGTACTGTACTACAGTGGTTTAGGTACTCGCCGTCAAATCTAGTTGCAAACATGCTTAGTATGCCGTTGGGGCTGGCCCGGATCCTGCGCCCCAGGGATGTGCACCGCTTGCGCATGGTGGTGTAGAAACAATCCACCCGCGCGTCAGCAAACATCCCCGACGCGCTGCAGAAACGGGGCAGCCCCACCAGCACTCTAAACGCGTTATTATACTGGACTCGGAGGACGCTGTACTGTTTTTGTGTATAATTAACCCACAGGCTGCTTGTGTAGAAACTGGTGCAATAGGCTCTAAAGAGGCAGATTTTTACACTTGTTGAGCAGCGAGCAATCCTGCGGGCAATCATGTTTGCTCTCACAGACAACGCCTTGCGCTCTCTCTCAATGTCCACATCATCTTTCAGGTCAGAGGTTAACCAATGTCCGAGGTATTTAAATTTATCAACTCGCTGTAGCTGCGTACCATATAACTTTATGGCAGGCATTGGCGACGGACATTTGTGGCCCCTGGCCTGGAAGACCATGCATTCACTCTTTTTAACGTTATATTGTAAGCCATGTAGGTGCGCACTTTTCACATATACTTATCATTTTTGATAAGCCGCAGACTGAAGCGCTCAGCAGCGCCATGTCATCCGCATAACTAATGTTATTGACCGCGACTCCGTCAATATGGCATCCGACACGAGCCCTGCTGAGCTCTTCCACCAGCGCGTTCACATACAGGTTGAAGAGCTTAGGAGAGGTCAAACCCCCCTGCCTCACCCCGCACTCCAACCTGTATGGCTCCGAGTATGCACCCGATCACCTCACGACATTGACCTGATGTTGGTACCAAAACTTAAAAATATCCTTTACCTCTCTAGGCAACTGCATGGCTTCAAGTTTTTGCCACAAAATATCGTAACTAACCAGGTCAAATGCCTTCGAGAGGTCGAGGAAACAGGCATAGATGGGTGTTCGTCTTTTATTGTAGTATTTGACAGTCTGCTTCAAACTCAGGATAGCTGCATCTGTTGAGAGACCTGATCTGAAACCGAACTGGTTATCATGTAAATCTAGATGTTGATCTAATTGAATATTTAGCAGACTGTCAAACACTTTCGCTATTATGGTGGCTAGTGAAATAGGTCTATAGTTAGACTTGTCACTTGTGTCGCCTGTTTTATTTTTCACGATTGGCAACACCACAGTCTTCATCATATCGGCTGGTAAGTATGTGTGTCCTAAACAAAGGGTATAGAACATCGCCAACACCCTGGGTAGGTGGGGGCCCGCATTCCGTAGGTGTTCGATGCTGAGTCCGTCATGGCCTGGAGATTTACCGCGCGACATAGCCTTTATTGCCTTCCATACATCCTTTGCTGTAAAGCCAGTACCCCGCTCCAGCCCACACGGCCCAGCATCTTTCGCCGACTGTGATGGTCCCAATGGTGATTTTACTGTAAAGTGAGCCCTAAACATGTCAGCTATCCCCTTACAGTCACTGACACCATCTACACTCACAGGCAGGCTCGGCTTGTTATTCAGCATGTTAGTGGATTTCCAAAAATTACGAAAGTCGAGTTTAGAATGATCTGCTGTTATCTTGTCCATCTTTAACTGCTCACTGTGGTTCTGACACCATTTAAGACGCGACTTGAAGATTTTACGGTACTTCTGCATTTCATCGTAAACACGACCCACACCCGGTTTTCCATGTAGGGGCCACATTTGGAATTTACACCTAGCCTCCTTGTGCGTTTCTCTCACATGCCTGTTCCACCCCGCTACAGGCTTTCTTTTTTAAATGTATTTACATTTAGATAATGACTATCAGCCGCTGCACTACTCAAAACACAAACTATTTCACAATATAATTTATCAATAACCTGTCTATGGTTAAAATTATTACACAAAAAATCAGCACACTTTAAAAATGTATTGGGGTGTCATTTCCGGTGTCGGGTTACGTTATGAGTCATATCTCGAAAGTTAGGAAGGAAATATGCATGTATCATAAGTCTACGTATTCGTAATGAAATAAGCTAACTGCCTAAATAATAATATTTACAATTGAAACTATTCGTTTTTTTCAATAATGAGCTAAAAATAAGGTACTTATTTATTTTTTTTATTTTTTTTTGCGATTTTTTTTTTGTAAATCCCATGACAGTATAAATAAAACCATTTTTCAAAGAAGTATTTGTTTCTTTTATAACATTACACATTGAATTACAATAATCTGATTAGAAAATTACTAGTCTTCATACATTTTATTTACACAGTGAGTCTAAGAACTCTTGACCTTGATATCGGCGGGCCGATAAGGCGGCAAAAAAGGGTCGACTTGTTAATGTAAACATTCTCTCGTATAACGCAGTTCAATTGTATTGGTATCCTTGTTTAACATAGCGTGTTTTGTCGCGCGCTCCCTATTCCAGCTTCGTGCGCACTTAATGATAACGTAAACAAAAAACGGCCCACCCTGGCGCAGTCATAATATGACTGCGCGCCACCCTGGGGTATTTTGACAGCTGTCATAATAAAATCGCGCGCCACCACAGAGGATATTTCGGATGGACATTAAGAATCGACGCTGCTGCCGCCTTGGTTACGACGCAGTGATCTAACCAGCGTCTAGACCTATTTGCCTCGCTAATGAAAGTATATGTACCCGAGTTTAGTCCTAAAACCTCAACGTCTGCACATAACCAGTCCTGCTCCGCACTAAAACATGTTAATTCGTCAAAAAAGTTTTCATTTGGATGGGCATTAAAGTCACCAAGCACATAAACAGACCCGGCATTGTTATTGCTTATAATAGATATTTAGTCGGCGATATTGGGGGGTAGTTTTGTGACGAAACGCAGTCGGTGTTTTTGGGCGAATTCGATAAATTGATATTATCATTATCAGTGATGGTCACATCAATATGCGATAGTCCCATAGGTCCACTATCCAAACACGCAGCACCTCTTCTCGTATTAATACGGATGTTTCGATATTGATTAGGAGTTGATTCACGAGAAGCAGACGCCCTATTTCTCACCTCCAATCTCAGTTCTTCAAACTGTTCTGTCGTCACATATTTATACTTTATATCACGTAGCTCTGTTTGTAGAATAAGAAGGTCTTTGAGCAGCTTCGTAACATCTAGATGGTCGAAAGTTACCGGTGGAAGTTTTTCTAGATCACGGGCAACGAACACCGGCATAACTTCGGGATCCGTCCCTTTAAAAAAAGAGATGATATCTTCGACATCACGACTTTCCTTCCCCTGTCTTTTTCGTAAGATCTTCCGTTTTTCGCTTGGCAGTGAATCAAAAAGTAACGACTTCGATGTCATGATTTCGTCGCCTTTGAATGATGATACACATATTCGTGTCAGACTTTCTTCATCAATTATGGATATTTTGTTCTGCACGTAAGCTAACAATTCATCTATCACAATATTGCACGTATTGCACTTCACAGTGTGAGCCATTTCTTTTTTACGTAAAACAATGACTTTGCACTCGATACACGTTAGCGCGTCCGATTCCGAGATGAGTGCGCGCGGTACTGACTTTGCCGTAGTTCACAGTTACTAATACGAAGCAGTAATAAAGCTAAGAAGAAGCAGTAATAACTATTTATTATTATAACCCTTCAAAGCTCGAAGAACAACGTTCATTTCTATTAAAGCAGGCACAAAGTGAAGTGAGAAAGCAAGTGAACTGCAAACATATCGAAGTCGGATCGCTGCACGGAAGCGCCCTCGATGTCGACAAAGGCACTGCTGAGAGCGCGCAAGCCTCTTAGCCACCCATCGACATATGCTCCGTCTCAAGCGAGCAGCTTACAGAGAAACTCGATGTGCACAAATTCAATTTAATTTTATGCATTGATCATGTACGTACACGATGGAAAGCTCCTTTGCCTTACTTATATAAAATACTCTTAGATATGTGAAACGCAATTTCTCACCATTTCCGTGCATTTTAAAAACGGCATAGTTTGTAACAACAGACAAGAATCTATCATCTGCCATGCATCTATCTATTGCCAAGATGTTTATTCGGACATCACTTCGGTACGACTGCACTATTTAGCTGATTCTTTTTTTTGTTAAGTTTTTAATTGTCAGTACCTACAAGGTTCGTGTCAAAGAAAATTTGTGGTAATTATTGATTTAAATAATAACTCTCGACTTCATAATGATGGCTAAAGTAGGACAGTTTAAAGACCGTTCTTTACTTACTTTACTTGTGAATTTACTGGATGGTAATACGCACGATGCAAGTTTCTCTCTTTGCCCCGCATATCCCACACTTCGCGTGTAAAAATGGTAGCCCGTCTCTTCTGAGAACACTTCGTAGTCCGTCTCTGAAGTGCATTTCTGCTTTTTGTAACAAAATACAACTATACAGTCGAGTAGCTCATTATTACAGGATATTATTATGTCGAGCTACAACGGCCCGTGGAGAGGCTAGCTATTCGAGCTATTCACAACCGTATGAATTCACCGTTGTTCTCCAGACGTCGGTCGGCGGCCATCTCTTGTACTCAACGAAAAGGCTTTCATATTTTTTAAATAGAATACTTGCTTTCAAAACGGCATTATGGAGAGCCGTCCCATTTCTCCCTGCCTGCCATTTTTTCTTGACTCCGTCCGTACTTGGTAGGTAATAATGACTAAATAAATCTTAGGATGTAAATTCTAAGAGGTTTGATAAGGCACTGTTGCTATGAAAACATAAAGTCAGAAGCGATGAAAAATGTCGAGATGTCTAAAAGGTCCAATACCATGGTGGCGGAGTTGTCAACGCAGCCGGATTGCGGAGGACGCGGGTTTGATGGTTCCCTATTTTTTAGCATAAAATTTTATGTCATATTTTTACATGGCATACTTTTACTTATCCTTATAATAGTTACGCACAATATTAATTAGGCATAATTTTTTAGGCACATTTCTTTAAAGCATAACTACTATAAGCAAATTATAGTTAAACATACTATTCTAAAGCCTTAATTTGATTACGCATAATGATATTTAAGCATAATTTTGATAGGCATAATATATAGAAAAAAAGTAAGTTTTGGAAACCTTGTGTTTGCTTTTAATAAAATACTTTTCGTACATAAATGAAATATTTTGGTGGCTTAGGGGTGGCCCAAGGGACACTCCCGCCACACTCTAACCTGCTATTACACTACGGTATTCAATTTATATTTGATATACCTAATACCTATTTTGGGTTTTTCAGATTCAAATAGCTATCAATAAAATAAAAAATATTGCAAATACAAATCCTGATAAAAAAACCAATCTTAATTAAAGCTGATATTGAAACTTTAACCCACCTTCTGTCTTGTCTAATCTACTATAGACTATCTTTATGCCTAATAACTATTAGACAAATAAACAATATGCCTTATATAACTTTAAGCAAATCAAAATTTGGGCAAAAAACATTAGCCTATACCATATTTATGCTTACTGAAATAGTATGCCAAAAAACAATAATGTCAAAATATTATTATGACAAAAATATGCCTAACTCGTTTTGCCAAATTAAATTAGAACGAAAAAACTTCGTCGAAAAATAAGGATCCCAGATTCGATTCCCACCTGAGATAGTAATTTATTCAACGTTTCGATTTCTCCGAGTTATTTGAGCGCTATTATCGCAAAATTCTAATATTACGAGTGAATAAATCTTACAACATTGAAAATGAAGCAGACAACCCACTAAACGCGACATATAGTACGTTGACTGAAGCATCAAAGGCTTGAAATATACAATATAATATTAGAATATTTCAGTTAAGTAAAATTCTCCATGTGAATGTGAAGTGCCTTCTCACTGAACGCTTTCAGCTAATCGAAGGCATCTGAAGTATGGAGCGGGTGACGGCGCGACTCGCAGCTGTTTTCACATCGCACGCTCTTGTTTAGTCGAAGAGTGCACTCGCGCGTGACGAGGGGAATATTACTTTCCTATCATTCCGTGCAACAGTTGCACAACTATAAAGAATGTCTGAAATTGAAAAGAATAATTGAAAATTGAAATTTAAATGTGACATTAGTAGCTAAGTTATAAGCTTACACACGTCAAATGAAGCAGTAGCTATATTTCATTGATAAAAACAATTCATGGTCAGTTTGTTTATTATTATATGCTACTAACTTTTGCCCGCGGCTTTGCTCGCGTTTATTTTTTTGCAGGAAAACGTAGAATAACCGTCTTCCAGAGCCAGAGAGGTTTAATTTTGAAATCGTAACAAACAAACCTTTTTCTGCATTTTGTAGTTTAAATTAGTATTCTGTTCTCCTAAAGACTTGGAAACAAAGGAAAGATGTCGGATGGTAGGTACTGCGATCTTACACGGACACTTTTATAGAGTTTAAAATATGACATTTTAAGCTGTATCACTCGTGCACGCTCACGAACACTTAACGGTCGATAATCCACCATTTTATATCACATTTAGATTGGACAAAACACACATTTTGTAGAATAAAACAATACTGGTAACTTGAAGCTTCACTTTCCCGCCTAGAACTCGATTTCTAAGTTTGGAACGTTGAAAACCATTTAACTTGGGAGCCACCGCCTGAGCTACGAAGGCTAACAGAGCTGAGGTTTTAATTGAAAAGGCTTCATATCTCGCTTTCAAACGTCAGCCATTTCAAAAGCCATTTAAAGTCACCTTGCATTCAGAAGAAAAACTTACGAGAACTTCTTTGTGAAATTTATAATAACTTTGCACTTAATTGGGTTTTTATTTTTACAAGTAGGTTCTTATTCGCAGCTCTATAGGGTACCTACTAGTATCGCATTTCATTACTAAAAATAAAGCGCTTAAAATAAATAAAATGTCATTTTCCACATAGTGAGTCACCAATATCACACTATACTTAGGGTGCCAAGCAACCCGCCACAGGTTAAAATTTTTGGTATCGATGGCCAAGAACCTGAGGCGGGCACACGCAATTTTGGGTTTGATTTTTTTACTAAATTAAATACAATAGAGCTTATTTTACCATCTTACCTGCACTCTAAAGTTATATAAAGAAATAGCCAGCGATATATTATACCCTTTTCACTCTATTTCACGTCACTTGGACGTGCTTGGACTTCACAAAGAGACACTCAAAATCAGTGTTTTTTTTCGCGCGGTTCCTCACCTCGTGTTGACTTTTTAGTAATATTATAATCTTTTTACAATTAAGCTATCTTATTTTTATTTTTTTCTGTAAATATAGTTAATGCACTATCGATGATAGTAAAATAGTTTGTTCATAATGTATAAATATTATTTTTTTATTATTTTTTGACAAAAAATAAAACGTGAATAGATTTTGTGATATCTCTCTTTAGTATTCATATTTCATACGCATGTGGTTTATATACACCGTAAATTAGATATTTTGATTATTTCAATAACTATTATTATTATTATCAAAAATAGTTACTCCTTCCATTAAAAGATTATAAATTTTACAATTGTAATGTTAAAAATGTACGTACTTGTCCACAAGGTATACTTAAAACCATAACATTAATATACACTTATCCCAAGTTATGAAATTAGATGCATGTCAATTTAATGCGTTTTATTACTGACGTAATTGAATAGATTTGTAGCTGTAGGTCCAACACGCAGTTCGTCCAAATTGTATTTCAACGCTCATTTTGTCCGACTCGTACATAGTCCAACACGCATTTCGTCCAACATCTATTTGTCCAATTGGACGAAATGCGTGTTGAACTATATACGAGTCGGACAAAATGAGCGTTGAAATACCATCTGGACGGACTGCGCATTGGACCTACGGCTAACAAATCATAGCTCTTTTCTAAGTAAGTATCTTTAATATGTGAAAGTTCTAAATTATACCATCGCATGGGTTTCATAACTGTATGTAAACCTATAACCTACCATCCCGCATTGGGCCAGCGTAGTGGGTTATGGCCCAAAGCCCATATCGAGCATAGACATACGAACCGATGCCGATGGCGTAATGACATTCGTAAGTGTTTAATTATTGTAGCCTAAAATGAATAAATATAATTGATTCATGATTCTAAATTAACCGAAGATTTTTCATTTAGGCTTAGAGCATTGTTAGGGCATACACAGGTAATATTAAAAGTTGTACAAAAAGATAAAGGTGTCTTAAAAAGAGACTCCGCTCTGTATTTATTACAGTAATAATACCCGTACAATGCGGATCTTCCGGCCTCGTTTTAGATCTATTCCGTACATCCATCGCCTGTTTCCTGAAACGGTAGCCAGAGATCACTAGTTTCTATTTGCTTCGATTCTAACATACTTACTTGTTTTGTTCAATTGCAATCCTTCAATTTAATTGTCGAAACACAACAATGATGCCAACATTGTTGTTACTTATAGTTTTTTTTTAATTCTTTAATTGACCTCGATCTCACCTGATGGTAAGTGACGATGTATCATACTTGCCTAGACAATGCCTGTTCACCCTTGCCTTGAAAATGTCCAGGTTGTACGTGTCAGGAAACAGATCCGCAGGAAGGGAAATCCACTTCTTAGCTGTCCGCATCAAAAATGATGACGCAAAGCGCTTTGTGCGTATAGGTGGTACGTTAACAGTGTAAGGGGGACATCTCAGTCCGCGTCTCGTTCCCCGGAGATGAAAGGAGAAGGTGGAATCAGCCTCAATCTTCTAGTGACATATAAGATTAGATTTGCTACGACTATTATGACTAAGCTACTTAGGACAATCCAATTCAGGGCAATTGGGGATAGACCAACCAAACCGACAAACCAACCGAACCATAGACCCTACAACGTGTTAAAAAAGTCACTATAAAATTGTTTGTACAATTAAAGCGAGCCAAGAAGAAACGCACGCTAGGAATAGAACTTGGAACCTCTGATCTCAAAACCTTTGGTCTAACTTCTAGACCACAGAGGCAGTTAAGATCATCAATTACTGAATATACAATCATGTGTAAGAGCCATATGTGGCAAGGGTCCATTGGACTCGTGCAGACCCCTATTTAAAAGATTGCGTTTGTTAACTGTATTCGGAATCTACATCCTAGAAATTTATAAATTTGTAAAATTACACCCTGAACTATTTAAGACAACAAGGGACATATACCCAAGAAATGTACGATGTAATGACAGGCTAGCATTAGATATAAAACCCAAAATCGCTGTTCTTCAGGAAAGCTGTTATTGCATGTGTATTAAAATATAAAATAAAATTCCTAAACAATTTAAAGACAGACCTCTGAACTTTATGACTAGGCAATTGCGAAAACGGTTGATAGATGGATGTTTTTATAGTATTAGGGATTTCTTAGACTGAAGTTTTGCATCTTAATTATTATTGACATTCTGACACAACTCGAATTCTCTTCCTCAGTGTGGACGTGGTTTTCTTCTTACCTTCGTGATCACCAAAAAGCTGTTCGAGTAGACCAAACCGTTTCTAACTGGTGCGACCTCGTTGCTGGTGTTCCACAGGGTAGTATACTTTCACCTCTTCTCTTTTGGCTTTTTATAAATACTCTTTCCACTCATTTCTCTTCATATTTTCATCTGTATGCTGACAATCTGCAATTATATGCACAAGGCGATGTTAGCACCTTAAACAAAGCCATCGTGTCTATTAACCAAGACCTTCAGAAAATCACGACTGGTCAGCCAGTCATGGCATATCTGTTAATCCCAGTAAGTGTCAGGCGATAATTATTGGCAGTTCCCGACAACTATCCAAGGTGGATGTGGCTTCTGCGACCCCACCTTATTACAACGGCCAGGTAATACCGTACTTGTCAAAAGTTAAGAATTTAGGTTTAGTTATTGACAGTACTCTCACTTGGGATGGGCATATTGGAAACATATCTCAGAAGGTTTCAAAAACGCTCAGATCTCTGTACAGATTCAAACATTTCCTTCCTTCTAGTACAAAGATTATTTTAATGCAGGCTCTTGTCCTTCCCATCCTTGACTACGCTGATGTATGTTATACTGATGTCAGTCAAATTCATCTCAACAAGTTAGATTGTCTCATCAATAACTGCATACGGTTTATTTTTGGGCTGCGTAAATACGACCACATTTCAAATTTTCGGCATCAACTCAAATGGCTTCCTACTCGGGAGCGCAGGAAAGTGAGATTTGTTTGTTTCCTCCACAACATCATCAACAATCCACTTGCTCCGGAATACTTGAAGTCTAGGTTTCAGCTTCTGGGTGCCTCTCACCAACGTAATGGATAGAGAATCCGCTGTGTGACTGCGGCCTTGAGGTCCAGACTACCCAACATATTGTGGGACGATGTCCAAAGCGCCATTTCCCAGGTGATCCACGGGAACTCTACGACGACCTGACACCAGCAGCTATAGACTGGTTGCGTGACCTGGATGTGGACCTATAATATTAACCAACCTACAATTTATAGCGATACGCCATACGATTAAATAAATAACCAACGTAATCTTTGCTCTTTCAGCAACCTCCTTCTTGAGACCCCTGCCCACCGTTCTGGATTTATATCCAACTCGTTTACCCTCACTGCCATACGACTCTGGAACGCCTTGCCCTTGCACATAAAAAAGCTACCAGTAAATATATGTTCAAGAGTATGTACGCGAGCACTTTCTTTAAATATCTGCATTAATTTCATAGTCTGACATTATATAGTATTTTTTTATATATATATTATTGTAAGTATATATATTATTATCATATTTCTATATTTATTTATTATGTTGCGTAAGTATATTTTTCTTGTATTACGTATATGTATTTATTTATTATTTTATATTATATAGAAAGAAAGAAAGAAGAAGGTCCCGGGTTCGATCCCCGGTCGGGTCAATTTAGAAATTATTGTTTTTCTAAATTGTCTCGGGTCTGGGTGTTGTCTATGTATATGTAGTATAATAAGTATGTCTATGTATAATAAGTATGTATATGTATTTTAAGTATATTTATCCGTTGTCTAGTAACCATTTAACGAGTTTCTTCGAAGCTTCTCTTGGGCTAGATAATTGGTGTGATTGTAGGAAAGTTTAATTTTAATATATTTTTTAAATATATATTTGTCTACAAATAATTAGGTTTTTAGTCTAGTCTTTTTTTTGCAAGTTTGTTTTCTCTAGACACCCTTACTGGTCGACTGGCAGAGAATGCCTCAGGGCATTAAGTCCGCCATTTGCTGTAATTTTACAATAAATAATAAATAAATAAATTGTAAACCTGTTCTATGCAAATAAATGATCTTATCTTATCATGACCACGACCGATGCAACATAGGCGAAACGTCCGGAATAAAAATGCCCCGTCTGATCGGCAACACATTTGGCGATTCATTTTCATTTACACGGGTAAAATTTTTTATTATCTGTGTTCAATAAAGAAGACTCATTTCATTTCACTTTTCTTAAAGTCTTGGAGAAGCGGATCGTCGGTATTAGCGTGAATCCACTACTATAACATGCATACAGGACTATTTTTCCCTAAATGGGACTAGGCAATGACGACCGCAAAAGCAGTCCCCTGCCATAGTCTACGTTTCACCAAATAAAATCGGCACATGTGCTCAACATGGCAGATGGTGAGCCCACCGCCGCTCTATGCTGATGTATGTGCAGTCTTTAGTCCGTTAGTCGCATTTTACTATAGGAGTAGTTTATTTTGATCAGCCGCCACATACACAGCTCAATAACGGGACGGTGAATAATTTATTGGCAACAGCCTAACGAGCTCGTCTAAATGCAGCTTGGCCCGAAGACCACACCCATCAGTGTCAATCATTCCCACTTACACTATAGGGCGTAATCGGAAAGGTGGTCAGGCAATCCGTCATTACATTATTCAAGAACTTTAAAGTGAATTCGAGTGTGGAGTGAAGAAAAATGAGCTCATTTAATCGTAACGTGGCTTGCTGACCACGGCAATAAACCTTACTTACACTTTAGTGACGTAATCGGAAGGGTGGTGAGGCGATCTCGTATATTATTCAAGAACTTTAAGGTGGAGTTCTTGGCGGGAAAAGCGTCATGTGTCTGCAGTTAGTCGAAAATTTGTGTTTTAATGAATACCTATTCATGTTAAACAATTGATGGATTAGTTCGTAAACGTGCATCTCAGTGAAGTACCATACCTTTAATGAATCTCAAGGGCAATATTATTTAACATTAAGAGAGGATCCTGCACGAAATTGTAAAAATTTACGTATTTTTAAGTTACTTTTACTATGCGCTGAATTAGTTAAATACATTTAACGAGATTACGTAAGTTAGCCTGATCATTGCACAAGGTCGTGGCCTTGTTGAAATTTAAAACGAATTCTTTAAACAATAACAAACAATACATAAATCTAATGGCACCTAAAAACATTTTTTTTCGACAACTTTCTTAATTTTACGCATGAAACAATAATTCTTACATGAAAAAATTGTATTGATATTCTGCAGGTCACCCCCATCTTAAAAAAGGCTCTAATCAAATTACTTGGTCTGAAACTTCAAAGCAGAATTGTTCTAATTTTAAATATTAATATGATTGATTTTTCTTTGAAGTTCATTAAGAGATTTATGTCAGTTTTTTGCGATCGCGCGGCACCCCCTTAAACATTCAATCTCTATCATCTACTTCATGCTATGAAAATATTTGCCACTACAACACTGCTCTCTCTTACTTGACACTGGCTGAATGAGCTGAGCGCACCAAGCCATTTTTTTAAAAAAACTGTAAGGTCAATTCGATTGCGGATTAGAAAAAAAGCGCTTATTAAATAGTAACGGGGTTTTCTGACTGAAATGATACTTTTTTTTGCAACCGTTTTATAAACATTACATTAAGCTACAAACCAGATTAATTCGGTTTTACTGTGGACTAATAGATGATATGCATCATGAACTTTAAGGTGATAAGTATGGAATGTAGAATGAAGAATAACGAACCACTATGCGCTTCGCGATTGTCTTTTTCTAACCTATCACGTGACCTACAGCAGAGTAGGGCAGCTAGTATTTCTGTTGTATAATAAAAAACATAGCCTCGAAATTAGGTCTTATAAAATTCGGTATTTTTAATTTGCGGGATTTATAACTTTTGGTCATACATAGGTCACACTAAAAGTTTCCGGAACTGGCTACTTACATAAACAATATTTAAAAAGTAATCACAACATTTGATAATGGAGCTCTTTGGCTGTAGAATGCAGTTTGTTTCATCTGACTGTCAATTGCTTTTACACTGTGGCGCCGTTTTCAAAATTGCGTGTCTATTAACATGGATTTAACTCGGGAACATTTTCTTAGTATGATTTTCTACGATTTTTAGTGTAATTTGACAGCTCAACAGAGCATTGCTCGGCTTCAATCTGCTTTTGGCGATGAAGCACCATGCAAGACGACTATTTATAGCTGGTTTGCAGAATTCAAGCGCGGTCGTGTTAATCTCAGTGACGAATCTCGCGATGGTTGCCTGTCCACCGCTGTGAACAACAAAAACATCGATGCTGTGCGCGGTATGATTGAAACAGACAGGCGTGTGACCTACTATGAGATTCGCGCATCCTTAGACATAGGCATGAGTACAATCAATCCTACACAATTATTTGGGTGTAAGAAAGCTGTGCTCGCGGTGGATCCCACACTATTTGACCGAGGCTCATAAAACGGACCGCGTCACTTGGTGCAGTGCCATGCTTACCAGATTCAACGAAGGTGCGTTATTTTTGGTGTAGGACATAGTAAGAGGTGACCAAACGGATTTATTGCTACGATCCCAAAACAAAGCAGCAATCGAGCGTATGGGTCTTTCAAGATGAGCCGAAACCATCTAAAGCGGCGCGCGTGAAAAGTACATCTAAGCGGATGATTGCTTCTTTTATAAATAAAACTGGACGCGTGGGTACTGTTGCTTTAGAGAATCGTCGTACCGTGAATAGTAACTGGTACACGACCATTTGTTTGCCGGGAATTTTTGACGAACTCCGTAAAAATAACCGTAAACGCCGTGTCATCTTGCACCACGACAATGCTAGTTCCCACACGGCCAGACAGACAAACGAATTTTGGAAGGTGAAAAACGTAGAACTTATGAGCCATCATGCATACATTCACAAGGTCCGGTATTTTGAATTTTCGGGATTTTAAACTTTCGTTATTTAGAACTTTCGATCATACAAACATTCGGCATTTTAATATTCGGCCTTTCGTTCATAGGTCCTAAGAAATTCGGTATTTTCAACTTCGGCATTATAACACGTATCAATTTCAAAACAATTATAAATAAAAATCAATTCCTACAGATGTATTCACATCACCGGCTGCTCCCATAATAATTTTTTGGCTACAGATGCATTTTCACACATCACTGGCTGCTTCCACAATTATTTTTTGGTTAGGACAAGTTTTTCTGGAAATTTTTTATTTTTTATTTTACCACAAGGTTGCGGGCCCGCTAGTGATGACAAAAAATTATTTGTTTAGTTTTCTCATGAAAAAGCAGAACTATGTATACCTTGTGGATTGAAAGCGTTTTTGAATAAGTGTTTGTAAGTGTGTAGACATTCATAGTAGTTTACAAATAGTTTTTTTATACTTTGTCAGTGTAATAAAATGTAGTTTTAGTTTTCTTATACATTATCATTCTTAACTTTTAATGCTAATGGTAAGGTAACACTATCAGCGAGGAAGACGTTTCAACAAAAATATTAACATGTAAGTAAGCTTCAAATAAATATTGCTGAAATATAGGTTGTTGATCACCGACGGTCACTGGAAACATGTTTATAGCATAACGTAGTTAACAAACCATTATCTTGTGTCTGCTTTTTGATATTAATTTATATTCATGTCTTTATGTAGTAGATATTGGTTTGATGACTTCAATAATCAGTGAAATAACATTTATATACAGTTTATAACAAGACATTGCACCCAACAGACACAGTAAATAAAGTTATTTTATATTATTACTAGTTTAAGTATAAGAAATTTTAAACATTACACATCACCCAGAAAAGAGCTTTTCGAGCTATATACATTTTTAGGCCCTGCAAGTGGCTAAGATTTGTAAGCAGATTTTTACTTATAACTTGTAGCTTGGCAGTATGTTGATGAGGATGGTATTGATGCAATTGTGTATAACAACTCTAATCTCAACATTTGAAAAAGTGATACTTAAATATAATATTAACACAATTAACAAAACTTAAACTCCATTTTACAACAATAAAGTACCTTTAAATTTTGCTGAATTGCCTATTCACAAGTTTAGATTGAAATAAATAAATGTCTGTTAAAAAACCACTATAAAAGTTTAAGAGGGTTTACGCATTTTGGTTTCCAATACAAATTTCCAAGTCGAAATTTTCAAAAACCACTAAGCTAATTTTAATGAAACTTTGCATGCAAGTGAGTTATTGCGATTATAAACTTTCTATAGTGGACTTTAAATCGCAATAACTCAGCTAAATAAACGTTTTTTTTTTAATGTTTTCAACAAACTATTTAGATCCCTGTGTTTTACTTTAGCATGCAAAGTTTCATCCATATTGGCCTTATGGTTTTTAAAAATATCGACTTGGAAGTTTGTATGGGAAACCGAAATGCGTAAAGCCTCTTGATGGCCCCCGTGATTTAGATTTCAGCGCCATCTCTGGTGTCCCGCTTTTAATTCTCGATACGGTTAATTAAAAAATAATTGTTTTTTAACCGTGTCACGCAGCGGTGAAAGCATACTACCACCCCCTCTCTTAACTTGGATGTCGTAAAAGGCGACTAAAGGATTGAACAGTATAGAGTGGCGATGGGCTCACCACCTGTCACCTGCCACGCTGAGCACATGTGCAGTCGCCATTTGGTGAAAAGTAGACTATGGCAGAAGACTGCTTCTCATTGTCTGGTCTCTGATTAATCCTTCGGGGATAATAGTCGTGATTATATGATATGTAGGTAAGTGTTGTTTTTTTAATTGTTTCAGGTCTGGGTAGTTCCATGTATTGTAAAGGTAGTTGTGTACCTAACCTAGGTATGTAAGTAATATTCAAGAGTGTTTAACCGTTTTCTGTAAACCATTACATAAGTTTTAATTCAGATATGTAACTTGGTCTTTAATGTATCAATGCTTGTAGGCGGTCGTCTCTTAGAGCTGTGTTACTTTATGTTTACTACGCAATTTCGCATACGAATTTTCTTCACTTTAGTCAACATTTTGGGGGTTAAAGTTACTCGCGTCCGTAGCTTTACCTTTGAGACCCTACACGTGACCCCTGGGTGGTGCTAAATGAGTGACTGAAATAACCACGTCGCTGACAATTCGAGCAGCTCTGCGTTGAATGCGGCCAAATGGAAGGAGTAAGTATTGGGGTGCTCCAGCTCAGAGATGGGAGCAGTATTCCATATGCGGCCTGACCTGTGCTGTATACAGTTGTAAACGGTGGACCGGCGTGAAATACTGACCCGCTCTATTAAGCACACCCAGCTTTTTCGAAGCTAATTTAGCTTTACCTTCCAAATGACCACGAAACTGAACGTCACTCGAAATATCGACGCCAAGGATTCCAATAATCGGATTGGTATCAAGGGGAGCTCCCTCAAAGTATGTATCTTTGTTACTCAACAGAAATTGTATCTGAGTTAACTAATAGTAGAAACTGTTAGGCTAATGTGCTAACATAAATTTTACTATTAAGTTTGTATATTATATGCTGTTGTTTCCTAAATAAATAAAGAAAAAAAATAAAAAAACGTTATACATCATATTACATAGTACAAAGTAAAGTCGCCGTTTCCCTCTGTCTGTGGCACCGCACTATTCTCCTAAACCACGCAATGGATTTTATGCGGTTTTCACAAAAAGATAGAGCGTTAACTGAAGATCGTTTTTTATTATATTTTGTAGATATATTTTTTTGAATGGCTGAACTATGACTGTCTTTCTAAGTTAGCGGGACCGAAGGCGCGGGCGGGCCGCTAGTTTTATATAAAATTGTGTATCTACTGTTTAGATTATCGAAGGTCCCATGGAATGAAAAAGTATTCAAACACTTGACAGACGTTAATTATGTCCAGTTCAAAATTTTAACAGTATAAAACTATTGTTAGATTTTATGTTATTCCTTAAATTTTAGAGGGTATTGTTAATTGATGACATTTCAAAAGAAAGTGTTTAATTTTTACATTGTCAGTTAGTTCGACTCCGGACTCAGGTAAAATTTTAACAAAGACTGTCATTTCAGTTAGTCCCTTCGTCCACAAGGCTACGCAAATCTCCGATACTAATGTTGTATATATAGGCAAGGATATTTCTCCACCTCAGAAACAAATTTAATATTTAATGATTGCTCTGCCATTTCGAAATCGCCGCGACTTAAGTAGCGAAGATCTCGATGGCAGGTAGCGCGCGACTGGCGCGACGCGAGCCGCGAGACAAATGTCGGCGACGCGACTAGTGTACGAACCTCAATGGATTTGTATGGCGGGAGTCGCTTGGAGACTAAAATCGTCGAGTATCGGAGATTTGCGTAGCCTTGTGTACGAAGGGGCTTATGTTGTATAAAAGAGACATGGTTTAAGTTCATAAAGAAATCTAACATAGAAGGCGACTTACGGACTCAAGACTGCACATACATCCAACAGCATAAAGCGGCGATGGGCTCACCACCGCTCACACTGAGCACGTGTGCAGTTGTTATTGGTGAAACGTTAAGTGAGGCAGTGGATTGCTTTGGCGGCAGGCACTCGTTGCCTAGTCTCTGACTATCTATGTAGGTACGTAACAATTAATTCTCAATATCTTTTTTACAATTCAGTAGTTCTTTATAGTTGTGCAACTGTTGTGCGGAATGATAGGAAAGTAATATTCCCCTCGTCATGCGCGAGTGCACCCTTCAACTAAACAAGAGCGTGCATGTGAATGCAGCCGCGAGTCGCGTCGACACCCGCTCCATCCTTCAGATGGCCTTGATTAGCTGAAAGCGTTCAGTGAGGAGGCACTACACATTCGTATTATGGAGAATATTACCAGGGGGTGTCACTCCGCAGTTTAGGTAGGTTCGTTTGGCGCGCCTCCGCAGTTTGGTTGCCTAGGCGTATGGCAGTAAAGGTTGCCGCGAGCGCAAGAGCACCCAACAAAGAGCGCCTAGTCGCAACACTCTTAATCCCTGCGCGCGTAAGTAAATCCAAACTCTGTGACGTCATGACGTCAAATCGATATCGAGTCAGCGTTGCTTAACCCCTCGAGGATCGTAAAACCAGACACAATAAATAAGATATTATGATCCTTGACCTATTTAACGGAATATGAACGCTCGGGTCACACGATAAGTTTCAATTTCGCGTGAAAGTCGTCAGAGAGTGAACCTTCTGTACGTAGTACTATTAGTTATTCTGTGATATTACGGATGTGAAAGGATCGTAGCAAATGAAAGCTGTGGTCTGTGGCCACCCGTCCGGGAAGCGGGCGGATGTGTGTGTGTGTGAGTGTGGGGGGTGTGTGTGTGTGTGTTACGGTACCCATTGCTAATGTTAATTTTTGAATAAATAAAAACAGATTTAGTTTTCACACTTTGTAGTTTTAAGGTTGCTTCACACACATCAGTGAAGTCACAGTTCCGACACAGTACCGGCACAGTGAAAAATATTCTTTCATACATTCTCTACGGGGATGCTTTCATACAGAATGTATGAAAAACACTGTGCCGGTACTGTGTCGGAACTGTGGGTTCACTGATATGGTATGAAGCATCCTTTATTAACGAGACAAACATATCATAGACATTATTTTGTCTTTAAACATTAAAAATGCTATGATAGGCAAAAGAGCCAAAGGAGGTTTCAGTTTTATTAGTACAGCAGCTATAACGCATGCCTTGATTATTGGATAATAATTTATTTGATTTTGATTTGATTTAAGTTTAAATGAAGTTATTTGAAAAAATACATGCAAATGTCGATTTTCTTTACAAAGCAGTGCTCATTGTTCTTCACGGCTCAAACACGTTCTGTATTTGAGAATTTAGGTTACAATTTTGTTTAAACTAGTCGTCATGTTAATTTGTATAAAAATTCATTACTTTTAAAATCTAGATAGATCTAGCAAATACGTTCAAAAGTGGATACTTACTTTAAACGCTCAACCAATATTATTTTTATTATACACCTTACGTCGTCTTTTGTAAAATAAATAGTGAGGTACCTAATGTAAACTTTTTAAATGACATAAAATAATCATACATGAACGCAACTAACCAAATAAATAACGATTCCATATTTATCACGAGTAAGTGCGACTCTGACTCAACTCTGAATAGACAAGACACGATGTGACAGTTGTGTGGTCTATGGTCAGCGGTCTGCGGTAAGCCGCCGCCGCACTAACTGCGTTGCGGTTATGTGACAGCATTCGTGATAATGCGGTATCCTAACACAACACTGCAAATGCAGTACGATTTGTTGGCGGGAAATTGAAGCGTTATGTCTGCAGTTTTGTTTTATTTTCTATAATTTGTGTTTTGTCGAATATTAATCTGAAATAATGGTGGATTATTTACTGTCAACTGTTCGTGAACGTGCATGAGTGTTGGTAAATAAAACAAAACAGTGCAACAACTACTTTTCAAATTCTTTCATGAAGTCCATGTGAGATCTCAATAAAGTACCAAAGCTTTATTGAGTGTAAAGGGGTTTCGGGGAATATCATTTACCATTACAAGTTCATTATCACTCATTATCATCTACTTTATGCAAAGAAAATATTGATTATGAAATTTTACTTGACACTGGCTAAATGTGCTGTCCGCACGAAGCCATTATTTAGGAGAAAAAATAATATGGTATATCCTATATCTCATAATATTCTATGTGGTTTTTATATCCATGGACGTAATATACATATTACGTCCATGCTTATATCCTTACCACAGATGTATAACGTCTGTGATCCTTACAAACACACACGCACACACTCACGCTCACACTAATTATCTAGTCCATATTAAGCTTCTTTTTGAAGCTTGTTTAAATGATTAACTAGATAACGTATATACATAAAAAACAGCCAGACCCGAAGTCAATTTAGAAAGACAGTTTAATCTAAAAGAAGTAAACCCATGGCGACCACGGAGGCCGTCAACATGTTTCAATGAGTGCACAACATAATAAGTGGGTGCCATTCTTGTTTTTATTCGAAGTTCAAATAATATTAAGTACTTAATTTTTTTGTTTTGTATTTATGGACTTTTTTTGCAGGCTTGAATGAATACTTAATACAATACATTGTCATAATTTACATCTGTATTTATAAATCATCATTCATCATCCACAACCGAAATGTTTGTGCGTGCATCGCTTTAGAAAGGCTGCACATATTTGGCTAATTCTTGTTTTGTTGTGTTTGCGTCGGGGGGAACCGGGTGCTCACGCGGGCGAAGTCGCAGCGGGCTGCTAGTATACAATACATATTACATTATATTATATATTAGGTAAAAAGTGGACTATAGTAGAGGACTGCATTAAGTTGTCCTCATTGCCTACTTTCTAACTATCCCTTTGGGGATAAATCGGGTTAATAGTCGTGATTATATGTATGAATATGTATTAAGTGTATGTATTTAAGAGAACACTTTTGATATGTGAATGATTAAGACGCAATAGATATCGATGGTTTGGTCATTCTCCTTTATGTGGCACTTTTTCTGTTTATTTCTTTTATTTCTCTAAAGAGTTCTTCCTATTGTTTCCCTTTTATGTTGTATTTTAACGGTGTTGTTGACCATGTGGACATGTGCGGCATAAGTGAATGAACACCCGCACAAAAGATTGGCCCAAAATAGCCAAATATACAGACAAAGGGTAAGATTCGCCCAAAATAGCCAAATACACAGACAAATGGTAAGAATCACCCATAATAGCCTAATATACAGACAAATGATAAGATTTACCCAAAATAGCCAAATATACAGACAAATGGTAAAAGAAGGCCTTTGCCCTGCAGACTGAAAACATTGGCTCAATACATAGTGGGCATACTCGTAGTGTAATACTGTCCTTATATTATGTAAGAATATGTACCTATTCTTAATTAATTCATTAATTCTGCCGAGCTCGTGATAATAACAATAAACACATTTTACATTCATAATAAAAAGACACAATGACCCTCACAATACTTGTTCTGTAAAAAATATAGAAGCTCCTATCATCTACATAGAACCAAGGGTGAAATTGCAAACCTCCTATCACCGAACGATCCACCGACCGACTGAGACCTTTTCCACCTGAGGTGATTAACTATGTATTTAATATATACATATATATATTTAAGCGTTATTAACGAGAAAAATAACAAATATTATAAAGTTTTGTTGTTCTTCGTTTTAAAATGTATTAGCTCGCTCAAGGCGAGCTAAGCGAATGCCGAAACCATATGTTATACTCAAGGTTACACATGTCTATGGTTATGCTACAGACAACGAGTACAAAAGATCAGTCACTCTAACGAAAAAGAATGCCAATATGTACTTAATCCCTGCATCTCGACACAGGCCGTGAGCTAAGTCCCAGAGGACATCGCAAATCAATACGTATGTATCGAGTTTAAGTAGCTGTCTGCGATTCTGAAATCGATGCCACCCGTATTGAAGCACGCACTTACACCATGTAGTTTAGAAATGTTTGTAATTTGTTGTATGTCATTTTGAAGTTTAGTTATTTCGAGTTTAGTTTATCAAATACTAGCGGCCCGCCCGCGCCTTTGACACGCTAACATAGAAATACCGTCATAGTTCAGCCCATTTAAAACAGTATATCTACAAAATATAAACAAAAACCATCTTCAGTTAACGGTCTATCCTTTAATGAAAACCGCATAAAAATCCATTGCGTGGTTCAGGAGAATAGTGTGGTGATACAGACAGAAGTAAACGGCGACTTTACTTTTTAATATGTAATGATGATTGATTACGAGTATGTCATTCTTTCATGAGAGCATGCGAATTAAATATAATACAAATATATTAATATAAGTATAGTAATATCTTTATTTGTGAAATGTAGGTATTACAATAATAGATGACAATAGTTTGTTACTAGGTATCATTACACTTCGACCTTATTTAAGGTATACAAATACATTTGAGGGACCATGCCCAGTCTCTCAAGAATTAATTGATTACAGTATTGTCAAATGCAAAATAGTACCTAGTTATTATAAAATAAAATGTCAGAAGTTGTGATCAAATAACATAATTTCAGAATTAAGAAGTAAGTAACTAAGTTAATGGTCATTTAAAAATAAAAATTAAAAAGTAAGTATAGGAATGCAAAAAGAAACATTGTTATTTAATTTTATCATTTAGAAATTCCTCTATTGAGTAATAAGCCTTGTCAGTAAGAAATTCTATCAACCTTTTTTTAAAACATTTTACAGGTAAGGTCGTAAAAGTATTAGGAATTTTGTTAAAGATTCTTGTTTAGGCCATTCCAAAGAAGATACTGTCGACGAGATGAGTTCTATATTTTCGCGCACATATTCTGTTACCGTTTCGGTGACTTTTATTAGTATTTGCCTTTGTAAACGTAGGGAACGTAGGTCGTTACACATGACAAACATTGTTTCCTCTATGTAAAGATGGCAACGTTAAAAATTTTAATTGTCTAAAAGCTGGTTTGCAGCTGTCCGTTGGTTTAAATCCCTTAACCGCTCGTATGCATCTTTACTTTACTTTGTATATAAATAATATACATCGATCATACTAATCTGACAGACTTTCGCTTTAATTAAAGTGCTCGTCGGTTTGGGGCACTTCTTTCATGAGCACATTGATGATCCGCTTTGGTCATCCAGGGCAAGACAGCACGTTCGTCGATGTCTTGCCCTGGATGACCAAAGGTCCTGTGTTAAACGTTTTAACTGCGGCCGCGTACTGATCAGTGCTCAATAAATAGAATCTCTATTGTCTCGTGGCGCCGCGTTCTAAGTGCTATTTCTCAGGTCAGGAAAAGTGTGTTTCATATTTAGATGCATATCCGAAAAGACCAAGTGAGTTCGCGAATTAGCTCCTTAAAGTTTTCAAATTGCCTATTTAAAGCTTTAACCGTCGCGTAGCGGTGAAAGAAATCTACCAACCCCTCTTTTCCCTTGGGTGTCGTAAAAGGCGACTAGCGGACTAAAGACTGCACATACATCCAACAGCTTAGAGCGGCGAAGGGCTCAACACCTGAGCACATGTGCAATCGTTATTTGATAAAAAGTGGACTATGGCAGAGGACTACTTTGCGGGCCTCATTGCCTAGTCTCTAACTAACCCTTCGGGGGATAATAGTCGTGTTTCTATGTATGTATGTCAGTCTAAGTCAGTATAATTGAATCGGTGATTTCTAAAACCCCACATGTTACATTTTTATCAGAATTGAGTTAGTACTGGTATCGTAATCTGTAGACGTCTACCTATCTATCGATTCGTGCAAAAATCACACATGTAACACCATTCTGTACAGTAAAAATAGTAGACGCGGATTTCTGATGGTTTTAAAAACACCACATGTGTTGTAACATGTGGTGTTTCTGAACGCGTTTCAGCCATTTTGTCATACTAAGTCAAGACAACGAAAAAGAGATGCATATTGTGATCCTCAGAAATAGAAAAGTACATCTTTTTTATATCAAGCGTCCACATCTTCTGAGATTAAATAATAAGATTAAAAAATATAATAATTAAAAATTAAAATAATTAAATTAATTAATAAGTACTTATTATTAAGCTTGTAAGTTTTATATTGTTAAAAATGTGGTTTTGAGTGTTTTCACTTTTATTTCACTTATTTCAAATAAAATTCTTGATAGTTGTTCTTAAATTACTGAAAGTTTCTAAAACCCCACATGTGATCGATTTTTATCATGTAATATTACTATATACACTAAAGGATCGTAAAACCTACACATTGAAGCAAGAAAATCTCTTTTTTCACTATTCCTTCTGAAAATATTAAGTTTTTTTTTATTCCTGAACAATCTTATCATTGTAACATGTGGGGTTTTAGAAATCGCCGATTCAATTTCATAACATTCTCATTTGCCTATTCGAAGATATCTGTACATACTTTCACCCTAGTATACGACTTCTCAGTCTATCTCTCTTTAAACATACTTCTGTGTGTACCTACGAGTACTATGTAAACATGTAATAAATAAATATCTAAATAAACCAGACTTTAAAAGCAACAAGTCTAAACTTTAACACAGTATAGTGGCAAGACACAGCAGGTTGGGGTCAGACAGCTGCCGAAGAAGGTTGAAGGTTTGCCCCGCCCTCCATTTGTCCTGCGACTTTTCATGAGTTCAATCAAACCTGAACTAATTTTATAACTATTGCTGGGAGCGGTTTTGTTAACTTTTTGTTCAAAGACAACGAAACGTTGAAAGAAATGTCTACCTCAGTTGGGAATCGAATCTTTGTTAGTTCACTTTGAGTTTAACATCAAATATTACGAATCTATAAAGCAGTCTTATCTTATATGAATGTTTATAATATTGTAAAATATTTTCGTTCAGATCTCTAAGGATGTAAATTCTAAGAGGTTTGATTTGATCAAACAGTGTTGCTACAAAAACATAATAGCGTCAAAATAATTGACAACCATGAACGAAAATACATGACGAGGTAAATAGGTATATCTCTTGGTGTGAGTGAATGTTTGTGTCATTTTGCTTATCGCATAAACCTGACTATCACTTTTATTTGACTTTTTTAAGGACCCCAATTGGTATCGAACTGTAGAACTATGAGTTAGAGGCCGCTGAATTGCCATTAGCCCCAAGTGGCGGTCAATTGCTTTAAAAATTCTACTAATATTATAAACGCGAAAGTTTGTAAGTACGGATGGATATTGTTTTCTGAGGTTTAAGCGAGCACTACACATTGAAATGAAACACTTTTTACGGATTAACTCGCGTTTAATTTACTATTTACATAGTTTTTATATTATCCTGACGTTTCGAACCCTTTCTCACCACCATCCTAGACAGTTGGCTACTGTAGGGAAATCTTTGTTTCAGAGAGCACGCGGCATCTGTGACACCCAACACCTGGCTGCTGAACTTCAGCATGTCAGGATAACAAACTGCAAGTACCGCGGCTTCGTCACAAAAAACGCAAAAAACCAACCACAGTCGAGCGCCAACCTGCAGTACTTCCATATATGAAAGGCGTCACTGACAAGATTGGTCACATCTTGAAGCGAGCTTCAATCAATACTTACTTTAAGCCGCCAAAGAAGATCGACCAGTTCTTACGACCTGTCAAGTGCAATATACCCCTTTAAGATGCAGGCGTGTACAAACTGGACTGCGACTGTGGGCTCTCGTACATCGGGCAAACAAAGAGAAGTGTAGGAACCCGCGTAAAAGAACATATAGCCGACGTCAAGCATAGGCGCGAAAATAAGTCTGCAGTGTGTGAACATGCTCTCGAGGGACCCAACCATTACATCAGATTTGACAAACCTCAAATACTCGCCAAGGAACAACGATTCATCCCTAGGATGATACGCGAGGCTATTGAAATTAAAAAACATCGAAATTTCAATAGAGAGGATGGTTGGAATTTACCACCTGCCTGGGACCCCATCATACAGGTCATCAAATCCCAGCCCCAACAGCAACACATTGCCAGACCTAAAAATATTGTTAGCTCGTATTGTGTAAACTTGAACGCACCCGGTTAAATATAAAAATGATTGACGGTAGGCAAATAACTACTAACTATGAGACGACTAACACCTCAGTCTCCCTGTGACCACGGACCCTGCAAAGGGTTCGAAACGTCAGGATAATATAAAAACTATGTAAATAGTAAATTAAACGCGAGTTAATCCGTAAAAAGTGTTTCATTTCAATACGGATGGATGTTTGTTACTCTTTCACGTAAAAACTACTAAATAGATTTCGATGAAATTCGGCATACAGATAGTTTATAACCTGGATTAACACATAGGATACTTTTTATCCCGATATTCCAACGGGAACGGGAAGCACGCGGGTGAAACCGTGAGCGGCCGCTAGTAATATGTAATATGGAGATCTGGCTAGGAATCGAACCCAGGAACTTTGAGTCCGAGCCGGTGGCTAGCCACTAGTTAACAGATGCGGTAAAACGTCACAAAAATATTGTATGAAGATCTGATTGGGAATCGAATCCAGGAACTCGGGTCGGAAACCGTTAACTAACTACAAGACCACATGGGCGGTCAGTTGCCTTAAAAATAATATATGGAGACCAGGCTGGGAGTCGAACCCAGGAACTCGGGTCAGAAACGGTTGACTAACTATAAGACCACATGGACGGTCAGTTGCCATAAAAATAATATATGGAGACCTGGCTGGGAGTCGAACCGAGAAACTCGGGTCAGAAACCGTTGACTAATTATAAGACTACATGGACGGTCAGTTGCCTTAAAAATAATATATGGAGACCTGGCTGGGAGCCGAACCCAGAAACTCGGGTCAGAAACCGTTGACTAAATATAAGATCACATGGACGGTCAGTTGCCTTAAAAATAATATATGGAGACCTGGCTGGGAGTCGAACCCAGAAACTCGGATCAGAAACCGTTGACTAATTATAAGACCACATGGACGGTCAGTTGCCTTAAAAATAATATATGGAGACCTGGCTGGGAGTCGAACCCAGAAACTCGGGTCAGAAACCGTTGACTAATTATAAGACCACATGGACGGTCAGTTGCCTTAAAAATAATATATGGAGACCTGGCTGGAAATCGAACCCAGGAACTCGGGTCAGAAACCGTTGACTAATTATAAGACCACAGAGACGGTAAATTGCCTTAAAAATAATATCTAAATACCTGACTGGGAATCGAACTCAAGAACTCGGGTCAGAAACCGTTAATTAACTATAACACCACCACAGACGGTCATTTGCAAGTAAAATAATACATGGAGATCTGGCTGGGATCCGAACCCAGGAACTCGGGTCAGAAACCGTTGACTAACTATAAAACCACATGGACGGTCAGTTGCCTTAAAAATAATCCTGTCTGGGATTCGAACCCAGGAACTCGGGTCAGAAACCGTTCACTAACTAAAATACCACAGAGACAGTCAATAATTGCCTTAAAAATAATATCTAGAGACCTGGCTGGGAGTCGAACCCAGGAACTCTGGGCCAGACCCGTTAAGTAGCTACTAAACCACAAAAGATGTTAACCTCTCCTCGTCTGTAAGAGCCGGGCGCGCCCCCACAACCCCTGTCTGTGTGGCTCAATTGACAACAATGTATTACAACAAACTTAAATTCAATATCATCAACTGGCAAGTTTAGTTTGATAGAATTTAGAGTATTTAAGGGGATCCTGCACGAAATTCTGAAAATGTATGTATTTTTAAGTTACTGGTACTATGCGCTGAATTAGTTAAATACATTAAAAGAACTTACATAAGTTAGCTTGATCATTGCACAAGGTCGTGGCCTTGTTGAAATTTGAAACAAATTCTTTAAACAATAACAAACAATACATAAATGTAATGACTCCTAAAACATTTAATTTCGACAACTTTCTTAATTTTACGCATGAAACAATAATTCTTACATGAAAATATTTGTATTGATGTTCCGCAGGTCACCCCCATCTTAAAAAAGTAAATTTTAATTTTTAATACATGCGCGTGATGGTTTTGTACATTTCTCAGAATAAAAACATTGCTCTAATCACATTACTAGGTCTGAAACTTCAAAGCAGAATTGTTACAATTTTGAATATCAATATGATTGTTTTTGCTTTGAAGTTCATTATGAGACTTATGTCAGTTTTTGTGGTAGCGCGGCACCCCCAAAAATAGAACTTTAATGTTCCCCTATCCCGCTTGCCACAGACACTAAGCACTAAGAGGCGACTTTAGCGCATGCGCCAGGCCTTCCAGAGCTAAGTACTGAGGTGACTTTAGCGCGTGCCCCAGGCCTTACAGAGCTAAGTACTGAAGTAACTTTAGCGCACGCCCCATCAGGCCTTCCAGAGGTAGTACTGAGGCCACTTTAGCGTATGCCCCAGGCCTTCCAAAGCTATGTACTAGGGCGACGTTTGCGCATGCCCCAGGCCTTCCAGAGCTAAATACTGGGGCGACTTTAGCGCACGCCCCAGGCCTTCCAGAGCTAGGTACTGAGGCGACTTTAGCGCATCCCCTAGACCTTCCAGAGCTAAGTACTAAGGCGATATTAGCGTACGCCCCAGGCCTTCCAGAGCTAAGTACTGGGGCGACTTTAGCGCATGCCCCAGGCCTTCCAGAGCTAAGTACTGAGGCGATATTAGCGTACGCCCCAGACCTTCCAGAGCTAAGTACTGGGGCGACTTTAACGCACGCCCCAGGCCTTCTAGAGCTAAGTACTGTAGCCTAATCACGTAACAAAACTTCAACGACATTCAAGCGATTTGATCGCTGAAGTCACTTGTCGTATTCACGTATCAATCGTACGATTTTGTTTAAGTCGGTTTTGTGTAAACATCGTTGCCTCCGCGGTTTTCACCTATTATTTTGACGTTTAGTTTGATCGGATGTCAGCGATTACACGTCAAATTAGACAATTTCCAAGTCGTTGGAAAAAAATAATAAACATTTCTCCATGTTCTAATAGCAAAAACTATTTGAATTTGTTTTGTAGAATTGTAATGGCAATAGTTTACAAATCGCCAAGTTGGGATCTCAGAATAATAACTAAAGCATTATTATTCTATGGTTGCGATCCTATCGAGTAGTAATCATTCTATCGAAATGACAGGTGAATACGGATTTATGACTATTTTTCAATAGGACGATATAAAAACTTCATAGTTCATATAATAACCTTATTTTAAAAAATGGCTGATAAACACTTTAAAGTCAAAAGTAATTATTTTCGAATCACAATTTTAATATCTTTATTATTGAAATTTTGCATTCACAATGCTATATAGATATAGGATAAAATGTTTACTAGAAAAAAAGTTCTCAGTGACGTAATACCGCTGGCTTGCAGCGTACTTACATCAAACTACTAGGAAAAATTCAACGAGTCTTCTGGGGTCTCGGTAGCTCAGTGGTTAGAGCAGTGGACCGGCAATCCAAAGGTCGTGGGTTCGAATCCCATTCGAGCTTCCTGAGACTGGTTGATTTTTTTCTAGTAAACATTTTATCCACAATTTTAATATTCATTTTTTATAGCATGTAAAACATATTCTTGTAAATGTTAATTGGGTTTTATGACACTAAGCTAAAAATGGCCATTTTTATTGTTTTACCTTTTTTTACACTAAAAATGTTACTAATGTATAATTTACAATAGTTTCAAAGAAAGCTGATAAAAATTGCTAAAAACGTTTAACTTATAAAAGTTTAGAAAAAAAATAAATTTTAAAAGTGTGATAAGAGCAGCAGAGCTAAGTACTGAGGCGACTTTAGCACATGCCCCAGGCCTTCCAGAGCTAAGTACTGAGGCGACTTTAGCACATGCCCCAGGCCTTCCAGAGCTAAGTACTGAGGCGGATTAGCACATGCCCCAGGCCTTCCAGAGTTAAGTACTGAGGCGACTTTAGCGCATGCCCCATGCCTTCCAGAGCTAAGTACTGGGGCGACTTTAGCGCACGCTCCAGGCCTTCCAGAGCTAAGTACTGAGGCAACTTTAGCGGCCCTAGACCTTCCAGAGCTAAGTACTGAGGCGACTTTAGCGCATGCCCCAGGCCTTCCAGAGCTAAGTACTCGTCTGTGTCTAATACAATTTAGTGCAGTTTGCAGCCAGCCTTTGCCGTTGCATGGATGTGCCTTTTACTAGGAATCTCGATAATTCTGCTAGCGAATAAACTGTTTTAATGAACACGCCTTAATATTGCTGTATATTTTGTAACTTCATTTAAGATTGTACGAGTATTAGTAAACAAATTAAGATACCACATAAGTGATGAAAAAATTTCAAGACTACCCTAAACTGGTGTAAACTGGTGTAAATCGTGTATTTGTATTATGGTGTCGAGATGAAGGAATATCACCATTATGGTATAGTCAGTCAACCGCCGCCATTTTCTACTATTTATTTATTTATTTGCAGATTACAAATATTACCGCAACGCACACAAGTAAAAAAACTATAATAATATATCGGTTTTTTAAAGTTAATTGAAAAAAAACACGTCAATAGAATAAAAATAAAGTATTACAAAGTTGCGCCTTAGCTGCGATGCACTATTTACCTGGTTTCTTCAAGTAGACCGATATATGTTTGTTACTTCGATGCTACTAAGGAGCTGCTTAGGAGCGCCTGCAAAATTTGCCCTTCCGTTTTATATTCGGTCTACGAAAATATAACCACATTTCGGAGTTTCGGTCGAGGTTAAAGTGGCTTCCAATCCGTCTTCGCCGAGATATGCACATCATTTGCCTTACTTCACTACCCCCAACTCCCTCATTACCTACGTCCCCTTACGCGCGTATTTCCGCCTCAAACGTTCCTGTGATACAAGAACCCTCTTCTATCCACAAGCTAACTCCAATTTTTCCACAATTCTTTCACTGTGTATGCAGCTAGATTGTGGAATAAACTACCAACTAGCATTCGTGAGAGTTCATCGGTTGAATCTTTTAAACACAAATTAATTAATTAAAGTTTAATTAAAGTTAATAATAAAAATTAATTAAAGTTAATAATATGTGTTATGTTTTTGTGTATATATTTATAATGAAGTATTTAGATTAAGTACGTATAATTAGTATACCATAATTAGTCTCGCATATATATTTTTTACCATCACAGCTAGGGTTGGCTAGAAGAATTCTCTTCTAGATATAAGCTCACCTTTGTATATGTCCTGTGTAACCTGTGTTTAAATGTATTTTTTTTGTGCAATAATGTATTAAATATATTTTTTCAAAGTATATTATGTAAAGGAAAGTAAATATAATAAGTTAGCTTACTCGCAACTCAACAACAACAACAACATTTTTAAATATTATTGACTCTATCACACTGATTGAAAACCTTAGAGTACTAGTTATTTAAACAATAAGTTCAAAAAGTAGTCACAGTGTCGTCCTATCAGATATACGAGTATATACAAATAGAGGTCACTCAAACAAGTCAAAATATCTAGTAACTAGCTGTTCCCTGTGACTTCAATTCGGGGACTGCACTTAGTGTTACCGGGTTAAAAAGTATCCTATTCTACACAACGGATCATGGTCTGTCTTTGTGCGAAATTTCATCCAAATCTATTCACCCGTTCTCTAGCAATGCGTTTATCATAAAACATAATTTAATTTTTATTAATATATCTAGCTGACCCGATAGACGTTGTCCTGTCCTAGTTTTAATGACAAAGGATTCATTATAAAATACGTTCAGTTTTTCTTGAATCCGCAATTATTCCACTTCCACACTTGTAATTTTTTCCATAAGAAACCTATTCATTATCGCATAAAAACGTCCCACTACTCCCGCTACTGGATACAGGCTTTCCCACATGGGCAGATTGGGCGATAACCCACCAAGCTGGCCCAATGCGGGTAATTAATTTGTATTATTACGAACATTTCAAAACATGAATTACCCAAAACGGTCTAGCCGATCTCAAGTGATGCGCCTTCCAGCCGAACAGACTTTCTTATTTATTTATATAAATGAATGATCATAGTGCCCAGAAAAGTAATGACCAATTGTAAACATCGCCGAATGAGAACAATGACTAACATTATGAATGAACAACGTGTTTATATGCGTTAGAATGTTTTCCAGTAACAAAAAGTTGCCAGGATGATTGAACTATTTAATAGAAGAGGATAAAGCTTTATAAAAGTCTTGTAAAGGTTTCTATAGGGTCAGCAACGCGTGAGTAATACTTCTAGTGTTGCTAAAATATATGCGTGGTTGCCAACGTGACCGGGCGTTAACTTGCACGATAGCAACCTCAGAACAATAGTTGTTGTTTTGAGATAGCAACGCAATACCGCTTGCCGCTGCATCATCAAAACTTCTTTAAAAAAAAGTCTTCAAATCTCGAAAGCCAGCCAGTGACATTGGTCTAGTACGAACCTGAGAAGATACTGCGCATGCGCGGAGCCAGCCAATCGGCACGGTGCATGCTGCAGCCTCCGATAACCTCTGTGGGTTATGTGGTCTGGGCAGATATTATACATATACATATTATGCAGTTATGTATCTAGTATAACTTATTTTTGCATTTAATTGTGTAACCATGTTTTGAATGTTTGCACCTCCGAACATAGAGTGTATAAGTCTCCATCTCTCTCCATCTCCATCCGACTGGTTGTCTGGCAGAAATCGCTTTTAAGCGATAATACCGCCACATTGTAACTTTGTATTTTTGCTCTTTTATGTCTAATGTACATGTTTGTGTTATGTTACAATAAAAGCATTGTCTATCTATCTATCTATCTATAACATTTTCTTATTTATTCATTTAGTCTGTTATAACTCAAAAACGTCACCTCGTACAGTCCCTGCCAAAATACCAGCGCCGATGCGATGTGACCTTTCCCACATCCCGTAGTACACACATACTGGTCTGACAGATAGCGGCCTCCAGGAGGCCGCTTGACACACAAGGGGCTGAGTGTTATTAATTGTTATTTTCTGTTTTTGTATTTCAAGTCCTTTTTTGTTATTCTATTTTAATTAAGTATTTAATGTGACAGTCAATGAATGTTTTTTCTCTGTTCTTTCTTCTTTTCTAACATAACCTCAGGACTATGATCCTTAAAAGGGCACCACGCGGTGCCGCGCGATCGCAAAAACTGACTTATGTCTCATAATGAACTTCAAAGCAAAATCAATCATAATAATATTAAAATTCTGGTTTGAAGTTTCAGACATAGTAATTTGATTAGAGCAATGTTTTTATTCTGCGAAATGTACAAAGCCATCACGCGCTTGTGTTAAAAATTAAAATTTACTTTTTTTATGACCTGTGGAACAACAATACAAATATTTTCATGTAAGAATTATTGTTTCATGCGTAAAATTAAGAAAGTTGTCAAAGAAAAATGTTTTTAGGAGTCATTAGATTTATGTAGGTATTGTTTGTAATTGTTTAAAAAATTTGTTTGAAATTTCAACAAGGCCACGACCTTGTGCAATAATCAGGATAAGTTACGTATTATTATTAATGTATTTAACTAATTCAGCGCATAGTACAAGTGACTTAAAAATACGTAATTTTTCACAATTTCGTGCAGGATCCTCTTAAAAGGTTAGTCAGAGACTAGGCAATCTGTGCACTACCACATTCCACGGCACACCAAATAACAAGTGCACATGTGCTCAGCGTGATAGGCGGTGAGCCCATCGCCGCTCTATGCCGTTGGATGTACAGTCATCAGTCCGTTAGTCGCCTTTTACGACCCAAGAGAAGAGATTACTTGGCACCTAGCATTCTTTTAATGAGCTGACACCACACCGCACTTGCATTAATAAATTTATAAACAAAGTTATAAACTAATTTATTTGCTAAAGACAAGTACCATCTTAAAGTACCTAGCTTATTAAAGTTTTATAATTACCAATTTACAATTTACTAAACGACGTATCGTTGACATAAGTCAAATTATAGTGCCGCTTGACTAAGCCGTCAGTTCCGCTTACGCAACAGCAATATTGAGCTCTTACGAATGTCACTACGCCCCCGGATCGTCAGTTAAACGGCGCGAGCCACCTTGTACAGACAAAAACCTGCGAAAACCTCAGCAAGAACATAATTATTATCTTTTCTCACAGCGTGAAATGCTAGTCCGTTCCATAGAAATACACTTTCCATTACAGTTCTTGCCGATTCCTCGTGTTCAATAAATATTTTAATTATAATAATATTATAATATTTTTTTAAATTACTCAATCGATTTAATGTAATTCATATAATTATCTATTCTCTCTTTTTCACAGCGTGATATGTTTGATAATCCGTTCCATAGAAAGACAATTTTCGTAACAGTTCTTGCCGACGCCTCGTGTTCATTAATTTTTTTTTTAAATTACTCTGGCTATATTTGTCCTAAGGATTTTCCCCTAGGAATAGAACCCAGAAACTTCGGATATCGAGCCGAGCGCTATGCTAATTTGCCTCTGAGCTGTTATGAGTTATGACTAGTTAAGTATTTAAAAATACTCTTTCATTCCTCATACACGGAAGTAGGTCTGAAGTTGCCTGAGGCGAGCGGGTGGAAAGTAATACTTTTCCGCCCTAGGGAGATCCTTCTTCTGACAGGTACTGTCATCATGTGTATTATTGTGACTTATTGTTAAAATAGTACTATCAACCCATCTATTCCCTTGGATGTCGTAAAAGGCAACTAACGGACTAAAGACAGCACATGCATCCAACAGCATAGAGCGGCTATGGGCTTATCAAAGTAGTACTACCATCCCCTCCATTCCCTTCGGTATCGTCAACTAACGGACTAAAGACTGCACATGTATCCAACAGCATAGAGCAGCGATGGGCTTATCAAAATAATACTACCAACCTCTCTGTTCTCTTCGGTGTGGTAAAAGGCGACTAACAGACTAAAGACTGCACATACATTCAACAGCATAATAGCGGCGATGGGCTCATTAAAATAATACTACCAATCCCACTCTTCTCTTCGGTGTCGTAAAAGGCGACTAACGGTTTAGAGACTACACATACATCCAACAGCATAGAGCGGCGATGGGCTCATCAAAATAAAACTATAAACCCCTCTCTTTCCTTGCGTGTTGTAAAAGGCGACTAACGGACTAAAAACATTGATGGTTTTGTTTTTACTTTCCTTTTATACGTAATGAAAAGCACAGTGTTTACCTCGGGTAAAAAACTTATTTACTCCCTCGAACTATTAGTGTACTCCTACGCTCAGGTGCTAAACCTCGTCTTGGGAGTAAATAAGCTACTTTCAACCCTAGGGTAACAATGTACTATATCATTCCTCATACTCGAAAAGTAGGTCTGGAGTTGCCTGAGGAGCGGGTGGAAAGTAGTACTTTTCCGCCCTAGGGACAATCGTTTTTCTGACAAGTGTAATTGTGATTATTAATAAAATAATACTAACAACACATCTCTTCTCTTGGGTGTCGTAAAAGGCGACTAACGGATCAAGGACTGCACATACATCCTACAGCATAAAGCGCCATTGGGCTCATCAAATGAATACTACAAACCCCTTTCTTCCCTTAAGTGTCGTAAAAGGCGACTAAGGAACTAGAGACTGCACATACAACCAACAGCATAGAGCGGCAATGGGCTCATCAAAATGATACTACTAACCCCACTCTTCCCTTCGGTGTTGTAAAAGGCGAGTAACGGACTAAAGACTGTACATACAACTAACAGCATAGAGCGGCGATGGGCTCATCAAAATAAAACTACCAACCTCTCTCTTCTCTTCGGTGTCGTAAAAGGCGACTAACAAACTAAAGACTGCATATGCATCCAACAGCATAGAGCGGCTATGGGCTTATCAAATTAATACTACAAACCCCTCTCTTCCCTCGGGTGTCGTAAAACGCGACTAAGGAACTAAAGACATTAATGTTTTTGTTTTCACTTTCCTTATACTCGTAATGAAAAGCACAGTGTTTACCTCGGGTGAAAGACTTTATTTGCTCCCTCGAAGCTACTTTTACCCCTAGGGTAACAATGTCCTATTTTCATTTCTCATACTCGGAAAGTAAATCTGAAGTTGCCTGAGGAGCGGGTGGAAAGTAGTACTTTTCCACCATAGGGAGAGTCGTTTTTCTGACAGGTACACTGTCATGTGTAGTTATGACTTATTATTAAAATAATACTAACAACCCATTTCTTCCCATGGGTGTTGTAAAAGGCGACTAACGGACTAAAGACTGCACGCACATACATCCAACAGCACAGAGCGACGATAGGCTCATCAAAATAATACTACCAATCCCTCTCTTCCCCTCGGTGTCGTAAAGTTCGACTAACGGACTAAAGACTGCACATACAACCAACAGCATAGAGCGGCGATGGGCTCATCAAAATAATACTACCAACCCCTCCCTTCCCTTGGGTGCCGTAAAAGGCGACTAACAAACTAAAGTCATTTTTTCTTTAACGAACTAAAGTCATTTTTTATTATAAATTCATGTTTTCATTTTTAGTTACTTTTCTTGTATTCGTAATGAAAAGCACAGTGTTAACCTCGGGTGAAAGACTTATTTAGTCCCTCGAAATATTTAATTGGCGCCCGAGCGCAATACTACTTTCACCCATATGGTAACAATGTAATATTACGAGTAAGCTTACTTTAGCTGTTACAGCATGTTACACTTTTATTATTCCTCAGTAAATGAATCATTATGTTGTGGTTTAAATTATTAAATTGGATTTTTAAGTAATTTTACAAGTTAACATTATGCAATCCTCCATACCTATTTATACGAGTATTATACGTTTACTAAAATGTTAAATCATAAGAGCTCACCTGCCGTAAAACCGACCATAATAGGAATTCTATTCCTATTGGATAATAAATTATGTGATTTCGAACGAACACGTGAAGTGTTCTCGAACATAAATAATGTTAACGGTCAAATAATCCACCAATATAAACCGCTAAAGTAAATCAAACTTGCCAACACTTGCCTAAACTGTTTGAAATAATACTTAGATAATTAAAACTAAACTACAAAAACATAAAAATGAGAAAAACAGTAAATAGTTAAATACTATCATATTATAATACTTAAACACTTGGAATACTGTAAAACTGTGTACTTAAAATAAAATTTACAAAAACATAACACTTCACTGAAATGTTTTATATAAGTAACAAACAGAAGGGCAAATGCACCTAAATGATGAAAGCATTCTAATGCACAAAATATTAGCAAAATTAAAAAAAAACTGCAAAGATTTAATTAGTGTAGTTGAAATTGTTACAAACATACTCAACAACAACAACTTCTGGCAACATGTAAATGACAGCTCTAGAGTTGCAAACGCCGACGACGCACACTGGCTCGTCGCCATACAAACGGTTGGACGTTGCCTTTTATAACTTAGGTTGAAATCTGTGTCTACACTTATTAATAATAAAAGGTTACTTACTATACTATTGCAAACTACTCATTTTTTAATTTATAAAAATATATTTCATGGAAAAGTTTAGACTTCAATCTAACACAAATGAATCTGTGCAAAAATTGATGTGGTTTCAAGTCTTAATATATTAAAATGTAAGCTTTATTAATGTATTTATTTTACATAATGTGAGAGAGTATAATGCATTTATTTAAAAGACATAGCATTTGAACCAAACATAGCATTGTTTTCTATATTATGATTACTTTTTCAAGTACAGGTCAGTTTTACCTAAACGTTGACTTTTAAAGAAATCCCCAGAAAACCCCAAAGTGCTACTGTTTTAAATATTAAGGTGATATGTTGAGTAACTACTTTATGAAGTAATATTGATCTCATGTGACCGCATTTTGGAGAAAATGACAAAAATAGTTTTACCCCTACAGAAATATAATAGCAATGGTTCACGGAGGAGACATCATTGAACATAACGGGATTGTACCTATTGGTCAATTATCATTACCGCCTCTTTTAATTACCGCCTCTGTGGTCTAGTGGCTAAGCCACCGGTTTTAGACCCAGAGGTCCCGGGTTCGATTCCCAGCGGGGGGTACATCTTTGTGTGCTCGGTTTAGTTAGTGGAAGGGCTGTGAAGTCCGCCTGGATAGCTACCACCATCTTATCTAAGTCTGTCGCCATAATGATAACGATGTTTATAGCATTGTTGTGTTCCGACAGTTTGAGATAAGATAGCCAGTTCCTCAGTGGTTGAGGATTCCGGGTGAAGCGCGCTTCCACCTTCGGCCTTATCGTCACTTACCATCAGGTGAGATCCATCTCACATCCTTGGCCTCCAGGCCAAGCGCTTACCCGTTGTGGAATAAAAAAATAAAAAATAAAATCTGAAGATGCACAAGAGACCATTCATAAAATATTCAGATATCTAAGACTACACCACGCGCGCAAAATATCCAGACAATTGTGTAATACCGACCTTAAACATTGTTTATTGTTACTGTCAGATCCTGTGTTATCTAGCCGAATAGTGCGTAAAACACAACAAGTATTTTTATCCGATGCTAGAGAGCTAATTGAAGCTAATGACTCTTCCATTACTTATGAACCTGAAGAAGAAGGATAATTGTGCATATATATTTTTTTGTATTAATTAAAATGTGGCTGATAATAAAATATTTTGTATTTACTTATTTGAACTACTCGTAGTTACTACTACTATTTTTTTATGAAATAAGTACAAAAAATATTTTTATTAAATTTTTGAACACAAAAATATTTTTAAGAAATTTTTGACATCTAATAAGTTTCATGGAATCAAGTTTTTCTAGATTTTTCAGTACACATTTTATTTTAATATAAATTTCAAACGATCTAAATAAAAATAATTAAGTACGAAAACTAAGTGTACATTTAACACATTATTTTAAAATGACTTGTATCTTTATTTCTTTCAAAAATGCTGACGAAGTATAGTTCCTTTACTTAATAATGCTGTCTGAAAATTTCAGGCTTCTATATAGTCAGGTTCAAAAGATATGAAAATATATATGTTAGGACATAGCGCTGTCCAACCGTTTGTATGAAGACGAGCCAGTGTGCGACCGGCGGGCCACGGTAACGGTTACCGTTAATATCAAGCGGGCCAAAGCAACCCAAATGGACGCAATACGAAAGAGTAGGTACTTCTAGTATTGAGACACATTTAGGAAATAAAACGTACGTATTAACCTTAACTCATATTATTATAAATGCGAAAGTGAGAATGTTTATTTGTTATGCTTTCACGTTTAAACCAATTTTGATGAACATTAGTATAAAGATAGATGAGGCCCTTGAGACGGTTATAGGCTACTATTTGCCACCAAAATAAAACTTAAAGGGGAGGAAATGTCGAGCTGAACTTTCTCTTTCATACTATTTATTGCATCGTCTGATTTGCTACTAACTTTACAGAAAAATTATTAACTTATAAAATTATAACATATATAAAACTGCTAATTTATTGATTTTATTGAAACTACCTCTATATAAGGATGAAATGGGTTAAAATGATAAGACAAACAGAAGTGATTGGCCAAATCTACATTAACAAACAATTAACAAAAAGTACAAATTTTACTTATAAGGCTAAGCCACCGGTCTTAATTTCAGAGGTCACGTGTTTGATTCCTAGCGGCGGTACACAATTGTATTAGTTAGGTCGGTGGCTTGTTTAGTACGCCAGGCTAGATAGATAGATAGATACCAGCTACCACCTTAATATCTAAGTCTGGCCCCATAATAACAATGTTAATAGTATTGTTGTGTTCCGCCGTTTAGAAATAAGATTGATTGGCCAATTGGCTACTTCACAGTTTTCGGAAAAGTATTTTAAAAAATTACAAACACTTATTTTATACCCCGTACAATATATTTTTTTAAATATAGATGAGGCCTTTAAGACGGTTATAGGCTACTATTTGCCACCAAAATAAAACTTATAGGGGAGGAAATGTCGAGCTGAACTTTCTATTTCATACTATTTATTGTATCGTCTGATTTGCAGAAAACTAACTAACTAACTTTACAGAAAAATTGTTAACTTAAATAACTATAACATATAAAACTGCCTATAAACCTCTAATTAAGGGTGAAATGGGTTATAATGATAAGACAAACAAAAGTGATTGGCCAAATCTACAAAAAATCTTTAAAAAAGTACAAATTTTACTTATAAAGCTAAGCCACCGGTCTTAAGATCAGAGGTCCCAGGTTTGATTCCTAGCGGCGGTACACAATTGTATTGGTTAGGTCGGTGGCTTGTTTAGTCTGCCAGGCTAGATAGATAGATAGATACCAGCTACCACCATATTAGCTAGCTAGCTACCACCAGTTTAGAGATAAGATAGCCAATTGGCTACTTCACAGTTTCCGGAAAAGTATTTTAAAAATTACAATTATTTATTTTATACCCCGTTCAATAATTTTTTTCTCGAAAAAGTATTCATTGCGTAGTTTATGGTAGTACGTGTTTGGTGGCTATGGCCGGAGATAAACCACGAAAATATGGCACGCCCCTCCGCAATTTGTTTGAATGTGTGTGTGCATATACGTCACGTACTAACTGCTGAAAAAATGCACCAAAAAGATGATTATTGTTATGATAACGCATCTTATCACAATACTTTAGCGAATAAAACACCTACTTCAAATAGCAATAAACCAGAAACGCATAAATGGCTAAAAATAAAACAAAAGTACATATTGACGAATCCATGAAAAAGATCGATCTTTACGATATCATTTTAAGGAAGAAATAGGACAAAAGGGCGGTTGCTATTGGTTTGATTGCAAATCAGTTTTTTACAGTTTTTAGTATTTTTTACATACTTATTTTACCTAAAAAACAAAACCGTCTCTTTATTTATCTTTATTGTAAATAACAAGAATACTACAAAGAGGAAATATAATTAAGCAACCATGCCGTATGTGAATAATAATTACATACGACATGGCTGACCAAATAATTTTGAATTAATTTGGATTTACAGACAGTAAGTACCTAACAAAATTCAAATTCTCGTCGATTTATTGCTCGACTCAAGCTCAAACACTCTTAATTAGAGGACCGCTCGAAGAGGCGGGAGTGTGTCAGTCATACAAAAATGTCAAGAGGCCCTATACTGATAAATTAGTGACTTATGTTGACACAACCTATCGAGCGACAGATCCATGTTTTTGTTTATGTTCGGTTTACAGTTGCCATAGTTACAGAATTGACACATCTTCACTTGAACACCGATGCATTGTAAATATTATTACGCACACACTTAACCATGTGACAAAATTATGTGGTTGATTATTAACTTAGTATAAAATAAAAAAACTTCAATGATGTTGCACGGTTTTGTTTTATTTGCCAAAACTCATGTACGTTCACAAACACTTAACAGTTATTAATCCGACATTATTTACTTACTACACATCAATATTCGACTAAACACAAATTAAAGAAAATAAAACAAAACTGCAGATATTACGCTTCACTTTCCCGCCAAGAAGTCCACTTTTACACTTTTTTTTATTTCTGAAACAGAACTGTTTTGTATTCCAACAACAAAACAGATCAAAGAGATCGGACCTCATACTACAGCTGTTATGAAGCAGACAAATTTCAGAACGCACCTATAAATATTTGACAACAAAGTGTCAATTTTTTATTTTTATAAGACAAAAGACATAAAATTGTTTCACAGCTAGGAACATGTTGTACTGGAAAATTAAATTATTGTTGTTTTTAGTATTTTCCGTTACTTATTATTTATTTTTCTCACCTTTTATAGCTTTCCTGAGCTTCCACAAATATGTCAAAATTGAAATTAGCCAAATCGGTTCAGCCATTTTCGAGTTTTAGCGATACAAACGCACAGCTATTTATTTAAATATTTATAGATATGAATAAGATTGGACGTGGTAGATATCCTTTATCCAACAGTGGACGTCTTTCGGCTGATGATTATGATACTTAATGATAATAATAAATTATTTGTTAAAAAAAATTTCAAGTAAGTACGAAAAGTAAAAATTTACTTTTTATGTGTTTATAGAAATTAAAATCTTTTTAATTCTTATGTTTTACATTTTGTTATGAGAAGTACCTAGTTATAAACAACCTAGTTTTAAAACAACTTTGAAACAAGCTTTAAACTTTTTTTTAATCATTTGGTTAACATTTTAAAGTCACAAAATAACATCGACCACCAGTCCAGCTACGCAAACAAAACTAGAAAGGACTTGTTGTTTGTAATAATAATCATAATATCTTTGGATATTGTGAGCGACACTTAACTAAAAAGTAATGCATGTAAGTAGGTATCATATATTAGTTTAGTTAGATAACAGTTTAACATACTTTCCAAAACGTTTATTAGTACAATTTTTCAGGATAAGCTAAATATATTTTGTGTTTTTCTTTAGGAACACTACGAATGTCAATGTCAAATAAACGTCATGTCTGTCACTAACAGTCGCTGTCACTTCACTACTTTTCTTCGTTCCGTTGTGTTAATATGTCGTGCGCAATGATAATAAATGTGTAGATACGTTGCCTGCCCTCCGTAGTGACTAGAACAAATCCAGGTAATTGACTGGACCTCATTTAGTCACACGTCAGTCATTGTCACGACAATACGATCGTTACCGTTATAAGTTTTGTGTTGTTATTTGGATAAAAGACCTTCCTGTGTACAGAAATTGTAAAAATTATACAGCAACCATGAAACAAGATTTTTTTTTAATTTCACTCGTAATTATTGTAAAAATAAATTTTAAATAGAAATTTTCATTTAGTGAGGACATTTGCCCTGTTGCCAATTCGATATGCATGAGTGAGACGCGTGTACTATGTAAGAGAGAGACGTTTCTGTAAGAGTGAAAGAGAGAAAACAATGGCGGCCGAGATGGCGCATAAATTCAATAAGCTCATTGGTCAACTCAACTACCTTAAAGAGTATACAAAAGTTAAAATATATGTTTATCTCTTTTTAACAATAGGCTAATGATATGATTGCATTTATTTTCTTTCCCTTTCGACGTGATTACGTCATAGAAACCATTTCGCCATTTTTAAATGCAATTTGTTCAGGTGTAACTAGTCTATATATTAAAGGCCATTGGTCGTGCGTGTATTTTCCATTGATTGACTGATTGTCGATATTATTGTACAGAGGCACTTAAAACTCATCGTAGTTTTTGAGGTTTCTGACATCAATTAGTACCTACCTAGTGTCTTTTTTGAGCGAAAATATTATTCTTTAAGGCATGCCATTACTTTAAAATACGCACACCAATATTTTAGATTTAAAATTGACATTTAACCTAAAAAGTTTTCAAATTAGAAATAAAGAAAACTGACAAGTTTTATGTCGCTATTTGTTTTAGAAATAGCATTATAATCTCATAATCTAAAAGAATTCCATAATCATAACATTAGACCTAATTATTAAAATTCAAGGCCAGGCTTGTATGGAATCTCGCCATTCTTCTTTGAATTTCGAGGTCTAAACAATCTGTAGATAGGATAATATTATGTTATTAATTTCGGGCATAAAACAACCACGTCTCCAAATCTGCGAAGCGCCGTAGTAGTGCGTAGCCGCGCCGTCTACGACTCGGGCCTCGTAGCAAATGCTCCAACGCTACGGCAGACGTAGCGTCGCCAGTGGTCTACTCATATCATTAATTTGTCAAATCTTCTTTTTGCTTAGAATCGATTTCTTCGTGACGATCGCTTTCATACTATGTCTTAGTAACATTAAATAAAATGCGTGTGACAGGGTAAATAAAGTAAATAATTTACATTTGATTTTTTTTTAATATAGCTTTTCTATTATACTCTAAAAGTTACATAGCATAGCACGTAATAACTCAAATGTATAGCATACAGCATGATCATAGGCAAATAAAGTATTAACAGAAAAAAAACAAGAATTTACACTATTTTAAATAAGAAAGCCTAAAAGATGTTTGTTGCGAATCGTTATTTTGTTTCCTTTTGCCAAATCAGTTTGTTGTTAAGAGGAAACACTACGTCGACGTGGCATGCAAAATTCTCATACAAACGTTTCGTAATCCCCTGTTTCCTCTTTAAAAACTGGACAAATTGTTATTCCTTTTTCAGCATCGATTAAAGGAAGAGATTTTCTATGTCTATACCTATGTTTGATTTGTTTTTGCATTAAGTCATTTATTTAATAACCAGGAGCCTTCAAAATTTAGCGAAATCACTCCGTTAAGGCGTCTTCAGAAACATTTAGTGGTTGGTTTTAGTAAAATCAAATCAATCAATCAATCAGACAAAGAACATCTCTTTGGGATTTCATGGCGGGAAAATGAAGCGTCACGTCTGCAGTTTTGTTTTATTTTCTATAATTAGTGTTTTGTCAAATATTAATGTGGAACAATAGTGGATTATTTACTCGTGAACGTGCATGAGTGTTGGAAACCAAAACAGTGCAATATCACTTTTCAAATTCTCTCGAGGGGTTTCGGGGAAAATCATTTAAGTACCATTACACGTTTATTATTTATCATCCACTTAATGGAAAGAAAATAATAATTACTATTAAAAACTTGGCTAAATGTGCTGATCGCACGCAGCCATTATATAAGAGAAAAAAAACATCTCTTTCTTCGATGCTGAAAAAGTAATAAAAATTGGTCCAGTACTGAAGGAGGAAACAGGGGACTACGAAACGTCGTTTTTCTGTGTTTTGTATGAGAATTTTGCATGCCACTTCACGTAGTGTTTCCTCTTAACGGTGTCAATAAAACTTTTAAATATATGATCATTAAATTAGTAGGTACCTGGTTAACTTTATAGATTTTTAATTCTTACTTTTTTTATTTAAACGATACAATTACTTATTTTACTAAAACGTGTCGACGGGGAAAATTATTTTACAAAATGATATACTTAGTTCAGTTACATAATTCTTTACATTTGGCGTTAAAGTAGAATCGGCCAAAATTAACGAATAATGTCATTACAACTAAACTCGTAGTACAATATCATCTTTTGTGACAATAGACTACCAATCTTAAAACCGACTTTATTAAAATTTATCCTTGACAATTACTTTTTTTAAGCTGTTAAACAGTTAAATTAAAGTATATAAGCACATACTATCATCGCGTCCCACTGCTGTGTAAAAGTGCTATTGAAATAAAGTTATCGCTATAATTGACAAAAAATTCTGTATCTATTTTATTTAACGACCTTAAGAGGGTTTACGCCATTCGGTTTCCCATACAAACTTCCAAGTCGAAATTTTTAAAAACCAATGGGCCAATTATGATGGAACTTTGCATGCTGAAGTAAAACATAGGGATCTAAATTGTTTGTTGAAAACATTTTCAAAAAATGTTTATTTAACTGAGTTTTTGCGATTTTTAACTTTCTATAGTGGACTTTAAATCGCAATAACTCAGCTAGAAAAACGTTTTTTAAAAATGCTTTCGACTAACAATTTAGATCCCTGTGTTTTACTTCATCATGCAAAGTTCTATCAAAATTGGCCCATTGTTTTTTAAAAATTTCGACTTGGAAGTTTGTATGGGAAACCGAATGGCGTAAACCCTCTTAAGGAGGTCGAGTGGTTTGTACACCGGTTTTCATGGTGTCGCCATTCCTCGGTTGGGTAAATTTAGAAACTATGGTTTTTCTAAATTGTCTCGGGTCTGGGTGTTTTCTATGTATAATAAGAATATATTTTAGTATTTTAAGTATCCGTTGTCTAGTAACCATTTAGCAAGTCTCATAACGAAGCTTCTCTTTGGGCTAGATAATTGGTGTGGGGTGTAGGAAAGTTTATTTATTTAGTTTATCTGTGAACCCAGGATCACCGAGATACTTTTGTACTTTGGTGGTCCTTACCTGACGTACAAAACAGTAGGTACGTCATAAATGAAAAAATAAAATAATAATTTATAAAAATCAAGTTATCGCTAATAACCACGCTAACTAAATGCAGATTGGTGAACGCAAACCCGGGCTATGCATCGAAAAATTCATGTCATGTATAAAGACATTCACGTAATGCGTAAAGATATGTATGACCAAAGTCAAAGTCAAAGTTAAATTATTTATTCAATGTAAACCTTTACAGGCACTTATTGACGTCAATAATAATAATAATAAAAAAAACAGTTAACTAACTTATAGTTAAGACTTAACAACTAATCTAACGAGCTATAGTCTGTGCCAGACAAAATGCGCATCGCTACCCCCAGTACCACTGCACGCCGAAATAGAATCGCGTCGAACCGAAATTTAAGCCGTGGTCATAGAATTGTGTAAACAAACGTATCCTGGTACGAGACAAAAATAGCGGACAAGTGTCTCTCCCCTAGCGACACAAACGGCTAATATTTATAGGTAATTTATCGTTTTTTTTTAGGATGAAAGGTGAAGAATGATAAATCACAATGAATTGTTAACTTATTACTTTAAGGAATAAAATTAAATGTGATTTCCAATTATCGTATTGATATTGTGGTAAGTAATAGACATTGGAAACACCTGAGTTTTTAAAGTAAAATAAAGTAACGGTTGAAATGAGTTTTGGAAAACATTAGTACCTAACCAATAAGGTTGACATTTTTAATCATTCAAATATCTTTTTTTATAAAAACTAAAGCATAGAAAACGTCAAAAATTAATAAGCATAAATTTGTGTGTTTTAAAATTGTTTCGTTTTTCGTCTTGGTACAAGCACAGAATAACTAATATTACTTCCGTACAGAAGGTTCACCCTCCAACGACCCCCACGCGAAACCGAAACCCATCGCGTGACCCGAGCGTTCATATTCCGTTAAGCAAAGCCGACTCGATATCGATTTGACGTCCGTCAGGAGCGCAGGGTTTACGCGCGCGCGTAGGGTTTACGAGTTTTGGCTAGATAGGTCGCGCTTTGAGTTTTTCAAACCATCTAAGACATAGAAAATAATGGTTTAAATTCTGGAAAAAAAAAGTATGTATTATAGTCTGACCGCCACCGCCGCACCGAGCCCCGGGCACGCGAGCGGCGAGGCGGGGGGGCGAAACAGTTGCTCCATTTAGTTATTCTGCCGTCATCGCTCACGGCGGCAACTAGTGTGTCAGACGCACATGAGATAAAATATCCAAAATGGGTCGTGCATTAGCACGAGATAATCAAGACAGTCATTTTTAAAGTGGCCGAATATTTTAAGAAAAGAAAAGCAAACAAAGTTTATATTATATAAGGTGACTGCCAGAAACCGCAAGAAACTTCAAGGGCCGATCAGGTCAAGCGTCTTAAACATGACAAAAATGGTATCATTGCAGATTAACGTAGGTACTTATCGCCCAGCTGACGCGAACGGGTCAACAGACGGTCGACCGGCCGGCCGTTGCCCGCGCGTTGTAAATAATTGTTTTTCATTTAGTTTTCTTATCTTCTTTTTCCTATCTATCTTTCTTTACGCAATCAAAAGCCTCCTTAACATGTGTCTTAAATTTGTCTAAGGGCAAAATTATAACATCGTTCGGGATTTTATTGTAAAATAAGACACTTTGTCCCATAAATGATCCATAAACTTTCTGAAGTCGAAATTTAGGAATTACAAGTTTATACTTATTTCTAGTATTTAGTTTGTGTATATCGCAATTTTTTTTGAAATGAGAATTGTTTTGACGCACGTAAACAATACAGTTATAAATAAATTGTGATGCAACTGTAAGAATATTTATTTCTTTAAACAGCTCCTTAAGGGAGTCACGCGATCCTAGATTATATATGGACCTTACTGCTCTTTTCTGCAAAATGAAAATGGTTTCTATATCTGCTGCTTTACCCCAAAGTAGAATACCATAGGACATAACACTGTGAAAGTAACTAAAATAGACTAATCGAGCAGTTTCCACGTCTGTAAAATGCCTAATTTTTCTAACAGCGTAAGCAGCTGAACTAAGTCTCCCCGCAAGGGTACTTATATGAGGGTACCACTGTATTTTTGAATCTAAGGTAATACCTAAGAAAACTGTTGAATCAACAAGGTCCAACAGTTCACCATTCAATTTAATTTTATTTACAATAATATTCTTTACGTTAGGTAGAGTAAAATTTATACATTTGGTTTTCTTCGCGTTTAATTGAAGATTATTAGTAGTAAACCAATTCAACACATCTGTTAGGGCACTGTTGATATCATCAAAACTATTTTTATTTCGATCAGTCTTTAATATCAAAGAAGTATCGTCAGCAAACAAAACAATATTGCAAAAGTTTTCCGCATAAAATGGTAAATCATTAATATAAATTAAGAATAAAAATGGACCTAGTATTGACCCTTGTGGAACCCCCATTCGCACTGAAGATCCGGATGATATGGTGGATCCATATTTTGGATTCTGCAGCTGAGATATGATTGAATCAATTTCAAGGCATCCGAGTGCACTCCGTAGTGTTTTAGCTTTATTAAAATGGTGTTGTATTCAACGCAATCAAAAGCCTTGGAGAGATCACAAAACACTCCAAAAGCATTCTGCGATCTCTCCCAAGCCTCAAATATGTGTTTTAGCAGAGCTACACCTGCATCAGTAGTAGACCTTCCCTTAGTAAAACCATACTGTTCACTGTGAAAAAGGTGGTTTATAGCGAAGTGGGAGCCGAGTTGATCTAAAATGAGTTTTTCAAAAACTTTACTAAGAGTAGGTAAAATCGAAATAGGTCTGAAATTGCTCGGGTCATCTTTACAACCCGATTTGAATATGACTACAAGAAAAGGCGCAATGGATTCGATAATATTATTAATAATTTTTGTTGAAATATCCCACAAATCACAAGTGTTTTTTATTTTTAAAGATTTAAAGGATTTTAGTACGTCTTTACAGTTTACGTGTTTAAATTTGAACACTTCATTACACATGAGTACATACTTTTTTAACAGAATTACTGCAAAAACCAACGACCAAAAACTATATTACATTAAAAATAACTGTGGGACATAACTTACAAAACTATGAAAAACTAGCGGCTGCTCGCGGTTTCGCGGGTGTTTCCCGTTCCCGTGGGAATATCGGGATAAAAAGTATTCTATGTATTAATCCAGGTTATAAAATATCTGTATGCCAAATTTCAACCTAATCCATTCAGTAGTTTTTACGTGATAGAGTAACAAACATCCATCCATACTTACTAACTTTCGCGTTTAGGATTAGATTTTTGTTCTATAAAAAAAACAATAACCGTACGCGTAACGGTGAAAGAATGCTACCACCCCTTCTCTTCCCTTGGGTGTCGTAAAAGACGACTAACGGACTAAAGACACATACATCGAACAGCTTAGAGCGGCGATGGGCTCACCACCTGTCACGCTAAGCGCACATGTGCTGACTGTGCAGTCCCTATTTCGTGAAAAGTGGACTATGGTATAGGACCTCTTTTGCTGTCCTCATTGCCTAGTCTCTGACTAACCATTCGAGGATAATAGTCGTGATTACGTATATGTATCTATGTTGAAAAATAGATTATTATTTTACAGCTGTTAGAAAATGTACCATGAGCCGTCTTACGTAAGTAAAAGTCATTTCGTCTAGACTTTTTATTGTGCTTTATAATGATATAGTTAATTAGGCAAATTAGTTGCAACAAGTAGTTAGTAGTAGTAGTAAAATAATAAATAAATATGTTTGTGTTAAGTCGTGGTATACTCTTATGTTTAGTATCGGTTATATATTTAAGTTAGTTTTAAATAATTTTTGAAAGTTTGGTGTATGAATCCAATGTGAAGATATTTACAATTTTAGTGTGATTTTATTTATGTAAAAACTAATTTGAGCATTATCTAAGAGTTTTTAATCGATATTATCTCAAGGTAAGTATATGATTGACCAGCTATTTACTTTGTTTATCTTGTCCATTGAAATATGTGATTTAATAAGAATCGTACTTACGTTGATTTGTTCCGTATTCGTCGTGTTTCTGATTCTTCGTATTTTAGATTCGCCGTATTCCAGAATCGACGTATTCGAGATTCGTCATAATACCTACTCGACTAGGCACATAAATATATATTTAAAGAATCTTATCACAAAGTTCTTAAAAACGTTTACAACATTACATAAATATATTTTGTTATGGTGGTATTTCCACCTCCAGTTCTGAAGAAATCCAGCTACTTCATAACTATTATTAATAAACTCAAATTAGATTAGTTCACAATCAATTATTGTGTGTTATTGTTATATACTTTACGAGTGTTTCGTTTTGGTTCTTAGTTAACGAATTGTAATTTAAAAACAACATTTGTATTGTAAAACAAACTTCACGTTATTGTCGACTAGCGAAAACTACGAGTATTATAATAATAATGCATATTTAAACAACTAAAGTAAAGTTTATTATTTGTGTTTTATTATCAACCGTAATTATAACTTGAAAGTTTTCGTTGATGGACAAAGGTCCATTCACATGCACTGTGTTGGCAAAATAGACGAACCATAATATAAATTACTATCTTGGTACCTATAGTAGGACATAAAAATATATCCACAAACAACATAAACTTTTAAAAATATATACTTATTTTGCAGCTCTATGTGCCCTGAACGCTTTGAATTTTCCAGTATTTTTAGCCTATTTCTGTCTACGTGTAATAGATTTAAGGTAATGTTTGTGTTTTATTGTTAAGCTTATTGATCTTATTGAGAGTCTGATGCATGTTTACCAATGACATGGCAGCGGCCAGTCTTTTGCCGAATAAGGACCTTAATGTAACAGAGAGTGCAAATTCTGTTTACTGTTGTATTTGTTTCGTTCATGTGTTGTTACAAAGTTACGTAAAAGTTTTGCTTTATTTTCATAATTAAATAATGCAGATTGCAATATCATCGACAATAACAATGAAACAATATAAGTATAACGTAAACTAACAAATGTATTAAATAATAAAATAATAAACAAAGTTAAGTCTAGACGACACTTTACAGGTGTTTATTTAATGAAACCTCAGTTTATTGACTGTCATAGATTTCTCCCTATCTCCTGCGCATGTGCAACAACAATATGGAGTTATGTTGTTAAAAATAATAAACAATGAATAAATCTACAGACAAAATGATACCATAATCGTGAAGACAATAACGCAATAAAAACTTTGACATTATTATTCTCATAATAAAATATTAACTAGTAAAACAATAGTAGCGTATAATAAAATATAGCAAATCCTAAAAGCACTATCTTGTTAATATTGCTTAATAAACTAAAAAGATGTCAAAGAAACATAAGAAGGTTGTTAATAATAAATAAAATTATGAAGACAAATAACAGCTTACGATTAGGAAAAATCTATGCACAATTTACGGCACCAAAACAAATCGTCACAACTTAACTAAAAGCATTTAAAAAAAATCAGTGGAATAATGAAAACCCATTATGAATTCGCAGTGCGATATACTTTGACCCAGTTACATGGCCCGGGACGTTACGTGACGGCAGGCTGCTGGTCCCGGCTGCTCCACCTGGGCACTCACACACTTCGCTGCTGGCACATTCGCAAACAGTAACCAAAAGAAAAGCGCCAGCAGTCATACAATAACGCTTCAGCGTACGCAGAGCTGGGACTGACCGGAGCCCGAAACGGCAGCTCACCGGACGCGCGAGCTGCGACACCCGACCGGACCGGACGAGCGCTCCACCGACGATAACTAGTCACAAGGAGTCACGACCGCAATATTCACATCGAAGACACGTTAATTTCGAATCGCCAAACGTACTCTCACTGGGCAACGCGCTTACATAAAACGTATCTGTGTCACTGCGAGGCGGCGGGCCGCGTCTGTCGGGGGCAATGCGGTGCACCTACCTGGTGGTAGCTGTGGTCGAGCGGCGGCCCCTGCTCATGCACGCGAGTAGCAGCAGCCCGGCGGCGGCGCGCGGCCGATCGATGCGAGCGCGCTCCGGCCGCTCATGAGGCTGCGAGACCCGACGGCGTCCCCGCCGTGCGATGTGTGCGGCTGCGGTCGATGCGCCACGCGCCCCGGGCGGCGCCGCGCACCGCTCGATACAGACCTGCGCGCACTCCCGCACTCCCGCACTCCCGCCCCGCGCCGATCCACAACACCCTTTATTTATATTATGACGTTCGGAATCGACGTCATAATGGAAATTGAGCGGCGACGCACCCGCGCCCGGCTACGCGCAAGGGCTGCCCCCGCCCGGCCGCCGGTCACAGAAAAGGGGCGATAATGACAACAGTTCACATAATTTTAATTAGTGTTGTTTTTAAATGTTTTTTTGCAAACCTGCATTGAACCAGAGTTAAGGACTTTGGCTCAATTATAAAATATAGTAAATTTTTAGTAAATGAGTATGTATTGAATCTGGGCTAAAAACACAAACTGCGATGAAGCGAGCATGCCCATAAGATGCCAGGGGATTTATCGGCTAAAAATATGGATATGGACATGGGCTTCATTTGACATTTGAAGCCCATATTTTGTCCTTATATGGGCATATTATGGGCTTCAAATGGCAAATGAAGCCCATGTCTATATTCATATTTTTTAGCAGATAGGGTAGCTGGTCTCTCTCTTAAATATAGAGCACGCCCTAGTTTCAACTAAAAGTAAGGTCAGTTAAGTAAACAAGTAAGTAACCAAACCTGTAACCTCTGGTTCTGTGACCGGTGACCTTACTACAAGCTGCAAGAGGCCGTTATATTGTTTAATAATGTTATTTCATACTTAACATTTTATCTAATGTAATTATAATTTATTTATCTTTTTAAACTATCAAGTAAAATGTATTTTACACCAAAATTTTATCCTAGACAAAAGCATAGTTTGTTTAGTTGTAAATACCTGGCATTTATCTCGCCCCACCTCTCTGTCGAAGGCTTTCGACTGCCATTGTGTCGGCGACCATCACCTGGGTTCCAGGTGCAGAACTTGTTATTTTTTAATATTTTTTGCCAGCATTATAAAAAAATGAAATCTTTTATTTTCATGTTGTATATTTTTTGTGATAAACAATTATAAGTTTATTTTATCATATTTAACAATAGAACATACAATCTTAATTTATCATTCAATTGATATACATTTCACATCAACAAGTCATACCGATACAACCTTTCAAATCGCCAACCCTACGCACTGGCCGCGTGGTACAATCCCGCAACTTGCTCTCTGTCTTAACACGCGTACATAAAGCTCAAAATCGAGTGCAGGTCCGTTGCAAAGGTCAACTGCGCCTCCTGAAGATGTCCATGGTAACCGAGTGTGTGGGTGATGCACTACGCACAATGGATCCGTAGTAAACAAACTTCTATTTCTATATTCTTAGGAGGAGAGAGCGCACACTAACCTACTTTTCTTTTAAATGCGATGGGATATATGCGCCAACGCAGGTTGGGTAACATAGTTACGGAATGTAATAAAATAGTATAGATTATATTTATTGTTTAAACTGTGTGTGTGTATATTCGGAAAAACAAATTAGATTTGTACCTTTAGACCGCCTTTTCCATACTAGGTTAAAAATTATGTAAAGTGTGTGTTCCTTATGTACGTGCAATAAAATGTTTATCTTTCTGTCTATATATATTTATCAGAGAAAGGGAATTATCACCGTAAAAGAAAGAAAGTAAGAAATTAATGAGTAAGGCTTTCATATCACAAAAACAATGTGTTCGGGCCATATGTGACGTGACACCAATGACATCATGCAGGCAATTGTTCTCAAAATTAAATTTATTAACTCTCCCTTCAATATATACATTGGAATGTTATCAGTATTAAAGATGTAAACACAAGCAGAAGTATAAGATATCGTGGAAAGCTGTTGTAACCCAAAATGCAGATAGCATTATATAAGAGTAATTGTTATCCCAGTTGCATTTAAGTATTATATAATAAGCTACCTCACTCATTAACCGAAATGGATATAAGTACTTTTAAAAGAAAACTATTTAACTGGCTTAAAATAAAATGTTTTATTTTATTAAAGATTTTCTAAATTGTAATATTGATATACTGTAAGTTTATAATGTAATTTAATATAATAATACAATATAATACATAATTATTTTCAATTAATCAAATTAATCTAATTAATCTTATTTAGAATATGTGGCGTAATATTCAATATAATGTAAATTGGCTACAATGTATACCAATTTTTTTTATATATTTTTATTTACCTAATTATTTCCATTCACATGCCATGCCAGTGCCAATGCCACGAACCTTATAATGAATTACTATCTTTTTTACCTACTCTATTTTCAGTGATTAAATTATTTCATTTCATTTCTACTTATGTCCTTATTTAAACTTTTTTTACACAGGTAATTATTAGACTGGCAACATTGACATTTTACCATTTAAAATTTTTGTTTCTGGTCTTTGTACCACAATGGTATCACCACACTTTTTTCTTTCTTCTTGACTGGTCATCGTGCAAATATGAGTTAGATATGTTTGGGGGGGTTTAAGTTACTCGCGTCCGTAGGTTTACCCTTGAGACCCTACACGTGACCCCTGGGTGGTGCTAAATGAGTGACACTGACTGAGTGGTAGAGCCACGCTGCGTTGCAGCACGCATTGGGCCGGCTCGCCCGGCGTAATACCACCCTCTCACGAATATTCGGCGTGAAATAATGGCACTTGGTGCTGTTGTGTTTCGTCCGACCAGTGAGGGTTCCGGAGGCCCCTCCCCCACGCCCCCTCTTCCCAATTCCTATTCCTTCCTTAAACCTATTCCTCCCTTAAAGGCCGGCAAAGCGTCTGCGATTCCTCTGGTTTTGCGGGTGTCCATGGGCGGCGGTGATTACTCTCCATCAGGTGACCCGCCAGCTCGTTTGCCTCCCTCTTTTAAAAAAAAAAAAAAGAATTTGTACAAACTTTTTAATAGTGAAATTCATACAAAAACTCTTTTACGAATCTAGGTATTAATGTTTTATTGTCTGGGTGCGACAAACAAACCTGTTGGTGGACTATTGATGCAGCAGGTTATTTTGAAGCCGAATTAAGAAAAGAGTATCCCGCCTAAATTTTAGTATTAAAATTTATCTATTTACTAAATAAAATAATCCTATTTATTAGCTTTAATATCCGGTATGTTTCTAAATTAGGTATTACACTGATAGCAAGCAACAGCAAACGTTATTTTTTAAAATTAAAACCTTTAATTAGATATCTGTCAACTTTGTTAAGCCATCGGCTTTCAAAAGGTGACATAATAACAATATTATGTATTAAAATTAATTTATAACTAATAACTAATTATTTTCCGTTCGTCAGTGCAGTCGTTTGCAACTTAACGTCCATCCCCCATACAATGGGGAAGGCAAATTACCTTGACAACTACTGGCAATACCGGCGTATCGAGCACACCCACACACACATGACACACGTTTCTGACACAGTTCGCAGAATGGCAGCGAGTACATAAGTAAGCCTAAACGGGCCTTTCATTGGGGTTTCAGCCTTCTGGCAATTCCATCATAAATTACATTATTGGAATCCACTGGCTAGCACGCGATGTGTTGCCTATAGCTATGACGGTGTCGCGTAGCGGTCTTTAAGAGAATACTACCACCCCCTCTCTTCCCTTGGGTGTCGTAAAAAGCGACTAACGGACTATATACTGCACATACATCCAACAGTATAGAGCGGCGATGGGCTCACCACCTGTCACGCTGAACACATGTGCAGTCGCAATTTGGTGAAAAGCGGACTATGGTAGAGGACTGCTTTTGCTGTCCTCATTGCCTCGTGTCTGACTAACCCTTCGGGGATGATAGTCGTGATTAATGGATGTATGGATGTGCTTGTCAAAAAATTGGCAGACGCCGAATGCTTCTTGGATTGTTCGGTTGCCTATGAAGGAATGGTGGTTTTGTGTGCTACTTGTGAGTGGTTGTTAGATGAGTGAAGCTATTCAGAAGTGCTTATGTACCTATAAAATTAGTTAATTTAATTAAGATTTTTGACTTTGTGTTTTCAAAGATAACGAAACGTTGAATAATATTTTTTTTAGTTCTGAATTTATTTACGCGTATTATAACGCAAATAATCAAATATTACGAATATGTGTTTTCACTTTATATGAGGTCTGGTTTTAGCTAGAGCCAACTTAGCGGAATAAAAAAAATATGATTAATGTTTTATATTTTTGCGTTTTTATTAACGCTTAAATATACTTAAGTAAAATTTTAAACACTGAAAAAAGACGACAACCTCAGGCGGGAATCGAACCACGCACCTTCCTTTTTTTTCAGTGTTTAAAATTTAACTTAAAAAAATATGACATCCTTTATATTGTTTTTGAACAGTCCGACATCACAGCATAATGAACATTTGTGCTTTTCATTGATTACAGATGAAATTACCTATTTTACATAATAATGAAGACGCATTTGGATTTTTATGAAAGTCTCATGAAAGGCCAGTCACTGAGAATGAAGGCTACCTACGGCGCACCTAATGAAAGGAGCTCGCGCAATTTGAATTCATTGTATCAATAGAGATAGCTCTCCCTCTCCGGCCATAGAAGATAATTGACTTAAACAATGCAAATTTTAATCTTATTATGTTAGGCGTAGGGTTGGGACGAGGACCGATTTTCCTGTCGCGTTTGTTAGGAAAAAGCAATCACAAGTTTTCATTTCAGCTTTCATTTCAGGAGCTCGATGATGCAGCGATTGAGGCGATCGTTTCAGGATCCTGTCAGTTAAGTAACTTTCGCAAAGCCTTGTCGTTGGATGGGTGACCAAATCAAAAATATCTAGATTTTCTCCGTGTTTCGGAAGGCACGTTAAGCATGTTAAGAGGGTTTACGCATTTTGGTTTCCCATACAAACTTTCAAGTCGAAATTTTTAAAAACTGCTAAGCCAGTTTTAATGAAACTTTGCATGCTGAAGTAAAAAACAGGGATCTAAATAGTTTGTAGAAAACATTTAAAAAAAATACGTTTATTTAGCTGAGTTATTGTGATTTAAAGTCCACTACAGAAATATTAATATCGCAATAACTCAGTTAAATAAACTTTTTTTTTATGTTTTTAACAAACTATTTAGATCTCTGTATTTCACTTTGGCATGCCAAGTTTTATCAACATTGAGTTATTGGTTTTTAAAAATTTCAACTTGGAAGTTTGTATGGGAAATCGAAATGTCGTTTCAACAGTTTTACGTGCCTACCTGCTTAATTAACCCACGAGCCACTGGGTTAATTAAGCAGGCAGGCACCACACATGGTGGTGGGTCATTATAACAAAATACTACCAACAATTAACTCATATCTTCCCTTGGGTATCGTAGAAGGCGACTAACGAACTAAAGACTGCGCATACATCCAACAGCAAAGAGCGGCGATGGTCTCACCACCTATCACGCTGAGCACATGTGCAGTTATAATTTGCTGAAACGTGGACTATGGCAGAGGACTGCTTCTGCGTTTCTATCATTACCTAGTCTCTGACTAACCCTTTGTGGATAAGAGTCGGGAATCTATGTATGAATTTTTTTTTCAATTTTATTTATTTGTTTATTTATTTTATATAAAGGTGAACTTGCTGGCTTACAGTAATACACCAACACGCCAGCAAGGTAAATACAATACTATATATAAGCATTAAACCCACCACCAAAATAAAACTAAAATCAATTAAAACATAATTTCCAAACTCATTAGGGCAAGATAAATTATGTCAAACGTATGAAATGTCATAAATCATAAATAAATGCAATGTCTAAAAAATTTCATGCAAAAAATATAAAAATGTCAAAATATCTCATACAAAATGTCAAAATAGTTTAAAATTACTTGCAACACCAATTACAAATACACAATGTCAATTAAATTAATATATAAAAAGTGCGTAAAAATAGTAAAAATCTATTTATATGACACATCATACGTAAATACTTTCTAAAAATTTAAAAGCTTCTACATAAATATATTCAATATATTCAAAACGGTCAGCAAATATGTCAACATGATTACACTGAGCGAGCATATCCCCGATCAAGCGAAGAGCACGTGCACGAGCAAAAACACATTGAAATGTCGCTACGAAGAGCGTATATTCTTCGAATGCACCTCCAATGCGCGGGGTTCAGGTTTTTCATCGCTTCCCAAATGAACAGCCGCGGCATAAATCAGAAGCGCCTTTCATCTGCCACTTTTAAACTTTGCATGCTGAAGTAAAAACAGGGATCTAAATAGTTTGTAGAAAACATTTTAAAAAAATACGTTTATTTAGCTGAGTTATTGTGATTTAAAGTCCACTATAGAAAGATTAATATCGCAATAACTCAGTTAAATAAACTTTTTTTTTATGTTTTTAACAAACTATTTAGATCTCTGTATTTCACTTTGGCATGCCAAGTTTCATCAACATTGAGTTATTGGTTTTTAAAAATTTCAACTTGGAAGTTTGTATGGGAAATCGAAATGTCGTTTCAACAGTTTTACGTGCCTACCTGCTTAATTAACCCACGAGCCACTGGGTTAATTAAGCAAGCAGGCACCACACATGGTGGTGGGTCATTATAACAAAATACTACCAACAATTAACCCATATCTTCCCTTGGGTATCGTAGAAGGCGACTAACGAACTAAAGACTGCGCATACATCCAACAGCAAAGAGCGGCGATGGTCTCACCACCTATCACGCTGAGCACATGTGCAGTTATAATTTGCTGAAACGTGGACTATGGCAGAGGACTGCTTCTGCGTTTCTATCATTACCTAGTCTCTGACTAACCCTTTGTGGATAAGAGTCGGGAATCTATGTATGAATTTTTTTTCAATTTTATTTATTTGTTTATTTATTTTATATAAAGGTGAACTTGCTGGCTTACAGTAATACACCAACACGCCAGCAAGGTAAATACAATACTATATATAAGCATTAAACCCACCACCAAAATAAAACTAAAATCAATTAAAACATATTTTCCAAACTCATTAGGGCAAGATAAATTATGTCAAACGTATGAAATGTCATAAATCATAAATAAATGCAATGTCTAAAAAATTTCATGCAAAAAATATAAAAATGTCAAAATATCTCATACAAAATGTCAAAATAGTTTAAAATTACTTGCAACACCAATTACAAATACACAATGTCAATTAAATTAATATATAAAAAGTGCGTAAAAATAGTAAAAATCTATTTATATGACACATCATACGTAAATACTTTCTAAAAATTTAAAAGCTTCTACATAAATATATTCAATATATTCAAAACGGTCAGCAAATATGTCAACATGATTACACTGAGCGAGCATATCCCCGATCAAGCGAAGAGCACGTGCACGAGCAAAAACACATAGAAATGTCGCTACGAAGAGCGTATATTCTTCGAATGCACCTCCAATGCGCGGGGTTCAGGTTTTTCATCGCTTCCCAAATGAACAGCCGCGGCATAAATCAGAAGCGCCTTTCATCTGCCACTTTTAAACTTTGCATGCTGAAGTAAAAACAGGGATCTAAATAGTTTGTAGAAAACATTTTAAAAAAATACGTTTAATTAGCTGAGTTATTGTGATTTAAAGTCCACTATAGAAAGATTAATATCGCAATAACTCAGTTAAATAAACTTTTTTTTTATGTTTTTAACAAACTATTTAGATCTCTGTATTTCACTTTGGCATGCCAAGTTTCATCAACATTGAGTTATTGGTTTTTAAAAATTTCAACTTGGAAGTTTGTATGGGAAATCGAAATGTCGTTTCAACAGTTTTACGTGCCTACCTGCTTAATTAACCCACGAGCCACTGGGTTAATTAAGCAGGCAGGCACCACACATGGTGGTGGGTCATTATAACAAAATACTACCAACAATTAACCCATATCTTCCCTTGGGTATCGTAGAAGGCGACTAACGAACTAAAGACTGCGCATACATCCAACAGCAAAGAGCGGCGTGGTCTCACCACCTATCACGCTGAGCACATGTGCAGTTATAATTTGCTGAAACGTGGACTATGGCAGAGGACTGCTTCTGCGTTTCTATCATTACCTAGTCTCTGACTAACCCTTTGTGGATAAGAGTCGGGAATCTATGTATGAATTTTTTTTTCAATTTTATTTATTTGTTTATTTATTTTATATAAAGGTGAACTTGCTGGCTTACAGTAATACACCAACACGCCAGCAAGGTAAATACAATACTATATATAAGCATTAAACCCACCACCAAAATAAAACTAAAATCAATTAAAACATAATTTCCAAACTCATTAGGGCAAGATAAATTATGTCAAACGTATGAAATGTCATAAATCATAAATAAATGCAATGTCTAAAAAATTTCATGCAAAAAATATAAAAATGTCAAAATATCTCATACAAAATGTCAAAATAGTTTAAAATTACTTGCAACACCAATTACAAATACACAATGTCAATTAAATTAATATATAAAAAGTGCGTAAAAATAGTAAAAATCTATTTATATGACACATCATACGTAAATACTTTCTAAAAATTTAAAAGCTTCTACATAAATATATTCAATATATTCAAAACGGTCAGCAAATATGTCAACATGATTACACTGAGTGAGCATATCCCCGATCAAGCGAAGAGCACGTGCACGAGCAAAAACACATTGAAATGTCGCTACGAAGAGCGTATATTCTTCGAATGCACCTCCAATGCGCGGGGTTCAGGTTTTTCATCGCTTCCCAAATGAACAGCCGCGGCATAAATCAGAAGCGCCTTTCATCTGCCACTTTTAAACTTTGCATGCTGAAGTAAAAACAGGGATCTAAATAGTTTGTAGAAAACATTTTATAAAAATACGTTTATTTAGCTGAGTTATTGTGATTTAAAGTCCACTATAGAAAGATTAATATCGCAATAACTCAGTTAAATAAACTTTTTTTTTATGTTTTTAACAAACTATTTAGATCTCTGTATTTCACTTTGGCATGCCAAGTTTCATCAACATTGAGTTATTGGTTTTTAAAAATTTCAACTTGGAAGTTTGTATGGGAAATCGAAATGTCGTTTCAACAGTTTTACGTGCCTACCTGCTTAATTAACCCACGAGCCACTGGGTTAATTAAGCAGGCAGGCACCACACATGGTGGTGGGTCATTATAACAAAATACTACCAACAATTAACCCATATCTTCCCTTGGGTATCGTAGAAGGCGACTAACGAACTAAAGACTGCGCATACATCCAACAGCAAAGAGCGGCGATGGTCTCACCACCTATCACGCTGAGCACATGTGCAGTTATAATTTGCTGAAACGTGGACTATGGCAGAGGACTGCTTCTGCGTTTCTATCATTACCTAGTCTCTGACTAACCCTTTGTGGATAAGAGTCGGGAATCTATGTATGAATTTTTTTTTCAATTTTATTTATTTGTTTATTTATTTTATATAAAGGTGAACTTGCTGGCTTACAGTAATACACCAACACGCCAGCAAGGTAAATACAATACTATATATAAGCATTAAACCCACCACCAAAATAAAACTAAAATCAATTAAAACATAATTTCCAAACTCATTAGGGCAAGATAAATTATGTCAAACGTATGAAATGTCATAAATCATAAATAAATGCAATGTCTAAAAAATTTCATGCAAAAAATATAAAAATGTCAAAATATCTCATACAAAATGTCAAAATAGTTTAAAATTACTTGCAACACCAATTACAAATACACAATGTCAATTAAATTAATATATAAAAAGTGCGTAAAAATAGTAAAAATCTATTTATATGACACATCATACGTAAATACTTTCTAAAAATTTAAAAGCTTCTACATAAATATATTCAATATATTCAAAACGGTCAGCAAATATGTCAACATGATTACACTGAGCGAGTATATCCCCGATCAAGCGAAGAGCACGTGCACGAGCAAAAACACATTGAAATGTCGCTACGAAGAGCGTATATTCTTTGAATGCACCTCCAATGCGCGGGGTTCAGGTTTTTCATCGCTTCCCAAAGGAACAGCCGCGGCATAAATCAGAAGCGCCTTTCATCTGCCACTTTTAAACTTTGCATGCTGAAGTAAAAAACAGGGATCTAAATAGTTTGTAGAAAACATTTAAAAAAAATACGTTTATTTAGCTGAGTTATTGTGATTTAAAGTCCACTACAGAAAGATTAATATCGCAATAACTCAGTTAAATAAACTTTTTTTTTATGTTTTTAACAAACTATTTAGATCTTTGTATTTCACTTTGGCATGCCAAGTTTCATCAACATTGAGTTATTAGTTTTTAAAAATTTCAACTTGGAAGTTTGTATGGGAAATCGAAATGTCGTTTCAACAGTTTTACGTGCCTACCTGCTTAATTAACCCACGAGCCACTGGGTTAATTAAGCAGGCAGGCACCACACATGGTGGTGGGTCATTATAACAAAATACTACCAACAATTAACCCATATCTTCCCTTGGGTATCGTAAAAGGCGACTAACGAACTAAAGACTGCGCATACATCCAACAGCAAAGAGCGGCGATGGTCTCACCACCTATCACGCTGAGCACATGTGCAGTTATAATTTGCTGAAACGTGGACTATGGCAGAGGACTGCTTCTGCGTTTCTATCATTACCTAGTCTCTGACTAACCCTTTGTGGATAAGAGTCGGGAATCTATGTATGATTTTTTTTTTCAATTTTATTTATTTGTTTATTTATTTTATATAAAGGTGAACTTGCTGGCTTACAGTAATACACCAACACGCCAGCAAGGTAAATACAATACTATATATAAGCATTAAACCCACCACCAAAATAAAACTAAAATCAATTAAAACATAATTTCCAAACTCATTAGGGCAAGATAAATTATGTCAAACGTATGAAATGTCATAAATCATAAATAAATGCAATGTCTAAAAAATTTCATGCAAAAAATATAAAAATGTCAAAATATCTCATACAAAATGTCAAAATAGTTTAAAATTACTTGCAACACCAATTACAAATACACAATGTCAATTAAATTAATATATAAAAAGTGCGTAAAAATAGTAAAAATCTATTTATATGACACATCATACGTAAATACTTTCTAAAAATTTAAAAGCCTCTACATAAATATATTCAATATATTCAAAACGGTCAGCAAATATGTCAACATGATTACACTGAGCGAGCATATCCCCGATCAAGCGAAGAGCACGTGCACGAGCAAAAACACATTGAAATGTCGCTACGAAGAGCGTATATTCTTCGAATGCACCTCCAATGCGCGGGGTTCAGGTTTTTCATCGCTTCCCAAAGGAACAGACGCGGCATAAGTCAGAAGCGCCTTTCATCTGCCACTTTTAAACTTTCAAGTTTAAAATTTTAGTTTTAAAAACACCATGCTAAATAAATACAGAGATCTAAATAGTTTATTGAAAACTATAAAAAAATCGTTCATATAGCTGAGTTATTGCAATTTTAAACTTTCTCTGTTAAACTTTAAATTGCAATAACTCAGCTACATTTTTTTAAAGTTTTCAATAAACTATTTAGATCGTAATTTAGCATGCAAAGTTTCATTAAAATTGGCTCATTGGTTAATAAAATTTTGCTTTGCTTGGAAGTTTATAAGGGAAACCGAAATGTGTGAACACTTTTAGCAGATATTCATAATTTCTTCAAATACTATCCTCCCTCTGAATATCAGAATGTCCACCAGTCGGTATGCTTTCAAAACTAAGTTACGCAGATTTCTCACAGATCAAGGTGATCAGTAATCGTCTTATAGACATATGATATTTATGTAAGTATTTAATTATAATTTATATATCAGTATGTATATATATTATATAACACTGTACATATATGTATAAATGTATTATGTTTATGTATATATTTTGTATCATCATCATCAGCCTATTAACGTCCCACTACTGGGCACAGGCCTCCCACGTGGACACGTGGGGATATTGGGCCATAACCCACCACGCTGGCCCAATGCGGGTTGGTGGGTTTTAACGACTGTCATCTTACGACAACAACCGGGACCAACGGCTTAACGTGCCTTCCGAAGCACGATATATTTTGTATACTTATTTGTTTGTATTTTCATTTTAGTGTGCACTCTACCTTATGTTTGTCTCTGCACCACCCAACGGTTGACTAGTAGAAAATGCCTAAGGCATTAAGTCCGCCTTTGTACAAACGTGCATAAAGTGATAAATAAATAAATAAATTATCCATTTAAATGTCTCCCTAGCCGGTCAAAGATCATAAGACCGCCGGTGGTCGAGAAACAATAGATTTTCAATGATGTCTGGTTTTACGGTGGGGCTTGCTTGTAACTGGCGTAACATAAAGACTTTTCATTTGTTAAGTCTTTATTAGCGGTACTTCATCATCATCAGTAGCCTATAAGTGAGACTGCTGGACACACCCCTTTCTTCCATATACATGGAAATGGAAAGATTCAGCCATAACCACCCACCCTGACCTGGCCCTACACTTACGTCGAAAAATCTGAACCATTATATATTAAGACCGCCGGCGGTCGCGAAACAATTGATTTTCAATTGTGTCTGGTTTTACAGTGCTTAAGAGGTTAAAAATTTGCGCTTCGTCTTCCGGACGAAATGCTAATCTTAAAAAGGATCCAGACGAATTGTAGAATACAGACAAATTGAGAACCAGACAAACTGCGAAACACCTATATTTTGGGTGTTTCGCAGTTTGTCTGGTTCGCAATTATTGTTTTTGCTGTCGGTCGCAGATAACCTTTACAGCTTAACCAAGCTTGTTTAGGGGGAAACTTACAGGTTCCTCAAGCCGTGTGATCGAAATTCCCTAGAGGGTTTCTGGTTGGGGATGGTATCTTGCGAGCAAGTCTCCGATCCCCTTTCCAGATTCTCTGGAGGTTCGAGTCGGTTCGAGAGCGGAAAACCCGAGGGCGCCTCTAAGAGGCTCTTTCTCTCCCGGGTTATTTAAGCGGGGCGTGAAAAAGCATTTATGCAGGCCGCCACCATAGGTGAGCGTTCGGCATAGCGTGGTAGCGCTGTGATGAACGCTTTCACTTCTTGGGCTTCACTGGCTGCTTCTCGTCAGGCAGAGTGAGGCCATTATGGCGTGCCACAATAAAAAAAAAGTTCTGTTAAATTGGAAATTGCAATGCGAAAAATATTATTTTTTTAGAAATAAGAAAACAGCCAATTTTTAAATTTTTTTTACTTATTGTTTTCTGAGGTTTAAGCGAGCACTACACATTGAAATGAAACACTTTTTACGGATTAACTCGCGTTTAATTTACTATTTACATAGTTTTTATATTATCCTGACGTTTCGAACCCTTTACAGGGTCCGTGGTCACAGGGAGACTGAGGTGTTGGTCGTCTCATTGTCAGAAGTTATTTACTTACTAACACAATGTTAAAAAAAAACTTTCAAGAGTAGGTAAAGGTTAAAATAAAGTGGAAGATTATGTAAATGACAAATTAATATTCTCCTCCGCTCAGGCTTTTGATGAGATTGGACGTGTGTGGCTATTCTCTCGGAAATAATTTTGAAATTTTTAATTGTCTCGGACTTTGCCTTTTATTGAGACTGTTACTTCGCCTAGCCGTCGTTGGAGCCCCGCATCGCAGAATAAATTTGAAAAAAATATTTTTGCCGTGCGGTGATTTGAACCCGTAATTCGTGAGTGAGTGTCGGAGCCTAACGCCTAATCCATCGAACCAAGAACGCAGAGCTCAACTGGGTCGAAATTAGCGAACAGTAGCTGCTGCGACGTCTTCGGTAGTACCAGCCTAGTGCGGGCGCCCCACTCCCGTCTCGCGCGTCTCGCTCTTTACAACTTTACAATGAGCCGCGAGGGCGACATGTCTGTTTGCGAGGCGGCTAAATCTCCACGGGTTACTCCGCCGCGGTATGTTTTTGCGCGCAACAAAAATTTGACATCGGAGGATCTTCATAGCTTTAAAGAGGAGATAAAAACCATGATACAGTCATTGTGGGCCGCCCAAAAAAAAGAAATTTAAACAACATTACTTGAGATAAAGCAAACAAACATAAACATTGAAAATTCAATTGCATTATTATCGGCCCAAAACATTGAATTAACCAATAAAATCATCCAGTTCAAGAAAAAATGAAAACACGACAAGGAGTGCATAGCCTGACTAGAGGAACAAGTGGAATACCTATTTTTTTTATGATAAGCCCGGCAAATGACCCCACTCCACCTGATGTTAAGTGGAAATGAAGTCCAGGCGCGAGGACAACTGGTGCAGCGTAAGAGACGTAGCATCAGTCACCCTCACTCTGCCGGCCCACAAAGTGCTTCTTCACGCCTCGTTTGAAGGACCCTATGTCATAGGTAGGAGGGAATACGTGTGCTGGTAGACTATTCCATCTTTTGGAAGTGCGACAAAGAAACGAGTCACCAAATTTCTTTGTGCGTGATGGAATGTTAGAGACTGTAAATTGGTGACTCCGGAGAGCAGCACGCGTACTCCTATGGAGGAAGGGAGAAGGAGGGATGAGGTCAAAGAGTTCTTCAGAGCACTCGCCATGGTATAAACGGTAAAAGACGCTGAGTGACGCAATATCTCTACGCAATTGCAAAGGCTCGAGAGTTTTAGTAACCTCTGCATTGCCGATAATGCCCACAGCGCGGCGCTGCAATCCAAGGCATCGAGAAGGTACTTTGCGGAGCCGTCCCAAAGGTGAGAGCAATACTCCACGCAAGACCGCACCTGTGTCTTGTATAATAGACACAACTGATCAGGCGTGAAGAATCGCCGCACCTTGTTCAGGACACCGAGTTTACGTGAGGCATTTTTAATCACGCTTTCGATGTAGTCCTTTTGGTTCAGATCGCAGCGGATATTCATACCGAGCATGTTAATACTGCTCTGCAGGCTTAGAGATGTACCCTAAAGAGAGCGAAGGGGAAGAAATGGCGACTTTTTCGCTGTGAACGCGCACACCTGTGTTTTCTTGGCATTGAACTCCACCAGATTATCGGAGCCCCATTTAGAAATAAGGTCCAACACCCGATCGAGCTCAATGACAAGATTTGCTCGCTTCATTTCGGTGTCTACCCGCCCAGCCGTTGGGTGACCGTTATATCCCCCGTGCACTGTGCTATCATCTGCATAGCAATGAATGTTTCCAAGTGGAAGCATGTCATTGATATGCAGAAGGAACAGCGTGGGGGATAGAACGGAGCCTTGAGGAACACCAGCGTTCACTGACATGAACCGCGAAGCGCATCCATCCGAAAGGACACGGATTCTACGCTCATGCAGGAAGCTAGCAATCCAGGTACAGAACTGAGCGGGCAAACCGTATGCCGGGAGCTTGGAGAGAAGAGCTTTGTGCCAGACCCGATCAAAAGCCTTGGCTATGTCAAGGCTAACTGCCAGTGACTCGCCTCGCTTGTCAATAGCCTCACCCCAGAGATGTGTGACGTACGCTAGAAGATCACCCGTTGACCGTTTTGGCCGAAACCCATATTGACGATCGTGAATTAGGGAGTGATCTTCTAGGTATCGAATAAGCTGTTTGTTCAATATTCGTTCTAGGATCTTACACAACACTGAAGTTACGGCTATAGGGCGGTAATTAGTCGGATCTGACCGATCTCCTTTTTTAGGGATCGGTTGCACATAAGCTTCTCGCCAAGATTCCGACCTACAAATAGGACAGCGCAAATCAAACCTAGAAATAAAGAATGTGCCAAAAAGGACTAGCGAATCAAAGGAAGACTTGATTAAGATGGTTTTGTGTCTATCTACAACTATCGGTGGTAATCTGTGTAAAGAGGACATCAAGGACATATACAGAGTACGGGGAAAAAAAGAAACGCAAAATCCACCCATCATACTTAAAACTTCTTCAACTTTGGTAAAAACGGACACACTGAAGCAGTGCAAGGCTTTTAATGTCAAAACAAAGGCCAAAATATGCGCTAAACACTTAGGCTTCCGCACTTTAGAAGATACACCGGTGTTCATAACGGAGCAGTTGACAGCAAAGGGGACCCGTTTGCATTTCCTTGCCAGAGACCTTACTAAATCCCAACAATACAAGTACTGTTGGACAGCCTACGGTAAAGTTTATGTTCGTAAAACTGATACCTCCCCAATAATTACAATCAAGTCAGAACCCCAAGTTCAGCATCTCATGAACAAATGACTAATCTGTAAAAAAACTTTATTTACAACTGTTTTGTGCAATTTTTCTATGCTATGTACTTTAGGCAAAGGCAAGATAACTATGTATATATATCTACAAACAATTACAACATGTTTATATAATTGCCTTCAACCGCCAACCAAAGCGTGCAGTATTGGTATTATGACTTTGATATTGTATGTCTGTTACTTACACACCAACACACACCCATACTCCACATTACACACAGTCCATATACATCAATGCAAACCATTACTCACTTTCCCATATACATATAAAAATATACAAAAATACATAAAATTAATTAACCACTATATTTTTATACCCTTATTCTTGTTAAATACGGTTATATTGCGACTAATCAAATTGTATCTACTTAATGAATAGTAATATAAATATTGTAAGTGAAGTAGATCAAATTAAATTCACCAAGCAACATCTTGTGATGTTGATAAGGTAGTTGAAAGTTTAAAAATAAAGGAAAACGATTTTATTATAATAACACAAAATATAAGAAGTGTCTATTGCAATTTTGACGATTTTTTAGTAACTCTTGCGCAGCTGAACGTTAATCCACAAATAATAATTAAAACAGAGTGTTGGCTCTGTAATCATAAACCAATTCTGGGTATACCTAACTATGTATCGTACTCCTCATCCCGTTATTTTAACAAAAGCGACGGGGTAATAGTCTTCATAAAGGATAATCTTGAGGCTAAAGTTAAGGAAATTAATTTACAAAATGCATTATGCCTAGAATTACAAATTAACAAAACTACAATTCTTGCTATATACCGGTCGCCATCAATAAGTAATGCGGATTGCTTCATTCGATCATTAAATAACCATCTAGAATCGCTAGTATCACATACATCTATAGTAATAGCTGGAGACATAAATATTAATACTATACATAGAGAAGGAAAACAAAGTTTTAAACAAAGAAATAGATCCAACTATCTTGACATGTTAGGAACCCACTGCATCATGATGGGGTATAATTTACCCACCAGAGATAACAGTTCCCTAGACCACGTAATGCTTAAAATTGATAGAAAAGAAGTAATAGCTCAATTGGAGTATTAAACTCCGCTGTAACTGATCATGCAATGGTTTTAATACATTTCTCTTTTACGAAAAAAAATTTTTTTTTTAAAGCCAAACTAGTAACCGATTATGAAAAGACACTAAATGACATAAAGAATAAGAATCTAGCGGAATTGCTATTGTGCAATGACCCAGAAGTAGTAACTAACAGATTGATAAATATAATCTCGGAATCCTTAAAGAATAATACGAGAAGTGTACATATCCCTAAAAATAAACGAGTAATTAAGCCGTGGATTACCCCGGGAGTCTTATAATCCATTCGAAACAGGAATAGAATGCAACAAAAACTTCGGAGTAATCCACATGACGAAATCCTTCTGATTACCTTTAGACGATATCGCAACTTTTGCAACAAACTTGTTAAAAAACTAAAGCGTAATTATGAGCGGCAACTTTTATTGGATTCCAGTAGAGATACTAAAAGTCTCTGGAGTAATATAGCTACAATAACACATCAAAAAAAGAGCAATCCTAATCATTCAAAACTGATAAATATTACACATTCCACTAGTGAAGCTGCAGACCTTGTTAATTCTTATTTTGCCAGTGTGGGGAAAAATTTAGCCGATGCCATTATTAGACGTGGAGGTACTCAACCTATGACTAATCTCTGCTCCTACACAACCATCATCTTTTGTGTTACTTGACACTGACGTAGAGGAAGTCCGCACGGTACTTAGAGACCTAAAATTAAATAGCGCTCCAGGCTGGGACAGCATAACTACAGGGTTCCTTAAGCTGGCAGAGTCGGAAGTTGTGCCTGACCCATCTTGCTAATCTTTGCTTTTGGGGTTTTCCTTTCTGCTCTTAAAGAATCAATTGTTACACCGGTTCACAAGGGTGGGGATGAGGGAGATGTCAGCAACTTTAGACCTATATCGGTTCTACCATCAATATCTAAAATACTGGAGAAACTCATAAATAAAAGACTCATTAACTACTTAAATAAATTTGAAATCTTGTCTAATTCGCAATTTGGCTTTCGTACTGGTAGATCTACTGAAGATGCTGCGGAGGCGCTTACGTCTATGGTTGCTGATAATCTGAAAAAGAAATGTGTGGCCGTTTTCCTGGATCTCCAAAAAGCATTCGATACGGTATGTCTCCCAATCCTTGTTCAGAAACTGGAGCACCTGGGAGTGAGGGGCATCCCCCTTAAACTCTTAGAGAGTTATTAGAATGGGAGGTGTCAGAGGGTTAAGCTGGGTCATACTGTCAGTGGAGTGGCTGGTATAAGCTATTGCGTCCCGCAAGGCAGCGTGTTAGTGCCGACTTTGTTTTTACTGTATATAAACGACCTTTGCAATATGGTAATCCCAAATACTAAGATCTACTCTTACGCAGATGACACCGCTGTAGTCTTTACTGGCAACTCGTGGAGCTCTGTGATAACTCAGGCTGAACAGGGACTGTCTATGATTGCTGAATGGTTAAATGCTAACCTACTCACTCTTAACACCTCTAAAACCAACTTTATGTGATTTGCGATATATGATAGGAACGATATAAATTAGTTGTATCGAAAGCTAAACTCTATCTGCACATGCCCTGACTTAAATAGAGTTAAAACAACGAAATATCTCGGAGTCATGCTAGATCAAAGACTTAACTGGCATTCACATATTGAGTTGGTTGCTACCAGGTTGCGGAGACTTATTTGGATATTTAAGGTATTGAGACATGTTACTGATAAGCAACTACTAAATCAAATCTACGTAGCATTGGCACAATCCGTTACTATTTACTGTATTACCTTATGGGGTGGCGCACTAAAGACCAAATTTTTAGAGGTTGAGTGCGCCCAAATGTCATTACTAAAAGTTATGTACTTTAAGAAAAGAAGATTTTCGAATGTGTTTAAGGTTAATGTTTTATATTTTAGCGTTTTATTAACGCTTAAATATACTTAAGTAAAATTTAAAACACTGAAAAAAGACAACCGAACAAACGAATGTTCAAATATTTGTAAAAATATTTCTTTCGGATCTCAGAGGTTTCACCTCTGAGTGAAACTTCTAAGATTTGATGAAGCAATGTTGACTAAAAACATAAGCATCAAGCACTGACAAATTTCGACGGTTGAAAGCCAGACCTCGGTAGCCAAGTGGTTAAGGCAGCCGCCCGGAATGCGAAAGGTGCGTAGTTTGATTCCCGCCTAAGGTTGTCGTCTTTTTTTTCAGTGTTTAAAATTTTACTTTAGTATATTTAAGCGTTAATAAAACGTTAAAATATAAAACATTAATCTATAAACGCAGTTTCATCTTAACCGAATATTCAAATATTTGTAAAAATATTTCTTTCGGATCTCAGAGGTGAAAACTTCTAAGATTTGATAAAGCAATGTTGACTAAAAACATAAGCGTCAAGCACTGACAAATTTCGACGGTTGAAAGCTAGACCTCGGTAGCCAAGTGGTTATGGCAGCCGCCCCTAATGCGGAAGGTGCGTGGTTCGATTCCCGTCTGAGGTTGTCGTCTTTTTTCAGTGTTACTAACCATTTGGAGATAATATATATATTTTTTTATATATAAAGCCCGGCAAATGACCCCACTCCATCTGATGTTAAGTGGAAATGAAGTCCAGGCGCGAGGACAACTGGTGCAGCGTAAGAGACGTAGCATCAGTCACCCTCACTCTGCCGGCCCACAAAGTGAAAAATAGCCGTGTATTGTGTGTATGTAATAATAGCCAGGCGAGTGAAAGTCCTGCACGTGGCGGTTCAATAGTGTGGGAAGAGCCTTAGCCTCGATGGAGGCCGCGGAGGCCGGCGTGCCGACATTGGTTTCCTATTACAAGCTTTTAAAGCCTATTGTGCCGCTCGCCACAAGGCTGGAGGGGACTACTTGCACAGACAGAAAAGTTATTAATACGATGAGACTTATGCATTGCGTTCAAGGGTGGTGTTAGGATAATTATAAAATAATAATAACTACCAATCCGCATGTGGCCACCGTGGTGGGTTATGGCCCAGAATATCCTTATGTGGTTGTCTCCGTGTGAGACTTTTAGGCTGATGATGAATAAATTTAATTTTTCGCAGAAAAAAATACGCCGTGGTCAGCTCAGCGAGATGGTCAGGGGGCCAATTGACTAACCTATAACTTTCAAAAGTTTATGGCTACTTCGCACCTGACGGCCTACTCTTTTTCTCCGAAACGAAATTTCGGCAGATTTTCGTTGGTTATCATAGAGCTGTTTCCATGATTTTGATATTTGAAACAATTTTCTAATAATTAATAATCGAAATGCCCAACCTATTTTCTATGAACGAAATTTCGAAACATATGGAAGGCGCTGTAAATAGCAAACAAAAATCAGCCGAAATTTCGTTTCTGAGAAAGAGAGTAGTAGGCCCTCTGGGCTAATTTTTTTCTTATTTGGAAACGCGTAAGCGCTTGGCCTTTATCTCACCACATGGTAAGTGACGATAAGGCCGGAGGTGGAAGCGCACTACACCCTGAATCCTCAACCACTGAGGAACTGGCTATCTTATCTCAAACTGTCGGAACACAACAATGCTATAAACATTGTTGTTATGGCGACAGACTTAGATAAGATGGCGGTATCTAGCCAGGCGGACTTAACAACCCTACCACCAACCAAACCGAGCACACAAAGATGTACCCCCCGCTGGGAATCGAACCCGGGACCTCTGGGTCTGAAACCGGTGGCTTAGCCACTAGACCACAGAGGCGGTTAAAATAATGCGGGCTAAGGCGGCTAATAATTTAGTCGAGTAAAAGTACATTGCTTTGCTCGTTAGCTTAGAAATAGAAATAGAAATAGAAATATATTTATTGCTGATTCTGTGCACATTTTGCTGGTGATAATACAATACATGGGAATCAACAGTAATGCCCATTACGGGCATGCAACATTATTACGCTAAATAGCAACTTAACTCAATTATTTTTAGTATGAAAGTATTCATCTAAAGTGTAAAACACATTCTTTACAAGCCAGGTTTTTAAAGATGACATAAAGTTTAGTAGATCAAGGGATTTGATATTAGATGGCAGATGGTTAAAAACTCTTATGCTGGTACTGAAAGCACTCTTATATAACATATGATTATTTATCCTAGGAATACTTAGATTGTGCATATATATATCGCGGGCATTTTGACGCATATTGTTGCTTTCGAAATATACTGGGCCTGTTTTTAATAAAAATTGATATTTCTAAGATGTAAATGTTAGCCAGAGTCAGAAAACCTTTTTCCTTAAAAACACTTCTAAGGGATTCATCTGAAAACATGCTGTATATAATACGCAAGCATCTCTTTTGCAGAATGAAAGTTGACTGGACATTAACAGAGTTTCCCCAAAATATAATGCCATAAGTTAATAGTGGATAAACTTGTCCAAAATAAGCAGATTTAGTTACATCTACTGAAGTTGTCTCAGCCAGTATAGAAAGAGCATAACAATAAGTAGATATTTTTTTATTAATTTTAGATACGTGTGCTTTCCAGTTTAAATGAGCATCTATAGTGACTCCAAGAAAATTCATTTTGTCCACCTCGTCTATCTTTGTGTCACAGTCTGAAATTTTAAGTTTGTAGGAATTAGATTTATAATTTCTAAATTGAATGAATTTGGTTTTACTAAGATTTACATTTAAATTAATAGTATTAAGCCACGTGACAGCTAGTTGTAAAGTTTGGTTAATATTTATTTCGAAAAGTTTACTATTTCTTTCAATGTCAGGTACGAAAATTGTTGCATCATCAGCAAACATGACACATAAGTTTTTTATAATATTAGGTAGTTCATTTACATAAACAAAAAAGTAGTGGACCAAGAATGCTTCCTTGTGGTAATCCTTGGGTCATTGGTTTTGATTGAGATTGCACTTCTTCAAAGGTTTTTTATTTTTGTTGTATGTATCAATTACTGTTATTTGTTGTCTATCTTTCAAATAACTTTACAATAGTTTTAAAGCTATACCACGTATACCTAGGTTATCAAGTTTATTTAAATGAGTGTTATATATGACACATTCGAATGCCTTGGACATATCTAAAAATAGTCCAACACGTGGAGCTTTAACATTTAACGATTCCAAAATCTTTTTAAGAACTTTGTAGATGGCGAACGTGGTAGATTTTTTTCTGAAAGCCAAAGTGATATTTGTTAAGCAAATTATGTTTATTTAGGAACTCTAAAAGTCTATTGTAAATGACTTTTTCAAGGATTTTAGAAAAGTTGGTCAGTAATGCTATTGGTCTGTAATCATTAATATTTGTTTCGCTTCCTTTTTTAAACAGTGGTTTTATTTTTGTCAGTTTTAGTTCCTGAGGAAAGACACCAGTCTCAATCATTAAGTTCAGAATATAAACTAAGGGTTTACTAATGAATTCTAAAGATTTTTTGATTACTTGAATCGGGATGTTATCATAACCACAGCTCTTTTTGTTTTTTATACTCAAAACTATTGTTTTAAGTTCGTATGCATCTACTGGTTACAGAAATATGCTATGTAGATGTGAAGCAGGAAGCTGATTTTTTCTGTCACTTTGGGTACACATATTAGAGTTAGCAAAATGGCTATTGAAAATTTCAGCAATACAATTTACATCTGTGACGACATTATTATTAACTAGAATACTACTTTAAGTGCTTTTAAATGTATAATAAATGTATCTTGGTGCGTAGTTTGCTTTTTATTTCAGATTTTAGATTCCACGTTGCGTTATTTTTATTGCTGCTCTGATTCATAAATGAAATGTTAAACAGAATTTAATAATAATCAAACTAGAGAGGCACGACCTAGGAACTTTCCGTTCGACCAGTTTGCAGCGATATTCGCTCGCAAATAGGGTTACCATTTAGGAATGTGAAAAGTCCTGACAAAAAGCCTGACATTTCGATAAAAGTCCGGACTTTTTAGTCATAAAATGGAAACATTACTAACTTTTTATGTTTTTTGTTTTTAGGTAAATGAGTAGTTAATAGATTAAAGACTTTTTTGATATTACCCCTCAAGCCCCAAGCGGCCATATTTGCCCCCCCCCCCCCCCCCCAAAACTCGCTATTCCATTCAGAACCCAAGCGGCCATATATGGCCGCGCTGGCCGCGCTCTTCACTTGACTTTGTACCGTGTTTTGATACACTTAGAGACTACTTTAGTATGAACATGGTCGATTATTTCGGTTCCGTGGTACATTTATGCATTGTGAATGCAAAATTTAACATGAACTGCGTTCGATTATTTTTTATTTTTTTTGCATTTCCGCTATTCTTGCCAAATCCCACCTGCTGTCAAAACTTTTAGACATTTCGTTGCCAAGACTGAGAGGTTAAAATGTAGTTTTGTTACTCATACTCCAAAGTCCGGACAAATTAAAGAGCAGGACAAAGTCCGGACTAGAGTCTAAAAGTCCGGACATGTCCGACTCCGGACGGATGGTTACCCTACTCGCACACGATGCGGGCCGATCGCCGTAATTATATGACGCATTAGTCGAGTGTACGTGCAGTTCACGCATACGTGAAGTACACCTTAAACGCAAACAACAATTGGTATTGCCTTAAAATAAAACTACGCGTCATCGTCACCTGCACTGCACGTCAACTGCACCTACGCGTGAAACCAGTGTGTGTTGCCGTACGCAAGTTTTGATAATTCTATATCAATTGTTCGTTATGTAATCGATTATGTCCACGAATAAAGTTGTTGTTACAGGGCTACATCACGCCTAATAACCTAGGATCTAAGTTTATACACAAACATAACGCTTGATTTTGTTCTAAGCATAGTAAAAATGGTATTAAAACGGAGATATTGAACACAAAATTGGATGTATCCCTTTGCATTCATACCCTCCCATGAAGAAAAAAGCACTGTTGGTTGGTTCTGATTGACAGTTGGGTTGACGTTAGGTTTAAATATTAAAATAGGTGTCCAATCATTTGACAAAAAACAAATACCAAATTTTCATTTGAAAAATAACATTTGACAAAATTATACTTGATAAATGTATCATTTTACAAACTATTGTTTAATAAACTACTCATTAGACAATATATTCACAAACAAAAAATTCATGCTAAAACATTATTTCACAAATTGATAATTTTTAAACATGTTAGTTGGCAAAACAATGTAAAGCTTAAATAACATTTAACAAATACTAGCTGCCCTACTCCTGTAGGTCACGTGATAGGTTAGATATTTAACCAATCGCGAAGCGCAGCGTAGCGATTGTCTTAAATTTCAAGGTTATTTTTTTTATCAGACAACAGAAATACTAGCTGCCCTACTCCTGTAGGTCACGTGATAGGTTAGAAATTTAAGAACTTTAAGACAATCGCTACGCTGCGCTTCGCGATTGTCTTAAATTTCGAGGTTATTTCTTTTATAAGACAACAGAAATACTAGCTGCCCTACTCCTGTAGGTATTGAAAAATTTAAATTGCTTACATCCTTGATTATATAATATATCATAGCTAATAAACCATAATTTTTGTAAAATCACCAATTTGTCAAGTGAATATTATTAAAATAATATTTTTATTTAATAACAGTAGAAATATTTCTTAAGTAAAACATTTGCGAAACCTGTATTATGTCAAATGATTCTTTTTATAGTAATATGTTTGCGTAAAGAAAGTTTGTCAAATGATTAGTTTTTCAAACGTTGTTTGTAAAATTATCTTTTGTCATACGTTTTTTGTTAAACAATAGTAAACCATTAAAATAATTGAATTTATTTGTATTTCGCTCGGAGTTATTTTACTTGATAAGGTAAGGTATTGTGTAACTATTGTAAAAGTAAGTTGGCGTTTAATTGGTTTGCCGGCAGTAGTTACAAAGATAATATGAGATTATGACAAGTTTTTACTTTGTAGATTTACGGTTCAATTTTTGATGGCGACACCCAGAAAAGAAATCGTCTCTGAGACAAATTGAGGTATTGGTGGAATTCCTCGAGAACCACCGGGAACTCGCCATTGGCGTTTCTCGCAGTTTGCTGTTTCTGTGTTGGGTTGGCTTTACTAATACACAACTCATTAACCAATGTGATACTTTTTGCTTTACATGTTTATAAATTGTGTGTGTATCTTTGTTGATTTCATGGTCAATCTGTATTCGCTAGCTTATAATTGAAGAGGTATTTACTTACTGAGCATTATGGTAGTGATAATATTTGTGTGTTAATTTGCTTTATATTAACTAAAATGCAGAGGCCACTAAGGAGCTTCCACAATCCATGCGGTTCCAAAAGGTGAACTATCCTTATTTTAAGTCAGGGATGCGAAAAGAAAAAGAGCTTTTGAGATGTGAAGATAGAATCATCATCATCATCATCATCAGCCTATAAACGTCCCACTGCTGGGCACATGCCTCCCACGTGGTCAATGGCACGTGGGGATATTGGGCCATAACCCACCACGCTGGCCCAATGCGGGTTGGTAGGTTTTAACGACTGTCATCTTACGACAACAACCCGGGACCAACGGCTTATCGTGCCTTCCGAAGCACGAGATGTTTTTAATTTGGTCATCCATCCAGCGACCCGGCTTTGCCAAAGTTGCTTAGCGGGCAAGATCGCAAGCCGAACGCGCTAGCCGCTGCGCCATCGAACTCAACTAACGAGTGAAGATAGAATACTGCTGTTTAAAAATGTATATTTTGCTTACAGAATAAACTTTGCTGCTGTCGTCGTTCTGATGATAAGCTAACTAAGGACTTCCCCTAATATAAGTACCTATGTGTAGAATTTAAGGATTTGTGATATTGTGACAATAATAAACAATTTTTTATTAAATTTTATATTTGTTTTTATTACATAAGGTTTCTCTCGTTCCAAAGCCTTTGAATAGAAGCCTGTTGGACTGTCCTCCCCTACATTAACTCGATATTTACACGCCTATCAACATTTTGTGGTACTTGAGCCACTCTTCTTAACTCTGCCTCAGCAGCCACCCTGCGGACTTGATTTAAAGCCTCACGCTTGCGTTCTTGTAAATTAAGTTGAGGAGCAGGAATTTGAGCACGTAGAGCCATTGCAGCACAGCACATGCATTCACGATTTGCCCAGCAAATACTGGATCGTAGTGAAGCATCCTCGCAGACAACAAACATCTAAAAAATAAGATTAACATTCACAGCTAAACAGATTTGGATGAAGCATAGTATGTAAATTTATTTATGTAAGATGGAGCACGCGCTTGATCAACAAATAAGCTACTTCTCGATCCATCGAGTGGTTACTGTGGGAGAAACAAAATTATGCTACAATCTCAAATCTTCTTGATTAGCCAAATCCAACATTTTGCCAACGCAAATGGTTCATGCTCAAATGTGCCTGAAAAATTAAGTAGATAGGTATGACATTATAAGTTAGGTAAGTACATTACTCGGTAATTGTGTATGATGCTGTTTTTTTACTATTTATCTGTAGGAAATGAAATAAAAGTTACTAACAAGATTTGCAAAGTTAGCAATCCATATACTTCTGCAATGCGTTACCAACACTCGATGAACACTGTAAAGTGACATTTCATTTGACATTTATGAAACGTCTAAATTTAGCGCGATACCGTTTTTGTGAGATACAAAACACGCGTAAGTGAGGTTCTAATATGACAATACGGCGGTGCGCTGCGTTGATGTGAGCGTGACGTGTGCGTCATTATTTAACTACGGCAATACGAAATCAAACGTTATGACGCAAACGCAGTCAAGACGCGCTGCATAACATTGCGGCGATCGGCCCGCTGCGCGCACGCTACTCGTCTATATCGGCGAAAAGCGGTCGACTGGGAAGTTCTCCGACTGTACATGATTAAACTACATGGACAGGTGCGAAGTACCTTTAAAACGTATTACATTAGGTGTTTTTTTTAACGGAATTCTTTTATTTTTGTCGTTTAAAATGGTTTGTTTTACTAATAAGTATATTCATACAATAATTCAGTGTAATGTTACAAAAGCGAAATTCCAATTTCAATGTTGAAGTTAGACAATTAGCCCTCAGGACCCGGACGCAGTGGACAGACTGGCTGGTATGAGGCGGAGGTCTTTGCCCTGCAGTGGGACAGCGTCACATATCACGCCCGTTGCCCGGCAGCAGTCAGAGACTGACTGAGACCGCTCTCCATTTGTCACGATCCTGCATTGTGGTTGGATTCTGGCCAAAATCTGACTAGGCCGCCACCCTATTAAATATTATATTTGCCGTTATGCAGCACTGTTCTCCATTGTTGCGTTTCGGTTTGAACACTTCCCTTGCATTTAATTGCATAACATTCTGAAAAAAATAATACCTACTAAAGTAATTATTATCACTTGGAAGTTAATAGCCTTTAATAAGGAAAGTCTTCGGCAATCGAGGGTCGGGAATGTAAGAGAATTATAAGGAAATCGATGCTCCACAACCTTGAAAAAAAACACACAGCTAGCCAATGAATGTCTTGAAATATTCGAATTTAAGATAATGTTTATGGATAACTGTAAAAAAAAAATCGGAAAATCACTTAAAACGCCTAAATCGCACTCCCGTATTTGTCAACTGAGTCGTAAGTATCAATAATTTTTGAACGGATTTTATTAAATAATAAAGTTAAAACATATCGATTATTATCCCTAAAGAGTTAGTCAGAGACTAGGCAATGGGGACAGCGAAAGCAGTCCTCTACCATAGTCCACTTTTTACCAAATAGCAACTGTACAGTCATGTGCTTAGGGTGACAGATGGTGAGCCCATCGCCGCTCTATGCTGTTAGTAGTATTTGCAGTCTTTAGTCCGTTAGTCGCCTTTTACGACACCCAAGCGAAGAGAGGGGGTAGTATGGTAGTATGGTAGTATGGTAGTAACTTACTCCGCTACGCGACACGGATAATAATTTTCAGGAAGTATTAATTTTAAAACGTAAGTAAATCCTAAAAATAATCTATCAAAAAATTGACACTACATTCATTGATTGTTCATTCATTAGTTAATTAATAAAATAACAAACGATGGCATAAACAAGAACAACAACTTTCTTGTAAACTAATTTGTCTGTCATTAATCGTTTTCTTTTTAAGAGAGCTTGCACATGACCGACTTTGTAGGATCCATTATCTGACCGATTGCCAGTCTCTTACTTTATTTCTATAGATCTCTGTAGTATTTCTATATAGATCTCTGTTATACTCTAGTTTATAAGCTTAATTAAAGTTGTCTAAAAAATATTGAACTTAGAATGTTTTTATGGTATACCAAAATGGATAATACCAAATACGACGACCACAATGACAACGGGCTTAAGATTTTTCCACATAAAACCAACTACAGTAATCACCAAATACTCGGAAACCTAGGCAACTTCCGAGGAGGCTAACCATTCGCCCTGCGCCCGCCGTGAAAGCACTGAATGGGGTTGGCAACAACTCTTTCAACGTATTTGACATAAACTTTATCACCGCGTTCCTGCTGTAACCATCTCGGGCGAGCGTTGACTGCGCATCGCAACTTTTGACTCTGTACCTTAGCGCGAAGGTGCATATTAGTGTGTGCTCGGCGATGTTGCGCGCAGAATGAGACTGCATTATTAAATGGTGGAGGATAGAATTATAGCGGTCCCTCTCAAACCTATCTGTACCGGTACATAGTTAACGGGGAGCGCGGCGTCTGTCAATGTTTCATTAATGTGGCCACTCACACAAGAGTTGGAATCGTTCGACGTGAGCGCTCATTACCATGACTAACTACCTTGACACCTCGACTAAATGAAGCAAAGCATATTTGTAAGGATCATAGCAAATGGAGTGGTGGGATTACGTTTCTTTTGAAATTTGTTTAGATAACGGCTGATGGCGGATTTTACGGCCGGGTGGTCGAATGGTTAGCGACTCTGACTACGCAACCCACGGGTTCGAACGCCGGTAGGGGCAAATGTTTGTGTGGTGAGCACGAGCATTTGTGACCGAGTCATGGATGTTTATTAGTATTTATATGTATGTTTATCCGTTATTGAGTCACCGTTCGGGCTATGCTTAGTTGGGGGTTTAATGATTGGTGTGACATCTGTGAAATTTATTAATTTATATGTTTCGGATAAACGTACTTATTTTATTAAAACCTAAGGCTAAGTGCGAGTCGGGCTCGCGCACGAAGGGTTCCGTACCATTATCTATAAAAACAGAGCAAAAACGAGCAAAACTAATCACGTTTGTTGTATGGGAGTTCTCTTAAATATTTGTTTTATTTTAATTAAGTGGAGGTGCTTGGTGCGGAGCGTTACCACAGAAACAAATTTCTGTGGTAACTCTTAGCACACTCACCTATCGTACCATAAAGTACTTTACAACTATTTTAAGATTGCTGAATTTTTAGTCTTAGATACTCACATAGCTCTTAAGAACTTTTACTAACAAACTATGGATCTACGCTGTCCGAAATAAAAAGATTTAATTAAATTACTTATTTTTAAAGTGAATATATAACTAAATATTCTGTGAATATTTCAAGCGTCTACCTTTCGCCGTTATCAATATCGAGCATAAACGAGCAAAAAGTCACGTTTGTTGTATGGGAGCCCCATTCAATGCTTATTTTATTCTGTTTTTTGTTGTTATAGCGGAAACAGAAATACATCATCTGTGAAAATTTCGACTGTCTAACTATCACGGTTCATGAGATACAGCCTGCCCCCTTACTCTTGAAACCGATCGCTATTGGATCAGATTGGTATTGAAAATTTTCGTATTTTTAAATTACAACACCAGCGCTAATTTGGATTCATATTGGGTGAACTAAATGGCATTGAGTTTTGTATTTTTTCACTCAATATCCACGCAATATGAATCCATATTAGCTCTCGTGTCGTAACTTAGGAGTACGAAAATTTACAATACCAATCCGATCCAATAGTGATCGGTTTCAAGAGTAAGGGGGCTGGTGACAGACGGACCGACGGACGGACATCGCGGAGTCTTAATAATTGGGTCCCGTTTTACCCTTTCGGTACGGAACCCTAAAAATCACCCAGACGCGAAGTCGATTTAGATCAACAGTATCTTCTAAATTGATCAAACCGTTAATCGAACCCGGGATCCCAGAGATGGCGACGCCAAATCCGGCGTGCTCACGACTCGCCCACCGAGGTCGTCGAACCTACAGAACAGTTAAGTTATCTATTCCGTGGTCAAACCTATCAGACCTGTCAATATTAATTAATAATAATAATAATCATTTATTTTTAAACATTCTTTATTGGTGCTCCGCTCCTATTAGTCTTAGCGTGATGATATATATATAGCTTATAGCTTCCTCGATAAATGGGCTATCTAACAATGAAAGATTTTTTTAAATCGGACTAGTAGTTCCTGAGATTAGCGCGTTCAAGCAAACAAACTCTTCAGCTTTATAATAATATTAGTATAGATACCTTACAGACTAACATACATACAAATATAATACAAAGTTTTTGTTAGTAAATAACTTAACTGCGGTACCAACTCGGTAGCAACAGGCAACCTCCCTCGGAAACGCCTGTAGACTACACCCTTAGGCCAGAAGTCCTCCTTCATGAAGATGTCCAGCTTTGATGTCGGGATTCGCACCACAAACGCCTTGAAGCTTGTATTATGGCGCAACTCCAGCTGTTCAATCCTCAAATTAAAGTTAGACTTCATTCGTATGTACTCTGCTACCTCCTGCGATGTGGTGGTGTAGTGCAGGCGGGACAGGTACGCGGCCGTGGTCGGTGTTGCGGAACGCAGCAGGAAGGCAGGCCCTGTCGGAGCAGTACCGCAACGATTCTGGCTCACCCGCTGACGACGTCGCTTTGAAGTAATATGACTCTTTACGAGGCTTAGATAGAAAAGAGATGTGACATGTTCGGTGTCAAGATATTTAATGAGAAAATATATTAAGGAAAATAAAAGGTACAATTAACTTAGTCAGCAACTTTATTTTTAATTGCTGAAAATGCTACGTGTGTGTTCCACTTTTATGTCAATACACAATGCACGCTAATGTAATCTCGTTTGTGCTACTCGCATGTTGCAATCACACTTCAGCTTCTTGCTTCGAACCTCGACGAAGCCATCCTCGTCTTGGTCCGGGTGTGCGACGTTACGTAAAGTGGCCTTTGCCTCGGCGATAGGTTGCTGCGACCGTATTTTTGTATTAATGTTGGCACTCACGCAATAGGTGAATCACCAGGATACATTCAGTTACAATTACGGTGATTATCATCATCATCAACAGCCAATAATCGTAATCGTAGAATGAATAACGGGCTGAATGAAGATGTAACTGAATGGATGTATTAAAATAAAGTTAAGGTAAGTACATACAGCCTACAAACTGTCCCACTGCTGGGCGTATGCCCTCCCTTTGTACACGCCGCATAAGCCGATCCTGTTCCACTTCATATGCAAATACACTAATACAACACACAATACACTGTATTGCATATGAAGTGGAACAGGATCGGGTTATGCGGCGTGTACAAGGGAGGCATACGCCCAGCAGTGGGACAGTTTGTAGGCTGTATGTAATTTCCTTAATTTTATTTTAATACATCCATTCAGTTACAATACACGTCTCGGTGGTTGAATGGTAAAGCGCTTGGCTCGATATCCGGCTTTCGGTAGTTGAATGGCAAAGCGCTTGGCTCGATATCCGGGTCTCGGTGGTTGAATGGTAAAGCGCTTGGCTCGATATCGGGTCTCGGTGGTTGAATGGTAAAGCGCTTGGCTAGAGATCCGGGTCTCGGTGGTTGAATATTAAAGCGCTTGGCTCGAGATCCGGGTCTCGGTGGTTGAATGGTAAAGCGCTTGGCTCGAGATCCGGAGGTCCCGGGTTCAATTGCCTCAATTGCCAGGTCGGGCAAAGTGTGATTTATTTATTTTTTTAACTTTACTTTGGTTTGTGACCCATATTCGGAAAGCGTGGTGATTAATCCAATGCACATCAATTGTAGCGATGAGTTAATTTAATTGATAGATGCCTTAGTCCAGCAGTGGAACAGTAGCTGGCGTTTAACTTTAATTGACATTTCATAAATCATAATAATTAATCATTTTAATGCGGAATATCATGTACACAACATTGAGATGTAAGACAATGATTTAAGGTATCAACAATATTCTGCCTTATACATGTAGGCATGCAAATGTAATAAGTTATACAATTACAATCAGTTGATTCTTTGTCCAAAATTAATTAATATTGCTAGTATAATTTTTACTTAATACCTAAAAATGTCTTTATAAATTATACAGACAATACAATTAAATTGCAATTCATTCAAAATTAATGTCATAATTATTAATAATTAAAATTATTGCAAATTAAGAGTTATTATATACCTACTTAAATCAAACTATAAAACATGTCAATGATAATTAATAGCAAGATGTCATAATTCCAAAAATTCGTTGTCGGACGGATAAATTATTTTTAAATCAATTTTTTTCTAACGGGAGATTCATCATGTCTAACGGTAATTTGTTAAATATTTTTATAGCCATGTAAAATCTATTTTTCTGGAATAAGGTTAGATTGCATTTAGGTACTCATAGCCAATTTTATTTTGATATCTTTATTTTTAACAAAATGTTCCGGGTATTTTGCAACCAATAGACACATTTCTAGTATGTACATATCGCCTATACCCTGTGGTAGAGAGAGTATTTTATGTTTTGTAAATAGGGGTTTGCATAAATCTATTTGTTTTATGCCGCACATGGCGCGAATGCATTTTTTCTGAGCTCTAAATACCCTTTCGATGTCTACGCTATTACCCCACATTACCAAACCGTAACGCAGTAGAGAAGATACGTATCCGTGGTACGCTTGAAGAGCTACTTGAAATGACGCTACATTTTTGACTCTATACAGGGCGTCCCACGGATATGCCACATGGAGGGAAAGTACCTTGAATATTGTAGATGGAACATTTTACTGAAAGAAGACATTATTTGAATTTAAAAAACAGTTTAAACTGCATTCATAGATATAATTACATGGTTGAACCGGTAATCGAACCCGTTCCATGAGAAAAATAATCATACTGTAGCTTTATCACACCGATCGAAAGACTTCATCATAAGGATTATTTTTTGCTACATAACATAGTGTCAGAAATAAAACGAAGACCATGAATTATAACATTTTTAATACAAAATGAATCAATTTAGGTATGTATTTATTTCAATGTCAGTTGTATGTCCCTAAGGCAATGTCAGCTTTTCATTTTTCAGAACAAAATTTCCCATCAAATGTTAAAATTCATGGTCTTTCTTTTATTTGTGACACTATGTTATTTAGCAAAAAATAATCCTTATGATGAAGCCTTTCGACCGATATAATAAAGCTACAGATGATTATTTTTCTCATGTAACGGGTTCGATTCCCGGTTCAACCATGTAATTATTTAAATATCTATGAATGCAGTTTAAATTGTTTTTTAAATTCAAATAATGTCTTCTTTCAGTAAAATGTTCCATCTACAATATTCAAGGTACTTTCCCTCCATGTGGCATGTCCGTGGAACGCCCTGTATAGTGCAAATACAAATCTATTTATTTTTGCGCTTATGATGTCATTCATGTGTGCTTTCCAAATGCAATTTTAGTCCAAAGTTATACCTAAAAATACTGTGCTATTTACGATATCAATTTTATTTATTGTATTGTATGTCAATATTATGATTTTTTGATTTATATGTATGAAATTGTCTTAGTTAAATAAATTTCAGGTTATTTTTATTTAACCATTCAATTACGTCAGGGAGGGTATTATTAATGTTATTTCGAAGTATGTCAATATATTTATTTTGAAACAGTAGTGTACAGTCATCAGCAAATAAGAAGCAATCATTGCTAGTCACATCTGGGAGGTTTTATGTATTCGTATGGTTTTTAAGGTTTATGCGAACACTACACATTGAAAATTATACACTTTTGTCAGGAATCAACTCGCGTTTGTCAACTACCTACATTAAAAGTGTTATTTCTCTCCTGATATTTCTCACTCACTATACTCACTTTTATTAACTAGGTTATCCGTAAAGAGTGATTCTTTTCTGTATGTCTTCAGCTATCCTACATAATATTGGCCATCCAAATATTACGCCAGATAACTCGTAAAATGAAACAAAGAGCACTATATCTCATTAATAAAAGTCAACCCCTGAGATATTTACACAGGGGAAATGCATTATTTTATATCTGATAAAGTGAGTGCTTCCAGCTTATAAAGGTCTTGTTAATTGCTCGCTTTTGTCGAGCAAGCAGCACAGGAAGCAGTTAAGAATTAATAAGCCTGCTATGCAATAAGGCGCTGCTTCTCAGTCGCAATCTCTGCGTAAAGTGCAGCTAAATGCCGGGTGCTCCACCTAGAGTATCGCTATTTATATGCCTTGTTTTTCCCTTTTATTTAAAATAACCTTTTTTAAAATTTTAACCGAGTCGCGTAGCGGTAAAAGAATACTACCTCTCACTCTTCCCTTGGGTGTCGTAAATACGACTAACCGACTTAAGACTGCACATACTACCAACAGCATAGAGCGGCGATGGGTTCACCACCTGTCACGCTGAGCACATGTGCAGTCGCTATTTGGTGAAAAGTGGACTATAGTAGAGAACTGTTTTTGCTGTCCTTGGATTATAGTCGTTATTATTTGTCTGTATGTATGTTTTTAAATCTTAAAATTGTATTTCTGTTACAATGCTTGGACAGTTTAAGATTGAAAAAACTATCTTTTTCCCTTCATTTCTAAGAGTCGTTTTTTTTACTCAAATTAAGTTTTTAATAAAAAAATTTTTAACGCTCGTCGGCCGGAGTGATAGGCCTCTGCCTATCCCTCCGGCCAACGGGCCGGCAGGTTTCATTTGCCACTATCCTGACCCCTCTTTTGCTTCATTTACTCTTGTAACATTATTCATATACAACGTCAGTCGGAAAGGGGGTACTAAGCCGCGGACAACTGAAAGTGCTACTATCAACTGTTATATATCTTTAATATTGTAAACGCGAAAGTTTGTAAGTACGGATGGATGTTTGTTACTCTTTCACGTAAAAACTACTGAATGGATTTGTATGAAATTCGGCATACAGATCAAAGTCAAAGTCAAACTCAAATTATTTATTCAATGTAAACCTTTACAGGCACTTATTGACGTCAATAATAATAATAATAAAAAAACAGTTAAGACTTAACAACTAATCTAACGAGCTATAGTCTGTGCCAGACAAAATGCGCATCGCTACCCCCAGTACCACTGCACGCCGAAACAGAATCGCGTCGAACCGAAATTTAAGCCGTGGTCATAGAATTGTGTAAACAAACGTATCCTGGTACGAGACAAAAATAGCGGGCAAGTGTCTCTCCCCTAGCGACACAAACGGCTAATATTTATGGGTAATTTATCGTTTTTTTTTTTAGGATGAAAGGTGAAGAATGATAAATCACAATGAATTGTTAACTTAAGTTATTACTTTAAGGAATAAAATTAAATGTGATTTCCAATTATCGTATTGATATTGTGGTAAGTAATAGAAATTGGAAATAACTGAGTTTTTAAAGTAAAATAAAGTAACGGTTGAAATGAGTTTTGGAAAACATTAGTACCTAACCAATAAGGTTGACATTTTTAATCATTCAAATATCTTTTTTTATAAAAACTTAAGCATAGAAAACGTCAAAAATTAATAAGCGTAAATTTGTGTGTTTTAAAATTGTTTCATTTTTCGTCTTGGTACAAGCACAGAATAACTAATATTACTTCCGTACAGAAGGTTCACCCTCCAACGACCCCCACGCGAAACCGAAACCCATCGCGTGACCCGAGCGTTCATATTCCGTTAAGCAAAGCCGACTCGATATCGATTTGACGTCCGTCAGGAGCGCAGGGTTTACGCGCGCGCGTAGGGTTTACGAGTTAAGGCTAGATAGGTCGCGCTTTGAGTTTTTCATAGAAAATAATGGTTTAAATTCTGGGAAAAAAAGTATGTATTATAGTCTGACCGCCACCGCCGCACCGCGCCCCGGGCACGCGAGCGGCGAGGCGGGGGAGCGAAACAGTTGCTCCATTTAGTTATTCTGCCGTCATCGCTCACGGCGGCAACTGGTGTGTCAGACGCACATGAGATAAAATATCCAAAATGGGTCGTGCATTATCACGAGATAATCAAGACAGTCATTTTTAAAGTGGCCTAATATTTTAAGAAAAGAAAAGCAAACAGAGTTTATATTATATAAGGTGACTGCCAGAAACCGCAAGAAACTTCAAGGGCCGATCAGGTCAAGCGTCCTAAACATGACAAAAATGGTATCATTGCAGATTAACGTAGGTACTTATCGCCCAGCTGACGCGAACGGGTCAACAGACGGTCGACCGGCCGGCCGTTGCCCGCGCGTTGTAAATAATTGTTTTTCATTTAGTTTTCTTATGTTATTGCTTTAAAATAAATTAGATACTCAAATAAATACAAAGGCTATCCAATTAAAATTCACAAAAAGAATTATTTAATTAAAAATGAAAAAAACACGTATTCCTTTTTTGTCATCTTTGTCATGTTCAAAACACCCGACCCGACCAGCCCCCGAGGCGCCCCGCGGCCCCTAGCAGTCACCCCATATATTTCCAAGAATTAAAGATTTATTTCATTTATATTGGTTCTTTAATTCAAAAACGGATTGGATGTAATTATACTCGTAAATATAAAGCTTCAATAAACTGTGCTTCGATATCGTAAGAACTGTCTGACACTACGAATCTCATGTGAGTTCATGCTCTTTACTTCCCACTCCCCCCACCACCCGCGCATACCTAAGGCGCGGCACAGCGACTGCGGCCAGGCCATAGTTAAGGATCTAATCTATTCAAAGTCTCATTCAGTTACAAGATCCAATGAACTTCACTCGATAGAAAAAAAAAATCCCAAAATTACCCCTTTTTGTAATGTTTTTCAATATTATGACTAAACTACTGATACTTAACATTTAATTTTTGTACTCAACGAAAGACAAACTATTCGCAGATAAATTAGCAGAGAATCCTATAAAGTTTATACCTAAAGGCAATAAAACCTATAAAACGCGCCGCTTCGCTGTTACTCGTATACCCGTCCCGTACCATCGAGAGAGCGAGAGAAGCCGCGAGAGAGAAATACCTGGGGCCCAAGTCTGCCAACCCACGAATGGCACAATTGAATCGCAGCTGGATCGCACTGCAACCGCTTGACACATTTGGCATTCTCTTACTCATTTAAGAATACCAAATGTGCCAAACAACCACAACGCGACACAACCGCGACTCAACCACGCCACCCGCAAACTAGCAGACCCGGGCCCCTGGCCTTAAGCGACGACGCGCGACGTGGAGCGTGCGAGCCGAGCGGCAACCTTTACTGTCATACGCCTAGGCGGCCTACCTGGGAGAAACGCCGGCCGAACGTACCTAAACTGCAGCACCCCACTGGTACAAGTAGGGTAAATGACCCTTCATGCACATCTAGCTGGCACAGACCATAATCTACTCTACCTACCTAATCTACCTACCTAACCAATATACCACCAGTTCGGATTTCGGGAGAGCTTTCGACCGAGAAGAGCTGGCAAGAAACTCAGGAGGCCTTACTTTTTTCTCCCTCTAAGTAATATATAGTTAGTTAGATAGTTTTTAACCTTGATTAACACATAGGATACTTTTTATCCCGATATTCCCACGGGAACGGGAACCACGCGGGTGAAACCGCGATATATGTGAAAACTTGTTAGTAGCTAATAGTTATTTTAAGTTTGATTAGAGCAAATGTTTGTAATAGCTGTAAGTTTTCCTATGAAATAAAAAAAATAGTAATTTTTTTGAAATCTTAAAAAAGCTGTTTATTTAAAATTATTATTTTTAAGGAAAAGTTCTTAGACACAAGTTATTCACTATCATGTACATACTTTACCCTCCTTTCGGCTTAGTACCCCCTTTCCGACTGACGTTGTACAACACGTTTTCGTATCTGTTGAAATTTTTAAGCCTTGTACAGCAGTTTACATTCTTTCTGTATACAGTATACATTCTATCCAGAATGTTTTTAGGGTTCCGTAGCCAAATGGCAAAAAACGGAACCCTTATGGATTCGTCATATCTGTCTGTCCGTCTGTATGTAAGAGACACTTTTTTCAAAACTATAAGAACTATACTGTTGAGACTTAGTAAGTAGATATTGTATTCTGTGAACCGCATTAAGATTTTCACGGAAAAATAAAAAAAAATGAAAATTTTGTGGGTTCCCCGTACTTAGAACTGAAACACAAACATTTTTTTTCATCTAACTCATCCGTGTGGGGTATTTATGGATAGTCTTCAAAAATGATAATGATATTGAAGTTCCTAATATCATTTTTTTCTTAACTGAATAGCTTGCGCGAAAGACACTTCCAAAGTGGTAAAATGTGTGTCCCATCCCCACCCGCCCCCCCTCCTGTAACTTCTAAAATAAGAGATGTACATTACCATGCAAACTTCCACCGAAAATTGTTTTGAACGAGATCTAGTGAGTAGTTTTTTTCAATACGTCATATATTATTTATTTAGAAAAAATACACTATTATTAAAACATCGATCAAATTTACAACGAACTACAAGAACTTTTATATGATGTTACTTGCTGTTACGGAACCCTTTATCAACGCCCTTCGTGTTCAGTTCAACAACGCATTCAGGGCGGTGTTGGGGCTGCCCCGCTATTGCAGCGCCTCGGGCATGTTTGCAGAGGCGCGCGCGGACTGCTTTCATGCGACCATGCGCAAGAGGCGCGCGTCACTGGTGCGCAGGGTTTGGGCCAGCAGCACACCGTCCTGAAGATGATTGCGGATAGGGTCGATTGTCCCTTTATTCGTAACTGCTGTAACGGACATGTTTCCGTGGCTTCGGGTAAGGCGACAATAAAATCATTTTTTATTGTTACATGTCTTTATTATTATATTTTTTTTGACCCTTTATTTATTTTAATTAATTGATTGGTTGTTCACATTTCTTTATATTATTTATTTTATTAATTTTACTGTATTATTTGTGTCATTGTTGTAAATGTAGGAATTATATTATTTTATAATTTTTAATTTTTGAATTGATTCAGTTATTTTGCTTTTAATTTAATTTGTTGAATGTTAATTTTGTTATTTTAATTTTGTAATCCATTTTTTTTTTGTTATTATTTTTTTTTTGAATTATTTATACATGATTATGATCCCATGTTGGTTGAAATAAAGGCATTTTATTTTATTATTTATTTATTTATGGGCGAGTCCGACTCGCACTTGGCCGGTTTTTTAAGATTAGCTTTGACTAAAACTGACGCGGTTTATCACGCAATAAACTAGAAATACTCTTCTGAGGCCAGTAGCATCATAAAATGGGAGTGACATCTCGATATCGCAGTGAGTAGCTTGGTATAGCCTCTCCTCGCAGTGGATTCACAGCACAAGCTTTACATCAAGGAAGCTCGCTAATAATTTGTCTTCGATACTACTCTTAGATCGCGATATTTTATTAGTTCTCTTTTGTTGAAGAAACTTCCTCAGGGACGTCCTCGTTTAATGGAAGTTCACGCTGTTTCTGCTTTCCAACTCAGCGGATATAATACCTTTTGTGCCACTCGGGAAGCTTTGCAAATGAAATTGCACCTTGTGTATTCATTTGAAGAAGTATATTTGAATTTTAATAGTTGGGTTTTATATCCAGTAAAGCTAAAACAGCTAGAGAAATTTTTAGTTTTTATTTTTGCCTCGAGCATTAGTTTAAGAATGCCGTAAAAAAGCTATGTAACACTAATAAAACTTTTTTTTTCTATCTAAACACACAGTTTATTAATCAGTTGTGGCAAAATCATGTAATACTATGTCGTTACAGTGTTTCCAACCTTCTTGTTTAGTGTAAGGGCATATAATCCGATGAGAAAAACTTCAATTGTGATTTCGAATTTCAAAGCTGACAATTTCCAAAAGCTTTTGTTTCGTTTTCAGTTTGAAGTTTGGAGCTGCTCTAGAGGGATCGGTCTGATACAAATAAGAAATATTTATTTTTAAGTACACAGCAAAGTGATTTTATAATGCGCGAGTGCATATCGATACACGGCGGGCAGGCGGGCGTCCAAATCGGCAACGCGTGCTGGGAGCTGTATTGCCTGGAGCATGGCATCCAGCCCGATGGGCAAATGCCCTCAGACAAGACGGTGGGCGGCGGTGACGACTCCTTCAACACTTTTTTCAGTGAGACGGGCGCGGGGAAGCACGTGCCGAGGGCAGTGTTCATAGACCTGGAGCCAACAGTCGTGGATGAAGTGCGGACGGGCACTTACCGGCAGCTGTTCCATCCAGAGCAGCTCATAACGGGCAAAGAGGACGCCGCCAACAACTACGCGCGCGGCCACTACACCATCGGCAAGGAGATCGTGGACCTGGTGCTGGACCGCGTGCGCAAGCTGGCCGACCAGTGCACGGGCCTGCAGGGCTTCCTCATCTTCCACTCGTTCGGCGGCGGCACCGGCTCGGGCTTCGCCTCCCTCCTCATGGAGCGGCTCTCCGTCGACTACGGCAAGAAGTCTAAGCTGGAGTTTGCCATCTATCCCGCCCCACAAATATCGACGGCCGTCGTGGAGCCGTACAACTCGATCCTGACGACGCACACGACGCTAGAGCACTCCGACGCAGCATTCATGGTCGACAACGAAGCCATCTACGACATATGCAGACGTAACCTCGACATCGAGAGGCCGACCTACACAAACTTGAACAGGTTGATCGGACAGATCGTATCCTCTATCACTGCGTCGTTGCGCTTCGACGGTGCCCTCAACGTGGACCTGACGGAGTTCCAGACGAACTTAGTACCTTACCCTCGAATCCACTTTCCGCTAGTGACGTATGCGCCAGTGATATCTGCGGAGAAGGCGTATCACGAGCAGCTGTCTGTTGCGGAGATAACGAACGCGTGCTTCGAGCCCGCGAACCAGATGGTGAAGTGCGATCCGCGGCATGGCAAGTACATGGCGTGCTGCATGCTATACCGCGGCGACGTGGTTCCGAAGGACGTGAACGCCGCTATCGGGACGATAAAAACGAAGCGCACGATCCAGTTCGTGGACTGGTGCCCAACGGGCTTCAAGGTGGGGATAAACTACCAGCCGCCGACGGTGGTACCGGGCGGCGACCTGGCCAAGGTGCAGCGCGCCGTGTGCATGCTGTCCAATACGACGGCCATCGCGGAGGCGTGGTCGCGGCTCAACCACAAGTTCGACCTGATGTACGCCAAGCGTGCCTTCGTGCACTGGTACGTCGGCGAGGGCATGGAGGAGGGCGAGTTCTCGGAAGCGCGCGAGGACCTGGCGGCGCTCGAGAAGGACTACGAGGAGGTCGGCATGGATTCCGGCGAGGGCGAGGGCGAGGGCGGCGAGGAATACTAATTTACATTTTGTACCTAGTGCTTTATTTTTAGGACTATTTTTCAGTTTCACGTAGGGCTTAAAATGTTGTAATTATTATTTAATTGTTGTTAATTTAATTTGTTAGATGATAAATAAATTTTAAAAGTGATATTTTGCAATTTGGTTTTTTCACATTATCAATGTCAACACGTGCATACGTGTGGCTCTCATTTTGGCATGGCCACCATCACCTACTCTAAATCTGATAATAGGAGTGTAAAGTATGTCGCCAAATATCAGAGTACCTATGTCGGATTACTGTTCAAAAGTTCTAAGTAGTCATAGGTGACCATGCCGGGATGAGCCTCATCCTGGCATGGCCACCTTGTATCTCAAAAACGAAGTCGTAGGTAGCGAAGATCATAGTATGTGGAGAGCCTTTGACTATGTACCTACATGTCGTCGAGAGCTTTCCGGTCTGCCCCCTTACTCTTAAAACCAATCGCTATTAGATCGGATTGGCATTGTGAATTTTCGTACTCCTAAGTTACGACACCAGAGATAATATGGATCCATATTGCGTGGATATTGAGTGAATAAAATACAAAACTCAATGCCATTTCGTTAATCCAATATGAATGCAAATTAGCGCTGGTGTCGTAACTTAAAAATACGAAAATTCACAATACCAATCCGATCCGATCCGATATCCAATAGCGATCGGTTTCAAGAGTAGGGGGCTGATAATTCCTATATTGTACTGATCTCTTAATGAACAAACATCGAAAATCACCTTTTCCTATCTTGCAATTTGGTTTTTTCACATCATATGTCAACATGCACGTGTGGCTCTTATCTTGGCCATCACCAACTCTATCTAACTATAAATAATAGGTATGTCGAAGTAGGTATGTCGCCAAATATCAGAGTATGTCGGACTACTGTTTAAAAATTAATGTTTTATATTTTAGCGTTTTATTAACGCTTAAATATACTTAAGTAAATTTTTTTTTATTAACACTAAAATAATTTACTGTTTAAAAGTTATAAGTAGTCAGGTGGCCATGCCAGGATGAGGCTCATCCTGGCATGGCCACCTTGTATCTCAAAAACTACAAGTCGTAGCGAAGATCATATTCATATTCATATTCATTTAATCACTTAAATTTGGTAACATATTATTTACACAACACGTTGTTAGTGGTTTGGTTCATTGCGTCTAATTCCCTGAATGTCTAAATCCACGAATGTCTAAATCAGCGAATGTAGTATGTCGATAGTATGTCAAAGTATGTCGACAAAACTGCAGAGTTTGTCGGTGCTTCTATAATAAGTCAATCTACTTTTCATTTTCCCATAGTAGATGTACAATCGCGAGCGTAAAGTTTATTGATAAAGTGTATGAATAATGTGAATCTGAACGGTTTTTTGATATCATCTAAACAATAGATGCACGGTGTCATTCAAAATTAAACTCAAATAATGTTCCCGCGTCAATACATACATATCCATAGATCGACAGCAGTAGCTAAACATTAGTCCTATAATAATGAAAGATTAGAGAGAGATAGATCAGATAGGGTTATAAGTCATTTTGTGTATCCTTATTACTTATAACGTTATGACTTTGACAGTAAAATGAAGAAGCAAAATAAAAATTACCTAGAAATGAAACGAGATATATAGATAAAGATTTATTGTAAAGTAAACCTTAGACTTTAGGTACTAAAGTACAAATCTTTTAAAATAATATTGGAGTTACATCGCTTTGGAACTACCTACCGACTCTGTTCTAAATTAGAAATTATGTTTCACTTTGATTAAAAGCGATAGAAAGAGATGTGTGCGTAGTTGGCGGGAAATGGTAAATTAACAAACAATTAAAATAAGTTATTAAAAGCAACATTTATGAACAATAATGCAGATTAATAAAAATCATAACGACACTTACTGAAAACACGATACACTGTCTTTCTTTTTCACTTTTAAACTGTGATGATGCATCCATGATGAGCCCATCGTCGCTCTATAACTGAGAGCAAAACAAGGCATATTTCTAAATTCGGCCTTGTTTTTGTGGTGCCGTTTGTTCAAGGATCAATTGTGTATCTATTGTTGATAATAATATCATCAAAGGTGCAACGTAATTTATTATGTGTATATGAGTGATACTTAATCGGATGCTTGCATAAAGACAAAGACAAATAGCTCATTCAATAAAAACCTTTACTGGCACTTATTGACGTCGAAAACTAATAAAACAACAGTTAACTAACAACTATTAGCTAATAGCCAATATTTTTTTTATATTACAAACTTAGCAGTAAGAAACCTACTAACACTTTTGTATGGATTTTTAATCTGAAATAAAAGTTATATTATTAGAAGTCTACTTTTTGATACCAAAATCAAGGTCATCAGGGTACCGCTTTATTTTCGGTAAACTGTTAACTTGCATGATTATTTAAGCATCCGATAAAGAATCAGACATACAAACACATCGAAGTTCCGTTCTTTGTTCACCACTTTATGCGTTCCGTTCATTAAATCTCTAAATATATAAATATAAATATATTATATATTAATATATTAATAAAATGCTTGTGTACGCGATTGTACTATGCTGCTGTTGTAAGGAAAAAGAAGTTGATATAACTATTCACAGACAAACTCTGGAGTTTTGTCGACATACTTCGACATACTCTCGACATATTATTGATGTAATCAGCTTTTCGCCGTAGGTCGTAACCTTTAGTTTTCGGGAAACAAGGTGGCCATGCCAGAATGAGCCTCATTCTGGCATGGCCACGTATGACCCCCTAAAACTTTTGAACGGTAGACGGACATACTCTGATATTTGGCGACATACTTCGACATACTATGGACGTACTATCTATAAAGTCAGAGTTGGTGATAGTGGCCATGCCAAGATGAGCCACACAACATGCACATCACTTATTTGCTGCAGTCAACAATGAGTAGGTATTCAGAGTGCAAAAAGTACCTAAAGTTTCATTTAGTAATTCAATTCTAATTTTATCGAAAAGTACATTTAGATGCCATTCTCGAACAGGTCAGGTCTAACTACTCCGCTGTTAAGAATAAGGAGTAAGGTATATTACTTCAATTTGCGATTAAACAGGATAGCTTTATCTCGGATCTTCGCGAGTAGAGTAGCGGTAGGTATAGTCTTGGTAGAGTTTGGCCATCGAAAGCTGAATCAGGAAAAACGCGGCAATTTCAAAAATCATGACAGGGTAACAGGGTCACTCACACAGCTGCAATTTTCTCAGATACAATTTCAATTTGACATTCGACATGACACCTCAGATCTCAGAACATTATTAGTTATTGTTCTGAGCTCAGAACATTGTTCTGAGGTTCTGAGCCTCAGATAGACACACATAGAGACAAAGTGTTGCCAATCAAATAACTACGAGGTTCAGCTTTCGTTGGCCAGACTCTACCTATGAACGTATCCACGAATGTACGAAAGTAAATAAAAGATTTAATTTTAAGAAGCTCTCCCATTCGCTCTTAGTTAGCATTTTAAAATTGTTGTGATTCCAACATCGTTTCTCTCCATCAGTTACAGAGTGAAACACGTGTCAACCCGTGGCCTCACTTTTTTATATATTAGAAGGAGGCAAACGAGCAGGCGGGTCACCTGATGGAGATTAATCACCGCCGCCCATGGACACCCGCAAAACCAGAGGAATCGCAGGCGCGTTGCCGGCCTTTATAGAAGGAATAGGAATTGTGAGAAGGGGAGGGGGGGTGGAGGATGGGCCTCCGGAATCCTCACAGGCCGGACGAAACACAACAGCACCAAGTGCCGTTATTTCACGACGGATATTCGTGAGAGGGTGGTATTACGCTGGGCGAGCCGGCCCAATGCGTGCTGCAACGCAGCGTGGCTCTACCACTCAGTTAGTGTCACTCATTTAGCACCACCCAGGGGTCACGTGTAGGGTCTCAAGGGTAAACCTATGGATGCGAGTAACTTTAACCCCCAAACTTACCAACAGGTGAGGCCAAGTGCAATGTATTTTTTTATTCATTTATGGGTTAAGCATGGCCTCCATCTCACTTGATGTAAAGTGATAACAAAACCAAAGATAAGAAGCGCACTTCACTCGGATTTCTAAACTATTGACGAAATGGCTATCTTATCTCTAACTGCCGGAGCAAAACATTGCTATAAACATTGATGTAATGGCGACATAGGCACTTAGATAAGATGGTGGTAATTAGCAAGGCGGGCTTTACCATCTCTAGCACCAACCAAACCGAGTACAAATATGTACTCCTTGCTGGGAATCGATCCTGGGACCGCTGGGTCTTATACCGGTGAACCACTAGACCACAGAGGCAGGTAACAAACACAGAGGTGGTATATTGAAAACACACATACCATAAGCTAGAAGATCCAGAAATCTGATATAACATAGACTTTGTTAACATAATTTACCATACCATAAATAAATATGTTCATGAAATCGAATGTCTTAATACAAAAACGTGTGTAAATACTCACCGTGAGTTCAAAGGTCCCCCCTTTCATTATCACCAACCAGCTCCATCAAGGAGCTCAATGGCGCAGCGGCTAACGCGTTTGGCTTGCGATCTTGCCCGCTAAGCAACTTTGGCAATGCCGGGTCACCTGATGGGTGACCAATTAAAAACATCTCGAGCTCCTCCGTGCTTCCCGTTAGTCCCGGTTGTTGTCGCAAGATGGCAGTCGTTAAAACCCACCAACCCGCATTGGGCCAGCGCGGTGGGTTTTGGCCCAATATCCCCACGTGCTATTGTTCACGTGGGAGGCCTGTGCCCAGCAGTGGGACGTTTATAGGCTGATGATGATGATGATGAACCAGCTCCCTCATATTCCATACAGCGTCAAACAAAGTTCGTGCCATAACACCCGCACAATACAGGCGAGCCATCAAACGATTTGAACAATAAAAAATTGTGATCTCTCTCTTAAAAAAAACATGCACTCAATTGTAAAAAGAATACGCTGACAATAGTGCGTAAACAATGGTATTGTCTCGGCCGTCAGCAGCAGCGCAGACAACATTCGCTTGTTGATTTTAATTGCTTTAATAAAGCCGAATTCAGTGGCACAACCACTTTTGAAGGGAACATCGCGGTCTGGCTAGTCCGAATACCTCCATGAAAGCTTTAGGAAGAAGTAGCGCCACCCAAATTAACATATTAAAAACAAAAGCACTCCCGTCTTAAATAGAATTTGCGCTCCCCACAGTGAAAGCACGAACGCGATGCGTGCTAAAACAAATTCTGACCGTTTGTTTGGGTGGACAAGGCTTTACCATGGCTTTACGTTGGTTAGATAACGAATAAACATACTTATTATACATAATAATATAAAACACTCAAAGCCGAAATCAATTAAGAAAATCGGTTATTTCTAAATGGATCCTACCGGGACTCGGACGCAGAACCTCAGAGAGGGCGAGCGAACTCGACCACGGAGGTCGTCAACGGCTTCAATCAATTATAAAATGCTTTGGAGTTAAGTGAAGTTTAAACAGGACGACTTAAATGGCGATTAAGACTTTTTTTTCCCGTGTATTACATTTATTATTTTCATTATAGTGATTTACCCGCGACTTTGTTCGCGTGAACATCCTGTGTCCCGTGACGAATGTCTAAAAATTTTCTTTCATTAACCATGTCCTGACAATCACAAACACAAAAGGAATTTGCCAAATAGGTGCAGTGCAGCCCTCTCCCCCCCCCCCCCCCTCGCAATTCCTATTCCTTCCTTATAGGCCGACAACGCGTCTGCGATTCCTCAGGTTTTGCGGGTGTCCATGGGCGGCGGTGATTACTCTCCATCAGGTGACCCGCCTGCTCGTTTGCCTACTTCTTTCATAAAAAAAGTAATAAAACATTAATGACAATCGATTTTTATTTATATACATTACATTGCACAAAAAAACGTAGTTAAAACATGTAATAAAACAAATTAAAATAAAATCCGTGATAAACGTAATAACAAAAAACCTCTATTCATCTGAAATCGGGTCCATTTAGAATTATGTTTCACTGGGCGTTCCCGTGCGCCCTGCGGTAGTGTGGAGAGAAGTCGTGAGGCTGTCCGGGGTACATCGGCCGCGTGTCGTCGTTACACATTATCATTTTGGTGCCGAGCGATCTGAGAAGAAAAAAATAAAAGTCGATTTATTATTTATTTATTTATTTAATACTTTATGCACAACTGTACAGAGGCGGACTTAATGCCTTAGGCATTTTCTCCCAGTCAACCATAGGGTGGTGCTGAGAAATAAGTGATAGGGTGCACAACTATAATGGAATATGGTAAATTTCATACATAATTATACTCAAACATTCTAAACAACTCAGATACATATACACCATATACATATATACACCGTAAATACATAATATACACTCTAAAATACATAAATTGTTAGTAAATATATAAATATCATACATATAATTAATAAACGATTACTAATGTGGAGTATCAGCTTGTTCGGTAAGATAGCTGCGCAACTTGTTTTTGAACGCGTACCGACTGGTGGACATTCTAATATTTATATGGAGAGAATTCCAAAGGAGAATAGGTTTGACAAAGAAGGAAGAGTGAACGATGTCGGAGTGGTGAGAGGGACAGTTTAGAAGGCGATTAGAAGAAGAACGAAGTGTTTTTTCATGAGTGTGACATAGGTATTGAAAGTGTGAGGAAAGATACGAAGGGGAATTAGGAAAGCATAACACGGAAAATAAAGTGGTCAAGGCCCGCATACTTCTACGCAGCCGAATGGGTAACCATTTAAGCTGCGTTCGGCATGCGGACACATGATCATATTTACGAAGGTTAAAGACGAATCGAATGCAGTAATTTAGGAGACGGTCGAGCTTATTGAGTAGATCTGCATTCAGGTCGAGGTAGGCTGTGGCTGCAATTCTGTGGATAGAGTGCCACAAGCGGCATTCTAGTACGATCGGTTACGATGCCGGAATTACGGCATCCTAGTAAAAAGTGTAGGCAGTGTATAGAGTGCCACAAGCGGCAACATAGTACGATCGGTTACGATGCCGTAATTATGGCATCCTAGTACAAAGTGTATAGAGTGCCACAATCGGCATTGTATCACAATATCTCAACATATTTTATATTTGCCATAATGTTCTGAAGATATTTTTGTAAGGAGTCAGATTTCTGTTGTCTATTAAAAAAAATAACCTCGAAATTCAAGACATTCGCTACGCTGTGCTTCGCGATTGTTTTAAATTTCTAACCTATCACGTAACCTACAGGAGTAAGGCAGCTAGTATTGCTGTTGTCTAATTAAAAAACTTTACGGCAGATTAGGCGGCGTCACTATTATACCGCAAAACTTACGGTTCCCGAACCGATTGAGATAGAGTGCCGCTTGTCGCACTGTATACACTTCCTAATAAAATCAATTGCCGAAATATTTCGGAGGCGGCGGGCGGCTAAACTAACTGACAAGCTGGATACCTGCCGGCGAACTGATCGTGTGTGGGGCCCTTGTACTAGCCCGCCCGCCGCCGCCGCCGCCGCCCTTGCGTTGCACCACCAACCGACAGGTTGATATATACCTGCCGGCAACCTGATCGTCTGTGGGGTCCTTTAGAGGGAGAAAAAATAAGGCCTCCTGAGTTTCTTGCCAGCCTCTTCTCAGTCGAAGGCTCTCCCAATATCCAAACTGCTGGTGCCAGTTTATACAAAGTTGAAATCATATTCACTTAAAAAAGTGAATATGATTTTAACTTTTCGTGACATTGCTTGTTTAATACACAGACGCAAAATCGAAGATAACAAAATAAAACGGCAGCCATTTCTAAACTATTGACTTTAGATTTTTTCATGTATTACTGTTTTATTATGTAGGTAACTATATTTGTGTGTACAGTGCATGCCACATATACATATTATATAGATAGTTAATATTTTTAGTATTTATGGAATATGAATTACTGTAGCGTCGTGGCAGGAACGCGAAAAAAATGGCAAGCAAAATCTACGTAGTATACGGAGCAAACATTACAAACGAACGCACAATCCGTTAATGGTTTGCCCGCTTTCGTTCCGGATCGAAAACTTAACCCCGTGGTCGTCCGAAACCTTAGGTGATGAATTAAACGCGGTTGTTGAATCTGATGATACTCAATCTACGCTTACTTAAATTAAGCGATGTCAACATCCAAACTGTTAATTAATTGTCTTTTTTTCGTTTAATTAGAAAGGTAAAAAAGCTTGATAAATGGGTGCCCCACGACGTAACAGATCGCCAATAAAGAGTTTTTTTTTTATTTGACTTTAGGTTTGAATTTATTTTTTTATGTTTCTTGAATTATTAAACTCGTTGTTTTATCGGACCTCATTGCCTGACTAAATAACCTTATGGGGATAATTGTCTGTCTAAAAGTCGAATGTTATTAAAGTTAGTGATAAATAAATATGTTTTAATTAAGCTATTCCAGATAAACTCACCATTTTTAATTTACTACTTCAATCCTAACGACATAATCGATAACGAACCGCATCTCTAAATCTCAATCCGCTATTTAAAAACCTACATTTATTGACATTGCCGTCTTTATATATTTTTGATGTGGGTTTCCGAAAAATAACATACCGGTAGAAAGGGGCTATTTAATAACCGTGGGGCTTTTCTAGAAAAAAAAAAATTTATTTGTGTTTGAGTGCGCTGTGAGCGCGATTTTTAAAAATGCCACGAGTGTGTGTATTGCGTAGTATTCGGCTACTTGAACTCGGCTTCTTTAAAACCGGAGCTTTCGTTTTTTAAACTTCCTGCTGATATTGAAAGGTAAGAATGATTTGTTATTACTAAATAAAAAGCTTTTTCTTTTAAATAAATCGTTTTGTTGTTTAGGATTTTTTGAGCGCGCGTTATTTTAATGGTGAAAAATAATAAGAATTGATACTACGAAACTTAATCGTTAATAAACTTTGCTTTAAAAATCGATATCTGAGGATCTATGTACTTTCTGACAATGAACCTGTAATTAGAATGAGAAAAAGTAGCCGCCAAATTGAACTTTTTAGTTATTTAACCGATTGCTTTGCAAATCGAGATCAGGGGATCTGTGTGGTTTCTGACAACGACTCCGTTATTAGTATGAGACAAAATAGCCTCCATCTTGAACTTTTTAGTTATTCGACCGATTGCTTTAAAAATCGATATCAGGGGATCTGTGGGGTTTCCGACAATAAATCTGATAATAGAATGAGGAAATTAGCCGCCATATTTAACTTATTAGTTTTTAATTTTAAAAAATTAAAAGTGACAACCCTTATGCTTTGCTAGTTATATCAAAAAAAGCGCTAACTAGCTGAGATACAGCGCTAACTAAACAAAAACTTTTGCAGTTTTACAAAAATAAGAGGACAACCCTAACGCTCATTAGCTTCGAAAAAGCTGGGTGTGCTTAATAGAGCGGGTCAGTATTTCACGCCGGCCCACCGTTTACAACTGTATAAAGCACAGGTCAGGCCGCATATGGAATACTGCTCCCATCTCTGGGCAGGAGCACCCCAATACCAACTCCTTCCATTTGACCGCATTCAACGCAGAGCTGCTCGAGTTGTCGGCGACGTGGTTATTTCAGGTCGGCTCGATCCACTGGCTCTTCGGAGAGACGTTGCGTCTCTCTGTATATTGTACCGTATATATCATGGGGAGTGTTCTGAGGAATTGTTCGGCTTGATCCCTGCCGCTAATTTCCTTCACCGCACTACACGCAATCGACTGTCATTCCATCCACATCACCTTGATGGATGGCGGTCTACTACTGTGCGTTTTTCAAGAAATTTCTTGCCTCGAACTACAGTGTTGTGGAACCAGCTCTCGGCGGCGGTATTTCCGGACCGTTACGACTTAGGGATCTTCAAGAAACGAGCCTATTCCTTCCTTAAAGGCCGGCAACGCGCCTGCGATTCCTCTGGTTTTGCGGGTGTCCATGGGCGGCGGTGATTACTTTCCATCAGGTGACCCGCTTGCTCGTTTGCCTCCTTCTGCTATAAAAAAAAAAACGCTTAATTGGCGCGTAGGTATATGAAACAAGAAAAGGGCCGAGCTCCCGTACTGCTTTAGCTTATATTTATACTGTGCCATGGATGAATGATTGGTCTCGCTGCGCTCGTCTAGATACCGCGCTACCTATAAACCACAGCTCCGTAAATGCGGCAACTCATTATCGTAGTGTGTTTATGACAATATGCAAGGATGCTAGTGTGCGTGAAAAATTTGTTGCCAGCTGCTCAACTGTTACCCGAGTTAATGGGAAAAACATTTTTGCTGTGATGTATTAGTTAAGTTGCTGGTTATAAATGTAGTTCAGAAAATATTTAAAAATTGATGGTTAAACAAACTTACCTGAAGTGAAGTTTGACCGTAATTGTACGAGACGTTGCATCCGAAGAGATTTATATTCACAAGGTAGTCCACTCTTCAATGTACCAGGCATCCAACACATATTAAGAGCTATCTAAAAGAAATTTTATTAAAAAAAACATATTACGTTACCCATAGTATAGACACAGGCGCCATCTAGTGAATACCAACCGAGTGCACGAGTTTGTCATCCGCGCTGTCATCGTCATTCACTTTTAGAGCTTTTTTGCAAAATTAATTTATATGGGGCCAGCATGTAATGGAAGGGAGGGATCTTTATATAAATCTCTTCGGATGCAACGTCTCGTACAATTACGGTCAAACTTCACTTCAGGTAAGTTTGTTTAACCATCAATTGTACTTCGACGTTGCATCCTCGAGATTTATATTCACAAGGTAGATGTTAAGAACACAAATTTTGCGAAATAATTTAAGTACCTTTATGATTTAATTCAACTATTATAATTGAGTATTTACGAGTATAACCGATTAAATATAATTAGGTAGGTACCATATCAGTACAAACCAGTATGATATATTATAATGAATGATAAGCTAGAAATTAATCAATTTAAATAGCCGCTGCAAAAGCATTATCGTCATTCTCAATGGTAAGGGGTCGATTGTAAAACCGTGCAAACACCAGAGAATTACCAGTCCATCCTGCAGTTATTGAAAGGCCTTTTCTGTTTGCTGCCGAGGTGGACGTGGACGCGTGTCTTACACGTGTGTGCTGAGAATAAAGAAGTGTCAATACCGCTGTTAAATAGGGTGTTTTTAAACTAACGACTTAATGTAGAACTAGTTGCATTATGAATAGGCTTCAGGTTAGCAATAACCTTTCCGTTCTAGGTTTATCTCTGTAAACTTTAGTCATATCAAAGTAGGACAGTAATGTTTTTGCAGGGCAGATCTCAATCTTATTTAGAAAAAATGGTATAAATAAACAAGGCGGTCGTCGCCCTGGAGCAGATATTTTAATTAAATCATCCACAATGGTTTCGACATAGTTATTATTTATTTTTAAATTAGAAATTCGAAGATAACGGATGTGCTCGTTGTGCGGTTGACAATGTGAGCAGAGTTACTAATTTTTTAGTAATAAACTCCAGAGCAAGTTTCTCATTTGGATATAAATTACTAAGGTGATCGATTACAATCGTTGGATCTCACGTCTCCGAATATTTCGGATGACTAGGTTTAGTCCTGTAAATATCTTTAAAAAATCGAACAACTAAATTAGCTTCACTATAACGTTTGCCCTAAATAGCTAGAGCAGAACGATGCATATTTAATGAACTACAAAAAAATTTTGCTTTTAACAGTTGACCGTAAGGAATTTTGATAGAATTGGAAGTGGGGAGTTATAGAAATCAACTTTATAAATATCACAATAACTCCACCATTTCTTAAAAGCGACATTGTATTGTTTTAGTAAGGATGCAGATAATGAGGAAATCATCACCTCGATGGTTTCATTACATAACGATTGTCTTTGAAATGCTTTTCTGATAATTTGTATGCTACCAGTACCAGGATAAGTTTCTTGCAAAGGGGGTGCTGGGTCTTGAAAGGTGATAATAACATATCGTCACTTGGGCCGAAGTATATTGGTGGTGAGCTACTGAGGTAAGTAGGGGATACCAGGGTTGACTCGGCCAATACGGTACGACTAGTACACCAGTGGCTTCGTCGTTAATTATTTTCCTGAAGCATTTTAATATGAGCGAGAAAGGGGGAAAAGCATAAAAATAAAATATATTCCAATTTAAGGTGAATGCATCTATGTCAAAGGCATAGATAGGGGTCTCGTTGCCATGAGACGTATTTATTGCACTTATAATTTTGGTAAGTAGTAAAGAGATCTTTAAGAGGTGTCCCAAGCGATTGAACAATTTTTTCGAACACAGGTGCCGACATTTGCCATTCTGTATCGATATTCATACGCCGTTACTCCTTATCCGCCTCGAAGTTATCTTTAGATTTTACTAGCGGCCTAAAAATAATGGGAATAACGGGATAAAAAGTATCCTATGTGTTAATCCAGGTTATAAACTATCAGTATGCCGAATTTCATCCAAATCCATTCTGTAGTTTTAACGTGAAAGAGTAACAAACATACACACTCACAAACTTTTGCCTTTATAATATTAGTGTGATGTAGGATGCAAAGACAAATATTTTGCGTTTCTCGCACCATTGCCATAGACGACAAGTGATATTATTTAAAGGAACTTATTGTACTCCACCCATTCTATTGATATTTATTTGTTCAAGAATGCGTTTTCATTTTCCTATTGGCAATTGCAAACACATATTTTCTAAATTTAATTTTTAACCGAGAAATTTTCTAGTCTTTTGTGGTTCCACGCTACTCCTTTTGAAGTTTTTATCAAAGCCTAGTTTTGTAATAAACAAACAGTTTCGAGAACAAAACTTTTACATTCTTCATAAGAATGGCCAAGGCACAAGATCTAAATATATTAGAATTAAAAAACCTCTCTTTCTAAGATAAATCCGGTAGATAGACCGGACTCATGAGTTTCGTAAAGATATAATAAGGTGCTGAACTAAGTCCAAACGGTAGGCACTAAAATTCATACATATTACTTTTGTGTCCCAAAAATTTCAACCTTAAATACTTTTTGTAGTTTTCATCAATAGGAACTAAAGAAAAAATACGCGTCTTTGATATCAACATTGGCTATATAATTGTCTTAGAACAATAATTTGCTTGCTGTCCGTATGTCCTCCATTTTAAAGTGGTATGAGGCGACAGCTTTATTCTATGATTTTAGGTTCAAGATAAATCTGGACGATCCATCACTTTTAGGTGTTAAGAATATGGGAGAAATAAATTGGTCTTTGACATCCTCTCATATGCATATTACTCCTGACTGGCACAAGTCAGATATAGCTGTGATTAACTTACTTATTTCAGCCGAAGAAAAGTTAGGAGTGATAGGTTCAGTAGCTTGCTTTACAGTATTATTAAATGGTATTTTGTAACCCGTAACGTACTGTCAGACTACCGGGTCATTTGTGATTGAAAACCATTTGTCAACAAAAAAAAAATTATACGACCAGCGTGTAAGGTTACCTTGGTTGTTACTTACGCAACATCGGTCTGTATGACGGTCTCACTGCTGTCGTGGTGTGATAGCGGGCGGACGTCGGTGCTTGCGCTGATCGCCTTGGAGGTGGATACGGGAATCTTTGCTTGCTTCCACCCGGCCTGGCAACCCATGACCTTGTTGCTTGGATGGGTCTTGCCACTTTCCCTGCTAGGCGACGTAGTTCTTAGTGAAGTTGACGGTCCAATGTTGTTAGTATTCCGCATTTGCAAACCAGATTTTTCAGCGGCCTTAGCAGCTTCTATCTTTTCTCCCAAATTTTCTCCAAAAGAGTGTGCGTCTCCTTTAACATCTTGTGTCATTGACAAGAATTTTTTATCAAGAGTAGGCAGGTAGTGTAAGCATTTTTCTATTCATGGTATTTTCGTAATGTAAATGCAGCATAATTTGGCCAACTTCAAACAGGTATCAAAGTTGTTGCTAACAGTTCTTTTTTATTATCTTTGTTCATACCATCTATGAGGATTTCCCTAGCGTTTAGAGACCTCTTCTGGTATTTTGGGTCGCAATGGTACCTTCTTCACTCCTCCTCGATATTGAATTTACAAGTGGAAACTCCTCTGCTGCTCTTGGATTATTACGACTAGGTATCCCTAGCGTCCTGGATGGTCTGGGTAAGATCCGGACTGTGTACTTGTGCTACAGTCATGACAGATCGTAAGTCTTTTTCAATATTAGATTTATATACGTCCGTTATTTACGGTTCTTTATTGAAATCGGAGTCACTAAGTCTTGTGGTAGGCGAGAGGCCTCGCGCAAACGAAGTCATTTGAAAGGAATGGTTAAAGAATAGAATTGCCGTAATCGCGTCACAGCATAGGGTAGGTACCCGTAATATCGATCGTAATCGCGTCACGATACTAGATTTCATATTAGCACTGACCGTAATCACGTCACGGTACTACATAAGGGTAGGTACCCGTAATATCGATCATAATCGCGTCACGATACTAGATTTCATATTAGCACTGACCGTAATCACGTCACGGTACTACATAAGTGTGCAGTATGTAAGGCGGAACTATAAGATTTTGTAGAAATCACTTGCACACAAAAAAACACTCCAATAAAAAGATTAGCAAAAAATAAAATAGAATGTAGGTACTGCCTCGCGCAAACGAAGCATCATTTAGAAGGAATGACCGTGGAATATAATTACCGTAATCGCGTCACAGCATAGGGTAGGTACCCGTAATATCGATCGTAATCTCGTCACGATACTATATTTTATATTAGCACTGACCGTAATCACATCACGGTAATACATAAATGTGCAGGATGTAAGGCGGCACTGTAGGATTTTGTAGAAAACACTTGCATACTTCGATTCCCAACACCTTATCATATAATAGCAAAACATCCAGTTCTGGCCCCGAAATCTGTAATCTTTTTGCTGACTATTTTAACTCAACTTTTTTAAATTCCAACTCTGATTCTCAACCAATTGGTTCTGCATACCCTCCATCGACGCTTGCGGACGGTGACATCCATACTGTCAATATCACCAGCTCCTTAATAAAATCCAAATTGTCAAAACTGGACTCTTCTAAATCAGCTGGTCCGGATTATATTCCACCTATATTGCTTATTAAATGCGCGGATAGCATATCGCTTCCTCTTGAAATTCTTTTCACTAGATCCATTGATGAAGGATATGTGCCCAAACTGTGGAAAAAAGCGTTTGTATCACCCATTCATAAGAGAGGACCGAAAAACATCGTCTCGAATTATAGACCCATCTCTAAGCTTTGTGTTATAGCGAAAGTTTTAGAGAAAATAATTTATGAGCACTTGAATGCATCTTTAAGTAGTTCTTTTCCACCGTCTCAACATGGGTTTTTGAGGGGACGATCCACCGTCACCAATTTGGCACTTTTAAACGAATTTGTTACTGATTCTATGGATGATGGAGGACAGATGGATGTAATCTACACTGACTATACCAAAGCCTTCGATAGAATAGACCATCGCATCCTTATTACTAAATTGCAATTTGCTGGAATTAGAGGTGATTTGTTACGATGGTTCTCTTCATATATCGATAATCGTTCACAGGCAGTTGTCCTAGGTAATTTTATGTGTTTGGGGTGCAAATTTGGGAACCTCCTCGTGGTGCACCCTGGGGTAAGGCCTCTCGGCCCACGTTCAGACAAGGACAAGGGGCTTTATGCTAATCCCTGGCGCCCCTTCTGGGCGCCGAATTCTGGGCAGTGCCCCTTCTGGGCCTGCACCGTCAAGTGCGTGCCCGGTCCGGGACGCGTGGTCGTAGCTCCTTATGCGAGCGTGCGACCCGGAGTAGGCACGCACTTGATGACTCGCCGCTCCTTCTGAGCGGCTTTGAGGATTGGGGTTTCGGCGGCGCTCCTTCTGAGCGCCGTCCTTTGTGTGTGCGGGGTAAGACCTCGCGTGTTGTAGGGATTGTCGTAAGGCCTCTTCCCACCACCCTGGGACAAGGGGCTTTATGCCAATCCCTGGCGCCCCTTCTGGGCGCCGAATTCTACGCGGTGCGTGCCCGCTCCGGGCCGCGCGCTCGTAACCCCCGTTACGCGAGTGTGCGGCTTGGGGTGGGCGCGCACTTAAAACGCTCGCCGCTCTTTTGAGCGGCTTTGAGCTTCGGCGGCGCTCCTTCTGAGCGCTGTCCTTGGGGGCGTTTATGTTTTTGTGTGGGATACGGCCTCGGGCATCGGGAGTTGAGCGTCGGGCTCGAGACCCCGGTGTGTGTTCGCGAGCGACTGTGGAGTAGCGGGCCTGACGGAGTCTGTCCACCTCTGTAGGCCGTGAAAGATACGGGGGGGCCGCCTGGTTGAGGCTCCCGCCACATCGGGAATCGTCGGGGCATGGAGTGACCTCCCGGTTTTTACCGGGGGTCCGTCTCCGAGTTCCGGGGTTTGGGTCAAGGGCCCGAGGTCGAGGGTCGGTAGGTGTTTGTGGGGCTAGGGGTCCGAGTCGGAGCCAGATTCGTGGGCGGTTTCTGGGTCTGAGTCGGGGTCCGGGCTGCCGAGTAGGATAAGGCGGGCTGGTAGAAGGCCGCGCTATTTGTTGTGTGTTTGTTTGTGGTGTTGCCTGTCTGTGGTGGGGCGCTTGCGGAAGCAAGCGCGAGTGGGGTTGGGCTTTGGTGTGGGTATGACTATACCTCCCCAAAAGCCCAAGGGTCGGAGGACCAATGTGTCTTTGTCTTGTGTTTGTCCTGTGCTGTCCTTGTATCTGTTATTTTGGGGGATCGCGCGCCCATTAGAGGGTGGGCACGCTGTTTTGTGTTGTGCCGTGCGCGAAGTTGCCCGTGTGTCGGCGCGTGACCGCTTGCGGTCATAGGTTGGCACACGGGCGACGGGGTGACCGTCGCGGGTTAATCCCTAGTGGTATGTACCGCGACATCCACCTCAGCTTTCAGCTTCGGATTGTTGGGCCCCCAGGGGTTTAGTGGGTATTCCCCTCCGTCTCGCCCTCCCAGCCGGCACTTAGCTCGGCAGCTGACCTGGAGCCTCTCTCCTTGTCAGTGGGTGCGGAAAGGCGGACGGGCGAGTCCCACATAACTGGGTGCCTCTTCAAGGCCCCGGTACTCGTAATGAGTTCACCTGGGAAAAAAAAAAAAAAAAAAAAAGGTAATTTTATGTCTCAGTGGATGAGCGTTCCAAGTGGTGTACCTCAGGGTTCATTATTAGGGCCATTGCTTTTTTTGATCTTTGTCTCTGACATAGATAGTTGTTTTCTAAATTCATGTTTATTAGGTTTTGCCGACGATATGAAAATTTTTAGGAATATTAATTCTATTAATGATTGTCAGCTCCTTCAGAGTGATCTCGCTCGACTTGACGATTATTGTTCTCGGAACAAACTTGACCTTAACGTTAGTAAATGTTCAGTAATGACATTCACCCGCAAAAAATGGCCGCTTGTATATGACTATTCACTTAAAGGTCAATTATTGGGTCGTGTAGCGGAAGTGAGGGACTTGGGAGTCATACACGACTCAAAATTGTTATTCTGCGATCATATATCATCTATCGTGGGTAGGGCTTCCAGATCTCTCGGCTTTGTAATGCGGTCATCAAAGGATTTTAAATCCTTAAAAACATTAAAAATATTGTATGCTACTTATGTGCGCTGTCATTTGGACTACGCTTCTCAAATATGGAATCCCAGATACGCTGTTTATGTTGAGCGCCTTGAGAAAATACAGCGAAAGTTCTTACGTTATCTAAATTATCGATCCAGGGTCAAACTTAGCAGTTACCTTGATCTTTGTCGTCAACATCACTTCTTACCCCTTTCATACCGACGCGAAATTGCAGATTTAATTTTCCTATACAAAATAGTTACTTCGTCGATCGACTGTCCGGGACTACTGGAAAAAATCTTGTTCTATATACCAACTAGATCCTTTCGCAGCAGCTCTCTCTTCTATCTTCCTAAAGTTTGTACCAATTATCGTCAAAACTGTTTTATTTACAGAGCAACTAAAACCTTTAATGACAAGTGTAAAGACAGCAATTTCAACATTGATCTTTTCAATACCAGCTTACCTTCATTGAGAAGGCAACTCAGTAAAGGCTTCTTCATAAATTAAATTATTTAGTATGTAAGTAAGGGTAAAAAAAAAACTATGCAATTTTTTTTTTTGTATTAGATTAAATAAAAATATAAATAAATATAGTGCACATGGGTTAGTACCCGAAATTTACTGATGTGATTGTAGTTAGCTTTAACGTTAAGCATTTGTACAACTGTGCTTTGGTGCAAGTATTGCTCCTTTGTTATTCAAGTCGTTTCTAACAGTGGAGACTTTTTAATGACTTTTCTGTTTTACCTATAAGTTTGTAGCTATTCATTTATTGCATCAGTCGATAGTCTTCCTAAGATAATAAATAAATAAAATAAAATACGAAAAAACGCTTCAATAAAAAGATTAGTAAAAAAAATAAAATAGAATGTAGGTAACTACTGCCTCGCGCAAACAAAGAGTCATTGGAAGGAATGACCGAAGAATAGAATTACCGTAATCGCGTCACAACGTCACGATACTAGATTTCATACTAGCACTGACTGTAATCACTTCACGGTACTACTTATGAGTTTTTTACTTTTTATTATTATTTCAAAAAGCTAAACGTCTTATGTATTCTTGAAAATCGATAAATAGTGAAAAAGTCAAAAAATGTGGGTAATCACAAAGGCACTAGCGAAAGTATTTATCGAAATTAAAAAGGAAACGTACTATGAAATATATTTCAATAACTTTTCTACTTTGAATGTCTCACTAAGAGGTTCTGACACAAATTAAGTATACGGCCGCGCGGCGCGCCCGGACAGATGGTCCGCTCGGAACTAAGCGCCATTTTGCTCACGCACACATTGACGTTGCGTTTACAGGCCGTCTCAGGCAGTCTCAGCCTGGCTTTCAGTCCTGCTGTCGCGCGATTGTTACTATCACGTTACTATTGTTAGCTACGCATTGAAAAAATGGAAACTCGTCATTATTACAGTTGCAGTGTCTTTGGATGTTTGAATACAACTCGAAATTGTGATTATACATTTATTTATTATATTATACTTTTATTTATTTTTCTGTTTTTGGCGGGATCACTAGGTAGGTAGGTATAACACTATAGCACAATGCACGTAAAATGGCGGCGAGCCACCAAAGTTTGAACTTTTATCGTCGTGTGTGACCTCGAGTAGAGTCGATATGTTTTATGAACTTATGAACATGCTTTTAGATAAATAATGTTCTGCTACCCATTTAGGCATGTAGGTATAATAAGATACATGTGTAAACATGAAGCACCTAACCTACTTATTTCAAAATTCGGAGTTAGTACAGTAGCAACCCTAGGTAGTCTAGCCAGTTTAGGTAGTTATTTTCGAGAACGGCCAGAGCGGGCTTTCTGAAACCCTCTCTATTTTGTGGTTCTGAGTCGTATATTCGCTAACGAATCACATAATTTTTAAAAAATCGTTTGTCTTTGTAATTTAATCATAACATCGACAAAATGTAATATTTAAAACACTGACTGACCTGATTTACTTGGCGATCGTCATTTACGCAGTTTTTCCACATGCGTATATAATGATTATCCATGCTTCCTTTTGCACATAGTTTTTTGCTACACAAAACACTTTTAGGGTAACGATGTGCGGATGCCTGAACACGAAAAGCGAATGACGATGACAGCGCGGGTGACAAACTCGTGCACTCGGTTGGTATTCACTAGATGGCGCCTGTGTCTATACTATGAAAATTTCTTTTAGATAGCTCTTAATATGTGTTGGATGCCTGGTACATTGAAGAGTGGACTACCTTGTGAATATAAATCTCGAGAATGCAACGTCGAAGTACAATTAACAATTAAAAGCGAATATGTATCAATATAATTGTATATATTATTATGTACGAGTAGGTTAGACATAGGTTTCTTCTGTAGAAAAATGGTAGGTGTGTATAGCAATGATTAGACCTCATTTTTTTAGTAGTTTTTTTTTATTACTACCAACCCCTTTCTTCCCTTGGGTATCGTAAAAGGCGACTAACGGACTAAAGACTGCACATACATCCAACAGCATATAGCGGCGATAGGTTTCATCAAAATAATACTACCAACCCCTCTCTTCCGTTCGGTGTCGTAAAAGGCGACTAACAGACTAAAGACTGCACATACATCCAACAGCATAGATCAACTATGGGCTCATCAAAATAATACTACCAACCCCTCACTTTTCTTCGATGTCGTAAAAGGGGACTACCGGACTAAAGACTGCACATACATCCAACAGCATAGATCGACGATGGGCTCATTAAAATAATACTACCAACCCCTCTCTTCTCTTCGGTGTCGTAAAAGGCGACTAATGAACTAAAGACTGCACTTAAATCTAACAGCATAGAGCGGCTATGGGCTCATCAAAATAATACTACAAACCCCTCCCTTTCATTGGGTCTCGTAAAAGGCGACTAATGGACTAAAGACTGCACATACATACAACAGCATATAGCGGCGATGGGCTCATCAAAATAATACTACTAACCCCTCGCTTCCCTTTGGTGTCGTAAAAGCGACTAACGGGCTAAAGGCTCACCACCTAAGCACATATGCAGACTGTGCAGTTGTTTCTTGCTGAAGCGTGGACTGTGTGGGCGTGGCTGTGTTGTCCATAGATTCAAATGATTACTAATTTTACAATAAACTTTAATAATAACTATCTCAAAAAAGTTGTTGATCTAAGTAATAACAGTAATAAGTCGAGTCTTTATTCATGATTATTCTACATATGACTAAATACTTTTTTGTTTTAGTAGGCTCATTGTCATGTGACAGACAAAAATTTAACAGTTTCACAGTCTCAGAGTTCTGAGTTCACAGTCCACAGACCACATGCGGTCTGTAGACGGAGAGTACTATCAGTCCACAGGCCATATGTGGTCTGTTCGTCGATACAATTTTAAGGCTTTATAGAGCTGTGGACGTAGATGGAACGGCGTTTATTTGACATGGACTTGACAGGACATATCCTATCGCCTTTAGCACACCGACGCCGCGAACCGCGATAGCGAAAACTTAGCGAACACGAAAATGCGGTAAACAAGCGTAATTCTAGCGGTCGTTTTCACACCTACTCGAATATCGCTTGTATAAATTTAATATTTTCAACTCATTCGAATGCAATAATAATAATTCGTCTGAGCCAAACTGATTTATTTCCTCATCTGGAGAAGAAGAACTATTACTTCTTGTATCGACATAAGGAAAAAGACGAAGGATATGGGTTCTTGAAATTAATCAAAAAAGAAAGAAGTAATTTTTCGTCATGCTACTTCATTTTTATAAGATTTCCTATAATCTATTTGCCCTATCAGATATATATGTAAATGAAGCTCTCTTATTCTCCATTTAATTTGAATTTCCCGCGCATTGGACTGCATGCGCTATCTGTGGACAGCAGGCCTCCTCTGTGCTCTATGGTGAGAAAAATGTCTTTGCATTTATAGAAAAATATGTGAACACGTTTGATCTAGATATTTCTCAAATAATAGAAAACTATTGAAGCAATAGCTTTTAATGTTGTTTTATAATATGTTATATTTTATTGAAACAACTGGTTATGTTATTGCTCTGTAAGAGAAATTTATTTTCATTAAAACAAACACAACTTATTTTTACATTGACATACAGATACAGATCACTGCCTGTTATTAATTATTACAAACCTGTAAGAGAAACAACATTAAAAGCTATTGCTTCAATAGTTTTCTATTATTTGAGAAATATCTAGATCAAACGTGTTCACATATTTTTCTATAAATGCAAAGACATTTTTCTCACCATAGAGCACAGAGGAGGCCTGCTGTCCACAGATAGCGCATGCAGTCCAATGCGCGGGAAATTCAAATTAAATGGAGAATAAGAGAGCTTCATTTACATATATCTGGATAATCTCGAATTTCATTAATAATTTTCTCAGTTTCTGCTTCCGCCATCTTGTTTCGCGGCGATATTCTGTCCAAAAAGACAAACCACGTCGTTTCTCTCCGAGTGGCGAAACGAAAGTGGCGGTACACCGGCGTCCGTGTGAAACAAGTATCGCGAGTTTCAGCGATACTATACAAATTGAGACGCAATTATAAGTTGTCACAGACGATAGAGCGAGACGCAACATACGCGATACATTTTGATGTGTGTAGACAGATTACCGCAATTTCGCTACCGCGGTTCGCGGCGTCGGTGTGCTAAAGGCGTATAGAACACAAAAAGTGCTGGGACATGGAGAAAAGTTGTATAATTTTCTGATATTTTATTTTAGACAGTATACAGACTTTACTACATTTTATTGCTATTTTCGCTATTTTTTACTAACTTATCGTGGGAAGGTGGAAAAAAAAACATACGGAATATGAAACAAAAAACTATTTATTGAAAAAAAAAATATTTTAAAAAAGTACCTACTTGAAAAAATGTATTATACAATTTTACAAGTTGCTATGGCTTTTGTAAAACACTGTACACACTATAGTTTTGTACAAATATTACATATTTGTGAAACTCTTTTGCTTTTCTTCTCGTCAGTGGACTTAGGAGGAAGTTTTTAAGTCTCTTTTGTTCTAACGAGTCCACAGACCATATGTGGTATGTTAAAAAAAACTACATTTTCGTTATATATATTTAATTTACCAAATACATATATTTACCTAAACCCCTAGATAAACGCTTTTAATGAAAAAAATAATTGGACGTGGGGGGTTGTTTTCTATGTGAAGCTTGGACTGTAAACCTGTTAATAAAAATTAAACATTGTCTATGATTTTTTTCAAAACGAAAACGTACGTAATTTTCCGGTGGCGGCACTGACACTGAGAGCATTATCACTGACAAGTGGGGATGTGTTCATAGAGAATGTATGAAAAACACTGTGCCGGTACTGTGTCGGAACTGTGGCTTCACTGATATGTGTGAAGCAACCTTTAATCTATAATATTACCCGAATCATAAGCTGTATACCTGTTCTCAGTTTCATTAAAATCCGTCCAGCGGTTTTTGTGTGATGCGCGTCAAACAGACAGACAAAAATTCCAAAAATGATTCTAATGTTCACGTATGCTTCATCCCCTAGATTATGTTTTTCACAAATATTTTCAATGTAAGTACAGACACGAAAAGTTTACATTTCAGGAACATAGGTCAAAATTAAAAAAATAGCTTTTCCATACTTGAGTCAATCAGCTGATTGCGCATTTGGTATAGGGAAAAATAATAAATTTTCGACCCATGTTCCTTACTGGAAAGTTGTTCAGTTTCATCGGTAGAATCCCCTTGATATAGTGTCAGCTAACATTTTTACACCCCAATATAGATCACAAATATAAGTAAACATGAAATAACATAGAACTAGGTTAAGTATATAGTAACTTTGTAAGACAAATGAAATAGGTTACCTATATAATAAAAGACAATAACAATAAATTCACATAATAAAAATCTCAACCACGGGGACTTTATTCTTGTATAAGCGGTAACACTGAATGGCGTTTATTGTTCATATTATTTTATGATGAAATTTCGTAATTATACGATACTTACTGATGGTATGTGATCCCAGTGTCCTTCTTATTTTTAGAAGTATTATTTTTACACAGTCTTACTACGCAAACTGGCATTTTAGTTTGTTTTAAGCCTAAAATTGAATAAAACATTCGGTACGTACACTTCACCAACAGCTGTCAGTGTGACTGGCTCGGGTACGCCGATTTCGGCGTAGTATTTGTTGCCGCATTTGACAAGTACGACGGAGGTATCTAGTCGAGCGCAGCGAGACCAATCATTCATCTAAGTGATACCCTATATTTGAAAATTTTAACCAGCCTCATATCCAAATTGCAAAAAGAACGAGTATGTATTAGTTTTTATTTTACCTCATATTACATTAATTCGTTATTTACAGATGCTACATTAGTTTCAAAGTGGCAAGATCAAAAAAAGCCGAGCTAGGGATAGAAGGGCTCCGCATCAGGCAGACTGCCACTGGCTCCAGGATAAAGGAGATCCCGGGAACATCCAGTGGATCTAAGGCTGATGTTCTGGCGACCAAGGTCCTCAGCACGACCGCCACAGTACTGAGGCCCACTCGGTGCGTGGACATCAGGGTTTCGGGCTTGGATGATTCCATCCGGGCCGAAGAGGTCGTCGCCGCCTTGGATAATCAGTTGTGGGCCAGGCGGGATAGGCTCCGTTCTGGTCCGGTGTCCTGTGGGGGCCGCTAATTGTGGAGTCAGGCCGGCTCCTGGTTGGTCCCTGACAAAGTAGAGCCTGTGTCGTGGCTTTGGAACCGCTAGCAATGAGGTGCTTTAAGTGCATGAACCTCGGGCACACTCGGCAGCGGTGCCTAGTCGAAGTTGACCGCACTGACACCTGCTACAATTGCTGTATAAATGGCCACAAAGTGACATGAGGTTCGCAGTCTGCGCCGCTGCTAAATTGCCCTCTGAGTGCCCTCATGGGGGGAAGGATCTGCCTCCCCCCCCCTCCCCCCAGTTCGTTGGACAAGGGCTACTTCAAGTGCGCCAGGGCATTGGCCCAAGGAGGTTGAGATGCAAGAAACTTAATGTTAAATACGGCCCATCTCAACTTCCTCTAGACTAATATAAACCACTCCGGAGCTTTACAAGACCTCTTAGTGCAGCACATTATGGAGTGGGGTTTGCACGCTATGGTTGCCGCTGTGTCATCCAGCCCAAATTGGACTGTGGACACGACCAATACAGTGGTCATTGTAATCCCTACGGGCGCTGTCCACTACCCTCCCCTCTCAATTAATGAGAGGGGTTCGGGATTTGTGGCGTGCGCCTGGGGGGCAATAGCCATCGTAGGGGTATATTTCTCCCCAAACGGGGGCTTATCAGACCTGGAGGATTTTCTCCGGAACCTGTGCGTGGACGTAAGACGCTTGGCGCCAACCCAGGTCTGCACAATGACCTGAACTCCAAATCCACGACAAGGGGTTGTCCTTTTCTTTTTTGTTCCAAATTACTTTTCAAGTAAAAATGTTTATTTTTAGTGTTGACTCTTGCATTATTTGTAATTTTTTAAATGTATATTACCAAATATCGCCGTCCGTGTTTATATTGAAATAAAAACAGTTTATAAATATATTTTCTGTGTCACTTTTTATTCATACCAAATAACCCCACCAAGGGGGGTTATTTGGAAAGGCACCTTCTTTTTAAAATAAACCTTACTGTTTGATCATTCTATGTTTTTATTTTTGTATTGTTATAGAGTTATATCTGTATTAAGCAACACATACTTCTTTGTCTGTTAAAAATTAAAGGAAAAATAAATATGAAATTTTAATCACTACTTTTTTACTAAATAGCCCCGTTCTATGGTACATTTTATTTAAGCAAAACTTTGAGGTGTATACTATCCAAATCGGTTGGTGCTGCCATCGTACGCAACTACTTGTCAAAGAAATTGTTTTGTTATGTCTATGACGACCTCCTTGGTCGAGTGGTATGTACACCGGTTTTCATGGTGTCGCCATCTCTGAGGTCCCGGGTTCGATCCCCGGTCGGGTCAATATAGAAATTATTGTTTTCTAAATTGTCTCGGGTCTGGGTGTTATCTATGTATAACAAGTATGTATTTAAGTATTTTAAGTATGTTTATCCGTTGTCTAGTAACCATTTCACGAGTTTCTTCGAAGCTTCTCTTGGGCTAGATAATTGGTGTGATTGTAGGAAAGATTTATTTATTTATTTATTTTATTAAAATTGTGCAGTCGCCGTCAGATATTTTGTTGCAAACAAGGCAATACTTCTGAACAGTTTAAAATGTCATTATGTTCCATACACTACAAGTTCAAAGAAGGAGTTTTACACATTTATTTAAATTACAATTTTAATAAAGTTATTTTGATGGACGAAAAGGTTTTCTGTTTATCGGATAATGGTCGATTAAGTTTGTAGCGACCCGAAAACACATGCTACTTGGAACAAAATGTGCTGTCTTATCGTCGGAGTGGTCGTATTACGATTGGGTTTTGGGGATGGAAATGAAAGATGGCCCTGGTGAGCTTGTAGAAATAGGTGGTGGTGGAATGAATTCAATGAATCATAAGGAACTTCTTGAAGATACTTTTCTTCTTTTTCTTTACTTACTTTATCATAAAATGGTGCAAGAGTGGGATGGAAATCTATGTCGAACAAAAGAAGCATTAAGACGACATGCAAATAATGTTTGGGAATCTTTCAGAGGACGACATTTTTGTGAAAAGGTTGTTGGTTCCATGCGAAAACGGTTACAAGATGTATTAAATGCAGAAGGAGGTTAAACAACATACTAATATTTTATTTATGATGTTATAAATAAAAATAAATTCAGAATTAAGACTTATTGATTTCATTAAAAAACAAATATCTTTTTTAAACCCAGTGTTTATCTGCGTAGTTACACTTGATATTATGAGTGTTCAGATATTACTGGTTTGTGGTGTGTTCAGATTAATGACTAGCGTCTGCTCAGATTAATGAAGTATGAATGTTCAGATATTAATGGTGACTTATAGTGTGTGAAACTCATTGACATTTTTGCAGTAAAAACGCAGATTGGTGGAAATAAATATATATTTAAATAGACAGAGATGAACAGTCGTAGCAAAAGTTTGTGACAACAGTGTGTCAAAATAAGAGTCTATCAACATTCAAATACTTACATGACAACACTATAAAACAGCCAGTGTCCTTATTGAAATAGTTTTTACACCTTCCCGTAATAAGGACACCATGTATCTAAGTAAATAAAACTAACAAACACAATACTATACACACCTTAAAACTATAAACACAAGACATTTTTAAAACAAATTGATAACTACATACAACACGTAATACAAACAAATGACGGCACAAATAAAGTAACATTACAAACAAAACTAACTTAACCCTAACAATTTTATGCACTTCTGATGTTTGATTTTGGGCAGAGGTTTTGTCAAAACATCAGCAGGCATGTGATTTGTGGGGATGTAATGTAATGAGATGAGTGTGTCGTCCAAACAAGTGCGTATGAAATGATACCTAATGTCAATGTGTTTGGATCGAGAATGATAACTGTTGCTGTGAGATAGCTTTAGAGCACTTTGATTATCACAGAACAGTTTTATGGGTGTGACTGTGTTCATGAGATTATTTACAATGGACTTTATGTAGATAGCCTCTTTACATGCATCGCTCAGTGACATGTATTCGGCTTCCGTCGTCGAGAGAGCAACCGTACGCTGTTTGCGGGACTCCCAAGATATGGGTGCTCCACTGAACGTAAATACGTACCCTGTATACGACCGACGATCTACGAGACACGACCCGTAATCGGCATCCGCGTAGCCCGCAATGTTGAGGCTCGATGTTTTGTCGTCTTGAAATCGTAGACCCATTGATTTTGTCGCTTTAAGATAGCGAACGACCCGCTTAGCGGCTCGCCAGTGCACCTCCCCGTAATGTGTGTTGAATTGGCCGAGAAGTGACACAGCATGAGCTATATCAGGTCTCGTGCCTATAGCAACATACATTAGGGAGCCGATGAGCTGCTGGTATGGAAGATCTGGGCGTTCGGCTTCTTTGTCAGGTAAAATCAGCTTGAGTCCAGGTTCAAGAGGTGTTGAGACAGGAATGGCGTCGTTCATGCCAAATTTATGTATTAGTTTCTCTATGTAACTGGTTTGGTCAAGTGTAAACGTCCCTCCGGCTTGTGTTACACGCATTCCAAGACAGTCTTTTAATTGGCCTAAATCTTTAACGATGAACTTTTTCTGTAGCTCCTTTTTGAAGTCATTTTTCATATATTCATTGTTGCTAAAAAGAAAAAAGTCATCAACGAATACAGCGACAATTAAAAGATCACTTTTATTTCTCTTGAAGTATACACAATGCTCAGTCTCAAGTTGTGTCATTGAGAGACACGCCATGGCTTCACGAACTTTTAGGTTCCATTGCCTCGGAGCCTGTTTTAAGCCATATAGTGACTTTTTAAGAAGACACACTTTATTTTTGTCTTCAGGAGCATAACCTTCAGGTTGCTCCATGAAGATTTCCTCTTCCAACTCGCCATTCAGGAAGGCAGTCTCCACATCCATGTGGTCAACTTTTAAATTCAATTTAGCTGATAAAGCCAGTAGGATTCGGATGGATGATAGTCTTGCGACTGGTGAAAAAGTTTCACCGTAGTCCATGCCATAGACTTGTGTGAAGCCTTTTGCTACAAGTCTAGCTTTGTACTTTACTATTTTTCCATCAGTGTCCCTCTTTATTTTATAGACCCATTTATTTTTTATTATTTTTCTATCGTTAGGTCTGTCCACTAAAGTCCACGTTCTATTTTTTATGAGACAATCATATTCAGCATTCATAGCTTTAATACATTCATTTTTTCTAGCATCTTCCAAAGCTTCTTTATATGTCTCCGGTTCGGAATGAGAAGAAACCAAATAGAGAGATGATCCATTATTCGCTGGAAAACGAATTGGAGGTCGACGCTCTCTAGAAGGATATCGACTCTCACTTTCTTCGGAAGTAACAACAGCTGGTTCAGGTTCGAGTTGTGGTGTCACTGGCGGTGGTTCTGAAACAGTAACGATTGGAACCTCTGCAGGTATAACCTCAACTGAACACTGATCTTGAATGGGAACTGATGGCTGTAATTCATGCGTGGACGTGGGAGTCACATCTTCTATAAACGGAGAACTTGAATTGGATGAAGATGAATGTGGAGTAGTGGATTCATAGATATCAAAAACATATGGAGTCGTTACTCTTGGGGGACTATCGTTAGAAAGTTGACTTGGAGTTGTCGTAGGACTTGTCAGAGACTTATTTTCAATGAAAAATACGTCTCGGGCAATAATAACATTCTTCGGGTTCCGAGTATCGATTAAACGATAACCTTTTGAGTGTTCGGCGTACCCTACAAATATACACTTTTGTGTCTTGGCGTCAAGTTTCTTGCGCTTTTCCTCTGGAATAAGCACGTGAGCTTCACAACCGAAAACTCTAAGATGAGAAACGTTCACCTTAGTACCAGTCCAGACTTCCTCGGGAATCCTGTTGTTGAGCGCTGTAGTGGGGGAACGATTCTTGAGGTAAATCGCTGAACTTACGGCTTCTCCCCAGTAGGCTCTTGGTAGACCAGCATCTTCAAGCATTGACCGCGCTTTTTCTATGACAGTACGGTTTACTCTTTCCGATAATCCATTCTGCTGTGGATTATATGGTACAGAAGTTTGGTGAATAATTCCATTATCTTTTAAAAAATTCGACATTGGTCGATTAACAAATTCTCCACCGCAATCTGACCGGAGTATTTTAATTTTGAGACCTGTTTGGTTTTCAACCAAACTACGAAATTCGACAAACTTATTAAAAACTTCGTTTTTATGTTTTATAAGATAACCGAAAGTTTTTCGTGAAAAGTTGTCGGTAAAAGTTAATAAATATAGAGCACCTCCAAAGGAATGCGTACTCATCGGTCCACAAACGTCAGTGTGAATGAGCTCTAATTTATTACTTGTCTCCTTCATAGAGGATATAAATGGTCTCTTTGATAATTTACCTCGTATGCAAGACACACACGGTTCGAATAATCTGTCTTTAAAGTCTATGCCCACTTGTTTATTTTTTGAGACGTTGACAGCTTTGTGATTCAAGTGTCCCAGGCGACGGTGCCATAGCAACGCTGTTTGTAAACAATTTGTTAAATTAGCTTGGTGGCAGACGTCAAGCTTGTACAAATTATTGAAATTGGATGCAGTTGCGACAATTTGTCCGGAAACTTTACAGTTTTCTTTTTGCAAAATTGTCGCACCACGCTAGGAAAATAAAACCACAAATCCGTCACGTACAAGAGAACTCACCGACATTAAATTGGATGCTAACTTAGGGACATAGAGCACATTTGAAATAGTACTCATATCATTATCGCTACTTAGAGGCAAACGCACAGTACCTGATCCTTCACAAAGAATCTGGTCATTGTTGGCAACGAAGATTGGTTTCAACTTCTTATGCAAGTTCTGGAAGCAGTCGGTATTGCGACACATGTGTGAAGTTGCTCCCGAGTCTAGAAGCCAATCTTGATTGTTTTGATGACCTGAGGGATATGGAGTGAAAGAAGATGAAAGTGTTATATCTGATGTAATATTAGTTTTTGAAACAATGTTTGAATTTTTATGTTGTTTTCTTTTTCTACAATTTGAAATTACATGCCCAAACTTATTACAAAATTTACACTTTACTGATTTGGTGCTAGAGTTGGAGGCCGAAACTAATGCACTAGGGGAACAGGGGGAAGATTCTTCGCGGTGAAATTTCAGATCTTCTTTCAGAAGGCGCGTGGCCACTGAGTCGAAAGAAATATCAACACCGGAATTTTCTATCGCCATAATCAAGGGTTTGTATTCTTCTGTTAATCCCGTTAACATTATCACGCCCACAAACTCATCACTCAACCCAGCATCTATCTCCAGTAACTTCTCTTGTAAATCCCTGATGTAGTTAACATAGCTTTCCATGTCACCAAAGTTTGTCATCTTCGTGTTGAATAACTGCCTGAGCAAAGTTAGTTTTCGGTCGAGACCTCCGACGGCATACTGGCACTGCAGTTTAGTCCACGTTTGTTTTGCTGTCTTTGCAGACTTGACCGTTGAGTAGATACGTGGAGCTACGCTTAGACAGATTTTCGCTCTAGTCTGTTCATCCAACCTTTTATAGTCTTGTCTCTCTGCTGCAAATATTTCTGGTGATTCGATGCACTTCCATAAGCCACAATCGACCAGGAACATTTTCATTCCGAAACTCCAGGACCCGTAATTGGAACGTCCTTCCAACTTTGGGATAGGTGGCACACCGCTGGCAATGACCGCTGGTCCAGCTTGAGCAGGAACAGAGGCATAACGGATATCACACTGCGCTCGAGGGCGATCTTCAGCTGTAGGTGGCTCACTCATTTTTGCGTGAGAAACTTTTGACCTGTAAGGTTAAAGGCCTGGGCCCATAACCTGCAGTAAAAACGCAGATTGGTGGAAATAAATATATATTTAAATAGACAGAGATGAACAGTCGTAGCAAAAGTTTGTGACAACAGTGTGTCAAAATAAGAGTCTATCAACATTCAAATACTTACATGACAACACTATAAAACAGCCAGTGTCCTTATTGAAATAGTTTTTACAATTTTAAACTGTTCAGAAGTATTTGGTCACCTTATCTGCTATAAAATATCTGACGGCGACTGTACAATAAGCTACCTAATGACATGAAAGACATGCATGCCCATCTACAAATTAAAATCTTCCCTATATGAGTTACTGAGTTAGAAATGTTTTTTGAATACTATATTAATTAATTTATTGTGTTCAAAATTTAAATACTATTTTAAATTGTAACAATTTTAATTATTTTCTTCTTTTTGCTAATTTTATTTTAATTTGATTATTGTTTTAAGTTATTTTGTTATATTACTTTATTTGATTGATTTAACTTGGATTTTGTAATTTGATTACTGTTTTGTTTTATTATTATACTTTATTTAATTGATTGTAATTTTTAACTGCATAACAGCTAGACTTCTCTCTGTATTTGCATACCAATTTTTGGTTAAATATGAGATGCAAAATGTACCTATGTAAGAACTTGTACCTACCATATTTACAGCAATAAAGAGCTATTTTATTCAATGATACCAGCACTTAAAACATTCTTATCAATTTAATAGGTAGATTATTTATTTTATAGTTCGTTCGCGTTAAGAACGCAGTGACGTCATTTCCCGGTGGCCTACCGACCAGTTGAGTGCATACTTTTATTGAATTAAATTTATAAAATAAAATAATTTATATATTTAATAATTAATTAAATATCTCACCTATTCGAAAAGATTTTTAAAATTTTACGTTTTTAAGTAAAAACCAGCAACTGCATGCGGTGTGTCCGAAAAAACCTGAACGAAAATATTTTACAATAGATATTGTAAACATTCAGAAGATAAGACTGCTTTATAGATTCGTAATATTAGATTAATTGCGTAATATATTTTAGTGTAAAATATTTTTGTTTGATCTTTAAGGATGTAAATTCTAAGAGGTTTGTTGAGACACTGTTGCTATAAAAAATAAAGTCAAAAGCGTTGAAAAATATCGTTAGGTATACCAATTTATTGACTTATTTTTGTTTATGTAATTTTAACGAGATAAATGATTGTACTGATCTAAGAAGTTTCTAATTTCATTCAGCTTGACATAATTATTTTCATTTTTAATTTATAATGATTGTTTATCTTTTTAGCGCTTTGGATCTTTTAGCATTTAAGATTTTTGTATGAATAAATAAATAAATAAATATTAAATAAATACCTCGGTGGCGGAGTGATCAACGCAGCCGCCCGGATTGCGGAGGACGCGGGTTCGATTCCCGGCTGAGGTAGACATTTTTTCAACGTTTCGTTATATATTAATTAATGATATTGCAATTGATTTATATGACATTAATAGAATCTGGCATAATTATACAGAATTTGTCATTATTAGAATCTGGCGTTTCTAGAAACTGTAATTTCGACGGGGAAGTGCTAACAACTCCTAACTTACAAAAACCAAATTTTACAGGAGGCGAAAAAAACCGTTTTTTATTTTTCCCAGAAGTTTAAGAAAAAATGTGTAAATAACAATTTTATACTTAAATGGACACGCTTGTAAGGTAATAATCAAAATTTGCTTGGAATTAGTATTTAGTGAGATAATATAAGATAGGGCGAGGTACCTCCAAGCCGGTGTGGCCGAAAATTTGAAGATAGGAGTAATTTCCATACTTCAAAAAGTTACAGATACCACTGATAATTATTATTTCTTATTGATTTTTTTAATTATATACGGCGATAATATAACAAAGGAATCTAAAAATTACTAAAAATAGATCAAATATTTAAAATAGGCGATTTTTTTGAAGATAGAAGTTATTGCCTTTCTATGTCACCATCATCTTCACCATTTCGGTTAAGATAGGAAGTATTTTCAAAATGAAACACTGTAATAATTGTAATAATTCTGAGAAATCAATGTTTTTTCATTGCAATTTTTAGGATTACGCTTTGAAATTATAATCCTTTAATTACCGTAACATTTATCAATAAAAACATTACACAAAAAATTACAAAGATAACGCTTAAATTAAAACAGTCTCACTTCTAAAACTAAATCAACGAGAAGAAATTGAATGCTTTAGGTCAACATACTAAATCGAGATGCGGCATAAAAATAAAAATAAATATCAAAGAAAATATAGTACCTATAGCTCACATTATATTATGCATTTAGGAATTCCCATGATCTTATCGCCTATGCACTATGAGAATATGCATACAGTTTTTCAGTTCTAATGCTTACAAACGTAAGTCAAGTATAAAAATGGAACAGATTAGGATCACTTACCAACTAATTTCTTTAAAAAGAAGGTAAACAATATCTTTTTTTATTACTGACTAATCCAGTCGCAATCTACTTACGAACTCAAGCCACATGAGTTTTCTTTACTCATGTGCTCAAGCTCCTCATCACTGCAACTATGGAGAGCTTTACATAACAACCTGTAGCATAATAACTCCAATATTTAAGTTTCACCATTTTTATGATCTAACTTTAAGTAAGTATGTAAGTAAGTCTTTAAGTAAGTCTTGTTTAAGTAAGTCGCGCACGCCGATGCACCGGCTAATGAAAATCCTGTCCCTTTTAGACTGCGAGATACGCACCGTTTTAATCTTCCTCTAGAGCGGTACTTGCGCATGAAGGTAGGAAATATAAGCTCAAAGTTTTATTTGAAATGAAGTTACGGGATGTTTCCATTAGTAAGCTAGAATATATTTCCTGCCAAAATTAATCAAGTTGTGATGTACCTTAATATAGGAGATATCTTCGGTGCCCAGCTACGTCAATTTTGCGAATTTCAACTTAATTCATATACCAGTAGACGCGCCATTTCATTCTCTAACGAACTGCATTCATAAGTAGTTTTCGTAAAAAAAATGTAAGTTAGGAGTTGTTAGCACTTCCCCGTCGATTAGTAGAATCTGCCGTTTTAGAATATAGTAATCATAGAAAGTGTCGTTTCAAACCTGTCTGACATTTCCAGAATCTGACATAGGTATCTAGTATTTATATAGGTATGTGATCGAAGGTGTATCGTTTGGTGTGTCGTTTCCTACCTTGAGATCCACCGCACCGTGCCGCCGACTGCCAGCGTGACGTGCACCGTCAGCCGGGTGACGATGGCGGCGAACACCACGAAGTTGGCCAGCATGAAGCACAGCAGCATGAGCAGGTCGCGCAGAGCCTCGTTGGCGCAGCCGGTGCACGCGTAGCCACGGAGCGGGCAGTACCTTCACCGACACATGCAGCTTAGCATAATTGGCTATTTGACAGTTCTTTGAAAAGTATTTTAAAGCGGAAAAGCTTTTATAAGAGTTTACGCATTTTAGTTTGGGTTGTTGTACATTCGCCACAAAGTTGATTTGCCACGTTTTTGTAACTCCATACCATTGAGGTACAATAAACTAGAGAAGACACCGCGAAGCAAGTTTGTGCGCAACTAAGGACCAGCCGCAAGGTCCACAATCGCTTGAATTACGCGCAATCACTGAGGCGTTTGCAGCCCAAGTGCGGCCGGCAAGCCGCACCTCAACGGAACACAGTAGTGGTGAGCGGCGTCTTCTCTATACGTAGTAATAATAGCTCAATGCTCCATACATTGAAAGTTAATTCGCCACAGGTAGGTAATCGTTATTGTACATTCGCCACAAGTCTTCCTAGTACATTATTTTTGCATAAAGTACCGGTAGCAAGGAAAGTTCGTTTTGAGCGCTCGAAATGAAAGGTAGTTATTTTATTCTAAAATTATTGATGTAATCAATCAATCAATCAAAATATCTTTATTCAGTAAGCCTAAAATAAGCATTTTGAATCGTCTAAATTTATTTTTTTTATGGATGGATGGATAGGCGCAGGAAGTATATAGATAACTTACGAAAAATAATTAGAACTAAGTAACCATAAACTAACAGAAAATATCAATAACGAATATGGTACGTTTATTTTTAGAGTATCTACCTCTTTTCATTTATGTCACCTTGGTACTTTTAGCACAGAATAAGTTATAGTTCTACCGTACTTTTAGTTCAAAGTAACCGTCATGATTCAATTTACTATTGACATAGTAAGTTGCAGCACCTAGTCCTACTCGTTTATTTCTTTTTTCCTGATAGTTAAAGGTGAGTAAGATCGCTAAGGCCTATCTACCTCTTTTCATTTACGTCTCCCTGGTACTTTTAGATCAGCAAGACTGTCATGATTCAATTTATTATTGACGTAGTAAGTTGCATAAGCACCTAGTCCTAGTTTCTATCGACATCAATATTACGAATCTTTTAAGGTCCTCTCTATTTTTTACGGTAGGTGCGCTTCGAGGAATAAAAATATAATATTTGAATTACCTATTCTGAAGCGCAGCCAACGGGTGCGCTTGGAGGAATAGTTTAGGTGCGCTTTGTCTGGTGCGCTTCAAAATGGGTGCGCTTCGAGGAATACCCCAAGCCCTGGTGAGCATGGTGTAAGTATTTTTTATAATTACTTACTATTATTTTGTTATCTAACTATCTAAAAAATAATAAATAACGTTTTTACTTCACTTATTGTTTGATTTTTCTGCTGTCTGTGTCGTAAATAAAAGTGTGGCGAACCAACTTTACAAAAATAGAACTGTGGCGAATGTACACATACTTTTTTCTGTGGCAAATCAACTTTGTGGCGAATGTACAACAACCCTTTAGTTTCCCATACAAACTTCCAAGCCGACATTTTTTTATATTACTTAGCCAATTTTAATAAAACTTTGCATGCTAAAGTAAAATACAAAGATCTAAATAGTTTGTTGAAAACATTTTTAAAAAACGTTTATTTAGCTGAGTTATTGCGATTTAATGTCCACTATAGAAAGTTTAAAATCGTAATAACTCAGTTTTAAATAAACGTTTTTTTGTAAATGTTTTGTACAAACTATTGAGATCTCTGTATTTTACTTTAGCATAAAGTTTTATTTAAATTGGCTAAGTAGTATAAAAAAAATTCGACGTGGAATTTTGTATGGGAAACCGAAATGCGTAAACCCTCATAACCTAATAGAAAAAACATGTTTTTCTTCATTAATTTCAAATTTCGAGCGTAAACAGTTAGTCACGTGACATTTTGCCCTGTGACGGCACACTTCAATAAACAAACTTTTATCTTGAAACCAGACAGATAGTTTTTGTTTATTTTGTGAAATGTGACGTCACACGAAGCGCAATCATGGCCGCCCGTGTTTCGGGTCTTGTAATCCACAGACAAAAAATCACAAATTTATTTTGGATAATTATTGTTGAATTATAAACTACCTTACCGACATTTTCATATTTTATTGTTACAACTGTCAAAATGCCAATTGAGTTTTTTGTTATTTATTTGTATTATTTTCTCAGTAGTTCTGCTGGCGATACCACGCGCCCGCACCAACTTGTTGAAGGACGCCACACAGCTCTTAATATAATATCCATAGCTGAAGAAGTAGATTTGTTTGGGTGTACTCTGAGTGAGTTCACAAGGGCTGCACTGTTTGTCCTTTGTTACAAATGTAAATAGGGTGGATAGGTTAGGTTAGCCATTTTGATAAGTGCTTGTACTATCGCATTATTTGTGTGTAATGTTAGTACCTACTGATGAAATAAATAAATAAAAAATCCTGTGACGAGCTCCGCGTAGCCGTAGTGAAATACGATGTAGACTCAAAGTCTTATTTAACACTTTTATCGAGTTATCTATCAATAAGTACATATATAAAAATTGGTCTGGAATGTAATAATATAATGTTCGCACATCACTATAGTAGGTACGGCTGCACCTATATGCCTTATTAGGTATTCTTTGTTGTGTTTGTTATTGTCAACACAAGGTTATGAAAGTAAGTATAAAAGTATTTATGAGGGTTTACGCATTTTGGTTTCCCATACAATTTTTCAAGTCAAATTTAATGAAATTTTGCATGCTAAAGTAAAATACAGGGATCTATGTTTATTTGGCTGAACTATAGGAAGTTTAAAATCGCAATAACTCAGTTAAATAAACGTTTTTTAAACTATTTAGATACCTGTATTTTACTTTGACATGCAAAGTTTCATTAAAATTGGTTTTAAAAATTTCGACTTGGAAATTTGTATTGGAAACCGAAATCCGTAAACCCTCGATTTTTTTGGATATTCGTCACGTGATACTAAAGTGTTCACGCGGACAACACCGCCAGAGCGGGCCGCTTGCTTACCATAGTTTTGTCCCGTGATTTCAACTTTCATACACACACCAACCAATCATCTTCATCATCATTGATCTGGGAGCATCATTCACAGCATCATATTTTTGGCAAAATTTTTTCTCATCACTTTTATTGTAAACTAGCTCGCCCGCGCCTCTGTCCGCGTGCCGTGTACCCCGTGACAATTTTTTCAAAAATTTTCATTCATACAATCAATCCTTGTCCTGAAAATTAGTACTGACTCAACCCTACCCTTCTAAAGTAAGTAAAGTAAGTAAATTACAGCCTGTATCTGTCCCACTGCAGGACAAAGACCTCCATCACTGGAAATCAAGTCATCGCCATAACTGATGGATGAGTTTTGGCTTAATCTAGCCAAATGCGGGTTGATGATCACAAAAACGGACTATGAAATCCGAAACAAACTTTGCTGACCCGGGAAATGAACCAGGGGCCTCCGAGTGAAATTCCCAGGTCACCCTTATATCAAAGATAAACTATTTCAACAGATACTCAATCCACCATTAAACTATTCAACTACCCGTATTGTTCGAGCTAAGCCCACAGACCAAAGCATGTGAGTAGGCGGCATCGCAAAAAAGTTTTGTGACTTTCACTCAACCCCCAAGCGTTTGCTGCGATTGCAACAGACCGAGTGGGGTGGCAAGCCTTAAAAGTATTTGAAAGGAGCGGGGTCACATTACGTCTCGTCCGCGCCAACTCTCCAGAAATCCAAACTTTCTCAGCGAAACCCTATATGAAACGAAACTTATTCAAAGAGCGGACTCCAACTTTAAAAGGCTACTTGATGAAGCTGCGTCCCGCACCCAGTCACGTTGCAAATTATTTGTGTACAATAGGGAAATTGAGCAACCGTATAAAACGCGAACTTCTGAATAAGATTTCAACTATGTCGCAATTACGGCAGCCGCGTAGGACACGTGTTTGTTTTCGAGCTTTATTAAAACTAAGGGCAAGTGAAAAAAAGGTTTATTAGCTACATTAAGACAAAAGCGTTCGTTTTTTCGTATTTAATTTTTTGTAACAACTTGCTGAGGAGCTCGTTGACGCAGCGGCTAACGCGTGTTCATAAAATAATTCGTGTTCTACTTTTGTAGGTACTTAAAACGTTAGCTTTGGTGCACCGGCCATGGGCTATCGCCATAACATAATGGTCTGTCTAAGTTTGATTTCACGGAACGGCACACAGCGTTTGGTTTGTTAAAGCTGTTACAGAGACTTCTGAATTTAGTATTATAATTGAGATACTCGTAGTAACCTCGGAACTCAATCGGGTCGGGGAGGTAAGGAAATTCACATTTGAGTTCCAAGTTTACCACAAGACTGTATTAAGTTGGATGATGAAGTGGCGCTTTCATGTTGTAGTAAGTAATAAAAAGGTCTCTTTTTGGATGGAGAAATTAAGTGTCAGTAAGATGTTAACTAGAGCTAGCTCATTAAAGCTCGCGGTAAAATACAGCTGGACATAGAAGCAGCTTAATTATTTACGTGTCACATCGGCAAGCTCATAATGGTCGCGCTCGCGCAACCGTTATGTAAGTATACAACCTTAGAATAATAACGCATAGACATGCACGATAAATGAGGCCAGTAAAACCAAGCCATACTGGCTTGGTACCGAAACGGCCTGCGTCAGACTAATAATCTAAACTTCTCCTCCTCAATCTATCAACAGTTCCAATTTCCTTAGTTTTGGGGCAAATCTGATTCCTCTAGCAACATTACTTGTACACTTGTGTGCGTGTCGCCAAAATAGTAGGTACGCGTAACTTACTCCAACATCCATTTTTTTCTTGCCTCACGCCATGACAGTTTTCTAATACGAGACTATCGTTCTATGCGTTATTATTCTATGTATAAGTTTTAAAAGTGATTGTACTATCGCATTGGATTTTTTTCTGTAATGGTAGTATTAAATTTTTGTTGTTTGAAATAAATAAATAAATAAATAAATAACAGTAAAACGGTTGGTTTTTCCCACAAAACAGTTACTTTATCTGTTCTGATCTGAATCAGCATTCAAGCGTCGACTGATGGGAAGCGATCGCTGCCGCCACCAAAAGTATAACTTTTCAATTAGTTACAAAGGTGGTACGCAAATAACGATACTGAACCAAACTCTTTAATAAAAAACAGCCGGTGTCGGGACTGTACATAGTCCTCTCCCAACAACAACGTTTATAACATTGTTGTACTTATTCCTACAGTTTAGAGATAAGATAGCCAGTTCCTCAGTAGTTGAAGATTCTGGGTGAAGCGCGCTTCCACATTTGGCATTATCGTCTCTCATTAGGTGAGGATACGATGGCGAAGGGTCTTGATTGAGTACTAACCTCAAATTATATCCGGCACACTTTTCGTAAAAGTGTTCCACAATTCTAACCCTAAGGCTGCGTTTCGGCGGCCTCGCAGTGGGAGGCTTGAAGAATGCGTTGTCGTTCTGCGTCACTATCATGACCTGGCGGTCGGCTTCGGCCAGCGGGAATCTCGATCCCAAAAGTTTGCATTTGCATTTTTCATACCGGAACCCAAAGCATTTGCAGGGCATTTCCGTGGAGTCATCCGAAACTTATGAGTAACAATCCATTGGTACGTAGTGGTGGTTTTGAGTTTGCGTTATATTAAACGAATCGACAAGCGATCGATGTGAAATAAATTGTGATCGTTGTGTCCAGGTTGTGTCATTTAATAGCTCTACTCTTTGGGTTGTGTAAACTTATATCCACAGGTTGTGAATCAAGAGATCCTCTTTAATCAGATCTATCATACAACTGACAAGAAACAAATCCTCTATGTCTATGATGACTCCATGGACGTAATAGTTTATATGTCTGTGGTTGGTATTTACGTCAATGGATGACTCGAAGCAGGAATTTCTCTGATCTAAATCCTCAAGCCTCAGAATAATCACTAAACTAAAAAACTTGTGAAAAATTTAATCGAAAATATGTAACAAAGTTGTATTATACTTAATTACGAGTAAGTATGTTGGAATAAAATGTCAGTTTCCTAATAACACTTTAGCGTTATTCTAGCAGCGTGGACTCTGTGTACAGGCGGCGCCACGTTGCGCTGGGCCATCATCATCTTATAAACGTCCCACTGCTGGGCACAGGCCTCCCACAGGCTCAACAGCATTTGGGAAGATTAGGCCATAATCCACCGCGCTGGCACGATGCGGGTTGGTTGGTTTTAACGAATGCTATCTTACGACAACAATCAGAACCAATGGTTTTAGACGTGATTTCCGAACCGTAAGACAAAGGCATTCCCAGTAACTAGGAAACATGGACTTAAGTATTCCATGCAAGGAAACAACTCCAGTGCTTGACAGCGGAACACTGTCATGTTCTCACCCGTGCTAACAGTTCCCACTTCTTCAATGTAGAAAACTTCTGTGAAATTGTATTGTTTGCAGATCACTTCACTCATTTTTAATGTGAATAGGTCTATGAAAAATTATGACGTAGACTACCAAATTTTAAGACCTAACAAACGGATGTAAGGATAAACGGTGATAAATTAGATTTGCTAGGCTCGACTGTTTTTCTAAGGATAACCCTTGACTCAAAACTTCAATGGAATCCTCATATATCGAAATTGGCCGGCAAACTCAGTTCTGCTGCTTACGCCATTAGAAAAATTAGGCAGTTAACTTACGTTGAAACTGCTAAAACTTACTTTAGGTATTTTTACAGTGTCATGTTATATGGCTGTGGGGAACAGCAGCTGATGTTGAAACTATATTTATTTTACAGAAACGAGCAATAAGAACCATCTATAGACTAATTGCTTTTGACTTTGTAGATACAAGGACAGATTCACCATAGAATTGGATCATTGCAACCACTGGAAGATGCAAGGCATACATATACTTCATAGGCAACATGGATTAACATCTTGATCGACGTCAAGAGATCAACGCATCAATGAAAAGAGCAATTCTTCAAGATCTGCAGCAACTACTCCGTGAACATCATGCGTTGGTCAGGCTGTTCAAGAGTGCTTTGGAGCGCATGCCAAATGATGACTACAAAGTCGTGATCAGAGCGGATAAACGACCATCTGGAACACACGAACGCACATTTAACGCCCCAACAATTGATGAAGCTGCCAGGATGGCAATCAGGATGATTGTTGGTGAAAACTTGTAAACACGCGATATTGTGCTTACACGTCGCTATACTGGGCAATTGCATCAAATATCTGAAACACATCGTTCATATGACATGTTGCAATACCCGCTCATGTTTTGGCAAAGAGAAGATGGATATTATTTTAATATCAAAATGAAAAATCCATTGAATGGTGAGTATAATATCGATTTCGGATCGGATCAGTTACAAGGCAAAATGTCTATTTCTAAGACTACCCACAATTGAATAAGACTTGAGAGCAAGTCGTCCACATTTGAAAATGTAACCAAAAATTGTTTTAATGAAGTCTTGCAAAAATGTCTAACCAGCATACTGGCTACGAAGCAAACCGTCCACAATACCTATTATAACTATTGTTGAATGACAATCGGTAACAGTGTATGTAGGATATGACTAATTGCGCCTAACTACCTACATAATGCTTTAAGTGTAATGTAAACCCTTACATTGTCATTCAGATAATGCTTTATTAGTGAGCGGTAAATAATTTGAAAACAGTCAACTAATCACATCATCATGAGTCGATGGCATCGATCGACTAACGTCGATGAGTATACAAGAGAGATTTGGGGCATAGTGCTATCAACTCATAGTTATCGATCGATTGATTAGTGAAATAGCACCTGAACGAGAGGGTAAGATAGGAAGAGGTGTAAACAACAAATCCATAGGTAATTTCATTTATTTATTAAATACATTTTTAACACATAGGTACTTAAAAACAGGGTATATTTTAACTTAGGCTTACTTATATAATAAGTTACACAAAAACATAAGTAGGAATGTAGGAATTAATGCTAACATAATGCATCATGAACGATTTGTCTACAGGCAGTTTTCAATTATAGACTACTTGACTTAAGGACACAAATAAATTATAGACGATTTACTCCCAGGACAATCTCTTCATGTGGTCAAGATTGGTTAAATAGACCTTTTGCTTGAGAAGACCAAAAGCATATATGAACATTTTGCTTTGTAGCCGATCCGATCCAAAATATATCATAGTTTTGATTTCAACATGACAAACATTTTACAGTGTCTGGTTTTGGTTTTGGTTTCAAATAAAAGACCAATTACACTGCTTATTACCAGGAAATAGGAAGTCGTAAGAACAGACTTAAAGATAAGGTGCTGTGTGTTTAGAGAAAATTGGACAAATTGCTAGCAGAGTCAATTGCATAAAAATTGTAAATCGGGAAAAAATAATTTGTCCATCATAATAAAGTAGCTTTATAAAAAAAAGAAAACAATTACTAACATGATAATTATTTTTTATTGATACTACTATTTCTTTTTAATTGTACGAAATTAATAATTTTATGTAGGGTTGATAATTTATAGTAAAAAATAGTAGATTGTAATACAAGGGGCTAAAATGACCCATTATATAGGTACGAGGTAGTTTTAATGGGTTTTTAGCGCCGTGTGTTACACTCTGATTTTCACTACGAATGCGAGAAAATTAAACAATCCAATACAATATGAATTGGTTTTTTTTTTTAATTAACCCGTTAGTTGCCTTAAGGACAACCCAAGGGAAGAGAATGGTTGGTAGTATTATTTTGATGAACCCATCGCCGCTCTATGCTGTTGGATAGTAGGTATGTGCAGTCTTTCCATTTCTTTCCTTGGGTGTCGTCAAAGGCGACTAACGGACTAATAACTACACATACATCCTACAGCATAGAGCGGCGATGGGCTCATCAAAATATACTACCAACCCGTCTTGTCCCTTCGGTGTCGTAAAAGGCGACTAACGGACTAAAGACTGCGCATACATCCAACAGCATAGAGCGACGATGGGCTCATCAAAATAATACTACCAATTACCAATCCTTCACTTTTATTCGATGTCGTAAAAGGGGACTAACGAACTAAAGTCTGCACATTCATCCAACAGCATAGAGCGACGATGGGATCATCAAAATAATACTATCAACCTCTCTCTTCTCTTCGGTGTCGTAAAAGGCGACTAATGGACTAAAGACTGCTCATACATCCAACAGCATAAAGCGGCGATGGGCTCATCAAAATAATACTACCAACCCCTCCCTTCCCTTGGGTCTCGTAAAAGGCGACTAATGGACTAAAGACTGCACATACATACAACAGCATAGAGCGGCGATGGGCTCATCAAAATAATACTACCAACCCCTCTCTTCCCTTGGGTGTCGTAAAAGCGACTAACGGGCTAAAGGCTCACCACCTAAGCACATGTGCAGACTGTGCAGTTTTTTCTTGCTGAAGCGTGGTCTGTGTTGTCCATAGATTCAAATGATTACTAATTTTACCATAAACTTTAATAATAACTATCTCAAAAAGTTGTTAATCTAAGTAAACAGTAATTAGTCGAGTCTTTATTCATGATTATTCTACATAATACTAAATACTTTTTCGTTTTTGTAGGCTCATTGTCATGTGACAAACAAAAATTTTAAAAAAACGTACTTTTTCCTCTAGGGCAAGAAAAGCTATTTTAGCCCCGCTCTAGAACGCTACAATGACGGTCTTTTTGAGCAAGAGGAGTGAAAAAAATATTTTTGAAGGTATGATTTTTCTTGTCTTACAAAAGCCATACAAAAGCTGCTTATCCTACCCCTTTCTAATTGTAATTAAAAATAGATTAACTTGTGAAGCCGTTTAAAAGTCGCTATTTCTTTACATGAATTATCTGAAGTAATAAATGCTTTACTCGCTAGATTACTTTTTGTCATCATAAGTAATTAATTTTCTTACAAAATCTCATGAAGAAAACTTGTCTCAAGTTTTCTTCCTCTGTATAACACCCTTTGTATGACTAAGATTTAGATGCTTCTAAACCTAGGAGATGGCATCCGTATTTGTCTTTACGTGTGGCAGCACTATTACTACTGCTAACCTAACAAAATCAAATGTTAGCCATCATAATTTTCAAGTGATGTTTTAATTGTCACTTCGAAGTGAATTTCGTCGTGTAAAAAGTGCCACTTGTATGACGTCATAATTTAGGTAAGTTTAAGGTTTTTGCTAAAAATTATTTTTTATGTAATAGATTAATCAATGTGTAAAACAGTGTGGTCATCAGAACTGTAATAATTTTACAAATTTATAACCTAATATTTAAGAATACATTTTGTCACAACAAAATTTGGTTCCTTTGTATGACTTTGTATAACGCCATACAAAGGAAATGACGTTAGGGTCTATACACATAAGATATTTGCTTGTCTAAAATGAAAACTTCAAAACTCGAACTTTAAAATTATGATATCGAAAATTTACTACAAAAACTCGACTCCAAAGAAAAGAAATGAAAAACAAAGACTTTCTCAATCTCTTTCCTTCCCAATAAATAAAGGGTCCCGAAATTCCCGAACATTATCCTAAATGTCTCCTGCATTTAGGAGAGGAAGCTCAATTTTTGATAATTTTTAATGGAATACGTTTATGTTAATAAAAACCGTTAAAGCGTTTTTACTTTTAATTAGTTTAATTAATTTTTAATTTTATTTCATTTTGTATAGATAAAATATATAGATGGATAGTGTCAGTATGAACCATACTTTATGAATTCCTTTGTCTAACATAAACACCTTTGTATGACGAAAAAAATAATTCCTTTGTAATTATTCTTTTGTATGACGTACAATTTTTATGCAATTGACTCAGCAACCGATTTAAAACCTTTTATTATCACCACTTTATAATTATGCTAAAAAATTTGATGTAAGTTTTATCACAAAATACTAATTCTACTGTTTTAATTTCAGGTCAAGAAACTACCAAGAAGGTTAGCTCGATGAATTATTACGCATACCGTTTGATGATTCGCCAAAATGCTGACAAATATAGTTTGTTCATTAGAGCTTGATACGTATGACAGGTGTCAAATTGTCATGCCTAGGGTTGCGACATTACAGACGTAATTGAAACAAATGATAATTGTAGTTATAAATTGAATATCATTATCTGTCGTTAATCGTTTTTTGCTTCAAATTATAATTTTGGATGCTATTTAGATCACTTAATTTTTAGAAATACATAATAATAATATGTAAATAAAATTCGTGAATAGAATTAGAATGTTTTAATAATCAACAAATTCTTAATTATGTATTGGTGTACAACCTAAATCATCACTGTAATTTTTTTAGTTTTTTTTAATAAATAAATTCTTTATTGTAAAACTAATTTTACAATATTTTAACTTAATGCTAAACATATAGGTACTAATAGAATCAAATATATACATGTGCCTGGACTAGGATCTTCCTGTTTTCCAGGCAAAGAGAAAGGTTAAGATATTTCTATGCAAAATACAGTTATATTCTTAGTTGCTAAATAAATTACAAGACAATATTCGTTAGAAATTAACTACATTGTTTATATTAATTAAAAATAAATTTACAATATTCACGTATAACTACTTGGTATATAAATAAAATATCAATTAATAACGTTTATGTATTACAAGCGAATTTCCGCGTCAAAAGAAATGAAATCTGGGTTAAAGTTAATCATTCTTCTATCATTATATTTAGTGTAGTCATTATTTTATAAATTATTGGTGTGCGAGTTAGTTTAGGTAAGTAATTTACAGTTAGTAAGGTTAGTAATTACTAGAGTGAGTATGAGTATGAGTGACTATGAGTGAGAGTACCTTGTGAATAGTACGAATTATGGTTACGTACGAGTATAGCTGCAGTATCAAAATCGTCTATTTTTGTAACATTCCTTTTTTTGTTAGGTGTCGACAATTTATTTTCTTCGGTGGTTGCCGTACTCTTCTTTCGCCCTATACGAAGAGCATCCGCACCGCGATCAACCACTTGCTTTAGTAGAGGACCTTTGTTTGGGCTCTCACGCTCGAAATAATTTCGCAAGCGTACAAACTCACGACTTTCGCTTTTCAAAACAGTCTTTTTAAACCTTTTAGGCTGTCTATCAGTAAAAACAACAAATTTTACTAATAGTTATAACAGAACAAAACTTTACAAACGAGTAAAAATAACAAATAATACTTCAAATTAGCAAACTTAACAGACTATTACAAAACTATTACAAAAAAAATAGCAAATACTACGATAGGAAAACTAAAAACACGTTACGCATACAAGACTTAAGCACTTGTATCAAAACAAGATGGCTCCCACCCCCAACCAAACCGTCACAGATGCAGTAGTGCGAAGTTTATTTCCAATTAAAATAAAAGAAAGTGAATTTCGAAATGCGACTGCAATCATCAATTTAAATTGAGCCCAATGAAGTATTGTTCCTATCTAATGTGCTAATTCAATAACTTTTAAAGTTTTTCATTCCTCATACTCGGAAAATATGTCTAAAGTTGCATGAGGAGCGGGTGGAAAGTAGTGCTATCGATGTCGTAAAAGGCGACTAACGGACTTAAGACTGCACATACAACCAACAGCAAAGAGCGGCGATGGGCTCATCAATATAATACTACCATACCCTCTCTACTCTTCGTTGTCGTAAAAAGCGACTAACGGGACTAAAGACTGCACATACAACCAACAGCATAGAGCGGCGATGGGCACATCAAATAATACTACCAACCCCTCTCTTCTTTTCGGTGTCATAAAAGGCGACTAACGGACTAAAGACTGCACATACATCCAACAGCATAGAGCGGCGATGGGCTCATCAAAATAATACAAACAACCCCTTCCTTTCCTTGGGTGTCATAAAAGGCGACTAACGAGCTAAAGACTGCACATACATCCAACAGCATAGAGCGGCGATGGGCTCATCAAAATTATACTACCAACCCCTCTCTTTCCTTTGAAGTCACCCCTTTCTTTCCTTTGATGTCGTAAAAGACGACTATTTTCTTTAGCTAATTCATTTTTTATTTTTAGTTACTTTCCTTGTATTCGTAATGAAAAGCAAAGTGTTTACCTCGGGTGAAAGACTTGTTTAGTCCCTCGAACCCCGTCTCGGGACTAGAATAAGCTACTTTTACACTTTCACCCCTAGGGTAAAACAATGTACTATTTTAATCTCAATATAGTCGTCATTAAACTCAAGATAAATAACTAAATCAATTAATATAGCTAGAATTAAAAAACACAACATTAAAGTCAATCGATTGGTTATTGAACATCAATTGAACTTAAATTGATTTACTATCCCAACACCAGTATTTTTTTGTATTGGAATGACCTTGTGAAGGAGTACGTTTTTTTATTGTAATGTTTAAAAATTGTGTTAAATGTGTGTTATGTGAGTTTATTGGGATAAAACCTAATCTAACGAATAATAAATAGCCACAAAAAGTAATTGTAGTATGTTAAACGATGGATTATAAAAAATAATATTATTTAAATGTTGTCAAATAAGTTCATACGCTTTTACAAAGTCACGTCGTCGTTTTGATGACACCTGTCGTAAGTATCAAGCTATATTGAACAGACTATAATAGTCTGGCCAAAGAAAGCTGAACCTCGTAGTTATTTGATTGGCAACACTTTGTCTCTATGTGTGTCTATCGGAGGCTCAGAACAATAACTAAAGCATAGAAACCACGCTAAAATAGCAAGCAAAGACATATAATCATCCTTCTTCTTCTTACGAGTCATGCTAATGAGTTAGAAAGAGACGGAGAATGTTTGACTTGTCCTAATGTGTGTAGGTGGTCTCTAGTTTATTCCACACTAGGGACGTCATTTCTCGGCATTTTATATCGACAAAAATAAAACTAAATATTGAACATGTAAATAAATATGAAGGCGAAGGATAAGAGTGCCGTCAATTTATTTCATTTTATTAATACAGTACGTTTCCAGGGCAGGCGAAAAAGCCATAAAGTTACTATAGTAACTATAGTAACTTTATGGAAAAAACCGACAACGACCGAATGCTAGCATCGAGAAGACAGTATTTGTATTGCTTTCCATGCATTGCATGCATTCTGTATATTTAGTTGCGTTTCACTACACGCACCACATTACTCACAAAATGCACTTCCACGAGAAAGCGATAAATAATGACAGAAGTGTATGGAGAGCGATACAAATCCTGTCTTCTCGACGCTAACATAATAATTCGGTCATTGTCGACTTTTTCGCTTGCCTTGGAAACGTTTTAAACTAAATCAGATAAATTTTTAAAAAACTACGAAATGGCGCTTTGGAAAAACCCCTATAATATTTTATTGAATCGCTGTAGGTACAGCAGCGTCAGATCGACCTACCCAAATCTGTGAAAATATCCCAATCGATATTGAACTCTATGACTTCAACATTAGGTTGAGATTCGGTTGAAGGAATTTCACAGATTAGTAGGTTGCAGAGTAGGTAGGGTAGGGCGATATGACGCTGCCTGTACAGTCAGCGTCACATCGATCTATCCTTATATATGTAAAATTCTCGCAACCAAATTTCATCCTAATGTCAATCATGTAGAGTTCAATATCAATTGGAATATTTTAATAGATTTCGGTAGGTCGATCAGTGGCCGTGTGTACACACACTACTTTTAGTTCTATTGTTAGGCCAAAATATTTGTTTACGGTAAAAGTTTAATATTTGATATTTTAGCGTTTTATTAACGCTTAAATATACTTAAGTAAAATTTTAAACACTGAAAAAAGACGACAACCGCCGCCTGAGGTTGTCGTCTTTTTTTCAGTGTTTAAAATTTTACGGTAAAAGTGGTCACTTTTGCCTTCAGCAAGTTTTGCGAGTTAATAACGAGAAGCAGTGTACAGTCAGTGTCACATCGGCCTACCTTTATCTGTCAAATTAACAAATGGATATTGAACTTAATGCTTTGAAATTAAATCTGAAAATTGATACGAATAAAATATAAATATGAAGGATTAATAAGGAAATAAAAAACTTATAAATAAATATTTAAACAATTTTTATTAAATCACTGCCTCTTAAATAAGAAGGTTTTGGTTAAAAAGAATCATAATTTGTCACGAGGCGCACATTCCTGTAATTTCTGTTTGGTATTTGTATTGTCAAATATAACTTAGGTATGGCTTTTATCAATAGGATTCTGTGATTGTCATCGAAACTTTGTTCTAGAGAATGATTATCAAGATTGCTCAAAATGCTTGTTGGTACAAATGTGTCGCAGACATTGTTCATGATTGATTGATCGTAAAATGTTTGGAACATATATGACTGCGTTTATTCCATATCCAATTTAGTCTTCTTACACGCCGGCCGTAGCCGTTCTTTATTTATATCATCATTTTGTGGAAACCTGTAACCAAAATGTAGAATTTTTAAAATTAGTGAAAATGCAGATTTTTTAAATTATCAATAGGTAGGTACTTTTAAAGTTATAAATTATTAATATCATGTTAAAAGTAAAACAAGTTTTAAATGAGGCGTATACTTATATCATAATTTAAAGATAGATGTGCCAACCATTTACACAAAATACTGATTTATCGATATAGAAATGCACGTCACTAGGCGAAAAAACTTAACCTTCAACATTTGAACAAAATTTCATTGATAAATGCCTTATATCAGCACAGAACTGGACACGATGACTATTTAGACAAGCTATTAGTGTGTTTTAATAGATTCATGCTATTAATTATGTTTAGGTAAAACGAAAACAGTCTGAGCTCACCGATAAAAGGTTATTGTCTCTTGATTATTTTCTTTTCTTATTATAAGGGATTACAGCCCTCAATCACACAAGACATTTTGTCACACGTAACGCATAAATATCACTAACAATGCTATGGCTAGTTTATAAGTTTCTTCGGAAGAATACCTTGCAAATAATTAAATTTATCTGAGAGGAGCTACAACTAATCCGTCATTATAATGTAACCAAGTTAGGTTGCCACTTATTTACACAGCAACAAAAAGAAAATAACGGCACATTTAATCTGATGGTGTTATAAAGAAATCCAAATACATCCGTTTGACATTTACCTTGTGACAACCTAGAAAAAATAGAAACGAATGTGGATTAGAGGTTTCATTCACTCTCGTTACAGAATTATATGAAGTCATATGAGTAAGATAGCTGTTGTCTAGTTCGTCTTTTAGCGAGGTTTCATGGTGGTGTCATGTCAAATTGAAATTTTTCTAAGAAAATTGCAGCTGTGTGAGTGATCCTGTGTTACCCAGTCATGATTTTTTTGAGTTTGCCGCGTTTTTCCTGGTTCAGCTTTCGTTAGCCAGACTTCTATTTGCTGCGGTTTTGTCGATTGCTTCAGCAGTATTGCGTTGACATGTATGTCAAAATAGAAACGGAGAGCTTAACTTTCATTCGGTTGAATCAAGCCAAACTGCGCTCTGAGGAGTATATCCATATACGTGATACAATTAGTACTGAAGGAAATGCTGCTAATATTGGTCGATTAACTATTCTGCCGGCGACGTACATAGGTTTTCCGCGTCTACATATGCATGAATATGCGCAAGATGCAATGACATATGTTGGTCGGGTCTCTATCGGATCGCCTAATTTTTTGTACGCCTAATTTGCAATGGCACGAAAAGCCTAAAATTTTTTCGCCTAATTTCACTTTTCAGATTCGTGTTTGCCCTAATTTCACTTCGCCTAACTTTTTATCGCCTCATTGTCATTTACCAAATGCGTCATTTGGCAGAACAATTCGTAATCCCTAAAGTTTACAATTCCTAAATATTAATTCGCACAAAATGAAACACATGCAGCATAACATGTAAGCGTGCAAGCAGGCATGCAGCATGCATGCAGGCATGCAGCATGCATGCAGGCATGCAGCATGCATAGTTTCCGTCACGGCTTCGGCGCTGCGGGACTCCGGCGGTCCCACGCGAGCTTTTCGCGTGGGACCGCCGCGCCCCTCCGCGCCTACGCGGGCTTATATTGCACTCTAGGGTAGGGCAGACAAGACTACGTGGAGTCGGGTTTGCAGCGATTCGCTTCTGTCAATTTATTTTCTCAATAAAATTCTATGCTTTTATTCCAATACATTATTGGCACATTTAATTTTAGATATGCTAGAATTAGAGCTTCTATAAATTTTGCGAAATAATCGTTATGCCAAAATAAAGTTATGCCAATATAGTTTAGGCTATTTTACATTAGACATTATAAAATTAGGCCTTTCAATTCTTAGGCCAAACTATAATGGTGGCAAAACAATTTTTAGGCGAAACAATAATTGTACGTTTTAAGTTTAGGCCAAAACGGTTTGGCCAAACCATATTAGGACAAACAATTTTAGGCGAACCGAAGGGCACCCATGTTGGTCATTACGGTCGGCCAGATCTCTTTATTACTTTTTCCTGTAATCCAAAATGGATAGAAATTGTTCAATTGCTACTTCCCGAACAAACATCAAGTGATCGACATGACATCACAGCACGTGTATGCGGTCTCTGATGAACTACACTGTTAATCAACGCGTCTTTGGAGATATTCGATGCTGGATGTATTCAATCGAATGGCAAAAGCGAGGCCTGCCGCACGCAGTCATTCTTATTTGGTTAGTTTAAAGAATTCAACCAGATCAAGTACATGATATCATATGTGCCGAGATTTCCGATCACGAAGTCGATCAAGACCTACATGATGTTGTAATTACAAATATGATTCATGAACCGTGTAAGGCCATCAATCCTCAATCACTTTACATGGACGACGGTAAGTGTTCTAAACGATATCCACGGAAATTAATGGCGGAGGCCTTCACTGGCAACGATGGTTATTGTTGCGGGCTAAATAGTTAAATAATACCACAACTGGTTAATGTATTGGAGTATAATTTCTGACTGGTTTAACAACTAAAAATACAGTTATATATATATATATATATATATATATATATATAAACAAAGAAATTAGCGGGGGAGATAATACTCGTATGTTGACTGTAGAAAGTCACGAAACAGGAAATTATGAGTTTGCTTATTTTACTTATCATGTTTTTTTATTACATCACGTTAGAATTTATCACGAATGTTACGTGCGATGAATATTGTGCTGACGGCACAGTTATCCACTGTATCGGCATCGATCACCCGATGATAACGGTCGAACTATCACAACAAAAGTGAAAAGAATGGATTTCGAGGTCGACAACAGTTGGATTGTTCCATATTCGCCACTTATTTCCAAAACATTCAAGGCACATTGTAACGTTGAGTATTGCAATTCAGTAAAGTCCATAAAATACATCTGCAAATATGTCACGAAAGGCAGCGATATTGCGGTTTTTGGCATCCAAATCTCAAATATCAACGATGAAATTGCACGCTATCAAGTTCGTCGGTATGTGAACTGCAATGAATCGATTTGGCGTATCTCATAATTCAAAATATGCTTACTTACATAAGTTAGAGTAATTTTACGACATTTGAGAAATTTTGTGATACTTACTTAGTAAAATTGTGTTTGACGGTTTTACTGCGGTATAACAAAACGCAAGTACGACGCCATTTTGATGCGACAACTGTCAGCAGTCACTCGTCAGTCATTATTTTCTTTTTTTTTTACTAGCTGCCCTACTCCTGTGGGTCACCGTGATAAGTTGGATATTTAAGACAATCGCGAAGCGCAGCTTTGCGATTACTATTGTCTGTAGGACCGTTTGTAAATTTTTACCTATTTTATTTAAGTTTTAAGTAATTTATGTTTTTTAGGTATGTGTCTCGTTTTTTTGTAATGAAATTATAGCCTGACCAGGAAAGTAGGAAACCTGGCCATGATGCGGAATACTAATGGCACTAATTTTATTAGAGCAGCAAACTGGTCGGCTACTATAATTTTTATCTTATTTGTACGCTGCGTTTCAAATGCAGACTGTTTATTTTTTAGTTCTTCCACAATTGTCTGCTGAAGGTCATCTAATACATTTTTTAGATAAATGTTTCCAGCAGTAGTACTTCGTGCTAGACGTGTACCAGCACGTAAAGTCACATTGTCAGAGCTACACATTGAAATATCGTGACAATGCCCAGACATAGTCATATCATGGCTGAGATGTTGACGTACATGCGTAGAGGAATAATTGTCGCCTTTTGGTAATTCACTATGGCATTCCGCACAAATCCAAGATCTCTTAAATTCCACTGACAACGTAGCATATAAATCATTTTTAATATTAGCGCTTACCAGATCAAATATTTTCTTACATTTTGCTTAATAAGTTGTTAACCCCCCGACCCCCAATTTAGGAGTCACGTTTGTACATTTTTACCACAGACATATACTTCTATTATATGTCTGTGATTTTTACCTATTTTATTTGTCTATGTCCATTCTATTCTATTCTATTTAAGTTTTAATTAAGTAATTTGTGTTTTTTTAGGTGTTTGTCTCGTTTTTTTATAATTAAATTACAAAGGAAGGACTTAAGAAAAATAAACCAAAAAAATAAATAATAATCTAAGTACATACATTATTTTGAAGGAATTTTATGCAGTACGTAAAGAAGTACCGACCGAAGTGAGTTGCGATAGTGAGAGCGCTGGCGCTGATGGTTCAACGGAGGGAGAGGGGAGGTGCTGTGAGATGCCAGCCGTGTCCAGCCCTCGACATAATGAGTCACCAGAAAATACTCCGAATTTACTTTCACGTCGGGAAAGACCCAGAGTTAATTACAAACATTCTACTAGGTAAAATTAGTTAGTAAATATTTTCTAAATTATGGTGGAGGGATGTTATGTATGTATACGAAGTACGTGTAGCTGCGTGCTGCGGGCGGCTGCGTTTCCCTCGCCTCTGGTTTCCTCAAGCCCCAAGCGGCCAAATATGGTCGCACCTAAAAAACTCGCTCTTCCGTCAGAATGGCCGCGCTCTCCACTTGAATTTGTACCGTGTAGTGATACACTTAGAGACTACATTAGTATGAACGGGGTCGATTATTTCGGTTCTGTGGTACATTTTATGCATCGTGAACGCAAAATTTAACATATACTGCGTTCGATTTCTTTTTATTTTTTTTACCATTTCCTCAAATTTAATTTTTTTTCCATTCCCGCCAAATTGCACCTACTGTCAATTTTTTTTTAACATTTTGATTCCAAGACTAGAGGTTAATAAAATAAAGCATAAATAAGAGATCATAAGGTCAATGTCAAAGTAGCAGTTGTTTCATTTGCACGTGTCGTTTTCCCGCTCCTGTACAGAACAACGGGCCTATCATATCGTAGTTTAGGGGTTCCCATAGCCACCATTATCATCTGACCCTGGGCACCACACAAGGTTATAGTTTTTGTCAAGACAAAACAAACAAGCCCAAACACTGCGGGTTTATCTTCTTAAATTGCATGGTTCTTAAGACCACCTTCCGACTGCATCATCAGCTCCTGTATTATTGCATTGTCATCGAACGTTACAAATTTCAAAAAGTTTTAGGATAATAATAAGGAATTAGTGGATTGACACGTACCACAAACCCTATATTCACGCTTTATTATACCTACTGCCAAGTTAAGTTTTATGAGATTTCTTTATGAAGTATTATTCAAGAGCATACGATTCGATTCCAGAATCGATTCAGACGACTACGATCCATTGCGATCCAAAAAATCGATTCAAAGAGAAAAATCTTGCATCCCTACTGTCTGTCTGTCGCTACGCAACCACATCGCAACCACTAGCGACAACTCAACAACATCCACATTTTGTAGTTAACACCTCATGTTCTGAGGGTAACACAACGCAACCGCAAGAAGTCGCAACGACACTATTCACACGTAACCACAGCCTAACCACCTTTTGTCGCGACGGTGTGGTGTGGTTGTGGTACCTACGTGTGAAATAGTCCGTTAGCCAGTCGCCTTTTGCGAGACCCAAGGGAAGAGAGGAGGTGCTATTGTACCCAAATGTTTACAAAATAATTATATTCCTTTGAAATTCTTCTTTATAGTGTTATTTATAGGAGGATATAATATTCAAAAATAACTATTGTTCTGTCTGAGGGCACGATAGAAACTTTTACTACCAATATACTATCGTAAGCGTTATCGAATAGTAAGCAAATATGATTACTATACTTAGAGCATGTTGGTTGAATGCTCTAAATTACTATACCATTACGAACGTTTTTGTGCTAGGGATACCGAATAATATACCGTAGACGTCTATTTCAAAAGAGGAATTATATAAAGTAACAAAACCTTACGATAAGTTTTGGAAGCACCTAGTAAAAAAAAGAAGAAATATCAATGAGTCGTCAATGTCAATGAATCAAAATAATTTATAGTTTACAAAAATATTTGTATTAATGTACTGAAAGTACAACATAAAAAAATGTGAATTCAGAAAATGTGATGGTGGAATATTTATACAAGTGGATAGTCGTTGGCTAAAATCAGCAGGTACTAAGTAGTAGTTGTTGGCAGTAACTAAATTAAACATCCAATCCCTATTTCAAGGTAAGTACCTAGTACTTACAATATTTAGTTGGCAAAGATTTTGTTAGTTGCTGGTGCAGTATTATGTAAAATCTAGCTACTATAGCCCGACAAGTTCGTGCGCGACCTTTACGCGGATCAATTTCTTCCGTGGTAGCGTCTGAGACTGATTTGTCTGAATACAAATATAAAATTTCTTGTCCTGCCAGGTAGGTTGATATTATTGTAACTATTATTGGTAAAGACAAATCAGTGACAGACGCTAGATTCTGAAACATACCTCCGACAATCGTTTCTCTGCCAGATGGGCCGTCGACAGAACATTACGTTTATGAGTTATTCAACGACAGAACCTTTCATCTACGAACGATTCGCCGACAGAACGATTTATTCATAAGCGAATCGACGATAGAACCTTTCCACTAAGAATGTTTTGCCGACAGAACGATTCATTCATGAGCGAAACGACGACAGAATCTTTCACCAAAGAAGGATTCGTCGACAAAGCTTATTTAGGCATGGTGTGACATTACTAGTGACTAAATCTAAAGATTTTACGTTTTGGAAGGGATCAATAAAAAATATTTGCAAATTCAGAATCAATAAATGTTGTGTTTAATTATTAGCTAAAATCGAAATCTATCTCGAGATATATAATCACACAGAACAGGTGAATCATCATAAATGTATGAGAAAATGAATTGTCTTCCATTTTTCTCTCTCATTAATTCCTCGGAACCAACGCGAAAAACATACCGACCGACCATACTAGAAAAATATCAAACTACCATGACAGGATTATTCAGCATTTGTCAGAAAAGGATGATATGGACAGAAAAACCTACTTAAATGGCTGGGCGCACATTTCTCATTTAATTAATATAAAATAGTGTGTCCTAAGAACTTTAGAATTGATTTAATTTGTTGTGTTTTTGTTTTGGCAATAATCATGTTGTATATGTAATTGTTAATATAAGTTATTTTCATTTGCAAATATTTTTGATTAAACCTTCCAAAGCGTAAAATCTTTAGATTTAGTCACTAGTAATGTCACACCATGCCTAAATAAGCTTTGTCGACGAATCCTTCTTTGGTAAAAGTTTCTCATGAATGTATCGTAATCGTTCTGTCGGCGAAACGTTCTTAGTGGAAAGGTTCTGTCGTCGATTCGCTTATGAATAAATCGTTCTGTCAGCGAATCGTTCGTAGATGAAAGGTTCTGTCGTTGAACAACTCATAAACGAAACATTCTGTACACGGCCCATCCGGCAAAGAAACGATTGTCGGAGGTATGTTTCAGAATCCAGACGCTACCATGGAAGAAATTGATCCGCGTAACGGTCGCGCACGAACTTGTCGGGCTATAAGTGTGTCGTCAAAAGGCTGGGAATTACCTTACTTAGGGTAATTACAATAGAAAAAAGAAATAATCTTATTATCTTTATCTTATCTTATAATCCACTCAAATCCACACGGCTTCGAATCCTAGCGGCAATTATTGAGCTCTGTTTGATGGCAAGACTTGTTTTCTTTAGTCTGGTCTGCTTGCAACTAGATAGATAGATAGATAAATGATTTATTTGCACTAAAAACATGCACACATTAAAACATTCTTAAATGAAATCGTAATAAAAGTAAAATAAAATGACAAAATAAAAATATTAACATAAAGCTATACATATCTGTTGTAAACTACCAGCATTTATCCTAAATTTGCAGTTGCTTTATCGTAGCAATTATGTAATGTTAGTAGCATAGCTGTGGTATCCCGAATCCCGATAGTTAGAACATGTTTCTTTTTAGTTTAAGACGACGGGTAAGATGCTTATTCATTGTCGGCCTTACCGTTTAGTGTGCTGAAAAATATTTTTACTAAACATGTATTCATAATTTGCGCAGCGCCATAACCAACTAGCTACAATCAATAGAATCAAAGATTTGCTAACTTGTGGTATACGTTCAAATTATAAAAATACTTTTTCCGCGAGGGTCTTGGGCAAGCGTGATGAGTTAAGCTGCATTTACACGGAGCCAATACTTGAGACAATCCACTAAGCAAGTCCAATATTGGCATCGTGTAAATAGAGACAGTCCACTACATTGGATTGTCCTCAAGCCATTTTAGCTTAGCATTAGCATTGGCTTATTGGACTAGGATATTGGATTGTCTCAAGTATTGGCTTCGTGTAAATCGTGCATTATGATGCGGTGTGTCCATTTAGGAAGGCCTGTACAGCAGTGGGACGTTTTTATGTTGTTTGGACGCTGTTGGGACGCCGATTAATTGGTTAGTGTCATAACCAGTACGTTTACTTTACATTCTCATTCTTACAGCCGTAGGTATGAATTAAGTTTTAATGACAATTAAGTCTCTTATTGTCACTTTCTTATGTAAGGTGCTGAAAAGAGAAGGAAAGACATTTAAAAGTACGGCAGTTACTGCCCTACTCAGAGACGTCAATAAAGTTTTAATGACTTTGTTTTGTACACAGCTAAGGCTGTATAAGCGGAATCCTATTGCCACGCCGTTTTCCTTTAAATTAAAAACGGATTGTGATCTGTCAGATGCTTACTCTTGTTTTTTTCGGGTGACTGATTCGGTAATTTCGGCATTTAGTTTGTTAGCTTATTATATTTATGTTAACAATTGGTGGATACATCAAGAAAGAAGATTCTAAGGGGCCTCTCTGGATTGGAAGTAAATGAGTCGCCACGCTTATAGATACGTATTAATTTTATTAGAATACTCTTATTACTCCGCGACACAGCGAATGCATGTTTTGGTAGCAGAGCGCGGTGGTTGGTTAGGTTTTGTTTTATACGAGCGTTTAAATCTTGCGAGTGGTGAACGGTTGCTTACATTTGACAGAATTACTTCAATAGTCTAAAGCGTAATTTTCTGGTTGCGGGTTTTGTTTTAGACAAACTAGAATATGGCTTTATGTTAATACTGTGTCCTTGCTCTCTATGGTCAAGCAGCAGTAAAACGCAGTTACTCGAGATCAAACTATATAATTCTAGTTATTAACAAAAAAAGATTTTATGGTACAAGACAATTTTCACACATCAAAAATGATAACCCAAAAAACAATAAACGAAATATGAAAATATAAATACAGTGAAAAAGTGAAAAAATTGTTGTCCTCTATATAAATATATATGTATGCCAACACTTGAATGGCCGAAACCTCCCGGCAGACAAGAAAAACAAAGATAAATCATTTGATTTGGATCGCCAATTTAGAGAACCGACTAGAATTACATCAACCACCGCAACCTGCTTAGACATTTTTTTGTAACTGTGCTCCTGAGTCTAAGTCCATACTAACTAATTTATCTTCAGGTCACTGTGGGCAAAAAATAACTTTTACTGATTATGGACACCTTAACATAGAAGAAATAACTTGTAGGCCAGTGACAGACAAACGGGTTAAAATTTTCAAGCATAATGTAACGGCAAAACTTGCATGTTTACCATTTATACGGGAAAATCCAGACGCTCTTTACAAGCATTTTTTTGATCTTATTAACGGTGAATTTAATAAAACTTTCACTATCAGAAAGTTTAAAAGTAATATTACACTAAAATTTTGGGAATTGCGCTACAGCTGGTTTGCATAAAATTAGGTTTAAGTTGTATGACTTATATGAGCAGAAAAAATATAATAATAGTCCAAGTTTTCTAGAGTATATCAAGAAGTATTCGAAAAATTTTGGAAAGTCTTGTGCATGTGCCAAGTCATTATTTATTAGTGAAAAATTAAAAAGGCGTATAACAAAATAAAGGCAACATGGAACTGTGTTAACCGCGAAACTGGTAAGTAAAGTAAATCCACGTGATACAAAGTTTTCTTTTATTTATTTATTTAGACATACCAACAGTGTATATATCATTGCATATTAACAAGGTTTCATAAACAGAAAACAAGTACTGACATATACAGCTATAACAGGTACGCACAACATTCACTATTGAACACGTCTAAAATAACAGGAAGTTTAAATTAAGTTTTGAACCAGTATTAAAATAAAGAGCAAAAACATAAAACACCAAAATAATATTAAAAACTAGTTTAAAAGAAATAAACAAAAACCAACAATCCCCAAGCTATGCAAGCAGTTCCAGCACCTTTTTCTTAAAGGAGGGTAAAGAGTCTTGGAATATATCCAGAACATCCGCCCTACCATTAAGCATGTTATACTCAATACACATTCTAGCTATTGGAGAATTAAGACCGAGATTAGACTTCACTAGTGGAGTGTAAAATAATTTAGTTATGGCATGACGTGGCAGTTTATAAGGCACGTTCATACCGTCGACAACGAGTCAAAGAATGTCAGAACATTTAATGTCATAATTTACTACTTTGTGCAGAAAAACCATATCACACCTCTTGCGACGGGTACATAGTGTCCGAATGTTAAAATAGTTAAGACGCTGAGCATATGTGCATCGATTGGAAATACCACTCGACAAGTATGCCAAGTGTCTCGTAAATGCTCGTTGAACACCCTCCACACGTATGTACGCTCTACACTAGGCTCCAGATAACACATCCGTAATCCAGATGGCTCCGTACAAGACTATTAAAAAGCATAATCCTAGTGTGTGCACTATTGAATTACCTAGTATTTCGTTTCAAGCATTAGTGACGTCTTTTTTACTATCATATCGATATGCGACACAAATTGCAATTTACTGTCCAAAATGATACCAAGGTCTGTAACCTGACTTATTCTACTAAGCGAAGTTCCACCTATACTGTAAGTAGACTCAAATGGAACTTTCTTTTTCGAGAATCTCATGTGAAAACATTTATTGGCGTTTAATTCCATCCTGTTTCGGCTACACCAGTTGACTACTCTGGACAATTCATTCTGAATAAGATTGGCACCGTGCTGAGAAGAGATGCTTTTATACATTTTTAGAACATCCAGAAGAATAGGCGATAGCATTTTAAGAGATGACGATAAATTTGCTGATGCTTTTGAACAGTTTTATACAAATATACCAATTGCCACAACTATGTTACTCAACTCTTCATGGAGCAATGCAGAAATTCTGTTAAAAAAGTGAGTACCAATGTGTAATAAAGTGTTCAAATTTAAATACGTAAACTGTAAAGACATACTTGAATCCTTTAATTTTTTTTTAAAAAATGAAATCAAAAAATATAATAAAAAAATATAAGTAAATAAAATATATATATATTAATAGTTAATAATATTATCGAGTCCATTGCGCTTTTTCTTGTAGTCCTATTTAATAGGTGTGTTGACGAAGAATGTTTTCCAGATCTTATAAAGCATAGCAAAGTTCTCCCACTTTTCAAATCGGGTTGTAAAGATGACCCGAGCAATTTCAGACCTATTTCTATTTTACCTACTCTTAGTAAAGTTTTTGAAAAACTTATTTAAGATCAACTCAGCTCCCACTTCGCTATAAACCACCTTTTTCACAGTGAACAGTATGGTTTTACCAAGGAAAGGTCTACTACGGATGCAGGTGTAGCTCTGCTGAAACACATATTTGAGGCTTGGGAGGGATCGCAGAATGCTTTTAGAGTATTTTTTGATCTTTCCAAGGCTTTTCGTTGCGTTAAATACACTCTTTTAATAAAGCTTATACACTATGGAGTGCACTCTGATGCCTTGAAATTAATTCAATCATATTTCATCTGCAGAATCCAAAAAGCTAGCGTGAATGGGTCCATATCATCTGATAAATTTAAGACACATGTTAAGGACCGACTTTTAGAAAAGGGCTATTACACTATAAGCGATTACATCAATGACAAAAATGCATGGGATTAACATTTCTCTAATTTTGCACACATATTAGTACGAGCGGCCACTGCAAGTTTACCTACGTCATAAGATACCGAAACAAAATAGGATATAGGTGTTGCCCATGACTTTAACAAGTACCACTGAGGGTGACTGCCAAACGCCCCACGTTGGGCGCCACTGAAACAAGGTTAGTTGCCTCAGAATAGGAATGACAACAATGTATAGGTTAAAAAGTTTTATTCCCAATCTTTTAGAAAAGAATTTACAAAACTCAGGGAGGATTCCCGGATCGCTCACTCTGTCCGCTTGACTGGGACTTAAAAGGGACTTAGCTTTAGGCTAATCTTCCTCGTAGACTGCACCTACCCGGAACCTGGAGCCGGCAGGGTCAGTCTGCGCGCAGGGACGAAAGCGGAGTCGTGTACGCTAGGCAGCTGGCCGCTCACGGGTTCTAGCAGGCGGGCAGGCAGCAGGCAAACAGCGCACAGGCCCAGTGGGTTTAGCCTGGTACATGAACCCGAGATTTCGGGGTTATATTTCGCGCAGAATTTTAACAGCACGACGTTGTAAGTAATGTCGAGAGTAGGTAGACCCAGCAGTAAAGAGAGTTTTCTCACCGTGAGTCGGTTTTTTGTATAGGTACCGACAATTGATGAAAAAACTGGACTGTTATTTTAAATTCCCCAAATGATATAAACTAAATAAATAAATAGGTGACCATCCTTAACCCCTTATCTACGTCATCAGATACCGGAATTAAATTAATTATAAATGTCAGACATTGTTGTCCTCTATATAAATATATGTCTGCCAACGTTTAAATGGCCGAAACCGCCCGGCAGACAAGAAAAACAAAGATAAAATGAATTATCTTTTATTTGAAAAAGTACAGCTATTATCGCTTTGGTAAACCGGATATCTCTTCGGGTGTCATATATTTCGCGTGCACGCGCTAAGAACTTTATGAGGAAAAGAAACAACTATATTGAAAAACAACCCGAGCCGTGCCGCGCGGGCGCAGGTAACGAAGGGAGCGAGGCACTATTCATTCGTCTACATTCTCAGTTGGTATGGTGCAGTTTGTTTTGTTCTATTCATCATTGGTGACATTTAAGTAATGTAAGAAGTGTTGTTTTTATTAGGAAAATAGTATTTTGTTAGGATTTCTAATAAATATTAAGAGTTTCACAATGAAGAAGTGTTTTCTATGTAAACGAACTGAAAATATCAAAGAATTTACAAGTGTGACGTGTGATAAATGTGAATTTATTTTGAAGCTGCGAAAAAGCAAGGGTTTTAAGTACTGTAAAATTGAGTTACCAACGGACGCTTAACGTGATTTGGGATATCATGATGATTATTTTTAAAAAATTGTAGCAGTGAAGAGAAGTACATAGAAGCATTTGCAACGACAGTATCAACTGTAAGTACCTTACATCACGTTGTATACAGGTATGGTACAGATCTAGTCTGCCAACACGTCAAGTTTAAAACTTTGACCTATGCACCGTTCATGAGTAGCAAGCGTGATGTGCTCTTCACTGTAAAACACAGGGTTACTTATAAATAGGTTATATAATTTCGGTAGAGTCTTTTTACTCAAATAATTATTAAACAAAATAAAAATATGTCATAAATAATCATAATTTATGTGCTGGACGTGTAGCCCGGGACAAGAAAGGAGAGGGCGGGATTAGATCAAAAAGTTCTTCAGAATACTCTCCGTAGTAATTTCGGTAGAAGACACTGAGAGAAGCTATGTCTTTACGCAGCTGGAGGTCCTCAAGAGAGGCTGTAACCTCAGCATCTCCATTAATGCGTACCGCTCGCCTTTGCAGTCTATCAAGTGCATCGAGGAGGTAATTAGCGAAGCCAATTGTTAGATGGGAACAATACTCAATCGCACCTGAGTCTTGTACAGCAAACAGCGCTGCTCGAGAGTGAAAAACCGCCTCACCTTATTTAGAATACCCATCTACGGGAGGCAGTTAAAATAATACTCTCGATGTAGCGATTCAGTTCCTGGCCGATGTCCATGCCAGGAATGCTGAGGTCCACTGAAATGAGTAAAGGAGAATTCTGAAGATATGGATTAATTAGTAAGGAAGGGAGTTATCTTGGACGAGAATGCACAAACCTGGGTTTTTCTGGCATTTAACTCGACCAGGTTTTCAGATCCCCACTTAGAGACACGAACGAGAGTCAGGTTGAGTTTGGCAACCAGTTATTGCCTTTTTACCACAATATCAGCTTGCTTTGCCGCAGGATATCCTATGTACCGCTCATGCACCGTACTGTCATCCACATAACAATGAATATTGCCCAAGGCCAACATGTAATTGATATGCAGTTGCCTTTTCAAGTTGCCGGCCTTCGGTGTGCCGCCCCCACAGTGTTTTAAAAGACCCTAACAACAGACGTCTGCCAACTTTCTTCATTATTGAATAGAGTTTTATTTCACAAATGCAACAGTGAAACTCCTACGTGCCGATTCTATTTAGTTTTCGTGAAAAAACTTTTTGGAAATTGGCAATTTTATGTATAGGAAAATTTAAAAAAATCATTACAAAAAAACCGTACGCGTTTGAAATGAACTGATGATACACACATAAAGATTTCTTTAATCAGCATTATCCGAAAGCATTTTAAGCTTTCAAAAATGCACCAATGTTAAGTTATCAATTTTTTCTGGTTTAGCTTCAACATTTTTTTTCCGCCGTTTTCTATGGAATTCGGATCCAATTTTTGGTTCGGGGCATAGGATATTATGCCTACTATACACTTAAAAAACTGCGTTCATATCTCGTGAAAGACGGAGATAATAACGGTTTTAATTTTTTATCAAGGTTATCAACTTTTTTCCGGTACTTTAAAACTAATTTATAATAATTTTTCGCACGTACGTCGAAGTTAAGCCGGTATGTGGCGTGGCCGGCCTCCTTGTAATAATAATAATTATTATTATTTTTAATAATTATAATAGTTATTAATAATACATGTAGATCAGGGTGACTTGATTTTAACATCCCTTTTCAAATCAAGGCCCCACTTACTAAATTTTTAAATAATTATGCAAACTACTCTTTATAAAATTAAATAATAATAAATAAATAGCAAAACGATATCCATTCAATAAACTACTACAACTAACTAACTACTTAATGTACTTATGAAAATTTAACAATATTTATTTTAAACTACTAGATTTATAGATGAAAGCGACATTAACTAATAATAATTCTGTATACTCGTAGGACATAGTGAGAAGGGCTTCTTTGAGTATATTCTTTGTTTTACAATAGCAATAAAGATATATATGCCTTATTTATCGTTTAAGAACAAGTAAAATCTAGAAGAGAAGGCATGTTTTGTTCCCGCATTTTGAGGGCAAACAATATCTTTTCGTCTTTTGTTAGTAGTTTCAGTGCTGTATGGAAGTGCGACGTGTTGTTTGATGACTGTGTTTAATATAAATAGCTGTCTAACCGTTGATACCTTACAGGATTTATAAAGAATGTCAGTGGGGAAAAGGAAAGGACGAAAAGTAGAGACTTTATAAACCGCACGTTGGGCTCTCTCAATGGTTAGTAATATAATTTTAGCAGTGCCACCCTATGACGTAATGCAGTAAGTTATTGTTGATTGACATAAAGTTAGGTAAACTTGCCTGATTAATGTTAAAGCCGCAATTATGCGTAGTTTATTACATTATTATACAAAAATCAGTTTCCGTATTCTGCCGCATAAAGCTTCAATATGGTGCCTAAAAGCAATGTTTTCATTAATCATAACACCCAAGTACTCAATCTTGTCAGTAATAGCTATGACCGAACACTTGCACAGTAGATTAGCACATTGGTGTGCATAAAGTTTAGAATCCATTGGAGCCGATTTTGATTTAAGCATAGAAAACTGTATACAATTAGTTTATCCGCGTTTAGTGTTAGTAGATGTTGCTGGAGCCAGTTATTAACAATATGTCTTGCTGTGCATATTTATAGACATCTTCATAAGAGCTAGCAGAGAACAGCAGAGCAGTGTCATCAGCATAATAATATGATATGATTTTGCCACCAGTTAATTTGAGATTACACAGTACATTGATATATATTAAGGCTTTCAGCTATATACTAAGGCTTTCAGCTCAGTAAATGGACATCTAACTCGCCTAAGCTGCTCGAGAGATTCCCCGACAACCAATGCGACATGCCCAAGGACTTCGACATGAACCCAGACTCCACGTCCATTAAGGTCTTGGGTATACAGTGGAGCCCTCAGTCAGACGAGTTCACCCACCGCATCTCTCTGCCCCCCATCACACATGTCACAAAGCGGTCTATTTTAAGCACCGTGGCCTCACTTTATGACCCAAACGGCTGGGTTTCTTCCGTTATCTTCCGCGCAAAGCTGCTCCTTCAGCAATTGTGGCTACTGAAGCTAGAGTGGGATGAACCTACTCCCTCTGAAGTACAAACAGAGTGGCACCACATCTCAGAGGATCTGCCGCTGTTGTCTAGCATTCGCTTCTCTCGGCACATTTGTGCAAACAAAGGCTCAGCTGCATACTCGCTCCACGGGTTCGCAGACGCCTCTGAAGCCGGGTTTGCCGCCGTTGTTTATCTCCATGAGCTCGATGCCACCGGAGATACTTTAGTACACTTGATTGTAGCCAAGTCGCGAGTCGCACCAATCAAGAATCGCCTCACTATCCCCAAGTTAGAGTTGTCGGCCGCCACCCTACTCTCCCAGCTCATGATCCGTGTGTCAGTTCAGTTATCCGCCCATATCAGTATACAACAACACATATCTTGGTCAGACAGTACGATAGTCCTGGCCTAGCTCAATACACCGCCTCACCGTCTTCAACCCTTTGAAGCCAACAGGGTAGTTAAAATCAGCTCAAGCTCACCAGAATGTACCTGGCGACACGTACCTTCCGAGCTCAACCCAGCAGATTGCGCAAGCAGAGGGATGTCTGCGCAATCCCTGTCAGCTCACGACCTATGGTGGTCTCCCACGTGGCTTAGACAGCCTTGTGAGTCTTGGCCTGCGATGCCTTTAGCTCTGGGCCATCACGCCCTACCAGGCCTTAAGCCCAAACACATTCCGTCACTGGTCACAGTACCCGCTCAATCGGTTCAGCTTACTAGACAAGCTCGTCGGAGTGACAGCTTGTCTAAAACGTTTTCTGCACAACTGCAAAAACAACCCAGACTTGCGACGCTCAGGCCCCTTGTCCGTCAGTGAACGAAGGGAGGCCCTACTTTACTGGGTACGCAGAGTTCAGCACAATGTGTTTGCAGAGGACATTCACCGCCTTCAAACTGGCAAAACCTGCTCCGTCAGACTCCAGCGGCTGTTACCTCTCATTAAAGATGAGCTCCTTAGAGTTGGTGGACGACTGTCCCATGCGTCTATCTAATATGACGCGCAGCATCCGCTCATACTTCCCAGCTCTAGCCCACTTGTAGACCTCATCATTGACCACTACCACAAAATACACTGCCACCCTGGCGTTGACACCTTACACGCTATCCTACGCCAACAATTTTGGATATTGTCTGCGCGCCATATTATTAGGCACCGAGTCTTTAAATGCATTAGATGCTTTCGCTGCCGGGCCCAGCCGCAAGCGCCATTCATGGCCGACCTGCCAGCCGATAGAGTTACGCCTCAACACAACCGATTTTGCCGGCCCATTCCTCGTTAAATCGAGTACCCTACGTAACGTTAAACTCATACCGTCTTACCACAAAAAACCGTTAAAACAGTTGTTCAACACACGTCCAGCTAAACACTGTCTAAACACAAAACGCGTGTTCAACAATTGTCTAACTTGAGGTTACGACAAAACGGTATCTTACTTAAGTCTTCATAAACAATAGCTAAATAATCATTCTCAAGAATGTTCATTCAACCCACAGCTAACATAACTAATAGTTATTTTACGTCATTCTTTCTACTTTCATTTTACGCAACTCGTGTGGTATTGAGTATAATAATTACGTACAAAACTTATTTAGATATTATTTATGTTCAATTCAATAAATTGTATTATTGATTTTGTAATATGACTTGTTTAATTACATAATTTGCGTTTGTAATTTAGAACAAAAAAGTAAAAACACGAAGATGAAATAAATTCAAGTTCAGTTTGAATAAAAACTTTTTCAGGCAGCAGTGACTGACAGTGGTCAGCATTGCATTTATTGTCTTGACTTCTTGACGGGAAAGTGACGCGTCAAGTCTGCAACTGAAATTTTGATTTATTTTCTAAAATTTGTGTTTTTTTTAACATTAATGTGAAATAATGGTGGATTATTAACCGTTATGTGTTTGTGAACGTGCATTAGTGCATAAACTTTGAGGTTATCACAATTTTAATCAGTTTGTACCGTTTGCGTTGACAGAAGAAGTTTAGACACTACTTAAACTAGCATCCTCCCGTAACTAAATTTAGACAATGTTTAGGTCGTGTTTATCTCTGAGCAGTCGTAAAACGCAGTTTTGTGGTAACGTTTTTTTTAAATACGTGCTCAACAGATGTGTAACTTTTTTGTAGTAAGACGGTTAAAAGCGTACTATTCATGTGCCTCTCAACTAAGCCGGTTCATTTGAAACCGATCTCGGACCTCAGCACGGAAGCGTTCCTCGCGGCATTAAAACGTTTTATAGCACGCCGCGGTGCCCCGGTTCTCATCCGCTCAGACTGCGGTACAAATTATGTAGGCGCTAGAAATCAGCTCATTGAAGTACAAAACTTTCTTGCCTCGAATAATGACACGATTGCGCTCAAGCTCACTGGTCAGCACATTACTTTGTTATTGAACGTCCCTAAGGGACCATGGTTCGGTGCGTTACATGAGATCAACGTAAAATCAACAAAGCAACTTTTATATCGCGTAATTGGCGAACAACACCTCACATTCGAGGAATTCTCCACACTTTTAGCACGAATCGAGGCTGTACTTAACTCTAGGCCTCCCTGCCCACTTTCGTCTGATCCGTCAGACTTCGAGCCGCTCACAGCCGGACATTTTATTATAGGCCGCCCACTAATGGCCCTTTCCGAACTATCCGTGGAAGATAGGCTGATCTCCACACGTAGGCGATTCCAAATGATACAGGGCCTTTCCCAGCGCTTCTGGACGCTGTGGACCCAGTCCTACCTCCACACACTCCAAACCCGCTCCAAATGGTTGTCTCCATCCTCTCCTCCCCGAGTTGGCGAGCTCGTCTTCATCAAGAAGGACAACCTCCCTGCCCTTCAATGGAGACTGGGGCGCATCACCCGCACCCTACCTGGAAAAGATGGCGTCGTCCGGGTGGTGGAACTGGACACCGCCAATGGACCCCTCCGGAGGCCTGTGTTCAAGATCGCCAGGCTCCTGCTGGAGGAGTCCACCCTGGGCCCCGGAGGATGTAGCCGCCAATGCCGAGACGTGTAGAACCGGCTCCCGCCCGCGCGAGCGAACGAACGAACGAACATTGAACGTGGCGAGTTGCATTCGTCTCCGGTCAGCGCACGCGCAAACATCCTAACTAACCGTGAAATCGACCATTGCCTGAACCTTAAGTGAGAGAAGTGGAGTGAGTGTGCGTCAGGAACCGCCTACATCGCTGCCTGTGGCCGGCTCGCCTCCAGGTTCCTGCGATCTAAGACACCTTCCCGTGAGTACCTACTTCATTATCCCTTACCAAACCTTTTGGTGTGGGTCCACAACCTTAATTACGCTGCTGTTACTACGAACGCCTTTCGTCGTAACAGTATGTATGGCCAACTCTGCGTCTTGTTCTGGATGTGCTAGCATAACTGAAGAGGCAAGACTAGACTTACAGCTGTTGAAGGCTTCTAGCATTAGTGGTGTGAGCGTCATACTTTGATTGCCTTTAGTTTTCGGGCCTCCTAGCAGACTGTTTAGAGGAGACTGTATTTAGCTGCTCCTGGTACAAAACGGCGATAAAAATTGTACATACCAAGGAACCTGCGTAGTTCTTTTACCGTCTTGGGTGCTGGATATTTCTGCAACGCTTCCACCTTGTCTGATAATGGACGGATGCCATCTGCAGACACTTCATGCCCCATAAATGTTATATAGGATTTGCCAAACTCACATTTAGCGGTATTTATTAACATACCGTAATCTGACAGTTTTTGAAAAAGCTGCTGGAGGTGCTCCAGGTGCTGCTCCTCGTTCTGCGAATATATCAAGAAGTCATCAATGAACCCATAACAAAAATCGAGCCCTCTAAGCGCCTCGTCTATGAAACGTTGAAACGTTTGAGCCGCATTTCGTAACCCAAACGTCATAAACGGGAACTGGAAGAGCCCGAACGGTGTTGTGATTGCTGTTTTGATTATATCGTCTGGGTTAACTGGTATATGATTAAAAGCTTTTACGAGGTCTATTTTAAAGTAAATCTTAGTCCCGGCCAGCTGGTGGGTAAAGTTCTGAATGTGTCTAATTGGATATTTGTCTGGAATAGTCCTCGAGTTCAATGCGCGGTAGTCACCGCAAGGACGCCAACCATTGTCCTTCTTTGGTGTTAAATGGAGTGGTGATGACCAAGGACTATCTGAAGGGCGAGCAGTACCATTTGCCAGCATCTCCTCGAACTGTTTTTGAGTACTCTTTAATCTATCTGGAGGCAGTCGCCGAGGGCGGCTCGAAACTGGGGGGCCTTGTGTTGTTCTAATGTAATGCAATGTATGATGTTTTACCTCGCGTTGTGTGCCAGCAGGTTTACCTACCTACCTGGTATCCCCCGACACTGCCTTAATTGATTCCACAAGGGCCTCACCCATTGGTCTGGCTGCCGTAGAGAGAGAGGTCAGGTCGTCAATCAGGCGGTTGTTCCTCAAATCTACAAGCAAATTATAATGTTTAAGAAAATCTGCCCCTATTAAAGGCTTTGCTACATCAGCTACCACAAATCTCCAATTATTTGCTCGACGAAGTCCTATGTTAAGCTTTAGGTAGGTCCAGCCGTATGTAGCTATTTGTGATCCATTTGCTGCAAACAGTTCGTAGTCCACCTTTTTGCGGTACTGCTGTAGTGATTTACGAGGAAACACGCAAAGGTTGGAACCTGTGTCAATCAGAAAAGACATTTTTGTTAAATAATCAGTCACAAATAAGCGGGCTGGCATGATGTGGCAGTCGCTTGCCGCTAATTCCGGCTGCCGTTTGAGTTTACCGACGCCATCTTGTCGTGGAAAGCACATGGCGTTGTACACTTATGGGCTCGGTTACCAAAACGACTATGGTACCAGCAATAACCGTTGGTATCGCGTGGTTTTGAGCGTGACCGACTACGATCTTTGTATTGCTTTATTTTATCACTATGTGCATACACTGGATATTTACTGCGATTACTAGAACGTGAACGAGTTACCTGACTTGTAAGTGATGCTACCTGCAGTGTCAGCGCCTCTATCTGCTTGGCCATCTCGCTCATGGTGTCGCTGGTACTAGGCTGGGTTATGCTGGCTACCATTGGGGAGCTAGGTGCAATCTCGTAAACCTTATCTGCCAGTTCCGCGACCGCTTCCAATGTTGTTTTCGTCTGCGTGGCAAGTACTGTCTGGATATTTGATGGTAAACGGCTTGACCACAGCGTACGTAAAAATGATTCTGGAATGTGTGGCCCAGCTAACGTCTGTAAGTGTCTTAAAAACTGTGAGGGTTTACGATCTCCCAAATCTTCATGTACTAGTGTTTCACCTTTCGTTCTTGGGATTCTGACAGGCGCTTTATAAGCTCTGCTTTTAATTTCTAATATTTATTATCCGCATGCGGCGCAGTAATTATATCTTTTACCTCTACAGCGTACTGGTGGTCTAGCTGCGCGATCACATGGTAAAATTTGGTACTGTCCGCCGTTATTCCCGAGATGAGGAATTGCCCATCAATCTGTGCAAACCACAGCGCAGGCTCTTGTGCTCAAAGCGGTGGTATCTTGAGTCCTACTTTGCACACTGATTTTTACGTGTCCTCATTAGACATTGTTGAATGTTCGCGAATGCTCATTACCCAACCGCCAAACAAAAAAATATAATCGCGCCGTGCGGTAGAAAACTACCTACTACTCCGTTGCTAAACGGCTATGAACGGGGTCACCAATTATATAGCGATGCCTATCGGGATTACTTAAAGAAAACTATTTATGAGTTTAAAAGGTTTATAAGGCGATAGAAGTTCACTATATATTTATCAAAGGTACAGATTTGATATACAGAAGGAAAGGTTTGCCAGAAACAGAAAAGCTTAAGTTGAAGTTTGAATTTTGATAACATTGACTTAAATTTTGATTAATTATCGTAAGCTACGTAAAGCGGCTGGGAGCGAAAACGAGCGTGCATTCGCCGCGGGGATCTTATTTAGACTGGCGCAGCGGCTGGAATGCGAATGACTCGGGAGCTGCGCACGGGCAGGCGAACAAAAGGATCGTTACGTCACAGCGGTCAAGTGCGATCGATTTTGCTAGCTATGCTTGCGCGCGCGGTTTCGCTCTCGCCATAAAGTTACATACAATTAAAATATTAAACATAAAAATTAAAACGAATTAAATAAATGCATTTATAAAAACTACAAATAAAGGAACCATACAAGGTTATAGATTGCTCGAATAGCCCATCTGCAGCATAAAGATAGTTTGAATGTCGCCAGCATTTCACCACAGTAAATTGCCGTACGACATTACACTATGAAAGTTACTGAAATAAACTAATCTAGATGTATCAACGTCAGTTAACTGACGGATCTTCATTACTGCATAAGCCGCAGAGCTAAGTCTATTCGACAATTTAGCTTTATGTGTGCCCCACTGAAGCTTGGCATCTAAGGTGATGCCTAGAAACACAGTGGTGTCCACAGGATTCAAATTCCTATCTTTAATTTGTACACTAGTTGTTACTTGCTTAACATTAGGCAATACAAATCTTACACATTTGGTTTTTCCCTCGTTTAATAGCAAGTTATTTACACTGAACCAGTGAACAATCTTTGACATCGCATTATTCACATCGTCATAATTGGGGTGTCGTCGTTTTACTTTGAATAAAAGTAAAGTATCATCAGCAAACTATCTACTATAAATACTATCTCATGACTGTCTTTTACAAAATAAGGTAAGTCATTAATATAAAATTAAAACAAGAATGGACCTAGTATTGAACCCTGCGGAACTCCCATTGTTACCACTGATCCCGGAGATCTTTTACCGTTAATGTCGACCTTTTGAATCCTGTTACTCAAGTATGAGATTAGAAGGCAAAGAAGCATCCCTAATTCCATAATGGTTAAGCTTCCTGACCAAAGTTTCATGTAAAACACAATCGAAAGCCTTGGATAAACCACAAAATACCCCTAGGGCATCCTGTGATTCCTCCCAGGTATCAAATATTTGGATTAAAAGCTCAACACCGGCGTCAGTTGTTGAGCGACCCCTAGTAAAACCATACTGTTTACAATGTAAAAGTTTATTTTTATAAAAATGAATTTGAATTTGGTCTAGCATCAACTTTTCAAAAATTTTACTTAATGTGGGTAGCACAGAAATAGGTCTAAAATTAGAGGGGTCAGAAGTGCTACCTGATTTAAACAATGGAATTATTTTACTATTTTCATTAGGTCAGGAAAAACACCACAGTCAATGCATTCGTAAAATATGCAAGCTAAAACTGGAGCTATTGTCATAATTACTGATTTAGCGACGTCCACGGAATTACCCCACAGATCAGCAGTTTTCTTTTTATTGAGAGTGTTAAATGTTTTTAACACAAATTTTTTGAAAACTGAAATTACTTTCACAATCTTTAACATTCTCCTTCAAAACAGATTCAGCTACAGTGGGGGAGGAAATCAAGGCTTTTGTGGTTGAAACTGGAATGTCAGTAAAAAACCTCTCAAATGCTGCAGCAACATCAGCATCATAAGTCAATGTTTTATTATCAAAATTTAAATTGTACTCATTAATATGACTTTTTATTTTTCCTGTTTCACTGTTTATAATATTCCATGTCATTTTTATTTTGTTATTACTATTCTTAATCATAGAACTCAGATAGTTTGCCTTGGCTAATCGACATACTCTTTTGAATAACTTTGAATAATTTTTAACACATAATTTGAAATCGTCACTTTTGTTACAGTTGCGTTCACCATAAAGTTCATAAAGGCGTTTCCTACTTTTGTGAATACCAATTATACCTCAGCATTATAGATACGTACCTATTGATTTTATTAGAATTCTCTTATTACTCCTCAACTCTTCTTACTCTTATTACTTTTTACCTTGGTCAAATGGTTTTTACACCGGTTTTCATGGTATCGCCATCTCTGAGGTACCGGGTTCTATCACCGGTCGGGTCAATTTAGAAATTACTGTTTTTCTAAATCGTCTCGGGTCTGGGTGTTTTTTAGGCTCAGCTATCAATTTTCAATTTCAGATGATTATCATCCGAAAGACTATATTTTTTTACACATATTCACTTATTATCAGTACTCGGAAAAGAGAAAAATTTTTAGCTGATTTTTGTACGACGCCGACACAGAAAAATTTGCGATATTTTTGTAAGAAGTTTGGACTTGTGAAATTTTTCGCTTGGTTCCTAAGTTGTAGCGCTAAGGGGGAGCCAGTCTTAGAAAAATTTCATTGGATTAAAATCTATGACTGCCCTACGCCTGTAGGTCACGTGATAGGGTAGAAATTTAATACAATCGCGAAGCGCAGCGTAGCAATTGTCTTGAATTTCGAGGTTATTTTATTTTTTAGACAACAGAAATCTAGTTTCATACAAACTTTTTTCATACATTTTGAGGTTAGATTTAGTCAATTTAAAAAAATTCATAGCTCAAAAACTACACATTTCCGAGGAGGGGAGGAGTAGTACGTGGAGTTAGGCACCCCTCCTCCTCCTTCCCCTCCCTCCCCTCCCCTCACACCACGAAAATCGCGGGTTACTAATCAATAGCCCATCCTTTCATAACGAAGCTTCTCTTGGTCTAGATAATTTGTGTGAGTGTAGGTAAGTTTATTTTTATTTAAACTCCGCGACACAGTGGATACAACTGTCAAAATGTCTTTTCTTCTCTCTAAAGCACTATTTTTAAGAAAGTGACAGCAAGATAATTAATTGTCATTCAAACTTAATTGACTCTCTGAGTACGGCAGTTACACCATTTAATCGGACTACTTATAACAATTTTATTTGGTTCAAGCATTTTAATTTTCAGATTGCTGATTTCAACGGCCTACCACAGCAAAAAAAATTGTTTTTTCAAATATTATGAAAAACTCACATTAAAACTCACTGATTTGTGATATTTAGATGGCAGACGACAGAAAAAAGGAATGCAACAGTAAACCAAGACCAAAGAAATTTAAAAACAAAGTGGGGAAAGCAAAATTTCACAAACAAAGCTATGAGCTTATAACCCTTTATACGAATACAAATGTCGTAGCAACTTATTCTGAAAATAAATATGAGACAGTGCACCATAGAACAGACAATCAATGTGGCGATACAAAAAACGACAGTAGGACCGTAGATAAGAAAAAAAATAAAAAAAAATCAAATAACCTTGTGAAATACAAAGTATTTAAGTACAATAAACAAAAATTATTAGACTATGTCTATTCCTCTAAGAATTCTCATGATGGCTATCAGCATTATAGTTTACCAGATCTTCAATCACAGGATAACAATAAAGCTAAGTTTAAAGTGAGAGGTTCAGATATAATTCGCCAAAAATCGTATCATCCCTTTCATCAAAAATATATTGTGAATGTGACATCGGAGTACAACGTACCAGAACGTAAAAACTTGTACAGAAATTGTACAATAACAGAAGCACGCTGGAAAATATACAGATGTCAGTTCGAGGAAAGAGAGGAAAGTTGCTGCTGCTCTTGCAACTCGGATGTAATGTTCGAAGTTATGAAAAGCTTATACGAATGTTATAAGAAAAAAAATTGCGATCACTGTGATTGCATTCTCTGTGGACATTTACCAAAAGAGGAAAGGCGTATGGGTGAAATGAGGAAATCGGACACAGCAAGCAAAAAAATTAGTATTCTCTGTGGACATTTACCAAAAGAGGAAAGGCGGATTCTCCGTGGACATTTACCAAAAGAGGAAAAGCCGATTCTCTGTGGACATTTACCAAAAGAGGAAAGGCGGATGGGTGAAATGAGGGAATCGGAAACAGCAAGCAAAAAAATAAGAACGAAAGAACTGGAAAGGAAAGCCAAAGAAGCAATCGCTACGATGGAAGGCATATCATCAACAGCTAAAAAGAAAATGCTAAAAGATCTGGCTATGGCCGGTACTGCATTGCCTGAAGGAAAAACAGCTTCTGAAAAAGATTTAATAAAAAAATTAAGAGCTCAACTAGGCCTACCTCCAGAGCCAACAACAGCAGCAGAAAGAGAGAAACAAAAAAAAGCAGAAGCTGCAGGTATTATATTTCCGTTAGAAGGAAAAAGCCATGCTGGTAAAGAACGCTTACTTAAAAAGCGGGCTGAAATGGGTCTCGAACTCCCAGAAGGAAGAACGTTCTCTGAAAAGTCATTGATTAAAAAGGTTAAGGTAGAAATACTATCAGAAAAACTACGTAAACCAAAAGCAGCCTGCCTACTTACTCCTTTAGGAGGTAAAACTCCAGAGCAAAAATCAGGAAGAACACTATCTGACAAATTTTTAACTGCTATGATTAAAGCAAGCCCTCCTGGCATATCTACACCCTCTATTCGAGCATCTGAGAGACTTCAAAAAGCCAAAGCCCCCGGATTAATGATCCCTTTGAAAGGTAAAACACCAGAACATAAGGAAAAAGTACTACGTGGATTAGCTATGCACGGATTACCTCTACCGGAAGGAAAGACTTCATCTAAGAAGAAACTCGTTAACAAAGTCAGAAACGACGTCGGTCTGCCACCACTACCAAAGACTGCAGCTGAGAGAAAAAAATATGATAAAGCACTAGCTGCTGGAATAATAACGCCACTAGAAGGAAAATCACCTGCAAACAAAGAAAAAATATTAAGGGCCCAGCAGGCACTAGGACTTCCACTACCCGAAGGGCGTACTTGCTCAGAAAAATCCTTGATAGCCAAAGTAAAAACTTCACCTACACTTCCGTTCCCGTCTGGGATATCAATTTCAGTTGATACACTAAAAAAAGCAAAAGCTGCTGGGATTTTTACACCCTTGGAAGGAAGGTCCTCGTCAGAAAAAGAAAGAATATTGAGAGCCATGGCAATGAACCGTATCCCATTGCCTGTAGGAAGAACTGCATCAGAAAAAAAACTTTTTAATAAAGTTCGAAATGACGTCGTTCTCCCACCAGAGCCTAAAACTGCTGCAGATAAGGCAAAGTATAACAAAGGCTTGGTCGATGGCATTGTAACGCCGTTAGAAGCAAAAACATCAGCACGTAAAGAAAAGGTTCTAAGAGCTCAGCATAACGCCGGCATCCCGCTTCATAAAGGAAGAACACCATCGGGAAAATCTTTAATTGCTAGAATTAAAGCAGGCCCCCTTAGAGTATCCACACCCTCCGTTCGAGCATCTGAGAGATTTCAAGAAGCCAAAGCCGCTGAATTACTGACCCCCTTGGCATGTAAAACACCAGAACAGAAGGAAAAGGTACTACGCGGATTAGCAATGCACGGGTTACCGCTGCCGGAAGGAAAGACAAAATCAGGGAAGAAACTTGCTGACAAAGTCAGAAAAGACGTTGGTCTGCCACCAGAACCAAGGACTGCAGCTGAGAGAAAAAAATATGATAAAGCACTAGCTGCTGGAATAGTAACGCCACTAGAAGGAAAATCACCTCCAAAAAAAGAAAAAATATTAAGGGCCCAGCAGGCACTAGGACTTCCACTACCCAAAGGCCGTACTGCCTCAGAAAAATCCTTGATAGCCAAAGTAAAAGCTTCACCTGTGCTACCGTTCCATTCTGGAATATCAATTCCAGTTGATAAACTACGAAAAGCAAAAGCTGCTGGAATCCTCACACCCATGGAAGGAAAGTCCCCATCAGAAAAAGAAAGAATATTGAGAGCCATGGCAATAAATGGTATCCCATTGCCTGTAGGAAGAACTGCATCAAAAAAAAAACTTATTGATAAAGTTCGAAATGACGTCGGTCTCCCACCAGAGCCTAAAACTGCTGCAGAAAAGGAAAAGTATAACAAAGGCATGGCCGGTGGTTTCGTTACGCCGTTAGGAGGAAAAACACCAGCACAAAAAGAAAGGGTTCTACGAGCTCAGCATAACGCCGGCATCCCGATGCCTGTAGGGAGAACACCATCAGAAAAATCTTTGATTGCTAGGATTAAAGCAGGCCCTCCTAGCGTATCCTCACCCTCTATTCGAGCATCTGAGAGACTTCGAAAAGCCAAAGCTGCTGGATTGTTGACTCCCTTGGGAGGTAGCACACCAGAATACATGGACAAATTTCTAAGTGCATGTATGCACGGATTACCGCTGCCGGAAGGAAAGACAACATCCGAGAAGAAACTAGACAAAGTTAGAAACGATGTCGGTCTGCCACCAGAACCAAAGACTGCAGCTGAGAGACATAAATATGTTATAGCTTCGGCTGCCGATTTAGTTACGCCACTTGAATTAAAATCACCTGCAAAAAAAGAAAAAATATTAAGGGCCCAACAGGCACTAGGACTTCCACTACCCGAAGGGCGTACTGCCTCAGAAAAATCCCTGATAGCCAAAGTAAAAGCTTCACCTACACTACCAACCCCGTGTGGGATATCAATTCCAGTTGATACACTAAAAAAAGCAAATGCTGGTGGGATCCTCACACTCATGGAAGAAAAGAATCCAGCAGAAAAAGAAAGAATACTGAGAGCCATGGCAATGAACGGCATCCCATTGCCTGTAGGAAGAACTGCTTCAGAAAAAAAACTCATTAATAAAGTTTGTTATGACGTCGGTCTCCCACCAGAGCCTAAAACTGCTGCAGAAAAGGAAAAGTATGACAGAGGCATGTTAACAATACCACCTATCGTTACGCCGTTAGAAGGAAAAACACCAGCACGGAAAGAAAAGGTTCTACGAGCTCAGCATGAAACCGGCATCCCACTGCCTGTTGGGAGAACACCATCAGAAAAATCTTTGATTGCTAGAATTAAAGTAGGCATACTTACTCCTTTAGGAGGTAAGACTTCAAAGCAAAAAGAAAAAGTTTTACGAGGCATGGCAATAGCAGGAATACCTTTACCAGAAGGAAAGACCACATCAGAAAAAAAATTGATAAACAAAGTAAGAAAAGGTGTAGGTCTTCCACCAGAACCAAAAACAGCAGCTGAAAAAGATAAATACAACAAAGCGTTCGCAGCAGGAATTATTTCGCCATTAGAAGACAAGACACCGAAACAAAAAGAGAAAATCCTAACAGCGCAATACGATGCTGGTATACCTTTACCAGAAGGACGAACGCCATCGGAAAAATCACTAATAGATAATATTAAAGAATATCCCCGCGCAATTTCTTCAGAAAAACTGCGAAAAGCAATAGCAGCTGGACTACCGACGCCTTTAAAAGGTAAAACGCCTAAAGAAAAAGAAATAATTGTTAGAGGCTTAGCTGAAGCTGGCCTTCCTCTACCTGGCGCTAAATCGGCTTCTGAGAAGTCACTGGTACGAAAAGTTAGAGCTGAATATGGTATTCCACCAGAAGCAAGAACACCTTCCGAAAAAGTAATTGTAAGAAAAACAAGAGCTGACGGTCTACTAACGCCGTTACAGGGCAAAACACCATTTGAAAAGGAAAACATTGTTATAGGATTAGCTGAAGCTGGCTTACCTATACCAGAAGGAACAACGCCCTCTGATAAGGCACTAGTAAAAAAAGTACGAGATAAAATGGGACTTCCTGCTGAACCTACACCGTCAGAAAAAAAAGGTAAAATAAGACCGAGACATAAAAAACCTGAATTCGGAGTAGCACCAGAAGCAGTTACGCCATCAGAAAAAGAAATAGTCAAAAGAGCAAAACCAAAAGGTTTAATAACACCATTAACAGGTAAAACTCCAGAACAAAAAGAAAACATAGTTAGACGTTTGGCAGCTGCTGGCTTACCGATACCAGAAGGGAAAGCATCATCTGAAAAGGCTTTAGTAAAAAAAATACGTGCGAATCTTGGATTACCACCAAAGCTGACTCTTTCAGAAAAAAAAGGAAAAATTAGGCAAAAATCAAAAAGACTTGGTACGGCAGCAATGAAGAAAAGTGCTTTAGGTATTGGCATAGAAGAAGAATTTCAAGATTTCATAAAAACTACTACTTGTGATCGTGGATGTGGGTGTGTTAAAAAGAAAATTAAGTTTAAACATAGCTACGTAAAAATTCGAGTAACTTCTCCAGATATATCTTCGTTCTACTCATGTCCAGGAGAGTGCGTGCCTCGTGTAAAACATGGAGTTTTTATAGTCAACAAGGGAATAAAAGTCACGGTGGGAAGCGCAGTTGGTACACCTACATACTCAAAGGAACCCCAACTTGGCAACATTACATTGCACTATAGGTACTGCGACAAAATGGATGCTACTTATAATGAAAAAAAACATAACTTAAGCGTAAACAAAACTAACAAAGAAGCACGTGATCCCTCCGTTGATAAAACTTTAAAATACCTGTTTGATAATAAAAGTTATTTTACCAACTCATCTGACGGTGACCTCTCCAGTTCAATAGTAGTACATAATGACTATGATATTTTACATGAAAAAGAAATAAACAAAATTATTTCTTCTCAAAGCTTCGTTGCTTCTTCTTTTAAAGTGGCAAAAAATACAAAACCAAAGGGTGATTCTTCTATCTCATATTTATACGACATACCTAAGCTTCTATCCTTTTATTCAACAGCGACAGTAACTACTTCAAAATCTAGCTTAGAATCCATTTTGTTAATTAAAACTGAACCTTCAGTCAGTTTACCGTCAGTATCTAGTATAGAAGATGCAACAATAAATATTATTTCAATCGCGGGAAGCATATTTTCGTTCAACGCCAGTTATAATTTGATATCAGATTCTAATATGGATTGTAATTCAAAATTCTTTACTACCAGACTTACCACGGATTCGCTTACGAGGTTAGTGAAACAGGGCATAGATTGACATATTATTTATTTTGTATTTGCCCCAGACTGAATTGTGTTTTTTACTATTTCAGTTTAAGTAAAGAAATAGTTGAACAAAGCGAGGGGAAAATAACAAAGAGTTTTGATGAAGGTGTGCTGATTTTTCGACTGAACCAAACAGAATTTTCTAAAAATGGAAACTCACGAAGTTGTACCCAATTACCCAATGATGAAGCTCCAATTATTGTAATAAGTGATTTATGTTGTGGTCACAATATCATGGACGTAGTGAATAACATATTATCAAAAACAACTGTATCAGAAAATTCGTCGATTTTTATACTCGTCCCTACAGATGAGTCCGACATTGAAAGTTCTTACGATGGCACCGATTCTACTATTTGTATTCAAGTATCACAAAGCATCTGCAAATGGAAAAAACAGGACTTTTGTAATAATGGTAAAATAAAAATTCAAATATTTTCTAACATTTTGTAAAGTCGAACTGGATAATAGAAACAGCCGGTATTTTTAGGGGCGGCACAAAACAGCTCGGTTACATTCTGTCTGTGATAAGTCGATCAGAGTTCTATATCAAATTCCTTAATACGGAAGGAAAACGGAAGTTCCGCATCACCAGTAACACAAATTGCCTATTGATGATCGTGATTGTTATACCTAATAACTGTTCTTTCTGCTACTTTTCTGGATTTGACCACTTCTTGATAAAGACTAATTGTACAACTTCAAGATCTATCGCAATAATACCATTCAAAGGTCTACTTACATCGCATCACATCAAGGAACACAGGACATTAAAAAAGTGTGCAAACCAGAAATTGTCGCATTAGAACTGGCATTAACAAGAAATTGTCAAATACAGATCTCTCACTTTTCTGGAATTAACAATTTTTTGTCGGTCATTATTTTACCCCGATCGTCAAAAGGACAAATTGTAGATGGTTCACTATTATCCCTGTTTTGGTTTTACATTTTTAGTTATAGTTTTATTTTTACTCCACAGTCTTCGATCATCTAAACCATTGGTTCTTAACCTTTTCAGGTCCGTGTTACCCTTATGACCTAACTAGGTTTTCTGATTTTACACCTCCTCCCAACGATGAACTTAACTCAAACAATATCTGGCCTATTATCTGTACAGCTTTGAACGTAGGCCTCCTCTTCTTCATTCCACTTCCGGGGGTCTTGCGCCCTCTCCATCGATTCACCTCCTCCATATCTTCAAATATCATTAACCCATCTTTTGTGAGGTCTCGCTTTTCCTGGGGTATTTATTGGTTCTGGGACGCCAGTTCTCCACGCTAGGGTTTTTCGGGCCTAACGTCTACCATCTATTCTAGCAATATAGCGGGCCCATGTCCACTTTCTTCTTGCGATAATGCCGACCACGACCTCTACTTTTGTCTTGTGCCGGATCCATTCATTTGTCTTCCAGTCGCGCAAGGTAGTTCAAGCATTTTTTTTCAACGCCCTTTGAGCAACTCTGAACTTCTCAGTAGACTTTTTTGTGAGTAACATGGTCTCCGCTCCGTATGTGAACACAAGCAGAACCCACTGCACGAACCTTCAAATGTAAAGGTACCGATAGACTTGCTCATTACTAGCACGAAAGCATGCCACTATTAAGCAATTGCTACTTAGTAGTATGTGTGTCAAAGCGTTGCTAGTAATTAGCATGCTTTTTATGTATACGCTTGTAATAAGCATGCTAATAAGCATACTTATTTAGTAGCATGCCTTTTCGGTAGCTTACCATGCTAAATATTTCTGTTCGCCCAAAATGTTTCGTTTTGAGACCGACTTTATTTACTCGCTTTTGAGGTCTAATATGACCACCATCTCTTCAATACACTCCGATACCAGAACCAACCAGAACAAGTCGTCAGCAAATCTAAGGTTCGAAAGTCTTTTTCAATCGTTATCCATGCCCTTATCTTTCCATTTGAGCTTCCTAAATACTCCCTCGATCGAGATGGTGGCGCCTTGTCTAACACCTCGGTGGCGCAGTGGTCTACGCAGCCGCCCGGATTGCGGAGGACGGGGTTCAATTCCCGCCTGAGGTAAACATTTTTTTCAACGTTTCATTATCTTTGATAATATTGGAGCGTTTTTAACGCAAATAATTAATAATTACGAACCTCGTTAAAGTTTAAACTGCGCGGTTTTTTGGTGTTTAACACCCGCAGTCGCGTTCGCATGTAGGTGTTTCAGAATTGAGATATCTCTTTCGTCCTCTCTTCTTGATCCTACGATTTCTGCCTCTACGGTCCACTACTCAATAGAATCAAATGCCTTTTTATAGTCAACAGAACGTTAATTGAGGGGCTTCCTGTATTCCTGATACTTTTCGATGACAGTTTTTAACGTTTAAAGGTGGTCGTTAGTGCTGAATCCTGACCGTAAGGCGGCTGGCTCTCGTGGTTGGTCAAAGTCTTAGTTGCTCGCTAGCCTGTTGGCTATTACTCTGGTGAAGAGTTTATATAGGAGTGACAGTAAGCTGATGGGTCTGTACCTTTCAATATTTTGATATCACCTTTTTTGTGAAAAAGAATGTACCCCCAGGTTAGGAACCCAGGATCTAAACACTAGATACACAATCTCACATAGGTAATATAAGTTTGAAAAAGTGATTCCAACTACTCTATACAATTATACATTTTTTGCATTTGAATAATCACAACTACTTGATTTTGATACTCGGCTGAAGTAATGTGTTGTGATGGTTTTTTTTTCAAAAAATAAAAATAAATATAAAATACTCGGCTGTATCATAACCACAATAGTTATTTTTGGACAGCAATGTCAAATGACAACTGAGAGCAATCCAATGCTCACTCGTGACGCCTCGAGCACGGCGCTATTGCTGTATCTAGTCTTTATTAGATGATCAAAGTCCACAGTACTATAATTTGAGTACCACTCAATACAGCTTTGTGCTAACTACACACGATCATCCAACCCTCCACCAAAAGATCCCCTTGTCTTCACAATCCACGGTTGGACGGGCACTTGAAACCTTGGACGATCATGTGGAGCCAGCAAACACTATTTTTTCTTAGAGTTTACACAACCGACAACATCCACTGGGATGTCAACCAGGAAACGAAGATGCACCAAACATTTAGACACAGAATCGAAGAGTGGTAATGATATTGTAAGAAGTGCTCCTAGAAAATCACTAACATTCGAAACTAAAGTTAATGAGGCCGAATTTAGTGTTAAGAATACCTTTGTCACATTGAAACCATCAAAAAGAAATCAAGACGTAGGCGTGGACACGATGCTGGACAGGCCGTGCTGTTGCCCCCCTAAGGAGCAGAGAGCGGCAGACGTCACCATAAGTAACTGTTCGACTGTGATGTCAGAGATTTTAACGCCCATGATTGCTGAACAAAGTATTGCACAAGGTTAGTCAGAACTTCATTCGTATTGTGGCAAAAGATTATTAGTGGAAACAATTCACGGCTGTTCTCTTAAGTTTTATCCTTGTTTCAAAATTGGCCATTCTGGCCATAAACCGCCTGTATTCTGGTGGCTAAGTCACCGGTCACCGGTGTTAACCGGACCTTAATATCTGGCGCCATCACAATAATGTTTATGGTATTGTTGTGTTCCGGTAGTTTTGAGATAAGATCCACACATTTATTATACCTACTTTTCTTGCCTTATAGGGTTTAATGAACAGGGTTATGAATATCATTCTTCAAGAAATATACGAACACAAAAATCTATCTTGGATACGAAAGATATTTATGCCTGCAGCCGCCAATCACCATTAAAGTTATCCGTATGCAAGATTCCATTACGCAAAGATCCCAAATGTCCAATGAGCACTCAAGTCTCCATCCTGCCTTCATCGCAGGACACCGATTGTTGTCATTGTACACCGGACAAGTTCAAAGAAGTGATCTCGCAGATAATTGAAGAACAGATGACTTCGACGGGTTGTGGTGGAACATCAAGTCCAGCTGTGTCAAAGCAACCGATCAGTGAGTGAATTTTTTGTTTTTAAAAATACTTAATTAAAACAGCATTTAATGTTTTTTTAAAAATAACCAGCTAGAGCCGGGATTCGTACTGGTGAAATGTGAAATAAAAACATCTTTTTTTGGTCTTTCCTTAATATAAGATACTATGTTGTTTAAAAGAAGTTGATCCTTATGAATGACTCTTTCGGTTGCCGGTTCATATCATAAAATACAGGTGGTTTTTTTTTACATTTCACCGGTTCAATTCCCGGCTCAAGCAGGTGATAAGAAAGTTACCTTTCAGTAAAATTTGCCATCATCAATATTAAGGATACTGTTGCTCCAACCACGGTCTTTTTTCCACCCTGTTATACCGTGTCGCGTGGCGGTGAAAGAATACTACCACCCTCTCTTCCCTTGGGTGTCGTAAGAGATGACTAACCGACTACAGATTGCACAGTGCACATACACCAACATAGAGCAGCGATCGGCTCACCACCGGTCACGCTGAGCACATGTGCAGTCACTATTTAGTGAAAAGTGAACTATGGCAGAGGATTGCTTTTGCAGTCCTCATTGCCTAGTCCCCGACTAACTACTTAGTCGTGATTATACATATGTATGTATGTATAAATATAGATAATAATAATGTTTTGTGTTGAAACGCCAGGACAAAGTTTGTATGACAGAATCTTATTGGAAATTCCACGGGAAAAGTCGGAAATTAAGATGTTCTTTTTAAATGAATAAAATTATAAGTATTTAAAAGCAAAACCTTTTACTGTATTCAAAGGCAAAACTATAACGGGGCATGGGTGTTCGTTCATCACGCTGATAATGTTGCGGGCGGGCCGCCAGTGATGATGATGATGATGATGCGGGCCGCTAGTACCGAGTGAAATCACTCTAAATAATCTCTACCAAACCACAACTGAACCGCAGTTTATGCCGACTTCGTGTAGCGCCATTGCGTTTGCCAAACAAACGCATTAGCACTATAAGAAGTAGGTCTAAAGGTTGTGGTTTGGTTGAGATTGTTTAACGTGATGGGCCCCCTGGTAATATTCAGCACGCTTGCCAAAGAGGGTAGATGGTCACAGACCCGCCTATGAACCGAAATACATATTGCCCGATCTAATAATGCAACCCAGTTATTTCGGATTTGGTTTAAGCACTTTGCCACTCTGCCCCCGAGCTCTCTTAACAAAACCTATTAGAAACTGTGTGATCTATAAACAATAGAATATTGTCCGTCGTCGTGAATGTACATTGATTAAAAAAATTACAGGGCCACCCCCACCACCGCGTGCTGAAGTTCAAGATCAAGAAATGAATACAGAAACACCAACGACGCCTACTAAAATTCAAAAGATAAAAAAAATAAGTTCAGGGACGTCACCGGCGGCGGCGCCTCCTGATTACTTCATTCCCTGTGAATATCTGAAACCAATTAGACCAGAGGATGGGAAACAGATCTGCGACCCTAGCCTTGTTGATGGTAAAGCTCAATTTAGTTGTCAAGGTAAGCCGAAAGGAGAAGGTACATGTGCCTGTGAAATGTACTTTAATAATTCGTTTAAGAAAATCCAATCGGACAAAAAATGGAAATCAACGAAAAAAGATAAAACTAAAAAAGAGAGTAAGCCGAAAGTTGAAAAAGTAAAAAGTTGCAATTGCTGCATATGCGCAGGTGGTGAAGCTATAAAGGGCAAAAAATGCAAGTGCCCTAAAAGGTCATGTATTACTAAAAAGATGAAGCAAGACAACCCCGAGCCTGGTATGAGCGAGGCAAAACGATGTGACTGCGCCTCGGAACCTGCAGAATTAAAGTTCGATATGAACATACTGCAAGAAATGATTGAAGAACACAGGCAAACTAAAACTAAGGAGGATTTCAAGATGATTTCTGATATGTCACAGACAACGTCTGGCTTTCAAATGAAGTATAGAAAGAAAATACCGAATATGCTAATAAGCTTGGAGGAGGCTATCAAGTATTATGAAATGCACCCAGAGGATATTCCTGAGAGCACCATGCGCAGAGATGCAGGCTGCGTATGTGCAGATAAAACGCAACCTAAGAAATCTAAAACTGGTAAAGGAAAGTTTTCAATGTTTAAAAAGAAAAAAGTCGTCGATTGTGCTGGTCCAGTACACGAATCGGTAGCAGAGAAGAGTGGAAAGACAGGAGAATGCATCCCGGCTGCTTGTTCACATCCTTTAGCGGGATCGAGCCTGGAAGGCATCCCTTTAGATGTGCCGAGAGGTTTCAAAATTTTTGTTGGAGGTAAAGGTTCTGGTGCTAAAATACATTCTGGGGTTTTTTGCTTCGATATGTTACATGAGCAGACTAATTTTCGAAGCTCAACCGCTACATCTGATGTGTCTGAGTAATAGTAACCCAATGTTTCTGTCGTCTGTCCAAAATGTATTTTGTAATATAATAATGTTGGTATATATTTATTGAAGTATTAATCAAGTGTACTAAGAAATCTATTTATACATTTTTATTTAGAATTTATTTAGTAAATGGTCGACCAATTGATTTAAATATGTTTTATTATGACCCGAACGAGGTGACAATGAATTCATATTTACCATGAACAAATAAAGATATTATACCTACGCCATATACTTCCCTTGATACCTACTGGGTTTTTTGGATTCAAATAAGTAGGTTAATCACAAATAAGCATTGAATAAGTAATAGTTTATTTGTTGGCTTTAAAATACAATAAACATGCAGTTCTCGGTTTATCAATACAATCAAAATATTTACCTTCTGTAGACTACAGCAGGTAGGTATGTACCTCAGAACAATAACTCAGTTATTGTTCTGAGGTAGGTAAAATTTACATTCGACACCCGATAAGAATATCATTGTAACTTTATGTTACAATGATATCCAACTATTCCAAAGGAGAATGCCGAAATTAGGCCCAGGAGTGCACAACAATATCGATTTAGTAAACAATATGGAATATTCGTCCTTTTTTTTTCGCATTTTACATTTATCATAACAACTAAGCAGTTTAAAATAAAAAATAACTGAAACAACAGATATTATTATAATCTTGTTGGCTTATTTTTTTATTGCTCTTATGGCACTGGATTAGCTACTGGGTTAGCTACTACTGGGTTAGCCCTTTTGTGCATGAATTGTTATTCTCTTCCCGTTTTTTACTTGTTGGGCAGACTTAACAATAACTTGCCTGTACAAACAATAATAATGTAATTAATTATAATAGCATGGTAACGATATTTGTACCGATGGTAATTTTTAACTTTTTGTCTATTTATTTTAAGGGACATATTGGCCATTATTAGATACATTGCCAAAAGTGACATTTGTGTGAATAAAATATAATTAGAATTAAATGCGTAATGTTAATGTATTAGACCTTTTATCGTCAATTAATAGACCCATATTATATATTTTTAATGCATAATTATGAGACGGCTATCAGCAGCATACATAGTATGTAGAATGTTACAATAACTTAATGCATGACGCATTTGTGTGCAATTCAAAAATGGTTTTATGAATAAAAAACATTTATATTTTTTATGCAAACCCCAAGTTTTTTTTAAACCGTTTTCTTTATGGATTAATTATTGGCCCTATGCACTATTATTTCCATACAGTTTAATTGGTGTGCACTGAGGGCCTAAGTCAGTATGGCCACCTGGCATTCCCCTTTGGTACCAGAGTATTTCTCAAAAAAGTGTCCAGTCATGAAATCGTCAAGAAATCAGTTTGTCAAGAAACGTCAGGAAATTATCAATACTAAGGATGACATTATACCATAGGAAGCAAGAATCCAGTAACGCAAAATTAAACACTTGTTAGTAGGTACCTATCATAGTAATCAAAATGCATTTTTTTATTAACTGTATTTTAATAATCTAAACTTAATGATTATAAGCTACATCGAGTGCTAAAAACTAGAGACAAAATAGCGTTTTATCAAAGTAGGAGGTAAATCACTTGATGCTAACTTATAAACATAATTTGTAAAATAAAATAAAATATAACAAAATACTTAATGAAAATATTTTCAAAATTGCTTTCTTGGGGTTGGATATGAGGGTATTACATGTCATTCTAGGTATATTTCACAAATAATGATGCAACCGTATCATATCTGGAGGAGCCCAAACTTGGTATGTTATGAAAATGATTTTTATTTTAATTTATAACAAGTGACTGAAATATAATGATGTGATATATTCTTAGAATTGGCTTAGTAAGTCCCTCCATTTGATACTACACACGATAGGATTCAGAACAAAAATTATTTTTTTACATACAAATAAAAGATGACGTCATAACTCCTCTCCTTTTTTGTTTTTTTTTCGTGCTATGGATCAAATTGATTCGTATGGCCTAAAGATCAATCGTTCCGATTTTCATGCTTTTAACACCATTTGCGAACCGGACGACCGGACGACGTTCCGTGGGCAAGCCCCTACAAGGAGGACCGACGATCTGGTCAAGGTCGCGGGAAGCCGCTGGATGCAGGCCTAGCAGGACCGATCGTTGTGGAGATCCTTGGGGGAGACCTATGCCTAGCAGTGGGCGTCGTACGGCTGAAATGACGATGATGATGATGAACACCATTTGCAGCTTTTTTGGCGTACCGCTAGGACTAATATACCTATCACAAAATAAGCCCAAATACTAAATTTCATCAATTTCGATTCAGCCGTTTAGGCTCTAGAGCTGACAACGGAAAAAAACACACACACACATAACCTTCATATTTAACACACAATTTGACTATGCAACCACTATTACCCACTTGCTATACCTACTGCATGAAACATCCAAAATTTCCTGACGTCAAGAAAATGTCACGTAATCTTGTCAGAAAAATCAGGAACGCCATCGTATTTTTCTAACTACATCGAAAGTATCTATTAGATCCAAAAATAAGAGGTATCTGACCTTTTATTACCATTACCACAAAGTTTTTAATACAATTTGATCATAATATTACTTACTTTTTGAGTCAAAACACGTCAGGAAATATATTTTTTATAACATTTACACTTCACGCGCTCCGAATGTTTTGCTAAACTGACAGCTAAAACCAAATGGTGGCACTATTGTCTCTTTGTCTATGGAATCCAACAGGTTTTCCATCCGCAAAATACAAATTTCTAACATAAGAAACGGTTCTGGTTAAGCAAATAGCGTCAAGAAATGTGTCACGAAAATAATTCAAAATTGTTGGACCATTTAATGTTTTTGACTTTTTAATATTAGAAAAGGCATAATAAAAGCTCAACTGTGGTTCTAAATAGTGTCTCATGTAATAAACTGTAGATAAAATCAAGTTCCTTTCTAATAATAGTTGAAAATATAAGTTTCTCGAAGATTTATTGTCTCTTGGGCTAGGGTGGAGACATATTTTTTTTATATGGGAGCTACTTTCCTGCCCTAATCAAATTCATTTTTTAGATTTGATTTGACACCTATATATGAGTATGAACCTTTTTAAACAAACAGCATCGACCCGCACAACAATCTATATTATCGATTTTTAATTAGAAGCATTTTTTTCATTCATAATAACGCTTTTCATAAGAGGACAAAAAAAAAATCTAAGAGTGGACAACTTTTTGAGAAATAGTCACCAGTCAAAAATTAATTTTTTTTAGTCTAGGAATTGTATTTCTACGACAATTATTAGTGCTTTTTTTAAAGCAGATGTTTTGCTTCTTAGACTTTTTATAACTTAGGCCATTTTTTTTCAATTTTCTGATAAAACTTATTTGTCTGATAAGGCGGGTCCTGCGACACTTATTTGTATTTTCTAACACCTGACATCAAACATCTAACAAAATATGTCAAAATATGTACGTAGGCCACGCCCATATTTGTTAGATGTTAGGTGTTAGAAAACACTAAATAGTTTCGCAGGAGACCCGCCTCTATAGTAATAAACAACAATTTTTGAAAATGTATTAGACATCAACCCTCATTTCAGGTCCGTGCCCTCAGAATAATAACTAAAGCATAAAAGGAGTGCTATTACATTATACATTTGAGTGTGTACTCCATTTAACAACAAACAATTTCATTGTGCTGTGATTCCTTTTGTCATTTTATCGATATCGAAAGATGCTGTTTGTCCATGTACAAATTCAACACTTTTCATCCACAAAATACCTATAGAAATTGCTATTTATTAGATTAAAAAAAAATTAATGATACCTATTAATACATACCCTAATTTGGTATTAAAACACCGAAGGCCCAAGGCCTGGGTACCTACATGAAAACTTTCATATAAAAGCTGTTACTTTACAAGAACCTGTAGGCTGTTTGTCTAACTTCGGCATCTGTCGCGGTCGTTTTCAAGTGGAAGTACATTGCTTCGCAAAAAATATTTAAAAATAGTTTCAAATAGACAAACTAGCAAAGGCAATTGCGATGAATGTTGAGGTTAGACAATTAGCCCCTTGTTATTTTTTTGACTATCTAAGTTTAGCATTAAAAGACTAAACTCTCTAATAGAGAGCTACTAAAAATAGGACAGTAAAAATAAAACAGCAGTATTATTCATATCTCATATCAATGTGTATGATCATTTATTTAAAAAAAAATTGGAATAAAACACGTTATTACTACGGGTGTGTTTCATTTCATATAATTACAATTGAACAAATTAAAGGTCATAGAGCGCATCATCAACAAGCAGCTCCTCCTATATCTCGAGGATCGCCAGTTGATTTCCGACCGCCAATACGGCTTCCGTCATGGGCGGTCAACAAGTGATCTCCTGGTACATCTCACACACCGTAGGGCAGAGGCCATAGAGAGTCGAGGTGAAGCTCTAGCGGCTAGCTTAGACATTGCAAAGGCATTCGATAGGATCTGGCACAGAGCGCTTCTCGCGAAGTTACCAGCATTCGGAATACTCCATACAAGTCTCCAAAACTCATTACACCGTTGTCATGGTTGACTTTAACGTAAAACTGGGCAAACGAAGCGGCGATGAGCTGAAAGTGGGACAATTTGGAGTTGGAATTCGGAACCACCGGGGCCAACTGCTGGCGGAGTTTCTAGAAAAGGAGGGACTCTTCATGATGAACCCCTTTTTAGGAAATCTGAACACCGCAAGTGGACCTGGCTAAGTCCCGATGGTGCAACAAAAAATGAGATTGACTTTATCATGTCGACGAGAAAGCAAATATTCAATTATGTCTCTGTGATCAACGCGTTCAAAACTGGCAGTGATCACCGGTTGGTAAGAGGCACATTGAACATTAATTTCAAGCTTGAAAAACGTCGATTGATGAAGTCTACGCTCCGCCCTGCACCCATCCAAATCCAAAACCCCGAAAGCTTCCAGCTCGAACTGAAAAATTGCTTCGAATGCCTGAAGGATTGCGTAGACGTGGACGATTACAACAACAGGTTTGTAAAAACTGTCCATGCGGTTGGGTCTAAGTTCTTCAAAACCCACCGTATAAGAGGAACTTAAAAGCTCTCGGACCATACTCTCAAACTGATGGAAGAGCGGCGCGTGATGGTTCTGTGTTCTTTGGACGATTCGTCTCAGCTTCGGCGGCTCAATAGGCAGATCTCGAAGTCTTTGACTCGCGACACTCGCCGATTTAATACCGACCGAATTAAAGAGGCTATCGAGCGAAACAAAGGTTCAAAAGTGTTTGCAAGAGATTTGGGTATTGGGCAGAGCCAACTGACTACGCTGAAAACCGATGACGGCAGAACTGTCACGTCCAGGTCCGAAGTTATGGGAGAGGTCGAGAAATTCTATGGACAGCTATACACATCCACGCGGCCACCTGTACAAAGCTTAGCTACAGACCCTAGAGCTAAGCTAACCCGACACTACACCGAAGATATCCCGGACATCAGCCTGTACGAGATTGGTATGGCTCTCAAGCAGCTTAAGAACAGGAAGGCATCGGGTGCTGACGGAATTACGGCTGAGCTTCTGAAAGCAGGCGGAAGACCGGTACTCGCAGCTCTTCAGCGACTATTTAATTCCGTCGTACTCGGAGGTAGAACGCCAGAAGCGTGGCATGAAAGTGTGGTTGTGTTGTTCTTTAAGAAGGGCAACAAGGCGCTACTGAAGAACTACAGACGCATATCACTTCTAAGTCACGTTTATAAGCTGTTCTCGAGAGTTATAACTAATCGTCTTGCACGCAGGTTTGATGACTTCCAGCCTATCGAACAAGCCGGATTCCGAAAAGGCTTTAGCACCATAGACCACATACATACGCTGCGGCAGGTTATACAGAAGACCGAAGAGTATAACCGGCCTCTTTGCTTAGCGTTTGTGGACTATGAGAAAGCCTTTGATTCGATCGAAACATGGGCCGTGCTACAGTCTCTCCAGCGGTGCCAAATTGACTACCGGTACATCGAAGTGTTGAAGTGTTTGTACGAAAACGCCACTATGATAGTTCGTCTTCAGGACCAGAGCTCGAAGCCAGTCCAGCTGCAGCGTTGAGTGAGACAAGGAGATGTCATTTCTCCGAAACTCTTCACTGCTGCACTGGAGGACGTGTTTAAGCTTCTGGACTGGAGAGGACTCGGCATCAATATTAACGGCGTGTACATCAAGTCACCTTCGATTTGCCGACGATATAGTAGTCATGGCTGAGACCCTGGAGGAACTCGGCACAATGCTCGGTGATCTCAAGAGAGTCTCTCAACAAGTGGGCCTTAAAATGAACATGGAGAAGACGAAAATCATGTCTAACTCACGTGTCGTACCCACTCCTCTGAAGGTTGGAGACTCTGCTCTTGAAGATGTTGACGAATATGTATACCTGGGACAAACAGTCCAGCTAAGTAGGTCTAACTTTAAGAAAGAGGTCAATCGTCAAATCCAACTCGGCTGGGCAGCGTTCGGTAAGCTACGAAATATCTTCTCGTCCAAAATACCGCAATGTCTCAAGACGAAAGTCTTCGACCAGTGTGTGTTGCCAGTGATCACATAAGGTACCGAAACGTGGTCGCTCACTATGGGCCTTATTAGCAGGCTCAAAGTCACGCAAAGAGCAATGGAGAGGGCTATGCTCGGGGTTTCTCTACGTGATCGATTCAGAAATGAGGAGATTCGTAGACGAACTAAAGTAACCGACATAACCCAAAGAGTCGCCAAGCTCAAGTGGCAATGGGCAGGGCACATCGCCCGTAGAACCGATGGCCGTTGGGGCAGAACGGTTCTCGAGTGGCGACCGCGCACCGGAAGACGCTGTGTGGGCAGGCCTCCAACAAGGTGGTCCGACGATCTGGTGAAGGTCGCGGGTAGCCGCTGGATGCAAACAGCACAGGACCGGTCGTGGTGGAGATCCTTGGGGGAGGCCTTTGTCCAGCAGTGGACGACTTCTGGCTGATGATGATGATGATGATGATGAACAAATTAAAAAGCATATAACGTTGATTGGATATAATTTTTTATTGGTCTTAATACACTTCCTATAACAACATTACGTACATGCTTCATTTGATGTAATAATAACTTGTTCCATACCTAAAGCTATATCTTTATAAAATTAACAAAGTCGTGTTAGTACCACTTATAACTAAAAACCGGCTGTACCGATTTTAATGATCTTTAATTTTTGGATTCGTCTTCGTCCCGAATAGCAGAATAACGATTAAAATGTCATAAAAAAAATAATTTAATATAAACCGTCTCCACGTAGTGTAGTCTTGTCTGTCCTACCAGCGTGTAATTTAAGGCCGCGTAGGTGCGGAAGTGCGAGGCGGCCCGTGAAGTAAGGAGCAGGTGGCGGAAGAAGCCGGCCAGCAAGCCGAAGCTGCGGTGGTGAGCGAAAACCACTGGCGACAATAAGTTCATGTGGGACTACCGGAGCCCGCGGTGTTTATTGTATATGTGCTTGCTGACGTGCAAACACGGTGATGTTTTTTGTATTGCCAGTTGGTACAGCTATCCATTTATGCCGCATGTTATCATCCGTGGGGAAACTGCAGAAAAATACACTTTACTATGAAAACCAGATAACATCTTGAGACCCCACACCTCGCGCACGGTGACCGAGTGCCTCACCACTTCAACACCGTGCTAGTATATTAAAGAAAAAAGACAATTTGTGCAAAACAGTAAATTACTATCATCTATGACCTATGACCTTATTTATCGACAAAGCGACACAAATATACAGCACAACACTATTGAACATGATGAACCAAAAAATCAAGAACACTTATAAGTTATTGGATTGGAATGCCTGCAGCCTTAGATTAAAACAAAAAGGGAAGATGCGGCATTAGCTTCTCGTGAGTGAGCCGCCAAAATTAGGCCTAAAGGCACAATTTCACTTCAGTCACAATTTGCCGAGCGAACAGGCTACATCGCACTATTGCGGATATTCTGCTGTGTGAAAACGAGAAAGACGCTACTCCGCAGTGGCGTCGGAATTAGTGATGGGCAGTGGATAAATATCCAAAGAGTAAATACTTGGATATTTATAGACAATGGATAAATACTCGTTTTTATCCATTTTTATCTGATATTTACTCAAAATACCGGATAAATATCTTTTTAGCTGTTTCCACGCACATCTTTTGTTTTTCTACGGGGCGATCGCGCTAAATATTCAGAACCAAACTATATCTGAACCGCAGCCGTTCTGCCGACTTCGTATAGCGCCATCGCGTGTGTCAAACGCGATAGCACTATTTACGGCTGATGAGGTTCAGTTGTAGTTTGGTTGAAATTATTTAGCGCAATTGTCTCCCAGGACTACATTTGACAAATGGTTAGTATTATGTGTCCGAATACAATGTTTTCAAAAATTTTACTGTAGTTTTATTTATTTATTTATATCTTAGGAAGATCAACAGCTTATTCAAACACTATAAGTAATGGTAATAATAACAGATGGCCAATTACAGGTCCTCACAAGTAACAACAGAAACATACAGACAATATCCTAATTAAAAAATTACTTATACAAAAATAAATTAAGTTCTTTAGTTACATAAAGCGCAGGACAAACACAAGCGGCGTCGGGCGCGGGCGAGGCGCCCGCTCATTCGTATTTCATATGAATTGTATACACAAGCGGCGTCGGGCGAGGCGCAGGCGAGGCGCGGGCGCGGCGCGGTCGCGGCGTATGAGCACCTCGCCCGCGCCACGCCGCATGTATATGTCCCGCGCCCCGCCGCTTCTATACAATTCATATGATATACGAATAAGCGGGCGCCTCGCCCGCGCCGCGTCCGCGCCGCGCCCGCGCTCGACGCCGCTTGTGTTGTCCTCTTATACGGTGGGTTTTGAAGAACTTAGACCCAACCGCATGGACAGTTTTTACAAACCTGTTGTTGTAATCGTCCACGTCTACGCAATCCTTCAGGCATTCGAAGCAATTTTTCAGTTCGAGCTGGAAGCTTTCGGGGTTTTGGATTTGGATGGGTGCAGGGCGGAGCGTAGACTTCATCAATCGACGTTTTTCAAGCTTGAAATTAATGTTCAATGTGCCTCTTACCAACCGGTGATCACTGCCAGTTTTGAACGCGTTGATCACAGAGACATAATTGAATATTTGCTTTCTCGTCGACATGATAAAGTCAATCTCATTTTTTGTTGCACCATCGGGACTTAGCCAGGTCCACTTGCGGTGTTCAGATTTCCTAAAAAGGGGTTCATCATGAAGAGTCCCTCCTTTTCTAGAAACTCCGCCAGCAGTTGGCCCCGGTGGTTCCGAATTCCAACTCCAAATTGTCCCACTTTCAGCTCATCGCCGCTTCGTTTGCCCAGTTTTACGTTAAAGTCAACCATGACAACGGTGTAATGAGTTTTGGAGACTTGTATGGAGTATTCCGAATGCTGGTAACTACGCGAGAAGCGCTCTGTGCCAGATCCTATCGAATGCCTTTGCAATGTCTAAGCTAGCCGCTAGAGCTTCACCTCGACTCTCTATGGCCTCTGCCCTACGGTGTGTGAGATGTACCAGGAGATCACTTGTTGACCGCCCATGACGGAAGCCGTATTGGCGGTCGGAAATCAACTGGCGATCCTCGAGATATAGGAGGAGCTGCTTGTTGATGATGCGCTCTATGACCTTTAATTTGTTCAATTGTAATTATATGAAATGAAACACACCCGTAGTAATAACGTGTTTTATTCCAATTTTTTTTTAAATAAATGATCATACACATTGATATGAGATATGAATAATACTGCTGTTTTATTTTTACTGTCCTATTTTTAGTAGCTCTCTATTAGAGAGTTTAGTCTTTTAATGCTAAACTTAGATAGTCAAAAAAATAACAAGGGGCTAATTGTCTAACCTCAACATTCATCGCAATTGCCTTTGCTAGTTTGTCTATTTGAAACTATTTTTAAATATTTTTTGCGAAGCAATGTACTTCCACTTGAAAACGACCGCGACAGATGCCGAAGTTAGACAAACAGCCTACAGGTTCTTGTAAAGTAACAGCTTTTATATGAAAGTTTTCATGTAGGTACCCAGGCCTTGGGCCTTCGGTGTTTTAATACCAAATTAGGGTATGTATTAATAGGTATCATTAATTTTTTTTTAATCTAATAAATAGCAATTTCTATAGGTATTTTGTGGATGAAAAGTGTTGAATTTGTACATGGACAAACAGCATCTTTCGATATCGATAAAATGACAAAAGGAATCACAGCACAATGAAATTGTTTGTTGTTAAATGGAGTACACACTCAAATGTATAATGTAATAGCACTCCTTTTATGCTTTAGTTATTATTCTGAGGGCACGGACCTGAAATGAGGGTTGATGTCTAATACATTTTCAAAAATTGTTGTTTATTACTATAGAGGCGGGTCTCCTGCGAAACTATTTAGTGTTTTCTAACACCTAACATCTAACAAATATGGGCGTGGCCTACGTACATATTTTGACATATTTTGTTAGATGTTTGATGTCAGGTGTTAGAAAATACAAATAAGTGTCGCAGGACCCGCCTTATCAGACAAATAAGTTTTATCAGAAAATTGAAAAAAAATGGCCTAAGTTATAAAAAGTCTAAGAAGCAAAACATCTGCTTTAAAAAAAGCACTAATAATTGTCGTAGAAATACAATTCCTAGACTAAAAAAAATTAATTTTTGACTGGTGACTATTTCTCAAAAAGTTGTCCACTCTTAGATTTTTTTTTTGTCCTCTTATGAAAAGCGTTATTATGAATGAAAAAAATGCTTCTAATTAAAAATCGATAATATAGATTGTTGTGCGGGTCGATGCTGTTTGTTTAAAAAGGTTCATACTCATATATAGGTGTCAAATCAAATCTAAAAAATGAATTTGATTAGGGCAGGAAAGTAGCTCCCATATAAAAAAAATATGTCTCCACCCTAGCCCAAGAGACAATAAATCTTCGAGAAACTTATATTTTCAACTATTATTAGAAAGGAACTTGATTTTATCTACAGTTTATTACATGAGACACTATTTAGAACCACAGTTGAGCTTTTATTATGCCTTTTCTAATATTAAAAAGTCAAAAACATTAAATGGTCCAACAATTTTGAATTATTTTCGTGACACATTTCTTGACGCTATTTGCTTAACCAGAACCGTTTCTTATGTTAGAAATTTGTATTTTGCGGATGGAAAACCTGTTGGATTCCATAGACAAAGAGACAATAGTGCCACCATTTGGTTTTAGCTGTCAGTTTAGCAAAACATTCGGAGCGCGTGAAGTGTAAATGTTATAAAAAATATATTTCCTGACGTGTTTTGACTCAAAAAGTAAGTAATATTATGATCAAATTGTATTAAAAACTTTGTGGTAATGGTAATAAAAGGTCAGATACCTCTTATTTTTGGATCTAATAGATACTTTCGATGTAGTTAGAAAAATACGATGGCGTTCCTGATTTTTCTGACAAGATTACGTGACATTTTCTTGACGTCAGGAAATTTTGGATGTTTCATGCAGTAGGTATAGCAAGTGGGTAATAGTGGTTGCATAGTCAAATTGTGTGTTAAATATGAAGGTTATGTGTGTGTGTGTTTTTTTCCGTTGTCAGCTCTAGAGCCTAAACGGCTGAATCGAAATTGATGAAATTTAGTATTTGGGCTTATTTTGTGATAGGTATATTAGTCCTAGCGGTACGCCAAAAAAGCTGCAAATGGTGTTCATCATCATCATCGTCATTTCAGCCGTACGACGCCCACTGCTAGGCATAGGTCTCCCCCAAGGATCTCCACAACGATCGGTCCTGCTAGGCCTGCATCCAGCGGCTTCCCGCGACCTTGACCAGATCGTCGGTCCTCCTTGTAGGGGCTTGCCCACGGAACGTCGTCCGGTCGTCCGGTTCGCAAATGGTGTTAAAAGCATGAAAATCGGAACGATTGATCTTTAGGCCATACGAATCAATTTGATCCATAGCACGAAAAAAAAACAAAAAAGGAGAGGAGTTATGACGTCATCTTTTATTTGTATGTAAAAAAATAATTTTTGTTCTGAATCCTATCGTGTGTAGTATCAAATGGAGGGACTTACTAAGCCAATTCTAAGAATATATCACATCATTATATTTCAGTCACTTGTTATAAATTAAAATAAAAATCATTTTCATAACATACCAAGTTTGGGCTCCTCCAGATATGATACGGTTGCATCATTATTTGTGAAATATACCTAGAATGACATGTAATACCCTCATATCCAACCCCAAGAAAGCAATTTTGAAAATATTTTCATTAAGTATTTTGTTATATTTTATTTTATTTTACAAATTATGTTTATAAGTTAGCATCAAGTGATTTACCTCCTACTTTGATAAAACGCTATTTTGTCTCTAGTTTTTAGCACTCGATGTAGCTTATAATCATTAAGTTTAGATTATTAAAATACAGTTAATAAAAAAATGCATTTTGATTACTATGATAGGTACCTACTAACAAGTGTTTAATTTTGCGTTACTGGATTCTTGCTTCCTATGGTATAATGTCATCCTTAGTATTGATAATTTCCTGACGTTTCTTGACAAACTGATTTCTTGACGATTTCATGACTGGACACTTTTTTGAGAAATACTCTGGTACCAAATTTGGAATAGTTGGATATCATTGTAACATAAAGTTACAATGATATTCTTATCGGGTGTCGAATGTAAATTTTACCTACCTCAGAACAATAACTGAGTTATTGTTCTGAGGTACATACCTAACTGCTGTAGTCTACAGAAGGTAAATATTTTGATTGTATTGATAAACCGAGAACTGCATGTTTATTGTATTTTAAAGCCAACAAATAAACTATTACTTATTCAATGCTTATTTGTGATTAACCTACTTATTTGAATCCAAAAAACCCAGTAGGTATCAAGGGAAGTATATGGCGTAGGTATAATATCTTTATTTGTTCATGGTAAATATGAATTCATTGTCACCTCGTTCGGGTCATAATAAAACATATTTAAATTAATTGGTCGACCATTTACTAAATAAATTCTAAATAAAAATGTATAAATAGATTTCTTAGTACACTTGATTAATACTTCAATAAATATATACCAACATTATCATATTACAAAATACATTTTGGACAGACGACAGAAACATTGGGTTACTATTACTCAGACACATCAGATGTAGCGGTTGAGCTTCGAAAATTAGTCTGCTCATGTAACATATCGAAGCAAAAAACCCCAGAATGTATTTTAGCACCAGAACCTTTACCTCCAACAAAAATTTTGAAACCTCTCGGCACATCTAAAGGGATGCCTTCCAGGCTCGATCCCGCTAAAGGATGTGAACAAGCAGCCGGGATGCATTCTCCTGTCTTTCCACTCTTCTCTGCTACCGATTCGTGTACTGGACCAGCACAATCGACGACTTTTTTCTTTTTAAACATTGAAAACTTTCCTTTACCAGTTTTAGATTTCTTAGGTTGCGTTTTATCTGCACATACGCAGCCTGCATCTCTGCGCATGTTGCTCTCAGGAATATCCTCTGGGTGCATTTCATAATACTTGATAGCCTCCTCCAAGCTTATTAGCATATTCGGTATTTTCTTTCTATACTTCATTTGAAAGCCAGACGTTGTCTGTGACATATCAGAAATCATCTTGAAATCCTCCTTAGTTTTAGTTTGCCTGTGTTCTTCAATCATTTCTTGCAGTATGTTCATATCGAACTTTAATTCTGCAGGTTCCGAGGCGCAGTCACATCGTTTTGCCTCGCTCATACCAGGCTCGGGGTTGTCTTGCTTCATCTTTTTAGTAATACATGACCTTTTAGGGCACTTGCATTTTTTGCCCTTTATAGCTTCACCACCTGCGCATATGCAGCAATTGCAACTTTTTACTTTTTCAACTTTCGGCTTACTCTCTTTTTTAGTTTTATCTTTTTTCGTTGATTTCCATTTTTTGTCCGATTGGATTTTCTTAAACGAATTATTAAAGTACATTTCACAGGCACATGTACCTTCTCCTTTCGGCTTACCTTGACAACTAAATTGAGCTTTACCATCAACAAGGCTAGGGTCGCAGATCTGTTTCCCATCCTCTGGTCTAATTGGTTTCAGATATTCACAGGGAATGAAGTAATCAGGAGGCGCCGCCGCCGGTGACGTCCCTGAACTTATTTTTTTTATCTTTTGAATTTTAGTAGGCGTCGTTGGTGTTTCTGTATTCATTTCTTGATCTTGAACTTCAGCACGCGGTGGTGGGGGTGGCCCTGTAATTTTTTTAATCAATGTACATTCACGACGACGGACAATATTCTATTGTTTATAGATCACACAGTTTCTAATAGGTTTTGTTAAGAGAGCTCGGCGGCAGAGTGGCAAAGTGCTTAAACCAAATCCGAAATAACTGGGTTGCATTACTAGATCGGGCAATATGTATTTCGGTTCATAGGCGGGTCTGTGACCATCTACCCTCTTTGGCAAGCGTGCTGAATATTACCAGGGGGCCCATCACGCTAAACAATCTCAACCAAACCACAACCTTTAGACCTACTTCTTATAGTGCTTCTTCTAATGCGTTTGTTTGGCAAACGCAATGGCGCTACACGAAGTCGGCATAACGCTGCGGTTCAGTTGTGGTTTGGTAGAGATTATTTAGAGTGATTTCACTCGGTACTAGCGGCCCGCATCATCATCATCATCATCACTGGCGGCCCGCCCGCAACATTATCAGCGTGATGAACGAACACCCATGCCCCGTTATAGTTTTGCCTTTGAATACAGTAAAAGGTTTTGCTTTTAAATACTTATAATTTTATTCATTTAAAAAGAACATCTTAATTTCCGACTTTTCCCGTGGAGTTTCCAATAAGATTCTGTCATACAAACTTTGTCCTGGCGTTTCAACACAAAACATTATTCACAAGGGCGGAGACAGGGAACACGTAGAAAACTACCGTCCAATCTCTGTTCTTACGGCTATCTCTAAACTTATGGAGAAACTTATAAATAAACGACTGATGTCTTATCTTAAGGACAACAAAATAATCGCTGACTCACAATTCGGCTTTCAACCCAATAAATCAACCGAAGATGCAATAATCGAACTAACGAATAACATTGCAGATAACCTAGACAAAGGCCGGAGATGTGTTGGAGTCTTTCTAGACCTCGCGAAGGCTTTTGACACGGTCTCCACTAGGATCTTAGTGAATAAGCTTGAAAGAATCGGTATTCGCGGACTACCCTTGACTTTTTGAAAGTTTCCTGACAAACAGACAGCAGACAGTCAAGATAGGAGATCATATCAGCAGTCCACTCCCGGTTACCTGCGGCGTCCCACAGGGAAGTGTCCTGGGCCCAAGTCTCTTCTTGATCTACATAAATGAGCTGTGTCAATACAAACCACTCAATGGAAAAATCATTTCATATGCCGATGACACGGCTCTTATATTTCAGGGAGACACTTGGGCGGAGGCGCAATCCTGTGCGGAACAGGGCCTGATACAGGTCTCATCGTGGTTAAGGAAAAACCTTCTGACACTTAATGTTACGAAATCTAAATACATCACTTTTTCGATTAATAAGTCTACGCAACCATCAATGAGAGAGCCTAGTCTTAAGATCCATACATGCTCCGGCCAACACCATGCGACATGTTCTTGTTTGCAACTCCAGAAAGTCACCACAATTAAATATCTCGGCATCGAACTTGACACTACCCTTTCCTGGAACTTCCAACTTGATTTTCTGTCCGCACGCGTCAGGAAATTAATCTAGATCTTTCGCAAACTAAGGAATATCCTTGAACCCAAAAACTTAAAAACAGTCTATTAAGCCCTTGCCCAATCTTTACTTATCTACTGCATCCCAGTGTGGGGTGGGGCATGCAAGACAAAAATAATTAAACTTGAACGTGCTCAACGATCACTCCTGAAAGTAATGTTTAGGAAACCTTACCGGTACCCTACACAATGCCTGTATAATGAAGCGGAGGTCATGACTGTGAGGCAGCTTTTTATAATCCAAACCACACTAAGACAACACAAACTTTTATACTTTCGACAATCACAACAAAACAACAGCCGCAGAATGCCCAAGATATGCCAGTCCAGTAGACATAATACCGCCTTCTTTCGACGACATATACTCTTTCTCACTAAACACCTGTACAATAAACTAAACCCAATCTTAAACATCTATCCAAAAACGTCACACGAATGTAAAACAACTTTAAGGAACTATCTGCAGAAGCTAACTTACCATGAGACTGAATCATTGATGACCTAACTCCCAGTTACTTTACTTACATATGTGAACACAAACACACACAATCTTAATCTAAATTTACCACCTCCTCGAATTCTAAATACAAGTAGAAGCAATATGCAATATATACATATATATAATATAGCAATAGCAATATAGGGTTTGGATGGGAAACCTGGAGTCCTGAAATTCAGGTATATCCTAGTTTAGGCTCCAGTCCCCCCAAATATTATATGTGCTTGCCAGGTCACTTATCCATTAGACTACTTTAGTTAAGTTTAGAATTAGTAAGTGCATGTAATATTCTGGTGGAAAATAAAACATTATTATTATTTTCAGATGGATTTTCTTTTCTCAGCTTTAAGCTGGTTTTTCCTGTAATTACGGGTGTATACCAAGTAATTACAGGGTGTGGTGTGAATTGTAAGTGTTGTGTGACACAAGGAGAGAGTTAACACACCGTGTGTCAACTCTCGTCTAGTTGCAAGAACTTTCTTACAGTGCGGCAAGTATTGAGGATAGCGGCTTTCTGTAAAGTAGGTATTGTGTTTTCTTTTAAGTTTATAATTTTCAGGTATCTTTGGATGTGATTTGGTACCATGCCGGTAGTAGAGATAACAGTTGGGACTACATACACTTTTTCTTGTTTCCAGATTCGAATAATTTCCTCTCTTAGGTCTGCATATTTACTTAACTTTTCTGCTATTGTTTTTTGAATATTATGGGTGTTGGGTACTGCAATGTCTATTAGGTAAGTTGTTTTATTTGTTTTGTCTTGTAGTGTTATGTCCGGTCTATTGAAGAGTATGGTCCTATCAGTGAGTATAGCGCGATCGTAGTACAGTTTGTAAGAGGTATTTTCTATAACAGTTTGGGGTGAGTATTTATAGTAGGGAATATTTGTATCTGGTATGAGTTTGTGATTGTATGCTAATTTTGGTGTATGATATTCGCTAGTTGGTTATGTCTGTGTGTATAATCTGTTTGTGTGAGGTTTGTGCATGCTCCTGTTATGTGTTGAATGGTTTCAGGTTGGGTGTGGCATCTGCGACACTTATCGTCCGTAACTGTAGGGTCTTTAATTATATATTTTCTGTAGTTTTTTGTATTAATTACTTGGTCCTGTATAGCTATTATAAATCCTTCCGTTTCAGGGAACAGACTCCCGGTTTTGAGCCACTGGTTTGAAGCGTTTGTGTCTATGTGAGGTTGGTGTATGTCATGAGGGTGTCTTCCATGCATTACTTTCTTCTTCCAGTCTTCTATTTTCTTATTCTGTGGGTCTACATTTCTTGGATCTTCTATATGTGCTAGTTCTTTTAAGTTAAGTGGACTATATCCATTGTCGTTTTGGACAATAGCTTTGTGCAAGGGGCTTGTTTGTGATTTGGTACGCATAAATTTAGTTAAACTGAATATCTGTTTTTTCCACAGATGATGAATGTCTATTAAACCTCTACCTCCATCTTGCCTTTTGATTGTAAGTCTTTCTATTGCAGATTTAGGGTGGTGGTTGTTATGTTTGGTGAGTGTAGTGCGCGTGGATCGTTCTATTTGAGTTATGTCGGTGTTAGTCCATTTTATAACTCCAAATGAGTAAGTTAAAATAGGTATGGCGTAGGTGTTTATAGCTCTAAATAAGTGTTTTCCTAAAAGATGAGATCTACAGACAGCATGAACTCTCCTTTTGTACTCGGCATTCAGTGTTTCTTTAATGGATGAGTGATCTAAACCTTTTAATTGTTGAAATCCTAAGTATTTGTATAAGTCGGTTGGTTCCATCGCTGTAATGGTATCAGTGTTATTTATTACGTAGTTACCGGGTCGGATTTTGCCTTTAATTATATGAACAGTTCTACATTTGTCTAATCCAAATTGCATATTAATATCGTTACTAAATTCTGTAGTAGTTTTTATAAGTGTTTTCATTTCTTTATCATTTTTAGCATATAATTTAATGTCATCCATATATATGAGATGTGATATTATTGTTTCTTTATTATCATGGTTAAGGCGATATCCGGCCCGGTCACAGTATAGGCGGTAAGAGAGAGGATTCAGGGCGAGGCAAAACCACAGGGGGCTCAACGAATCACCCTGGTAGATTCCTTTTCTAATCAAAATTTGTCTAGTAGTTATGTTGTTATTCGAGCTATGTAAATGCAGTGTAGTTTTCCAATGTATCATAATATTTTTTAAGAAGTTTATTATTATAGGATTTATTTTGTAAATTTCTAATATTTGTAACAACCAAGAATGGGGAATACTGTCAAAAGCTTTTTTGTAATCTATGTAGGTGCAATGTAAATTTCTGTGTTTTGTTGTGGCATGTTTCATTATAGTTGAGTCTATGATGAGTTGTTCTCTGCATCCCATATGACCCCGCCTGCACCCTTTCTGTTCTTCAGCTAGTATTTTGTTGCTTTCTACATGTAAATTAGTTCTTCGTGTTATAACAGATGTAATTATTTTATATATAGTTGGTAAGCATGTGATTGGTCGATATTGAGATGATTGCGTGGAGTGAGTATTTTTAGGAAGCATATATGTAATTCCAGTAGCGATAAATTCAGGAATTATTTGTTGTCCTGATATGATTTCTGAGATATTTTTAGCCAGTGAATTATGAATGCAAGTGAGCTTTTTATACCAGAAGTTATGTATTTTATCTATGCCCGGGGATTTCCAATTGTGTAACCTAGCTGTCACTTCTTTAATCTCTTCTTCTAATATTTCACTGTATTCCATATTTTCGATATTATTCCATCTTAGTTCTTCCTCTGCGATCCAATTAGCTTCATTATTATGTGGTACCTGTTCTTCCCATATATCTGACCAATATTCTTCTAGCTGTTCTTTTGTTGGTGTTTGTACATTATCTACCTGAGTGGCATTCTGTGGTTTCATTAGATTTCTATAAAATTGTTTTTCATTTTTTTTTCACAAAAATACTATTTTGAGTTTTCCGATCTTGTGCTTTCTTATATCTTTTTAGTCTGTGAGCTTTAAGTGATAATTTCTGTTTTAATGTGTCCATGACTTCTTGCGGGCTTTTATTGTTTTTCTCGTGTCTAGTGTGTACGGTTATCGTTCTTAGTAGGAATTCTACTCTCTCAACTATTTTTCTAGATCTATTGTTGTTGATATACTGAGTGATTTTCCCTATGTCTGCTCTCAATTTTTGTATATCCTTTTCTAGTCTGTGTTGCCATGCCGGTTTGTTTTTAGCTTTTCTATGTATGATTCCTGCTATTTGAGTAACCTTGTAGTTTAATTCTTCTGTAATAGATAGTGCAGTACAATAGATTAATGTGTGTATATCTGTAAGCTTTGTATTGGTAGTAATATAATCTTTTAATATGTTTTCATTAAATAGATGGACAAGTTGGAAAAGTTTTAGACTATATCTAAGCTTTGGTAATTTAGGTCGGACCGTGGGATCCATGCCTGAATATAACGTTATGTTATTACGGAATTTATTAAATATTTCTTGTACAGTTATATCTGCTTCATTCGGGGAAGGAATATTGACTAAGGTTTCAATTTCATTCTCTAATAGTTGAGTTATCGTTTCTGTTTGTGTGGATGTGTTAGAGGTTTGTGTATGTTGACTATTTAAGTATGTAAGACTAAATGGCCGTATTGGTGAAGATTGTTGTGATAGTGGGTGGGTTAGTGTTTCTGAAATGTGTTCGCTATTTTCATTCATTTCTTCTTCTTGTAGTTGTGCTCGTATTTCTTCTTTTAAACGATTAAGTACATCATGCGGTAAAAGTTGGTTCCTTTCTATTGCTCTTTTTTGGTCTGAAACTCTTTGTTCTGACACCTTTACTTCAGGGTATGTAATTGAAAATTGTTCATGCAGCCTTTTCCTGTATGTCGTCATGTCTGTTTCCAATTTAGTGATGTAGTAGTAAGTGCGCATGATAAATAGGTTTATTTCATTATTCCATTTCATTCGCACTCTGGGTTTACCAGCCTTGGTGGACGCGGGTAAAAAGGCATTTGCCTCCCGCGCAACATCCATGACTGGAGTTGGTGTTCCTCTACAGCCTGATGATGTTGGTGAAGATTGTACCGAGGGGTTATATAAAAGTGACAGCCGTCGCGCAAACAATTGGCTCCGTTTATTTTGCTTTTAAAAAACATATTTAAGTGTCTTTGCTACAATAATAGTGTTTAAAAACCATTTGCAACAATAAATAAATATAAACAAATGATATAAAACGTGAAGTCAAAGTGCAAAGTAAGAAAATACAGTGAAATTAAAAGTGACTACAACACAAACAAAAACTAACTTCCAACTTAACAACGTATAAATAAAAACAAGTGAAGTGCATGGGATTATCAATCTGTGAATTTCATAAGTGCGCTATTATCAATACGAACAATTGTAGAACAATTACAAAAATAATAACCTAAAAGTAAAAACTACACAAATTAGTCTATTCATCTTCTACATCACAAACAGAGCATATACTGCCATCTATGGTGCACAACGCAAACAAACCACTTTGAGTCAACATACACCTCAGCAAAGCAACATCCCGAGCGCGCTTTAAGCCTCTGCCTGACGCAAACCACTGCTCACTAGAAAATTATACTTAGTGGTTCCTAATCTATCCGCAAGATGGTTTCCTGTGCAGGATGTAACGGAGAGATAACAAGCAGACGATTTCTTACATGTGCGCTTTGTAAACAAGTATATGACCTTGATTGCGCAAATGTAGCCGAGAAGCTCTTTTATAATATAATGTCAACTGAGAGTAAAAATAACTGGATTTGCCAAACATGTCGGTGCAAAATGCCAAAAACTAATAATTCAAATACACCAGTGCGACAGGCACAATCAAGCCTGGACACTGAAAATGAAACGAACATTGCAAACATAACTATTAGGAAAAAAACAGCCGTAGTAGAACATAAACAACTGATGCTCGATATGTCAGTTGATGATCAAATCCTAGAAGAACAATCTATATTAGGTGATACTTTAAAAAATTTGTCTTGATCAATTTAAAGAGCTACTAAATGAAAACCGAAAAACAATAATATCTGAAATGAAATTAACATTACAGCATGAAATATCCATTGCTATTTCAAAGTTAAAACTAGAAATGACCAACAACTTAGACACCTTAACTTCCGAGCAAGCTATTGTAAAAAATGATTTAATAGAAATAAACAAAAAAATACATAAAATAGAAATTGAAAATAATATATTGCAAAAAGAATTGAGAGAACTACAAAAAAAATACCTAACGGCAAACAAACAATTCAACAAAATGACACCACTAAGAAAATTGTATTTTATGGTCTCGAAGAACTTTATGGGGAAACTGAATATGATGTCCACAATAGGGTGATACGAATTTTTCAAGAGATTTTACATGTAGACCTAATGGGATATATAGAAGAACTAGTCAGAATTGGGAGACGAGGCTATAGGAGACCACTTGTCATTGAACTTATCAGCAAGAAAATGACTAAACATATATTACAGCACTGTAGATATTTCAAAGATTCCGGTTATTATATTACAGAATTTATGGACGAGCAAGCTTTAAGGAAGCGAAGGGAAATGAGAGAGACTTTATTCGAAGCACGTAAAAAAGGAAACCACGCTATTATACAGAATAACAAACTATTTGTAAACGGAAAGGAAATAAACAACGAAGTTTCAGTTTCAAATCAATCTTACAACCGCAAACATCATTCACCAGAACACATACAATCCATGAATGTCTCCAATGGTAGTAATAGCCAGCCAACCCAGAACACGAAACAAAATCATTCGAAGAGTTTATTTCGTGGATAAATTTAAGATCCTTTTCCAAAATACCCAAAGTTTAAAAACAAAAACCCATATTGACGAACAATATTTATTGGAACAGAATTTTCATGCAGCATGTATAACGGAAACTTGGTTATTAGAAAGACAAAAGAATGTTACTAATATAAGCGGTTACGAGTTCGCGGCGGCCTACTACAGAAGTAAACACAGAGGAGGCGGAGTGGCGATTCTACTACAAAACGGAACGAATTATATCGAACGGAATGATATTGCTAAACTCTCAGTTGAATGTGTAGTAGAATTGTGTGCAATAGAGTTACCAATTTTTAATTTTATTTTAATTAATATTTATCGAGCGGACCGTGAAATTGAAATATTTTTTGACACTATAAATAAGCTCTTAGAAAAAATAAAACATCAATATCTCAAAAAAAATTTAATCATAGGCGGTGATTTAAATATCGATATGACAAAAGGCTCAAAAGACTGCCATAGGCTGAAGAGCATAATGTTAACTTACAATCTACACCAAATAGTAAACCAACCTACGCGAGTAACAAATCATTCATCAACTCTTATTGATATAATCTTCACAAATAATAAATCTCAAGATAATATAATAGTGCAAGATCAGGGTATTTCCGATTACAAAAGACTTATATACACAATAAATACTCAAAATAAAAAGCAGTCACAAAGTCAATTTACTTTCAAAAATAGATTATTTACAAATAAAAACGTTATCGCTTTTAAAGAGTCACTATTAGAATTAAATTGGAATAATATAATTACGGATACTAAAAACGTAAATGAAAATTATGAACTTTTTGAACAAACACTTACAACTATGTTAAATAAATATATTCCGGAAAAAAATATAAAAATAAATAATAACAAAAATACAGCACAAAATAAATGGTTAACAATAGGAATAAAACGATCGTGTAAACATAAAAGAATGTTAAAAATATTATGTAATCAAAAAAATAATACCATACTAAACACTCATTACAGACTTTATGACAAACTTTTAAAAAAATGTGTAAAATTATCTAAAAAGCTTTTATATATAGATGAAATGAAAAAATCTGATAATAAGACTAAAAAAATGTGGAATATTATAAAAAACATTGCAAAAAAAAACCACCCCAAAAGACAACCAACTAATATCAAATTGAAAACCCACGACACAGTTGTAGAATCACCCGGCAGCGTGGCAAACACCTTTAATGACTATTTTGCATCGGTAGGTGAATCACAGTCGCAACGGCCGCCGCAGTCGGGTGCGAGCGCGCTCGGAACTCAAAACACATTAAATTCACTGTACTTGCGGCCTGTTACCGAAAAGGAAATAAAATCTATCATACGCAATATAAAAAGAAAACACGCGCACGGAATGGATGGTATACCAACGACCCTTATTAAATCTTGCGTAGACGAACTAACATACCCTCTCACTAAACTAGTGAATATCTCATTTGGTGAAGGCTGTTTTCCAGACCAACTAAAAGTGGCTAAAATCAAACCCATACTTAAAAAAGGCGGACAATCGACCGACCCTAGTCAATATAGGCCAATATCAATCTTACCTTCCATGTCTAAGATTTTTGAAAAAGCGATGTCAAATAGGATTTACGATTTTCTTGAGGGCGACCTGCTCATAATGCAGAAAAAATGCATACGAATACTTAACAATATTAAGCCAAGGCAAAGCTGTAAACCATACTTCATTAAAAATTCAATGTTAACATTACCCTCAATATACATTTTGGAAGTAGCTAAATTTACTAGAAAATACCTACATTTTTTTAAAAAAGCCCAAGATACGCATAACTTAAATACAAGACACAAAAATAGATTATGGCTACCCCCCCCCCCCCCCCTAAATTGTCTATTTTTAAAGCAAGCCCTGATTTCCGGTTTATAAAAATTTATAACAAAATTCCAACTGCTATAAAATTAATAGAATCAGACTCCATCTATGAAAATAAAATTAAAGAAATACTAATAAATAAATGTTACTATACTGTTCAGGATTTCACGGATGATCGATTTATTGGCATCTAATAAGTACCTTATAATCTATACATAGATTGTTTTCTAGGGTTTTACGCGAGCACTACACATTGAAATGAAACAATGTTGCGGATCTAATTTGTGGGGACTACTACATTTAAATTTCAATCTCACGGTTTTGGTTTGTTGTGTTATGAGTATGAATATTAAAATGATAATAATGGTAAATTTTTAGTTAGGGTTCATGTTTGACTAAAATGCATGTTTTTAAGAATAATGTTAATTTTAATTTTTTTATTTTAATTTTATAATGATTAATTTTATAATGATTTAATGAGATGTAATAATTTAATGTTTTATCTAATGTGACTTTAAAATAACATAAGTAATTTAAAAATAAATGTAATATAAAAATTTAATGTAATAATAAGTAATTAAACTAAATGTTAAATATTGTAGTGCCCTAACAGGGTTCATGTCATGCCTATAATGTACCTATAAGTTAATATCTGTACACCTGACGTGAGACAATAAAATTATGAATTATATGACGCGGTACTCGGACTGTATGGTTCACATGGGCTATTGTCTCTACTAGATGTGTGTGAGTGTTGTTTGTCGGCTGTAGTATATTCGGGTTGTAAACCCCCGGTGGGAGCCCGCCTGCTCAACTCCTCACCACTGACGGTTTGCATGCTGGAACACCCAGCGTCAGCTCCAGGTGTGCCCCGACGATCACCCTCGGGTAGCGGTCCTCTCAGTTTCTTTCTCAATCTAGTCTCCATATTTACTGGGTTACCATAGCCACGTTAGCCACGACAGTAAGTTTTCATCGTGTGTCCGCCCCCCACGTGATCAGATGTTCGATCAGGACGTGTGGTTATTTATTATTATTATCTATATTTATACATACATACATATGTATAATCACGACTAAGTAGTTAGTCGGGGACTAGGCAATGAGGACTGCAAAAGCAATCCTCTGCCATAGTTCACTTTTCACTAAATAGTGACTGCACATGTGCTCAGCGTGACCGGTGGTGAGCCGATCGCTGCTCTATGTTGGTGTATGTGCACTGTGCAATCTGTAGTCGGTTAGTCATCTCTTACGACACCCAAGGGAAGAGAGGGTGGTAGTATTCTTTCACCGCAACGCGACACGGTATAACAGGGTGGAAAAAAGACCGTGGTTGGAGCAACAGTATCCTTAATATTGATGATGGCTAATTTTACTGAAAGGTAACTTTCTTATCACCTGCTTGAGCCGGGAATTGAACAAGCGGCGTCGGGCGAGGCGCAGGCGAGGCGCGGGCGCGGCGCGGTCGCGGCGTATGAGCACCTCGCCCGCGCCACGCCGCATGTATATGTCCCGCGCCCCGCCGCTTCTATACAATTCATATGAAATACGAATAAGCGGGCGCCTCGCCCGCGCCGCGTCCGCGCCGCGCCCGCGCTTGACGCCGCTTGTGTTTGTCCTGCGCTTAAGGCGCAGGACAAACACAAGCGGCGTCGGGCGAGGCGCGGGCGAGGCGAGGACGCGGCGCGGGCGCGGCGTATGACCACCCCGCCCGCGCCACGCCGCATGTATATGTCCCGCGCCCCGCCGCTTCTATACGATTCATATGAAATACGAATGACGCCCGCGCCTCGCCCGCGCCGCGCCCGCGCCCGACGCCGCTTGTGTTTGTCCTGCGCTTAAGAGAGCACCGCGCGGAGCCGCGCGATCGCAAAAACTGACATGTCTCATAATGAACTTCAAAGCAAAATCAATCATATTAATATTTAAAATTAGAACGATTCTGCTTTGAAGTTTGAGACATAGTAATTTGATTAGAGCAATGTTTTTATTCTGCGAAATGTACAAACCATCACGCGCTTGTGTTAAAAATTAAAATTTACTTTTTTAAGATGGGGGCGACTTGCGGAATATCAATACAAATATTTTCATGTAAGAATTATTGTTTTATGCGTAAAACTAAGGAAGTTGTCGAAGAAAAATGTTTTTAGGAGTCATTCGATTTGTGTATTGTTTGTTATTGTTTAAACAATTTGTTTGAAATTTCAACAAGGCCACGACCTTGTGCAATAATCAGGCTAACTTACGTAAGTTCTTTTAATGTATTTAGGTAACTAATTCAGCGCATAGTACAAGTGACTTAAAAATACGTAAATTTTCACAATTTCGTGCATTATCCCCTTAATTTGCCCAAAACCGAACACGCTTACATCAAACGGAAAAGATAATCCTATCCATTGTTAAATTAAACTATACTAAAGCTCGAGTCCTAAACCCACATTTTGTAATTATAAGACTGATGACGCACTTGTAATAAACAGATCCAGATCGTAATTACTACTAAGACTATTAAAATGACTACTGGCTCGCCACTAAAAACTCGTTTTGCCTATAATTTGTGTGAGCGGGGGGTAGGAACAAAAGGGAGTTGTTTCTCAGGGATTTCGAAGGTACCCTCAGCGATATCTGCGCTAATAGTTCAGGACAGTCGGTAGAACTGGATGCGATTTTTAATAAAAATGTTAAGTCGTTGATTTCACGAGTGGCAAGATATGATGCTTCTTACATAGCTCCGATTAGTTAGAAGAGTCGTAATAGTCTTTTGTACTATTCTATCTTATTGTTTGAGGTCGAAAATCAGCTTAGAGTCGTGCACAACTCCTAGGTCTCGAACAGCAGACTGAGTGTACAGGATTGTGCCTTTAAGGGTATAGTTAAATAGCACATTATTACGTTTGCGACTAAATGTCACGAAACAACACTTTGACGGGTTGGGATCCAGATCGTTCGCGCGACAATAGAACTCGAGCCTATCCAGATCTGATTGCAAGGCTATTGCATCATTTTGAGTCCTCACGTTAGCGTAGATTTTCATATCTCCGCAAAACAAAGTAATTGAGAGTGCTTGACACATTCTTTAATGTCAGCCACAAAGATAATAAATAACAAAGGGCCAAGTATAAGGAACCCTGCGGAACGCTACTAGGGACAATGACCCGACCCGATATATAATTACTCACAACAACAGCTTACGATCGACAGTTAATATAAGAAGTAAACCATCTGAAAATGTCACCACAGATGGCAGCTTGTAGAAGCTTGTTGATAAGTGTTTTATGATTAATCCTGTCGAAAGCTCTGCTATAGTCGGTGTAAACTACATCAACTTGCCCCTCCGAATCCACTGCATTTGTAAGAAAACTATTAAATAAAGCCAGATTAGAAACAGTCGAGCGTCTTTTGAGAAACCCGTGCTGAGAGGGGCAAAAAGTATGTGTCAATGTTGAGTAGACTTGTTCATATACAATTTTTTTCAAGGACCTTGGACACGATGCAGAGCTTAGAGATCGGCCTGTAGTTAGTAATATCAGATTTGTTTCCCTTTTTGTAAACTGGTGTTACGAATGCCTTTTTCCAAACATCTGGCACGACCCCCTCTGTCAGTGATCTTTTAAAGAGGATGGTGATAGGGAGGGCAATAGTGTCAGAGCACCTAATAAGAAAGACTGCCGGAAGCCGATCAAGACCAGATGATTTGGCCGGGTCAAGTTGCCTAAGTAGGCGCCAAAGTTGCCCTTCTTCGACTGATATGGAGTTGAGCGATGATATAGTTTCCGAAGGTGTATCAATATCAGATGGAGGCTGAAGAGAGGTTAGAGCTAAAAAGGTGGAATGGAAGTAGTCAGAAAACGCGTGACATATGGACTCACCAGTGTTACACGTATCAGCCCCGTATTTGAGACAGCTTGGTAGCGAAGCAGACTTTTTCTTAGATTTTATATGTGGTCGCATAAACAGCTTCGGATTGTAGCGGATGGATTGTTCAATGGAATTAATATATTTGTTGTAGCAAACGCTTTCCAGACTTCTTCCACAATCTCTGAGCTGTCTGAAGGATTCCTCATCAGAACGGTTGCCATATCTCCTAAATTTTTTGGGATGTTTATGTTATTCTTTTAACACTTTCTTAAGAGATGGTGAATACCAATTTGGGTATGAATTACTAGATATGCGTTTGGACGGAACAAACGAATCTCTTAATACTTTAATAGTATCATAGAAATAATTGACTGCGTCGTTCACTGATCCGACTGCAAGTTTATTTACCCAATCGACTTTCAAGAGCTCACTATTAATTGATTTATAGTCGCCTTTATTGAATAAAAACCTTATAAATGGTGCCGCTCTCAGTAAACTAAAATCTGCAAAATCAACCCGAATGAAGACCTAATCTCCCTGCCTGCTGACCCTCACCAGAGAACCGTGGTGAGGGTCAGCAGGCAGGGAGATTAGGTCTTTGCACTCAAGAACAGAGATAGGATTCACACCATCTCAGCAAAGAACCACAGATTCCCGCGTGGCCCAGCTTCTGGATTAGTAAGTTGTGGTCAACCACATCGAAAGCCTTTGAGAAATCGGTGTAAATAGCGTGCACTTCGTACCCGCCCTCCAATGCTTCATTTATCCGTGCGGTGACGGAGAAAGAATACCAATCGCCGCCCCTCTCTCCGTCCGGTGGGTGTCGTAAGAAGCGACTAACGGACTCTTTCGAGCGATGATCTGCTCCACTGGTGGTAGGGCTTGACCCGTCTGGTTGGTGACCACCGTACGCATGGTGTAAAACCCGTCAAGTGACTGCTTGTCGGTCGCGTTTCGGGATCAGCCAGCGTATAACCAGAGCTCGAGAGGATGATGCTGCGATGTATTTGGTCTGTGGAGGCTTCCGTCAAACCAGTGCCAGGAGGATTTCGTTAACCTGCCGACCAGGGAGACCCGTAGAAACGGTTGTCCCGCTGGCCGCCCGTGGCACAGTACAGGGGCCTAAGCGAGCCTAACCAGCTCGTGAGGCTGCCTCACCATGCCACGCATAATCTCGGGGTGGTCCGTCGTGCCGGTTGTTGACCGGAAGGTGGGGTCCCGGCGGCCATTCCCGGGGGGGTTCGGGGGCCCTTCCTCCGTTCGGCAGGTTAATAATACTCGTCTGTGGGCAAATTCCTGGGGAAACAGGCCACCATACTTTGACCATTCGCATCGCGGCATCATTTTCTCGATTCACGCCTCTCTCTTTCCACTCCTAAAATGACAGCGCCTAACAACAAAACTGGTTCTACAGCGGTGCACACCCCCACCACAACCTTACCGTTTGAGGTGGAGTTCGCTAACATCCGCGGACTCCATGCAAACCTCAATGCCGTCCACCACCATCTTGAGACGGCACGGCCAGCAATGTTGTTCCTGACGGAGACACAAATAATCCGCCCAGATGAGATCACCTACCTGAACTATCCCGGCTTTGTGCTTGAAGAATCCTTCAAAGCCAAAGCCGAAGTTTGCTTATTCGTTCGGGCGGATGTTTGCTGTCGCCGTCTGCGCTGTCTGGAGGACCCTTCCTTCTCCCTCCTAGTGGTACACGTCGACTTAGGCTCTCATTGCCGTGTCTACGTCTGTGTCTACCGATCCCATAACGGCGACATCGAGACAACTCGACTAATTGAACATCTTAGTCGGGTAGCAGATGATGCGCAGGAGCGACTTCCATCGGCGGAACTGGTGTTTTTGGGGGACTTCAACGCCCACCATGAGTTGTGGTTAGGTTCCTCCAAAACAGACCATGCTGGTAGAACTGCCCACGCATTCGCTCTCACGCATGACCTGACGCAACTGGTGAACCAGCCCACCAGGATCCCAGACATAGTTGGCCATGCGCCCTCCTTACTCGACCTTCTGCTGACGAGTCGCCCTGCTGGATACCGGGTGGAGTATCGAGCTCCTTTAGGTTCCTCGGATCACTGCTTGATATCCAGCACAGTGCCCTTGGCATCGCGCCCGCCAACAGCGATTTCGAAACGCCAGATTTGGCACTACGCGTCGGCAGACTGGGACGGGATGCGGGAGTATTTTGCATCCGTCCCTTGAAGGCAGCGCTGCTTTAGTGGGAAGGACCCGACCGCTAGCGCCACTGCCGTTGCTGATGAGATAGTATTAGGAATGGAATACTATACTCCACACTCCTATGTCATCAGCAAAGGCAGACGCAACCGCTGGTTCAATCGCGAGTGTGCCAGCGCTGTTGAGAGCAAACAGACGGCATACCGTGGATGCTTGGATCAGAGGTAAAGCTCATGGGGCTCCCGAAACTCGCTCGCTAAAAGCAGCCTATAATAATGCCACCAAGTCGTGTAAGAGGGCCTACATTAGAGCGGATGCCCAGCGCGTTGCACGAGTAGGCCAAGAACTCCTGACGCATCCTACGGGCAGCCGTAGCTACTGGCGTCTGGCCAAAGCCGTGCAATCCAACTTCTGCCAACCCTCGCTGCCACCACTGAGATGTCTTGACGGAACTTTAGCTCACAAGCCGCAGGAAAAGGTCGATCTCCTGGCCAAACTCTTTGCGGCTAACTCCCGGATCGATGACTGTGATGCACAGCCACCCTCAATTCCTCACTGTGGCCACACAATGTCTGATATTAAAATCAGGCAGTGTGATGTCCGTGCGGAAATGCAGTCAATCGATGTCCGGAAAGCTAACGGTCCTGATGGCATCCCAGCAATAGTCCTGAAAATGTGTGCAGCGGAGTTGTCCCCTGTGTTAACGCGTCTGTACCGTCTCTCGCTCTCTTCGGGTTGTGTGCCGGAATCTTGGAGAGAAGCTAATGTGCAACCGATCCCTAAAAAAGGAGATCGGTCAGATCCGACTAATTACCGCCCTATAGCCGTAACTTCAGTGTTGTACCACTCTCCCGTCCACGGTTACTTCTGTTACCCAGTGACATATAACCCCTTCCGTCCACGGTTACTTCTGTAACCGAGAATTTTGCAATTTTGCAAACTCGCATTACGACCACGGTGAGTGTAATTACTCAAAACACGTATTACGTAGGCCCATTAAAATATTTGAGATGATTCTGTGGTAACTAATTCAGTATAAAAAAAGTAAAAGAATTCTATTTGTTAAATGACAAACATAATTTCACAGAAAAAAATAATGAAATTGGCGAGAATTGACAGTTCGCCAAAACGGAATTTTGCAACGTAAGCGTTTTTAAAAATGTCGAAATACTCTTCTACTCACCGTATTTCCTAAATAAGTGCACATCAAAACAATCGCATACTAAGTATTGTTATGGATTATTATGGTTTGTTTACATTTATAGACAGTGACATTCCAATATTTTTTTTTCCTGACCAAGCGCCATAAACACGGCAACGTTCTTTGCTAAGGTTGTTGCTCACTACACCTAGTTCGTAGTTCCGCAAGAAAATTTGAGGTGGCTCTATGGATATCAGTTGATCCGTAGAGCAATTGAAACTATGGCGTAGTGTACGAGTACCTTTAGTAAAAAAATGAAATTGTTGACAATTTTGACGGTTCGCCATTTTTTTTGCATAGGATTTTTTTGTGCTAATAATGTGTTAATTACTCTTCGTAATCATCGTTCTTCCTAATAATGTGCACATCAAAACAATCGTTATGGTTTTAGCTATCGAAATTGATATGATTCTTTAGACGCCGGGAGGGCTTCCACCCCCATGTCGTTGACTTTCCAACAATCCGTACGAAGCGGTTTGCTGCATCTTTTCTAGTACGCACCGCTAAGGAGTGGAACGCTCTCCCTGCGTCTGTGTTTTCGGATACTTACAACCTTAGTATCTTCAAGGCCAGAGTGAATAGGCATTTTCTGGGTAAGCGTGTACCACCGTCGGCCTCGTCATCGCTTACCACCAGGCGAGACTGAGGCCAAACGCAAACCCATTTTAAATTTAAAAAAAAAAAGTGACTTCCAAGTAATAACGACTTTTAAATGTCGATATAAAAAAAATATTTTTGTTTTTTATCTTGGAATCTTCATTTTTGTCATTTTTGTTGTAGCTTTTCGTAATTAACTTTTAACTTATTAAAATACTGAGTTTTCTAAGCATTTGGTACGTAGTTTAGGTTTTGATATAGCTTTAGCAATGGGTTAGTTCTAAGCTTTTTTGTCAGCTCGGGTAGTCTCGGGTCAGCGTCAGCCAACTTTCGGACAGCTGTCAGATTGAGTGGACGGTAGGAGCCATATTGTCTATACGGTCGTGGACTGGTGTTTGTTTTGTTTTGTTTCTCAAACAAAAATAATTGTACCGATATTGAGACATTGTTCAGATGCCAAAAGAAATGTGTTAGATCTCTGTTTGGTGCATATCGTCTAGAGTCTTGCAGACCTTTATTCAAGAAATACAAAATTCTTACGCTGACTGGTCTCTACATTAAACAATTATGTAATTTCGTTATAGATAATATGGAACAATTTATTAAAAAGAAAATTTCTAATTACAAGCACTTTCGCCAGAGACCCGTAAATAAATTAGAAATACCAAAATTCAAACTACGCTTGCCTGACAAAAATGCCTGCGGGATGGCCGTTAAAATATTTAATGCTCTGCCTGATGATCTACGTCTGTTGGATGGCACCAAATTCAAAAGTAAACTACATAGGTACCTCACTGAAAAATGCTTTTACTCCATACAAGAATATTTAAACAGTAATTGTTGAGGGGCTGCTTTGTATTGGCTTGTTTGTGCTCTCTGTTGTTATTTAATTACATTTAAAAATATTTGCATGCTTACACTATAATAAGTAGATTTTGAAGGAAATTGTTTTTGTAAGAACACCTCATACTATGTACCCAAAATTGAGGCAAATAAAAGATATTTCATTTCATTTCATATTTCAATGGTAATTTTTAGCCTTTACTGGACTTTACAGAATAACTGTTTTTACAGGAGGCTCAAAACTGTTTATTTTAAAAATGAAATGGGCCTGTCTTCTTTTCCCCAAATAATCAAGTGTCGTATTTGTCTGCGGTAAAGTACGATCCTAGAACGAATATTGAACAAACAGCTTATTCGATACCTAGAAGATCACTCCCTAATTCACGATCGTCAATATGGGTTTCGGCCAAAACGGTCAACGGGTGATCTTCTAGCGTACGTCACACATCTCTGGGGTGAGGCTATTGACAAGCGTGGCGAGTCACTGGCAGTTAGCCTTGACATAGCCAAGGCTTTTGATCGGGTCTGGCACAAAGCTCTTCTCTCCAAGCTCCCGGCATACGGTTTGCCCGCTCAGTTCTGTACCTGGATTGCCAGCTTCCTGCATGAGCGTAGAATCCGTGTCCTTTCGGATGGATGCGCTTCGCGGTTCATGTCAGTGAACGCTGGTGTTCCTCAAGGCTCCGTTCTATCCCCCACGCTGTTCCTTCTGCATATCAATGACATGCTTCCTCTTGGAAGCATTCATTGCTATGCAGATGCTATGCACAGTGCATGCGGGATATAACGGGCACCCAACGGCTGGGCGGGTAGACACCGAAATGAAGCGAGCAAATCTTGTCATTGAGCTCGATCGGATGTTGGACCTCATTTCTAAATGGGGCTCCGATAATCTGGTGGAGTTCAATGCCAAGAAAACACAGGTATGCGCGTTCACAGCGAAAAAGTCGCCATTCCTTCCCCTTCCCTCTCTTCAGGGTACATCTCTAGGCCTGCAGAGCAGTATTAACATGCTCGGTATGGATATCCGCTGCGATCTGAACCAAAAGGACTACATCGAAACCGTGATTAAAAATGCCTCACGTAAACTCGGTGTCCTGAACAAGGTGCGGCGATTCTTCACGCCTGATCAGTTGTGTCTATTATACAAGACACAGGTGCGGTCTTGCGTGGAGTATTGCTCTCACCTTTGGGACGGCTCCGCAAAGTACCTTCTCGATGCCTTGGACAGATTGCAGCGCCGCGCTGTGCGCATTATCGGCAATGCAGAGGTCACTAAAACTCTCGAGCCTTTGCAATTGCGTAGAGATATTGCGTCACTCAGCGTCTTTTACCGTTTATACCATGGCGAGTGCTCTGAAGAACTCTTTGACCTCATCCCTCCTTCTCCCTTCCTCCATAGGAGTACGCGTGCTGCTCTGCGGAGTCACCAATTTACAGTCTCTAACATTCCATCTCGGACAAAGAAATTTGGTGACTCGTTTCTTTGCTGCACTTCCAAAAGATGGAATAGTCTACCAGCACACGTATTCCCTCCTACCTATGACATAGGGTCCTTCAAACGAGGCGTGAAGAAGCACTTTGTGGACCGGCAGAGTGAGGATGACTGATGCTACGTCTCTTACGCTGCACCAGTTGTCCTCGCGCCTGGACCTCATTTCCACTTAACATCAGGTGGAGTGGAGTCATTTGCCGGGCTTAGTATAAAAAAATATATATATATATGTCAGTAGCATATTCGAGAAGGTTCGATGTGGTTGATCGACCTGGCAGGAAACCATGTTGATGAACGTCAAAAAGTGGCCTGAGATGGTAGTGAAGTCTCTTTTGAATCATAGACTCAAATAATTTCCCCATAGATGATAAAATTGAGATGGGTCTGTAGTTACTAACGTCACCGGGGTCTCCCTTCTTGTGATTTTGGAGTGATGTGGGCAAGTTTCCATTTAGTGGGGAGTATTCCACAAGTCAGAGATGCATTAAAAATATAGTGCAATGGCTTTACCAGTTGCGACGAGCAAGTCTTAAAAAAAAAGTGGTGCGATGGAATCAGGTCCAGTCCAGGACCTTTAGTGGTGTCAATCTGCTGAAGTGTGTTCAGAATCTCTGATTCTGAAAGGTATATTTAACCGAGTGATCTGTGACAATCAGCTGCTGTGTAATGATGCTGGACTGTTGTTGGTTGTTCGTTGCAATATACTGATTAAAAGTACTCGCAAAATAAACTACTTATATCCTGGCCACCCTGGACTTTTTGGGTATTCAAAAACATCTCATCTGGAATTTCGCTGCTGTTGGATCTCAGCGATTTGATGAATGTCCAGAAGAACTTTGGACTTTTTTTGATAAGGTCTTTTGCGTCAGTTTTTAGTTTGCTTAGACATTCACGCAGCATTCCAACACATCGATCACGTAGCATCCGATATGTTAACAAGTCTTGAGGGTTTGAGTAAGTTTTGTATCGATGATAAAACTTGGCCTTCTCCTTAAGAGCTTAGATCAAGACTCGACTAAACCAAAATGGATATTGATTGTTGCCTTTCTGACTTATTAGAGTAAATTTGGAAATAATTGTTGTAATCTGGTCGTAGAATATATCCACTGTTTCGTCAACAGTATGATTTGGTTTAAAGTAGTCATCCCAGTTTATTACATCTAGCTCTTCTTTTATTTTCTCGAAGTTTGCTTTAAAGAAATTAAGAGCAGTTGATTTTTTTAATTTTGGGAGGCTTATATGATTTAAGCTTTAAAGATATAATGCAGGATGATGAGTATCTTCACTTACTAAGGGTGATGTACAGCTTGAGACTCTGAAGGAGTTGCTCGCGTTTGTTATGATCAGCACCCTTACTCTTGAAACCGATCGCTATTGGATCGGATTGGTATTGTGAATTTTCGTACTCCTAAGTAACGACACCAGAGCTAATATGGATTCATATTGCGTGGATATTGAGTGAAAAAACATACAAAACTCAATGCCGTTTAGTTCACCTAATATGAATTCAAATTAGCGCTGGTGTCGTAACTTAAAAATACGAAAATTCACAATACCAATCCAATCCAATAGCGATCGGTTTCAAGAGTAAGTGGGCAGATCAAGTGTACGAGTATTAGCGTTACAAATTTGATTTATTTGGTAAAGACCATTAAAGGAAAGCATGTCAGCAAGTAAACTGTCTGTTTGACTCGATATGCAGGTTGGAAGCAAACAGTTGGAAGTAGCGTCTAGTTGCCACTGCAAATTCGGAAGATTAAAATCTCCTGCTATTAACAGAAGTGATCTCTGGGGCAATTTGTGTTGAATAATTTCTGTTAGTGTTAGTTAGTGGTGGAAGGTAAACAGTACAAATGCAAAGAGGGATAATAGAATTACCCTGTTTTAACTTGATAACAACCCAGAGATCCTCGCCCGCCGACTCCCATTTCAGCTCTCGAACAGGCTGATATTTTTTCAAGATTGCAATCCAGACTCCACCGCCATCGTTTATGCTAGAGCAAGTAGAGCCACGATCACGCCTAAATATCGTGTATCTGCTATCAAATATTTCATGATCGAAAACTGAATCGTTCAGCCATGTCTCGGTTAAAAGAACAACGTCCGCCTCCTGTTTAAGTACATTAGTCAAAATAATTTCTGTCTTAGTTCTGAGACCTCTAACATTTTGATAAGTAATGTTTAGACTAGTAGTAAATTTAATTTTATTATTAGGTATGTACAATGAGGCCATGAATTAAATAAATTATAAGGTATTTAAAAATTCTAAATCTTTGACAAGAAAGCTTTTAGAGTTGCATCTTTTCTCATATGAATGCGGCCGTTCCGTACCCACACAAACCGAAAGTTTTTATCCTTCGCGATTCTGCGGGCAGTTGCGTGTAGTTGTTTGTTAGTAGGCGACAAATGTTCACACACGTATACTGCACACTTTTCGCCCGCGAGGCCCAAATGTGAGGAGCTTAGCTTGTCATTATGATGGGTCCGGTTGAATGTCTTGACAGCAGCCTAAGATCTTGTCACGGACCAGACAGCTGGACAGTTTAACTACAATGGAGAGAGGCCTCTTGGACTCCTGATTCTGCTTAGCGACGCGATGATAGTTCAACAGTTCGTGATCCGATAAGGAGCAGCTCACCGTAGTTGCTAATTGACGAATTACTGTGCCTTGGTTTTCTGACTTGTGCTCCGGTACGCACTGGATTTCCAAATTACAGTCGCGAGTTTGTTGCTCAAACTGGTTTAATCTGCCTTTCAATTCAGTCACTTTGCAATTTAAATCTGATACTTTTACTTTTAGAGTTTGATTCTCGTCTTCCAGGGTTTCTATTTTCCTATTTTTCAGGTATAGGTCTTGCTTTAGCTGGTCGTATTTAGTGGACATAAAATTAACACTTTCTGTAAGCTCCTGGATTTGCTGCGAGTATCAGAGCTTTCGGTCGTAAAGTCACGTCTAATTTCATTAAGAAGAGGCCCTGCTCATCAAGTTTCCTGTCAATGTACTGTTTTAAATCCTCGTTGTTTCCGGTAACTGGCAGGTCTAGAACTTGAACGGAAGTCTTGGATTGGGAAGGCGTAACAGAGCTCTCTCCCTCTCTCCGGTCTTGCAATTTATGCACTTCCACGTAGCCTTGTATGATTGGGACTCCTTCGCAGAATTATCCGCAGGGACGCCCAGGCACTGGTAATGAAACGTGGCGTTGCACTACTGCACGATTTCACGTCGTTTGATTCAACTGATTTGCGACATTTATTGCATAAAAATTTATAAAGTGGCAATACTTTTCTTTTGTCTAAAACATAAAGTTTCTATACCTATAGTAACTTTATGGTCATAAATTAAATTATCTGTGTCAGTTTAGTTTGACACTTCTGCGACTTAACAAAGTGCTCAGAAATCAATTTAAGACAAAGTGGAACTATAAGATGTCATTTGATTTTGACAGTTCTAAATAACGTTATGGCTCCTCTTCACAATCGCCGATCATAGACGATTACGGGCGAGCACGATTGTGTGGAGGGCATACTCGGCCGTATTCGCCGATCATCGTCTATGATCGCCTGCAATCGCCTGTGACCCGTGATTTGTCGGTTTTTCGGGCACGCATCGAAGGGAATCGGTTAGCACGCCGGGTCTAGCGTCGGTCGCGCCATCTCTGAGGTCCCGGGTATAATTCCCGGTCGGGTCAATTTAGAGAAAACTGTTTTTCTAAATTGATTTCGGGTCTGGGTGTTTTTCTATGTTTATGTATATTTATCCGTTATCTTACCGTATTAACGACTTTCAGGAGAAACTTATATTACGTACATTATACATATAATCACGACTACTAATCCCCGAAAGGTTAGTCAGAGACTAAGCTAACACCAAATAGCGATTGCGCATGTGCTCAGCGTGACCGGTGGTGAGTTGGATGTATGTGTAGTCTTTAGTCCGTTAGTCGCCTTTTACGACACCCAAGGGAAGGAAGATTGGTAGTATTCTTTCACCGCTGCGCGACACGGTTATTTTGGTTAAGGTAATTGGTGTGAGCGTAAACAAATTTTATTTATTTATTAATATAATTTAACTAGCTGACCCGGCGGACGTTGTCCTGTCTTAATTAAGAATATTGAAAAAAATATTTAAAAAAGTGTATATTTTAATTTTTTTTCTTTCTTAAGAACCTTTTACTGACAATAACAAACATAACAAAAAAAAATTAGCGAAATCGGTCCAGCCGTTCACGCGTGATGTCGTGACCAAGGGAAATAGGGATTCATTTTTATATAATAGATAAATGGTAGCAGCAGCAACACACTCCACGTCCATCTTGTACGCTTGCCGTTCGACGACTACTGCAAGCAAGCGAATGTGTGGGCGTTTGCACGATGATCGTGCCGATTATAGACGATCACACGGTCAACGATCATCGCCGATTGTGTAGTGGCGGCATTAGGTTGAGGGTATTCCCGTGATTGTAAATTGAAAAACAAAATTCAGACTTATCTTTATCGATTTCGAAGATTTGCGGTTGTAGAAAACTGTAGATAACGATAACACAGGTTCCTTGGTTGGTATATTCCACTTGACAAACACTTTTAACGGGAGTTATGAGAGATTTAAAATAAAAAGTATGAACTGTAACAGGAGCGTAGTGTACACAGTGACAGGGTTGCCACACGTCTTTGGCGATAGCCGGCAGGCCGTGTCGCTCGAGAGATTATAAGGAAATGCATGAATTAATTAATTAATTCTTGCAGTACCTAATGTAGCAATTTGCCTAATAAACTTTATCATATCAATGTGAGTATTAAAGGAAAAAAATATATGACGCATGTACTTCTGTATAATCATTGACATCGATTTATGTGTAATTATGTAATTTTAAATCATAAATTACATTTGATTGTTTATGATTGATAGAGCAAAATCGTTTACATTTTCATTGTCAACGTGCTGCTTATAGTACTTATTTGGCAAGTAGGTACTAGAGCTGCCACTCCAGCCGGCAGTGCTTCTAATCAAATCAATGCTAACCCCGAGCCGCTTGCGGCAGAGATACTCGCATGCGCCGGATGGAGTGCGCAGAAAATAGAGAAGTGTCAATTCCACTTAGATTTAAGAAATTTTTAGTCCATTTCCTTAAAGTTTGACTTGTAACAGAACGGTATGGTTTTCTATAACTAATAAATAATTTTTCTTTCATTGTTTTCTCCTAAGGGCCGAGTTATATTAATGTAAGTCAACACAGCATTTGAAAGACATAATTACAGGTCCTAAATTATAAAAATAGTGATGAGCACCTGACTTAGAGGTTTTTATGATGTCTGGTATTTTTATAATTAATTATTAGAATAACTATTGACTTCTTTTAACTTAATTAATGACAGTGTCTGTGCATAAGGCTGACAAGGTAACTGTCTTTCTGGTTAACTGTTCTAATGGAAGTTCATGGTTAGGGTGCAGATTTGTTAAAAAATGTAATATAATACACGGGCCCCAGGTTCCCTTGTCATCAGAGGTCACCCTTGGCTCTAAATTTAATGAAAAAGCAGATCGGTAACTTTTTGGTTTCAATATTGGGTTCCAGCGTCAAACAAATTGGTCAAAAATAGAGGATATTAGGAATTGACGCTTCGAAATAATTTATCTTCTGTCAATCACAAAAATTGAACCAATGTTTAAATGCCACAGTGTATTGCGCTATTGAATTATTGGATAAGGAAGCACAACTTACGTCTAATGAGGTTGACGGTACACTTCATGTGTTTGGCTTCCCGGATCTCAGAACAATAATGCTTTTGTTATTGTTCTGAGTCCCGGATAATCTTCCGGTCATAAACTTGAACTGCGGCAACGTTGTTATAAAAAGAAATTAGGGGTTTATTTATAGGTCCAAAATGATTAGTTCAGAGACAAGCATTTTGTAAACAAAGGGAACAACAATTCCGTAAGCCCAGTCAGAAAGGCGAACTTTTTTTAAAAGTGTATCTACGAGGAAAGTGTACCTACGAGGAATAATTCATTATTTTCTTTAATGCTTTGGCAGTTGTTGAAAAAATGGGGAAAAGCATAAAAAAATAAAAATATATCAATTCACAGTAAAAGCATATTCATGCGCTTCTATGCCAAGACATATAGTTATTACATTTAGTGTTTTAACTCTGTGGCAAAAGATCGATTTGAGGGGTACCGAAATTATTATTTTTGATTCGTAAAGCTTAGTCCCTGAGAGCCAAGTATGCCATCTGAGCCTGTATAAGGGTGAATACGTCTGGATTCGGCGTCTACTTTTTCGTTATTATGGAACATATACAGCATAATTAAAAATGTTTCGAATTACGCAAAAACTACAAATATCCTTTGTGGATGTGGAAACCTGATTCCACTCTTTCGTTTTGATATACGAAATAGCAGTCGTATTGTCAATCTTTAGCAATATTTGACAGTTATTTAATTTAGTTGCAAATATTTTGAAGTCAAAGAATGCAGCCAACATTTCAAGAAGATTTATATGCTTGGGGGCTCCCCCCTCCCCCCCCCCCCCCCCCCCGGTATTATAGCCTTTAGGCTATAGCTTTTTTGTATGTTATTCCCCGTTTTTGGTTAGGGATGCGCCTAACCTTTTCATAATGTCCTCATCCAATGCGCATTTTTTCGGATCAGCTGCTTTTTTGCGGACGTGGAAGGCCCTAGTGCGGGCTCCACCATTTCCAAATCCAAGTCATCCGTGGGTAAGCGAGCTTGGACATAGCCAATTAATGAGTCTGTATGCTCTTGGCCATTTGGAAAGGCAGTGCGTAAAATAATTACTTTATTTATTATTGAGCACTTAAATATTAAACTCAAGATCAGAGTTGGCAAGGTTTACGATAGCAAATGTATATACAGAAAAGACAAAAAGTCGCTTAGTATTTGGTTTATTTTTGTAAACATGGAGGTAGTGTTTTAGCCGATGGGGGTTTGCAGAGTAATAACAACATCTATTCTTGAGATTGGAATGAATTTATTGGAAAACTTAGCCTAATATATACAAATTTTACATGCTAAAACTAGAGGCGTATATACAAAGCAGTTTATTAAGTGTTCATAAATGAAAGCTAGGGTGCGCTGCGTTTGGCATGACGCAGCGGCTGAAGCGGCTCGCGGCAGTCGCGTGGCTGTCGATGCGCGCCGCATATAAATATTCGCGGCGGCTCTGTCTGTTAGCTCGCCATTGCACGGCGGCCGTCGGACGAGACACATGTAACATCGAAGCGCGGGAGCGCGCGTCGTATTTATGTTTTGCAGCTGTGTAGGTAGTAAGTAAGTAAAGTAAAATTATTTATTCAATGTAAACCTTTACAGGCACTTATTGACGTCAATAATAATAATAATAATAAAAAAAACAGTTAACTAACTTATAGTTAAGACTTAACAACTAATCTAACGAGCTATAGTCTGTGCCAGACAAAATGCGCATCGCTACCCCCAGTACCACTGCACGCCGAAACAGAATCGCGTCGAACCGAAATTTAAGCCGTGGTCATAGAATTGTGTAAAAAATCAAAAAAATCAAAATCAATATATCTTTATTCAGTAAGCTTAAATTAAGCATTTTGAATCGTCTAAATTTATTTTTTATGGATGGATGGATAGGCATAGGAACCCAGCCACCCACCCCACCCATTCAGGAAGTCTTTTAGCTGTGGAGAAGAACGGGCACAAGAAACTCCACAGCTTTAAAATAATATAGAAGTAACGACATTTACAAAACAACATGTCGTTACCAAATTATACAATCAGTTATGTAATGTCATAAAAGACAATGGATTAAGAAAAAAAACAATGTAAATATATTATTATTACCAGGCTGTTTTGTCTTCTAAATATTCCTTGACTGTGTAATAACCTTTCCTAAGTAAACAAGATTTGACATGATTCTTAAACTTATCTAAAGGTAAATCTAGTATAGTACTTGGTATTTTATTATAATAGTGTATACCTTGCCCCAAGAAAGAGCCGAGAACCTTTTGTAACCTAAACAGTGGCATTACTAGTTTTGACTTATTTCTAGTATTGAAATTGTGTACATCACCGTGTTTAGAAAAAGTGTTAATATTGCAACGCACAAAAACTATACAATTATAAATATACTGCGATGCAACAGTAAGAACACCAACTTCCTTAAAAATATTTCTCAAAGAAGTTCGCGATCCCAGTCTATAAATGGTTCTTATTGCTCGTTTCTGTAAAATAAATATAGTTTTAACATCAGCCGCTGTTCCCCACAGAAGGACGCCATACGACATGACACTATGAAAATAACTAAAGTAAACAGTCCTAGCAGTTTCTACATCTGTTAGTTGTCTAATCTTTCTAATCGCATATGCTGCTGAACTGAGTTTGCCGGCCAAATTCGATATATGCGGATTCCATTGGAGTTTTGAGTCAAGGGTTATCCCTAGGAAAACTGTCGAGTCTACCAAATCTAATTTACCACCATTCATTCTAACATCGGTTTGTTCGGTCTTGACATTTGGTAGTATAAATTTAATACATTTCGTTTTTTTAGCGTTTAGCTGTAAATTATTCGCACTAAACCAAATGAGTACCTCTGAGAGAGCATTGTTAACATCGTCATAATTATTCTTACATCTAGTCACATTAAAAATGAGTGAAGTATCATCTGCAAACAATACAATATCACAGAAGTTTTCTACAAAGAATGGCAAGTCATTGATTATCAAAAATAAAAAAGGGCCAAGAATTGACCCTTGTGGAACTCCCATTTTTACATGAGAACCGGATGACTTAGTTCCATTAATGTCGACAGTTTGTGTTCTAGAACTAAGATACGACTGTATCAAATTACGCGCAAGACCTTTGAGACCATAGTGATTTAACTTCATCACCAGTGTCCGGTGCTCAACGCAATCGAAAGCCTTGGACAAGTCGCAAAAAACTCCAAGAGCGTTCTGAGACTTCTCCCAGGCATCAAATATATGTTTTATTAGAGCTACACCTGCGTCAGTAGTGGAACGACCCTTAGTAAAACCGAATTGTTTACTATGTAAAAGATTATTTAAGTTAAAGTATTCCACTAACTGTTCGAGAATAATTTTTTCATAAATTTTACTAAGTGCTGGTAGTATTGAAATTGGTCGATAGTTACTGGGGTCTTCTTTATTTCCCGATTTAAATATAGGTATAACCTTACTAAACTTCATAAGATCAGGAAAGATTCCCTTATCAACACACTTATTAAATATGTCAGCAAGATAGGGTGCAATAGAATATATAATATTTTTAATTATCTTTATAGACATGCCCCACAAATCACCTGTGTTTTTCATTTTTAGTAATTTAAAAGTTATTATTAAAACTTTTAAAGTCAATATATTTTTAGAGTCAATATATTGAAAATTAAAAGAAACATTACATTTGGGTACATGTTGTTCGAGAAAGGCTTGTGCCGCCACTGGTGATGAATTTAAATTTGAGGTTGTTACCACAGGTATATTTATAAAGAAATCATCAAAAATGTTAGCAATTTGTGTATCTGAATTGATAAGGTTATCTTTAACTTTTAGAGTAAAAGTGTTGTCCCGTGGTTTTAATTTATCACGGTTGATGATATCCCAAGTGGCTTTTATTTTATTATTAGATTTTTTAATTTTATCTTTAATGAAGTTAGATTTTGCTAGTGTGCACACTTTCTTAAACTATTTAGAGTAATTTTTTACATATTCTGTAAAATTTAAATTTTGATTATATTGTCTTAAATTATATAAAAAAAAAAATAATAATAATAAAATAAAATAAAATAAAATAATTTTATTTCAGACTGTGTCCATATAAGTACTTGGTAGTTAGTTGACAAAATTTATTTATAACTAAAAATCATACACCAATTAAATAAATTTAAAATATAAATTATAAAATTAAAATCATAAAATAAATTATAAAAATTAATATCAAAATACAAACACAATATTACAAAACACAAATTAAAATCAAAACAAAATGAAATAAAATAAAAATAAAATTCCTAGTAGATAAACATAAACTTAATTAACAATTAGGGTAGGTAACGACCCCCCGTGGGCACACCGGGCACCTGCACATGCGCCTGCACCCAGTGTCTCTGCAGCGGACAATCCGGCTTCTCTCTGAGCACCTTTAGGATGACGTTGGCGCTCACGCGTACTCTGCGCTGGAGGGAGGCGATGCGGCGCCGCAGCACCGTGTGAAACCCGTCTGTGCGCGCGTGCGCGAACATCGCAGACGCGCTGCAGTAGCGCGGGAGCCCCAACATCACCCTAAAGGCGTTATTGTACTGTACTCGGAGAGCGTTGATGGCCCGCTGAGTGTAGTTGACCCACAGATTGCACGTGTACAGGGTTTGGCAGAACGCTTTAAAAAGTGTGATTTTTATGTCTGCGCTACATCGTGCGAATCTGCGAGCCAACATGTTGCAGCGGACCGCCATCGCTCTCCTTTCCCTTTCAATATCCCCGTCATCTTTCAAATCCTCGGTGACAACATGGCCGAGGTATTTGAACTGCTTCACCCTCTCAAGAGCGACCCCGTTCAGTCGCACAGGTGGCACATTTTCCAGCTTACGGCCCTTGGCTTGGAATACCAGGAGTTTGCTTTTTTTAACATTGTACATGAGGCCATGTGTGGCCGCGTACTTCTCACATATCCCCAACATCTTCCTGAGACCGGCGATTGATGGGCTGAGCAACACCATATCGTCAGCGTAACTAATGCTATTGATGTTCTGCCCGTCAATGGAACAGCCGATACCAGTGTTGCCCAGTTCAGCAATCAGCCGGTCCACGTAAAGGTTGAAGAGTGAAGGAGACGTCAACCCCCCCTGCCTCACTCCACACTCCAACCTGTACTCGTCGGATAGCTCACCACGCCATTTGACCTGGTTAGTTTGATGCCCGTACCAGTATCTGAGGATATTAATAAACTCACCGGGCACCCCCGCGTCCTTTAGTTTACCCCAAAGAATGTCGTATCTAACCAAGTCAAATGCCTTAGAGAGATCTAAAAACGCAGCATACACAGGCGTACTCCTATCAGTATAGTACCTGACGGTGTGCTTGAGAGACAGAATAGCGCATTCAGTTGAAAGTCCGGCTCTAAAACCGAACTGCGCGTCATGTAAGTGCAAGTGCTTATTAAGTTGTCTCTCAAGCAAGCCGTCAAGCACCTTTGATATGACTGTAGCTAGAGAGATTGGTCGGTAGTTGCCCTTGTCGGAGGCGTCACCCGTTTTATTTTTAATTATGGGCACAACAACCGTTCTCATCAGCTCCTTAGGAAGATAAGAGTGCCTAATGCAGAGTGTGAAGAGCAGCCCTAACAATCTAGTGAGATGTGGCCCCGCATGTTGTAAATGTTCGATGCTGAGGCCGTCGTGTCCAGGTGACTTGCCTCTTGTCATACCCTTTAAAACTGAGGTAACTTGTTTTGCGGAGATACGCTCCGGCACCCCCGACACCACGGTCTCAACATCCTTTATAAGTGAACCCCTCAATGGAGATTCGACCTGAAAATTCGCGCTAAACATATTGGCTATGTCCTTAGTATTAGTGACGTCCCCAATACTCATCGGGATGCCAGACTTCGGACTTAACTTTTTTGTATGTTGCCAAAATCCTCTAAGATCCTTATTTTTGTGTTTTAGCGTTAATATATTCATTTTTATTTGGTCTTGGTTGTTCTGACAAAATTTTAATTTTTCTTTGAAAGTTTTTCTAGACTCCCACATCTCATTATAAACCAGACCACATCTGGGCCTGCCGCACCACACCCAGGTCAGAAACTTTTGCCTAGCATCCAGGTGAGCGTCACGAACGTACTTATTCCACCCCGCTATATGACGGCCGCCTTTTGGCTTACCCCCTCCTCTATTACCTGCATGACTAATTATCGCGGCCTCCCTCAAGGTCGTTACAATAACATTATATAACGTGTCTATTTCGGCAGTATGTACTGTGCTGTTATTTTTACATAAATAGTTACCACATGTCTTAAATTCCAGTGGAAAGTCAACGTTTCGTAGTTTAGCATTACAACATTTAGAGTATATTTCAACTTGACTTAAATCCCTTTCCCCCCAGTGAACCTTGTTAATCTCATATAACTCATACAGTTTATTTCTACTTTTATAAATACCAGTCGTGGCCCAGTCACAGAACTTAAGTTTTTGTGAAAACTTAATTGTTTTAGATGTAAAAACACTTGATTGTATTATGTCTTTATTAAATCAAAGAGATTACTGTATAGTACATCCGGATCATCATGTATAAAGGGCAAAGTATCGATTTTACAAGCTACATTGGTTTTGAAACACTCCATTCGCTTTTTTGTAACAGGTTTACATGTTACAGTTTTAGGCGCATCCTTAACATCAAAATCATAGGTCACCTTCAAACCGCAATGGTCAGACGTAAGACTACTAATAACTGACTTAGAGACAGGGTCATAGTCTGTAAAAATATTATCGAGACAGGTGGCCGAATGTGAAGTTATTCTAGTGGGTTCAAGAAATAGATTTCTTAGATTAAAGCATTTAAATAAAGCGAGAAGACGAACACTCCCTGAAGTGTTTTCTAAAATATTTACATTAAAATTCCCACATACTACAACATATTTATTTTTCAATTTTATTTTATTAAGTACATCTTCCATCACGGACTCAAATAAATCAAAATTACCCAATGGGGGCCGGTATACACATACTATTACAAAACTATTGAATTCTACACATGATAGCTCAATGTTACGCTCCTTTGAAAGACATACAATGTCGTTGCGTTCCTTGTATTTAAAATTATTACTAACTAGTATTAGAGAACCGCCGTGAATAGCTTTGCTTCGTACGTACGCGCTTGCTAGTTGGAAATTATTTACTTGGAAAGACTTGTCATGACTTTTTAGCCAATGCTCAGTTACACAAAATATATGAATAGCCTGACTTTTTGCAATTTAGGTAGGTAGCTACGTAGCTTAAGTAGGTAGCTACAGGACTCCCCCTCAAGCGAAGCGTACGGGAGTGTTGAAACTTCTGCACGAACGGGTTCTTCTGAGTGTTGGTTCTACTGCTGCTGCTGGATCAGATGTTACTCGTGGCTGGACGGCTTGTGTGTCTTGTAACGGCGGCGGCGGCGTAGTTGTTTCTTCGGTGTTCAAAGTGTAGACAGGCTTCAATCTGTCTATCGACACGGTGGCGATTCTTCCAGGAAGTTGTATTTCAAAGAACTTGGTGCTTCGTTTCAGTACTTGATACGGGCCTTCGTATGGTGGTTGCAGTGGTTTACGTACTGCGTCGATACGTAGAAATACAGATTAGCACGTCGATAGGTCGTTATGCACGAACATACTACGCTTGTTGCTATGCGGTAGGTATGTTGGTGTGCACGCGGTGATTATTTTGTGAAGCTTCTGCACGAACTCTAGGTTGACAGCGGCAGGTGATGGTGATGAAGATGGTGTGATGAAATCACCAGGTAGACGAATTGCTTGACCATATGTTAGTTGCGCTGCGCTGGTGTTGGTGTCGGTTCGTAATGCTGCTCGGAGTCCCATTAACACTGTAGATATTTCGTCGATCCATTTAGAGTTGCAGTGTAGTCTAGACTTAACGCGGCTTTCAGTGATCGGTGCCAGCGTTCGACGATTCCGTTGCTTTGTGGATGGTAAGCGGTTGTTCTTGTCTTTTCGGCGCCAAGTAGATTGGTTAGCGCGCGAAACAGCTGACTCTCGAACTGACGTCCTTGATCTGTAGTTATCGTCTGGGGACATCCGAATCTTGTTATCCACGTTTCCTAAACATATTTTGCGACATTTTCACTGGTTATTTCTTGAATAGGTATAGCTTCGGGCCATCGCGTAGTGCGATCTATCATTGTGAGTAGGTATCGATGTCCGTGTTCGCTTGTTGTTAGCGCTCCGACAATATCAATATGTAGGTGTTGAAATCTTTCGCACACGGGAAATGATGATATGTTGCTGTGCGTGTGTCGTTGTACTTTCGCTCGTTGACAGGATACACACGTCTTCGTCCATGTTCCAATGTCGGAGTTCATCGCGGGCCAGAAGTAGCGTTGTTGTAGAAGTTTTCTTGTTGTTCGCGTACCGGAGTGACTGACTCTGTGCACTGCGTCGAAAGTCATGTGGTAGGTACGGACGAATGTTGGATGTTGATGTTTCGCAGTAGATGTCGTAATCGGTGTTAGGTATCTTGATTTTCTTTACTTGTAGGTTGGTTTGTTGTAGTAGCGCAGGTAACTCGGGATCATTTTGTTGTTGTCTTGCTAGTTGTTCGTAGTCTATTGTTGATGGACATGTGATTGTTTCGATGCGGGATTGTGCATCGGCGACTGTGTTGTCTTTTCCACTGATGTGACCAATGTCGGTTGTAAACTCGCTGATGAATAGTAGTTGTCTTGAGCGGCGTGGTGTTTCGCTATCGGATGACTGTTTATGTAGTGCGTAGGTTATGTTAGGCTTGTGGTCGGTAAAGACAATTAGTTCTCTTCCTTCGAACATTTTTCTAAAGTCCTTCATTGCCATGTAGATTGAAAGTAATTCTCTGTCGTAGGTACTGTACTTTTGTTGCGTGGCGGTGAATTTCTTCGAGTAGTATCCCAGTGGTTGACATGTTTTGTTAACATATTGTTAGCCATTTCTGGTCTATGAATATTTAGAAATATAGCTGTGAAGAAAATACAGCATTATAACCGATAAAACTTAATTACTAGGAGAGGAAAAAGATGGATTGTCCAGCTTTGCCCAAGGGTTGACAAAGAGAAGAAGTTGTTAGGAAAACAGGGCTTTCTGCAGGCAAAGTTGATGTTTTCTATTACAGGGGTCTCCGCTCAGACGCTTCATTGGTCCCACCAATAAGACAAACGGCATCAATATTCGCGGCAGCCCACTACACGTTGTACCTAAAAAGTTGTACCTTTTTTAAACCCTAAGCACCCTCTAATAGCTGCCGTCACGATAACTAAGGACGACGTGCGTCGCCAGGAGGAGCGGGTGAAGCGCGCGCGCCTCCGCCTTTAGGAGGCGCTCGTGGGCGCGTAGGGGCGCGCGGGCGGGGCGGCCCCCCCGCCCGGCCCCAAGGGGAGCGCCCCCGAACCAGCCCAAGGCCAGCCCGAGGACCCCGCCTGACCCCGCCCCTATGTCTTGCAGCTATGTAGGTAGCTACAGTGTTAAGAAAAAAAATGACCAACTGGAAAGGCAGAGCGTGGCACTGCCTCTGCGTAGCATAGTGCGTAGCACTTAAATATCAAACACAATATCAGAGTTGACAAGGTTTACGATAGCAAATGTAATTTGCTGCATTTTCGTAAAAATGGCCATTTGGAAAGGCAGAGCATGGCAATGCCTTTCCGTAGCACAGTGCGTAGCACTTAAATATCAAACTCAACATCAGAGTTGACAAGGTTTACGACAGAAAATGTTATTTGCTTCATTTTCGTAAAATAGGAGGTAGTGTGAAAAAGAGAAAAATTAAGATTCAACTGATTGAAAATTTATTAACATGGTAGGTACAGTCAAAAAACCAGCTATGTGATTATGTCTGTACACTATTAAGTATCTGACTAAAATATTACAGACAGCTTTTATTGGTCAGAATTACTTTTACTTCAAACATAATTTAAAAATTAAGCAGTTGCTTATAAAAAGAAACATGCGCTACAAGAATTCATTTTCTGAAATAACGCTTACAAATGCTAAACAACCTCCTCTTTGACTATATACATGTTATAATCAAAACTACCTAATTTATTTTACAAGAAAAGTTTTACTTTACTAACCTTTTCTGGTACCGACGGACGGCGGCACAGGAGAATTCTGGTTTGATCTCGACTCGCTGTCGTTGCTGGAGCTGATTCGTCAATATCGGCAATATCGGCATATTTTTTAAAACGGACGCACGGAATCAAAATAGTAATACGTGGGGACTTGCGTAGCACTAAAACGCGAATGAGTCTTTGAAATGCGGTAAACGACTATGTAAGATGGCGTCGGGGGTGGGGGGCTTGGGGATACCAGTTCAAAATGATTTTTACTTTTAAAAAACTTGTTTTTATGTATTAATAAAATCTATTTTAACTATAGTGTGTGATTAGCGAGTCGTTACGTGAAACTACAACATTGTTCTCTAATCTCGAGGATGAAGCATGAAGTATAATAGAGTAACTAAAAATAAAAAGTAGGGAACTCATTGCAGAAGTATACAAAAACATAAAAAATAATACTGTCTATTTTTTTTGTACACCCTTTATTAAATTGTACAAATGTAAACTTTCTAATAGTGCAATATATTTTACATACCATTACCACTAGTGTATATATTCTCTGACTATACTCAATACGAGGGCCACACCGAAAAGATCGGGAATGGAATACTTTTGAATAAATTAGACTTAAAATCTTTTTGGTATTTGAAATTTAGTATTCTTACGAACTTAATTCCATTTTTGAAAAATAAAAATTTTCAATAAAAGAAGAGTGGTAGCTATTTCAAATTAAGAAGTCAGTGAGAAAATGGAGCTTACGCGGGAACATTTCCGTGCGATAATTTTTCACAACTTTCGCCGAGGTTTATCTGAAGAACAATGTCTTGCCGAGCTTGTTTCTATTTATGAACTTGAAGCACCTAGTAAAACGACTATATATCGCTGGTATTCTGAGTTCCGTCGAGGACGTTTATCTCTTACCACAGTTCCTTCTACTGGTCGGCCAAAAACAGCGGTAACACAAGAAAACATCGATGCTGTACGCCAATTAATACAAGAAGATAGACATGTGACATACGAGCAGATACGGGCTTCCCTCAGCATTGGTATGACAGCCATTCAAATAATATTGCATGATGAACTGGGTGTCAGGAAGTTAGTTTCCCGCTGGGTGCCCCATCGCTTGACCGAAGAACAAAAGTCGGCTCGTGTTAATTGGTGTCGGTCTTCTCTGCAACGGTTCGATAGAGGGAGCTCAAATGCTGTTTACAATATCGTCTCGGGTGATGAATCGTGGATTTATTCATATGAGCCCGAAAGAAAACACCAATCGGCTGTTTGGGTCTACGAAGGTGAGGTCAAACCAACAAAAGTTGTGCGCTCTCGTAGCGTGTCGAAAAAAATGGTCGCTTCGTTTGTATCGAAAACCGGACATGTGGCTACAATTCCTTTACAGGAACGGAAAACGGTTACTGCTAAATGGTACACAACAGTTTGTTTGCCGGAAGTCATAAGAGAACTTCGTAAAAGTAATCCGAACCGTCGCATAATCCTTCACCACGATAATGCGAGTTCCCACACCGCTCGGCAAACGATCGCGTTTTTAAATCAGGAAAACGTGGAGTTGATGGACCATCCTCCATACAGCCCTGACCTGAGCCCCAACGATTACTTTACATTCCCAAGAACTAAAGATTTGCTACGTGGTCAACGGTTTCCAGGTCCAGAAGAGGCAGTCCAAGCTTATAAATCGGCCGTTTCGACTATGTCTACTTCAGACTGGAATTACTGTTACAATAATTGGTTTGAACGAATGCAAAAGTGCATTGATTGTCACGGAGAATACTTCGAAAAACAATGAAAGTAAATATTATTGTGTTATCTTTGTAGTTTTTTCTATTCCCGATCATTTCGGTGTGGCCCTCGTATTAGACATAATTAATCGTTTCGCGATCCACGATAAATAAATTATTTAAAATATTTGTAATATTTTTAACTCGCTTTACCGTACCGTTTATGAATACCGTATTTTAAAGGGTAGTAATAATTGCACTCGATAGTCAAGGTTGTCATCACATATATTAGTTTTATCAAAATAGCCACTTTTCTAAAATGAATTTATATCATGCTCATGTATTGGGCCGCCCCATTGTGCGCCGCCGCGGCGGTCCTTGGCGCATGAATTGAGTTAACCGTGTCATGTGGGGTATCGTATTTAAGGGCTTCATTGGCACAAGCATAAACAGATTTTTAATTATTTATAAAGTATAGTTTTCTATTTATGACGGAGAACGACGATTTATGACAATTTTGTACAGAACCCTCAGTGCGCGAGTCCGACTCGCACTTGTCCGGTTTTCTAGCATAGAAATTAGTGCGAATGGCTACTCCAGTTGGTTTAATGTGCAGAATATACTTTAACGTCCTTGTAAAAACCACGGTAAATATCCATTCTACGGTAAATATTCACTGCAAAAGAAAAAAAATCTTATTTATTTTAGTTTGTAGTTCTCAGACCAAGAAGCAACAAAGAAATGACATTGAAATAATTAATGAACAAATACGCCGTGATATAAAAACAAAGAAAGATTAACTGTAAATAAGGCTGCATGAGTTAGATCACTTTGCCTAACCCATAACATCTAAAATAAATAGAAAAAAGGATTATATGACCATTTAAAAAAAAATAAAGTGTTCAATCCGCGGTTCCAATGCTGTACAACTAAAAAAATGTTTTTTTTTCGCGGCATCCCCTTGCTAAATTGTCAAATTTGTCAAACGCCAAACCAAACCAACCAAACGCGAGCTTTGTTTCAGTTCAGACTTTTAAAAAATTTGATTTATCTTTTACCACTCACTTTCAATTATATCTTGTGTCGGTAAGTGTATTTATAATAAAGTATTTTATAATAAGCTGATTTTATAACATTCAACAGCGTTCTTGGGTAAAACATAGCTGGGTTACACGTGTCGGTGCCACCGTTCTGCCTCATTCGTGTTCGTGACCATTCATTTTGTTCGTATGGGTTTAGCACATAATTTCGGTTTTTAATAATTATAAATAGGAACTTACATAAATGTTTTAAGTGCACACGATTAGTTTGCCTTTCAATAAGTAACATGTTTTGATTTAAAATGAAGTAGGTAAGTAGGTACTTAACGGTTTCTCATTGTTTTGTTGGAGTCTAAGTTCACTCCGCTTAGTTGGAGTGTACCTACGTACTTTGCATTGCTCTCGCTGCAATGACCTACACCATTTCTGAAGATACACTCATTATTCACTAAAATTACCTACTTATAGCTTTAAAGTTAGCATTTACCTATGTATTTTCAAACACTTTCAAGCATATTAAGTTAATCTGTAATTTCGCATCAATATACTCATAATAGTAGCTCGTACGTATTTACTGACTTAATAGTAACTACACTGTAGCCAAATTCGATGAAGAATGTTTATAAACAAATTTTTTACAATTTTTTGTGCAGTCACTAACGTGTCACTCAAATTTTTAAACACCACTTAGTAGTTTTCTTGATAATCTATCTCAAAAAACATTTAAAATCTGAGTGACACTAGATGATGTGCATTAAGAATTCTGAATTATTTGTTTACTAACATTCTTCATCAATTTGGCAATATACAATGTGTTAATAGCTCAAAAAGCCAGAAACACCTAGTTATGATTATTTTAAAATAATTATAAAAATAATATTCCATATTCAAATAATTTTTCGTAGTTGTTTGAGAAAATAAAATATGATTTGGGCATCAACTCGTCACACCAAAATTTTGTTCTGTTAGAACACACCGCCAAAAGCAATATTATTTGTTTCAACCCATCACAAGTTAATTTATTTCTATTAGGACACATTGTAATTTTGTAGCTATTGGCACCCTGCAAATCTGTTCCTATTCGTCATCTCGTCAAACAGTTCTAACTGGTCACAAGGAGGATACCTAAACAGATTTCACTACCCGCCAAACATGTGGTAAAACAAAATTTTGGTACAAACACAACATAATAAATCAATAATGCCAAGTATTTATTAATAATATATTTATTTTAATCTTAACCATAAATATCCTCCTTGTAACCAGTTAGAACTGCTTGACGGGATGACAAATAGGAATAGATTTGCAGTGTGACCAGTAGCTACAAAAATTTTCCTAATAGAAATAAATCAACTTGTGATGGGTTGAAACAAATAACACTGCTTTTGGCAGTATGACCGGTTAAAACAAAATTTTGCTGTGACGAGTTGATGCCCAAATAGGGTTTGTAAAAATTTTTACAAATTAGCAACTCTATGATGTATGCACAATCTAATCCTGCAAGTGCTATATTTTCACTTCATATGCCTCTGCCATTGCCTAGGTGTAAAAAACTATTGAGTTTATAAGCTAACATTTTAAAAACAGATTAGAAGATAGGAGTTTTTACATAACATAGATCTATATTTTCAAATAGTGGAATCGATTTTTCTCTCTATTCTGAACTAACTTATTTAGGTTTTGTTTTTAGGTAATTTCATTATCACATTATTATTATATATTTCCTGATCATTTACAGTGTTAAATGATCAGTAAATTAAATAAATAAAGTGTTGTGTTTCCACTGATTTTATCATTCAAGTTACTTACTACTACACAACCCAATCAGTGAAGGATACAAGTTCACACTTAAAATATCACTGACAATTAGTTCATGTCAATGTATTTGATGTGATATATTTATTGTTATTGCAAGAAACATAAAGTTTCCAACAATAAGGTACCCTAGCAAGTATTTAGAAGATCTTGTTCAATGTGTTACAGCTACTTAGTCATCTTAAGCAGTGTACCTTAACAGTTATAAGTCAAATTCATTAATTGCAAATTGTTTAATTTGCAAACTTTATAGGTACATAAAAAATTGTGACTTATAGAGCCTGGTTTTTATATAGAGTATGTGTACTTCGTGTTATATTATAATGAATAAAAGGTCACAGTCTCGCGGCAGGTGTCGTCAGTGCACACTCGTTGTATGTGATTAACCCGTCAGACTACTTAAATTCTGCAACTACCCGATTTATCCCAATATTTTAAAAAATGGAGATTAGTGCGAATGACGAAGATGAATTAGTTAATTGTAGTGGTAAAAGTGACTCCGAAGTAATTAATGAATATGAAAGGGAGCTTGGGCAAATATTGGAATATGGAAATTCGGCATAGGATTTGCAGTAGGTATGTAAAGGGAGAAAAGTAAATGTAGAAAAACGGAAGGAATGTGAGGAGGACAGTAGTGAAGAAGGTGTTATTACTGTTGACAGAAGACGAAAAAGATTAATCAGAAGTAATTCGACAGAGGTTACAAAAAATTCGAAAGATATTGAGAGATTAAAAATGAAAAGTTGTGAGGAAGAAATCTATGAAGTTTGTGTGAGTTCTTTTCAAGTACTACCTAAACAAATGGCATTGGCCAGATTACTTAAAGCTGAGAATATAACAAATATTTTGAGAATAAAATATAAAAGCCCCTATAAGGTACTTTTATGGTTTGGTTCAACTAAATATGCTGAGATATTAATTAACTGCCAAAAGTTTTCAGAATTGAATTATAAATGCCAAATGACATATGAAACGTCATCATCGTACGGCGTTGTTAAAGGAATTGATCTGGACCTGAATGAAAAAGAAATATTGGAAATATTGGAGAGTGATGAGAAAATATTATCTGTTAAACGGCTGAGAAGAATCGATTTAAATGGAAAATGGGTAGAATCCGAGTCTATTAGACTATGTTTTCAAAGTCGTACTTTACCTCCGTATGTTAGAGCATACGGGTGTGGGCTCAAAGTAGATGCCTTTGTCTTCCCTGTGACACAATGCACGGGATGTTGGAAGTCCGGTCATTTTATAAAGTTTTGCCCTAGTAGAAAGATCTTATGTCCCAAATGTGGACGAGATGATCACGCAAACTGCGAAAATAAAGTACTTAAGTGTCTCAACTGTAATGGACCGCATTTTGTATTAGCCAAAAGTTGCCCACTTTTTGTAAAAGAAAATTCTATACGGGATATAACGAGTAAGGAGTCTGTCACATTAAGAAAAGCATTACAAATTTATTTAAATAAAAATAATAATATGCAAGCGGATAGTGAGCTAAATGATGATTTTAACACTATTGGCAATTATCATAATGTTATGACATCTCAAAATACAACTCACACGGATAAAACTTACAGTAGTGTGGTAGCAGCATCTAGATCTTCACCTATACTTCAAAAACACATACATTCCTGCGATAATAAAAACAAAGGGACAAAAAGCAAGACCGAGAAACGTAAAAGCAAGCCCACAAAACTTTCAGAAGGCCAATCAATGCTTGAAGACGAACAAGAAGTTGCATTTTTACAAGAATCGGACGAAGAACAATTTAGGAATGAAAAGGGGGAAAAGAAAGAGAAGTTTGAGCTAAGGAGAGTAATTTTAAAACTAAGAAATATTTGCTTGTCGGACTGTAAAATGGAGGAAACATGTTTGTCCATTTTAAAGGTTATTTTTCAAGAAGTTAAATTGTTTATTATGAGTTTTATTAAAAAAGGAGATTTATTAGGAAACTTATTAAATATCTTTAATGGATAAAAGTCACAAAAACTTTCAGATAAATATACTACAGTGGAATGCACAAAGTATACGACCAAAGATAACATGTTTTGGAGAGCTTTTAAAACAAATGAAAATCCACATAGCAATAATTAGTGAAACATGGTTGGACTTGGAGAAATTTATCAAAATTAGTGAGTATAAAATTTTTAGGAAAGACAGAGAGGACTCATATGGAGGCGTAGCCATTATTATACACAAATCCATTCAGGCTCATATATGTCCAATGAACCTGGATAATATAAATATTGAAATTATACACATTAAATTGTTGAATTGTTCTAACTTAGAAAATGTGTTAACCTCTCCAGATGTATCTTTTGTTTCTTCGGATATAGCAGTAAAGTTCGGTTGGCAAGTTTGTAATGAAAGTCTGGGAAGTGATCACCTTATGATTAAACTTAAAATGAATTACCATGGTGACCTGAATATAATAGAAAAAAAAAATATGAAAAGGGCTGATTGGGACAAATATCGCAGCGGTTTGTGTGAATTACTCAACAATAATAACTTTAGTAGTACTAATGTACAACAGATCTATGATCACTTTTTATTAAAAATTAATGAAGCTGCTAAGTTAAGTATTCCTACGAGTAAGAGATGTACAAATCCTGACAAGAAAGATAGAAGAAGAAGATCCACGCAGAAGTCAAAATATTGTTCAATGCCACCGTTGCCAACAATATGGCCATTCCAAAAATAACTGCATGAGGCCTTTCAGGTGTGTCAAGTGTGGGAAAGGCCATAAAACTTCCGATTGCCCCAAAAAAGATAGGAACTCTCCTGCTAAATGCGCCCTATGTTCCTGTGATCACCCTGCAAACTATAAGGGGTGTCAAGTTTACAAAGAAATTCTTACAAGAAAGATGAATCCCAAAAAACTTGCACCTAAGACCCCTAGGAGAGCTCCAACAGTCAGCATAGGTAATAGTAACAAAACTATTCCTGGATTCAACGCACCACCTGATTCAATCACTCAAGACAAAACACAACACAAATACTCCGATGTTACAGCAGGTCGTTTTAGAGCACCCCCAATCAACAAGCAGGCTGACGACTCACATAATTGTCAAAGCAAGACAATGGAGCAGATACTAACTAAACAAAATGAAAAAATTGACCAACTCCTTCAACACATCAGTACCCTGATGGGTCTACTGACTACTGTCATTGCCAAACTTACGTAGATGGCTTCGCTACGAGTCGCTACATGGAACATTAACGGGTTAACTCATTAAAAAGGCTATTCCATTTATTTCACCCCTCACCCTGATGGTGGTGCCCATGCAGGAACAGCTCTGGTAATCCGGTCCAACCTTAAGCATTCAGTATTAAAACCATTTACTACAGTCCATCTTCAGGCTACCGCGGTCAGACTGGAGGATCGTATTGGCTCTCTTGATCTTTCTTCGATATACTGCCCACCAAGACATAAGATAACTGCTAGCATGTTTTCTGCCTACTTCCAGACTTTGGGTCCTAGATTCGTGGCAGGCGGTGACTGGAACGCAAAGCACCATTACTGGGGATCCCGTTGCACAAATACAAGAGGTCGCGGACTTAAAGTATGTATTGATTCGAATTACCTAAAACCTCTTTCAACGGGTGAACCAACATATTGACCAACAGACCCAAGAAAATTGCCTGACCTCCTAGACTTCTTCGTAACCAAGGGTATAGCTTCGCTGCACACTGTCACTGAGTCCAGCTTAGATGGATCCTCGGATCACTCAACTTACATCGACGAAAACCTTTCTCTCGCTGTCTCTCTAAAACACCCGATTGAGGTGGATGAAGCCTGTCTATATGTGACTAATCTACTGCAGGTGGCAGCCTGGACCAACACTCCCTACCAAGAGGCAAAGACTCATAGCCCTATCCATCCTCTGCACATAAGGCAAAAAATATTAGAAAAACGTCGCCTTAGGAGAATATGGCACCAATCGCGCCATCCCTCAGATAGGGTTGAACTTAATAGAGCAGCTAAAGAACTAAGTCAAGTCAAGTCAAGTCAAAATATATTTATTCAATAAACTCAATTAATAAGCACTTTGAATCGTCCAAATCTTTTTTAACCTACCACCCATTCAGGACATAATTTTTTAACTGTGGCAAAGAATGGGCGCAAGAAACCACAGCGCACAAAAGCAACGACATTTACAAACAAAAAAAAGAGTATGTCGTTACCAGGTCAATACAAAATATGAATTTAAAAATAAAAAAAAATGATGCAATACAAAATTACAATACAATGTAGTATCAATTAAATAAAGACAATTAGAAATAGCTGTTGGAGTGCTTGGAGCATTTCAGATCCAAGCTGTTTTGTCTTCTGTGTAATCTGACACTTTATAATAAGCTTTTTTATAAAGCTTTTCTTTGATTTTGATTTTAAATTTATTAAGATCTAATTTCTGAATATCATTTGGTACTTTGTTGTAAAATCTTACACACAGACCCCTAAAAGAATTATTTATTTTATGGAGCCTAGTATAAGGTACTGCTAATTTGTTCTTACTTCTAGTGTTTACATTGTGAATATCAATGTTTTTTGAAAACATTCCAGTATTTTTATGAACATAAATCAAAAAAAATTTCATAAATGTATTGTGATGCAACTGTCATTATATTTATATTTTTAAATCTCTCTCTGAGAGAGTCGCCAGCCTTTAGGTTATAGATTGCTCGAATAGCCCTCTTCTGAAGCACAAAGATAGTTTGAATGTCGGCAGCATTTCCCCACAGTAAAATGCCGTACGACATTACACTATGAAAGTAACTGAAATAAACTAATCTGGATGTATCAACGTCAGTTAACTGACGGATCTTCATTACTGCATAAGCCGCAGAGCTAAGTCTATTCGACAATTTAGCTATATGTGGGCCCCACTGAAGCTTGGCATCTAACGTGATGCCTAGAAACACAGTGGTGTCCACAGGATTCACATTCTTATCTTTAATTTGTACACTAGTTGTTACTTGCTTAACATTAGGCAATACAAATCTAACACATTTGGTTTTTCCCTCGTTTAATAGCAAGTTATTTATACTAAACCAGTGAACAATCTTTGAGATCGCATTATTCACATTGTCATAATTTGGGTGTCGTCGTTTCACTTTGAATAAAAGTGAAGTATCATCAGCAAACAATACTATCTCATGACTGTCTTTTACAAAATAAGGTAAGTCATTAATATAAACCAAAAACAAGAATGGACCTAGTATTGAACCCTGCGGAACTCCCATTGTAACCACTGATCCCGGAGATCTTTTACCGTTAATGTCGACCTTCTGAATCCTGTTACTCAAGTATGAGATTAGAAGGCTCAAAGAAGCATCCCTAATTCCATAGTGGTTAAGCTTCCTGACCAAAGTTTCATGTAAAACACAATCGAAAGCCTTGGATAAATCACAAAATACCCCTAGGGCATCCTGTGATTCCTCCCAGGTATCAAATATTTGGATTAAAAGCTCAACACCGGCGTCAGTTGTTGAGCGACCCCTAGTAAAACCATACTGTTTACAATGTAAAAGTTTATTTCTATGAAAATGAATTTGAATTTGGTCTAGCATCAACTTTTCAAAAATTTTACTAAATGTGGGTAGCACAGAAATAGGTCTAAAATTAGAGGGGTCAGAAGTGCTACCTGATTTAAACAACGGAATTAATTTGCTATGTTTCATTAGGTCAGGAAAAACACCACAGTCAATGCATTCGTTAAATATGCAAGCTAAAACTGGAGCTATTGTCATAATTACTGATTTAGCGACATCCACGGAATTACCCCACAGATCAGCAGTTTTTTTTTTATTGAGAGTGTTAAATGTTTTTAATATATCTATAACACAAATTTTTTGAAAACTGAAATTACTTTCACAATCTTTAACATTCTCCTTCAAAACAGATTCAGCTACAGTGGGGGAGGAAATCAAGGCTTTTGTAGTTGAAACTGGAATGTCAGTAAAAAACCTCTCAAATGCTGCAGCAACATCAGCATCAGAAGTCAAGGTTTTATTATCACAATTTAAAGTGTACTCATTATTACGACTTCTGACCTTTCCTGTTTCACTATTTATAATATTCCATGTCATTTTTATTTTGTCATTACTATTCTTAATCTTAGAACTCAGATAGTTTGCCTTGGCTAATCGGCATACTCTTTTAAATAACTTTGAATAATTTTTAACATATAATTTGAAGTCGTCGCTGGTGTTATAGTTGCGTTCACCATAAAGTTCATAAAGGCGTTTCCTACTTTTGTGAATACCAATTGTAGCCCATTCATTAAAAGATGCAGTACCACTAACCGAGATCTTTTTTGGAACAAAAGATTTATTAAATTCTGAACAATATATGTTAAAAAAATCGTTATAAAAGACATCAGGGTTGTCATTGTATTCTAAATAATTTAATTTTGTATCTAGATTGCTTTTAAAGCGTTCCAGCCGACCTGCAGTTTTTGGCACAACAGTGATATTCTTTTTCATCACTTGCTTACGCTGGTGTGGAAAGCTGACCATTTGGCCACAATGATCAGAGTCCAGGTTATTAATAATTTGCTTAGCCAGTGGTTTTACATTTGTATATATGTTATCAATACAGGTGGCCGAAGTGGCAGTTATTCTTGTCGGCTCCAAAAATAAATTATTCAAATTGTATGATAGAAATAAGTTTTTAATTTTAGTTGACAATGTGGAGTTTTCTAGCAAATTTATATTAAAATCACCGCAAACAATTATTGTTTTACCTACATTGCGGACCTTACGCAATGTCTCATCCATAACTTTTTCAAAAAGATCATACAATGCTGAAGGAGGTCTGTATACACTTATCACAACAAACTGCTCCAACTCCACAGAAGCTATTTCTATTGTTCGCTCAACCGAGAGGCTCACTATGTCTTTGCGTTCTTTTAATTTAAACTTTTTACTAACAATAATTAAGGAGCCACCATGTATTGCATTTCCTCGACTGAACGAACTTCCTACCAAATGATTCTTAAAATTGAACATGAACTGATGGTCTCTAAGCCAGTGCTCGGTAATGCAAAGAATATCAATATTATTACAGTTCATGAACAATTCAATCTCTAAATCTTTGCCTATCATTCCTTGGATGTTCTGGTGAACAATGTTCAAAGATTCTACATTTTTTAAATTTAATGATTGACCGGGGCTTTTTATAAAGTTTTTTTTACATTGATTTAATTTCATTTTATTTGCAAACATTTTGCAAGAGAGTTCCTCTTTTGTCTTATAATTTAATTCCAATAATTTGCTAGAGGTGTCCTCTATTGTCTTATAATCTAATTTAAATTATTTGGAACATATTCCAAAGTCTGAATTGGCATGTCAGTATGTTGCAGCTCAATAGAAGCCGCTGAGCTAGCCATGTTATTGGCTAAATACTTAAAATAAAATGATAGCGAATTTGCTATCTGTCGCTTAAAATAAGTCTTAAGATAATATTTATCTTTTGTCAATATAAAATTATTATCTAATAATTTATTTATGTCTATTAATTCTACTTTCTTTTCATAGAAAGCCATTGTATTCAATGTCAAATTAAGCTTAAATCTATAATTATTTTCTTCGTGTGGCAAGTTTTTACTGTAAGGAAGTGTGAACATTATAATTTTTGGAATATTTAAAGAAAGTAATTTTTCATAAAAGTTAACTAATACTTTTTTGTTCACATTTCCCCTTTTCCCAATTAAAATAATAACAGTTTCTACATTATTAAGGTCATGTGAAATCAATTTTTTCATTATATCATGGTATGTCAAACCAGGCATACAATAATTTAAGACAGTTTGCCCCTCAGTGTTTAAAAATTGACCCAACCCTCTTCCAATTTCATCACTAAACATTAGAGTGCTACTTTTAGTACATTTATTGTCTTTTTGGTAAGAAATATTGGAATTCAAACTGGACAAACCATGGCATAGCTGCTTAGGAGGTGAGGGATCACACACTGGTATGGACATGGAATGCTCCGAGGCAGCCAGGCCTGCCGCCAGGGATTGCCTAGATTCATTATCAAAGTTCTCAGTCCGAGAACTATCCAAAAGGTTATTTAGGGCCAGTATGTATTCCCCAATCTCCTTCTTTGAGGACTCATACCTAGTAGTCATACTTGTTAATGACTCCTGCAAACTAGTTAACTTATAATTTAATTTTTCAATTTCAATGTCATATTTTAATTTATTGTTTTCTAATAATGATGAACACTCATTTAATTTATTAACTAATTGTAATCTTTCTTTAATTAATGTTACATTTTTCTTCATATAGACTTTTTTTTTCATTAAAAGTTGAGTTTTCTTAATACATTTATTTAATTTAATATATTTTTTTAATTTATTTCTGCTACATTTAACAGGCTGGATAGTGGCACTGGAATAAATACTATCCTCCTTTGTTAAGTCAATTGTTACCAAAGGATTAATATTAAATGAAGCAGAAACTATTTCAGGCGCACAGCTAACTAACTCATCGAACAGACTTTGGTTCTGTATGGTAGTTACTTGTAATTTGTCACATTCTAGAGTACTTATACTACAATTAGCCTCATGTAACTGCCTTTCCAACCCAGAGATACGCACAAGGGCCTGCTCATACTCATCCCTGCATTGGTCGAACCCGTCTACTAACAACTGAAGCTTGTCCCGTTCCTCATTAATACAATTACACTCAGAATGTAATGAAGACATCTCTTTTTTCAATTTATTGTTTCTATCCAGTAAGTCCAACATTTCCTTTTCATTGTCATCTCTTTCCCTATTCAATTGTTTGATTAACTCCTTGGATGCCTTCAATTCCTGCAAAGCCAGGTGGAGCTTAGACTCTTCCTGACGAGCCAAGGCCTTTCTAGTACCAGCATACATTTTGAATTGATAAAATGTCTAATGTACTTATAGCAATTAGAACCAGGGAGATACTCAACCAATGTTATAAAGTTAACTGAAATTTAAAAAAAAAAGAGAAGTACCCTTTTTAGCAAATAAAATAAAGGTGTACTTAACTAAAATGTTCTCTTTAAAAGTATGTTTATTTAGAATGCATAAATAATGATAAAAATACTACCTTGTAAAGAGAAAACAATGAAATAACACAATAATTACCAACAACAATTCGAATAATGAACTGTCATTCGCCGATTCGATTGAAGTTTTATGATTCACAATAAGTAGCACTTAGAGACACAAAAAACACTTTGTTAAACGTTTAGTTGTGCAATATCAGGTGAATAATTGAAAGGGGGTCAATATTTACATCGATAAAATAATAAATTTGTTAAAATTCACGGGAGCAAACTTAGAACAGCTGTTAGCAGAAATGTTGCCACACGAAAAAAAAAAAAAAGCATAATCAGAGAATCTTTAAATGACTTAGTTAAAAAGAACCTGCAAAAGATGTCCCCTTCAGGCTCAGGCGAACACTCTCTGGAAGGCAACTAAAACCCTAGAAAAACCTCAACAGTCATTTAGTCCTATTAGATCTCAGTGTGGAAAATGGGCAAGAACTGACACAGAGAAGGCTGAAGTTTTTGCAAGCCACCTGGCTAACGTTTTTTAACCAAACGATCAACTCGCGGACGAATCAGATGTGGAGGAGATCCTAAGTCAGGATTTTCAGTTATGCCTGCCTATTAAACCTGTATCACCTAAGGAAATTGCGCAAGAAATAAAAAATCTTGACCTGAAAGAGGCTCCCGGATTTGACCTCATTACGCCCACGTTATTGAAAAACCTGCCAAAAAAATGCATTACATTCCTAGCTTGCCTATTTAATGCTATCCTTAGAACGAGTCACTTTCCGACCCTCTGGAAGATCTCACAGGTGGTTATGATTCATAAATCTGGGAAACCTGAACAAGAAGCCTCGTCTTATAGATCCATAAGTTTGACTCCAGTGCTTTCCAAACTATGGGAGAGAATTTTCCTCACTAGACTCACTGCAGCCATGAACGAATGCAGTATCACGCCATCTCACCAGTTTGGTTTCCGTAAGGCTCACTCAACCATCGAACAAGTCCACCGAGTATACCATACGATTCGTCAGAGTTTCGAACACAAGAAATACTGCTCCGCTGCTTTCCTCGATGTCCAACAGGCATTCGATCGAGTCTGGCACAAGGGACTGCTAGCAAAAGTGAAAGAAAAATTACTACACTCGATGTTTCCTCTGATAGCATTGTACCTTTCTGGCCGTTCCTTCCAAGTCAAGCAGGGGCATGCCAGATGAAGACTGCACAACATCGAAGCTGGAGTTCCTCAGGGATCGGTTCTCGGTCCTGTACTATATACCATATTCACGTCAGACCTACCCGTATCAAATAACATCACAGTTGCGACCTACGCTGATGATACGGCGTTCCTTTCAGTTGATGCTGACCCCATAATAGCTAGCAACACTCTCCAGCATCAACTTGATGACACACACAAATGGTTCTGCAAATGGCGAATTCGTGCCAGTGCCACTAAATCTCAGCACGTCACTTTTACACTGAGGAAGGGTAATTGCGCCCCTGTAAAACTTGGCAACGACCTTCTACCACACTCTGACTGCGTGAAGTACCTTGGATTCCACTTAGATAGCCTAACCTGGAAAAACCACATCAAGAAAAAGAGAGATGAAATCAACCTAAAGTTCCGAAACTTGTACTGGCTTATGGGCAGAAACTCAGTACTATCAGTGGATAACAAGCTCCTTATTTACAACTCCGTCCTTAAGCCAGTCTGGACGTATGGCATTCAACTGTGGGGTGTAGCCAGCAAGTCCAACATTCTCTGTCTCCATCGAGTGCAGAATATGATTTTGAGGACGATCGTTGATGCTCCTTGGTTCACGAAGAATGACGAAATTCACGAATACTTAAACATGCCGACCGTGACATCGGAAATCGAGCGGTTCCGGCATCGGCACAGAGCGTCTGTCTCACCACCCTAACCCTCTCGTTGTTGAGCTGTTAGATCAATCAGCAATAGTGAAGCGCTTAAAAAGAAGCCACATTTTCTAATAAAGCAGGGCCGCGCTGGCGGCTTTGCTAAAAATAATCATTCAATCACCACAAATAATTCGCTTATGGTCTGGCGACCGATCGCAAATAGTTAAATAAGAAAAAAAAAAATCCTGACATTAAATTTGTGCCAAAAAACTACTGGAATCCTTCTCTATCACTAGTAATCGCTCAACGTAGATTATCTTTAAAGAATTTTAGGCGAAATCCAACTCCTGAAAACTATGACAAATTTATTCAAAAAGTAGAAGAGTGTACAAAAACTATAAGTAAAGCTAAATCAGAGAGTTTTCACAAATTTTGCAATTCCATTGACGAAGTAACTTCTGCTTCTGATATGTGGAAGCGAATGCGGTGGGCAAAGGATATAGAAGTCAAGGTAAGCAACATACTCGTACATCTAGAAAGAGACAAGAAGAATTGTTGTCTACCCTTGCCCCAGATTCGATCATAAGTGATACACCTAAATTTGAATCTGCCAATAGTCTATTGGAGTCAGATTTTACATTATGTGAATTAGACAATTGTTTAAAGAAAAAGGACACGGCACCAAGAAACGATGCCCCTGAAATTGCTAAAATATTTTTGCTAAATATATATAATCAAATTTTTCATAATGGTGTTGTGCCAAACCAATGGCGTAATATTGAAATAGTGCCAATTCCAAAACCTAGTAATGGTAGAGAGTTAGAACTTAAATTGCGGCCAATATCACTTATATCATGCTTATGCAAGATCTTCCACGTTATGTTGTCCAAACGATTGGAATGGTATGTTGAGAGGAACAAAATTTTGTCACCATATACAGTGGGATTTCGAAGAGCTCAATCGTGTATTGACAGTTTAGTAAGAATAGTATCCCAAATACAAATAGGATTCTCGAAAAATATTCCAACACTAGCCTGTTTTCTCGACATAGAAAACGCTTATAATAATGTTTTAATAAATAGTGCAATAAAAATATTAGATGATCTACAAATTGGTACAAAAATCTGCATTTATTTATGGAAGTTTTTAAGTGAAAGACATTTAATTATAAAAGATAGTGATGGAGGAGCAATTATGACTAGGTGGACACATAAAGGGTTGGCACAGGGGGATCCTATATCTCCTATTTTATTTAATATCGTGACTTACAAAATATTTCAGCAAATACAAAATGTTATGGTCTCTCAATATGCCGATGATTTGGTTATATATATTAGTAATATAGATATTAAATACTGTGAAAGAAATATCCAGGAAAGTTTGGATTCAATGACCGTGATTTTAGAAGAACTTGGTCTTACAATTTCTCCTTCAAAATCCAAGTTTTGTCTTTTTAGTAGAGGCCGAAGGAGAATTCTGCCTGTTTAAAAATCAATGGATCTTCTTTACCCGCTGAGCAGTGTATAAAATATCTGGGGATGTGGCTTGATAGAAGTCTTATGTGGAGAAAACATATAAATGAGACTATTGGAAAATGTTTAAAGCATCTGAACCTTTTAAAAATTTTAGTTGGTTCCGGGTGGGGTATTCACCCGAAACATATGAGAAGATTATATATTGCATTAATTAGGAGTAGGATTGATTTTGGATGCTTTTTATATGATAATAGTGATAAGTCTAACATTTCTAGATTAGATTTGTTGCAAAACCAGGCTCTAAGGATTATTGGTGGATTTGTTAAAAGCTCTCCAATACATGTCATGGAATGCGAATTGGAATTAGTACCTCTATATATAAGAAGAAAATATTTGTCATATAAGTATTGTTTAAAAGCACAATCATGGTCGAATAATGTAACTACTGACATTTTAAGAGAATTTAGTGATATAGCCCACACAAGTAGATATTGGGATAATAAAAAGAAGCCCCTATTAACTAAAACTTACAATGAAACAAAACTAATTAAAATAAACTCCTCAGATACCCTCGAAATATTTAGCTTAGATGTTTGGATATCATCTATTAATTTAAGAAGTCTACTTTGTTGTAATCTAGATAGTGTTAAAGAATCCAAAAAGCATTATGATCCAAATACTCTTAAGTATAGAATAATTTGTGAATTCAATGTCAAGTTCGCCGGATGGCATGCTTTATTTACTGATGGCTCAAAGAGTGCTATTGGCACAGGGGCTGCATTTTTTTGATTCATCGGAGGAATGTTCTAAATGTTTTAAAGTAAAAAGTGAAGCTACTATTATGTTCGCTGAACTTATTGCAATTTCAGAAGCGATATCACATGTGATATGTAAAAGATGGGATAAAATTGTAATTTTTTCTGATAGCAAAAGTGCTATTCAACACGTAGCTCGGTGCACCTCTGGACACAGAGGTATATCGACAGCTTACGAGATTCTTAGAAAAATTATTTTGTTGCAACAGAATGGTATTGCTCTGAAGTTGCAATGGGTTCCAGCCCACGTAGGAATAAGAAGTAACGAGGAAGCCGACCGCTTAGCTAAATTAGGTATCGTAGATGGTTATGATGTGGATTATAAATCTGATTTTACTGAAGTGTTACCGAAATTTAGGAAATTATCTTATAATCTTTGGAAAGAGTACTTTGATGAAATGTCAAAAAGTAAAGGAATTTGGTATAAAACGATGCAGTCAGAGCCTCCTCGTATACCATGGTTTATTAATGTAAAGTTAAGTAGGCAGTATATAAAATTAGTTTTTAGACTTCGTTCGGGACACTTTCCATCCAATAAGTTTGCTTATCTAATGAAGAATGCTGATTCACCTAACTGCGAAGAATGTAATAGAGTAGAAGACGTGCAACACTTGTTGATGGAATGTGTCAAGAACCAAAGGGAGCGAGAGTCACTGTTGCAGTACTTAGAGATTAATTTGCTTGACATAGGCATCATACAGGTTATTCTATCTGAACCAACTACAGAGGCAGCAATAAGGTTAAGTGACCTAGTCACTGGATGGCAACAGTGACCCTCGTATATTTGAGTAATAAGACATTGGTTACTATGGGATTGGCTTATTCTTAAGAATTAAAAATCCCGAAGCAAATAAAGAGAAAAAAAAATGAATAAAAGGTGATGGTGGAACTAGTTCTTGAAGCTGTTGTATATGGGTAAGGTTGTAAAAAAGTGTACTTTTTAAAAGTTTTAAGTGGGCCCATGTTTCCTTGTGAATTTAATGCTCTTAAAATCATTGAATCTTTATTTTTTTATTAGATTGAAGTAATTATATGCTTAGAATAATGAAGAAATAACCTAAAATTGACTTACGGCTACCATTTAAAAAATACACATACTTATGAATAAACAGAAAATCATAATTAGTACTAAAATTATTTGTCTCCTAGCTACACAGAGCAGAAAAAATTTGCACTGCAAAAAAAATATTGTGTTATCGCTCGGAATACATAGTTCACCCATGAAAGCGATAAAAATGCCATGTAATAATGTATAAATTATCCCAATCAAACATTGCAGCTGGACAGAAAACGTTGTTCTAGTGCGTGTCTACAAAAGTTTTCTAGTGTGTTATTCCAATTTCTCATTGGGGTAGATTTTTTGTTTTCAGTTGTAGGCATCATAATTTAAATACCTGGCAGATTTGCTGTCATACAATAAAATGCTTCACTTTTGAAGTACTTTTATTTGATGCATAGATGTAAAGTGGGGGGGGGGGGGGATGTTTTGCCCACTCTTCTTTGAACGCATTTGTATTTGTTTACGATGACTTTTTTATATTGATGTCAAAGCATTACTTCCAGTGGCGCCGCCAAGTTTTGATTAATTGTGATAAATTTAAGACATTTAGGCTGGATTCGACCAAACTGGAATAAGTAAGATAATAAGAGATTAGTCTATACAAATTCGGCGTTTAATCTAGATATAAGACCTTATTCCAGTTTGGTCGAATCCACCCTTAGACAAAAAAATAATACTCTCAATAAAGGAATTTGTAATTTTTTGAGATGTTGTAAACATCTTTTTTATCTAAATGTTTTAATCGAAATCACTTGGCGGCGTCAATGGACTGATACTACCGCCTTAATGTGACTTTTCTAATTAACCGCATTATTATGTTGTGAATTTGCATTTATTAATTATGGCACAATAAATAATAGTACTAATTATAGTACTTTACACTTGAGACAAACATTTATAAAAAAAAAATCTTTTATTTTATTACTTAATTTTGCAAGCGCAATGTTTTATTTTATTATTTGTAGTATTCGTCCCATTTTTATTAGTGGTTTTGAAATTCAAACCAGTAAGTAGGTACCTACCTAAACATATTACTTTATTTCAACCACCTAACCCAATGTACACTTACCTTTACAATATTCCATTGCGTTATTGTGTTATGCCTTCCAGTTCGTTATTTTACATTTTTTTACGAGCTTATCCTTAAACATTGGCGGTTAAATAATTGGCTACTTGACAGTTGTAATAATAAATATGAAATACTAGCGGCTGCTCGCGGTTTTACCCGCGTGGTTCCCGTTCCCGTGGGAATATCGGGATAAAATGTATCCTATGTGTTAATCCAGGTTATAAACTATCTGTATGCCGAATTTCATCCAAACCCATTCAGTAGTTTTTACGTGAAATAGTATCAAACATCCATACTTACAAACTTTCGCGTTTATAATATTAGTAGAATGTCGGAAATGGTAGTCTATGATTTAACGAAAATTATCCAATAGTTTTTTTTATTAAGATAATTTGTATATATTTTAGTTTTACAAAATAAATTTGAGATTTTTTATCTGTGGATTACAAGACCCGAAACACGGGCGGCAAAGGGCGGCCATGATTGATGTGTTCCTACCTAGCATGGCCCCCCGAGCTAGGCACGTAAAACTTATGGCAATGCTTCAGTTGTTCAATGTACCTCTAGAATTTACTAACAGAATTCAATGTACCTCAACCGTTTTGACAGAAATTACGATAAAATGCCTGATTTTCCCAGCTGGGCCCTCGGCTATATAAGACTCGAAATACATAAAAAATATACTGATCTGATGTTCCTACGATTTATGTATTAAATTTCAGAAATCTTAATTAGAACAGAAGATATTCAGCTTTAAAGTTGTGTCTTCCTAGCGGGGCCCTCTGTAATCATAGTGAATAGGAATAAGAAAAGGACACCATTTTTAGGTTTTTCCAATGTACCTCTTAGTTCTTCGCAATTTACCAATTTTATAAGTTGTCGCGAAATTTACTAAATATTATAAAGGTACATGTGTAAATAAACAAGTAAACTACCATCAAGTATTACTTGATGTGATTGATTATAACTATTAAAATTTTCAATCTAACAAAATACGAGTACCTCCTACTTACTTAAATCTCGACAACATTTTATGTTAAAAGTTGATAGGTAGTAAAAGTTTTAAAGTAAAAGTTATTCTATTTCTTTTTAGCACATTTAAATAAAAGCTTGTTTTTAAAAAAGGTTTTTTACTTTTAATTTATTATAAATATAGGTAGATAGATTAATTGTTGTTAATCTCCATCATGACTACTTGGAACGCTGTGCTATCAAAATTTTATCAACAGTATCTAATAACTTACAGATTTTAATTAAGGCGAACCTACAACTAGGAAAACGTCTTCAATTTGCTCCCCTCTCCTAGACAAGTGGCAACACTCCCGACAGTCTATTCGTAATCTGTCGTACACTGCTGTGTACTGTGCCAATTGCTAGGGAAAAATACAGCAGCGCGCGCGTGTTGTACGACTCATTACGAATAGACAGGCGGAAGCGTTGGCCACTTGTCTAGTGGGGCTGGTCAGAATATGTCAGTCGAGGTGTTTCCCATAATAAAATTAAGTAAAAGACTCGATATTATTGTTAAAATATCGATATCAGGGCGTCTCTAGCTGTGATGATATTTTGAGTGGCAGCTGTGTGCATTAATGCAATGATATTCATGTGTGCGTCAATAGTGACACCGATATTTTTGAATCTGCTATAGTCATGGACTCAATGTCTCAATGGAGTCAATTCAACGTACTGCCTCCGCCCAAAGTGGAAGATAAGTTATTGTGAAAAACGTGCGTACCTAGTATAGTGGTTAAATGGTTTAAGACTGGTCCAGTTCAACACTTAGCATTGTAATTCTGTTGGTTGCTATATACTCGTACATAGTGGGGATTGTTTGTTCGTAATATTTGATTATTTGCGTCATTATCGCTCAAATAAACTCGAAGATAACTAAAATTTTAAAAATATCAACCTCAGGTTTAAATGGAACCCCACGTGGGTTGGATTGTGGTCACGTGGCCACGTGGCCACGTCCTCCGCATTTTTTCCAACGTTTCGTAGTTTTATTTGGGCGTTATTAAGAGGGTTTACGCATTTCGGTTTCCCATACAAACTTTCAAGTCGAAATTTTTGTAAACCTATAAGCCGATTTTAATGAAACTTTGCATGCTAAGGTAAAATACAGAGATCTAGTCTAGATCTAGTAACTGAGTTATTGCGGTTTTAAACTTTCCATAGTGAACTTTGAAGCAATAACTCAGCGAAATAAACGTTTTCTGCAAATATTTTCAACAAACTATTTAGATCCCAGTATTTTACTTAAGCATGCAAAGTTTTATTAAAAATTGGCTTATTGGTTTATAAAAATGTCGACTTGGAAGTTTGTATGGGAATCCGAAATGCGTAGTAAACCCTCTTAACGCAAATCAAATATTACGAAACTGTAAAGCAGTCTTATCTTAACTGAATGTTTAAAATATTGTAAAATATTTTCATTGAGATATTTATCGTAGTCATAGGTTTAATAAGACACTTTCTATAAAAAAATTAAAGTCAAAAGCCTTAAAAAATGTCGCCATGTTTAACCAACGCCTCAGTGGTCTGCGCAGCCGGCCGGGTTGCGGAGGACGCAGGTTCGATTCCCGCCTGAGGTTGAAATTATTCCAACTTTTCGTTTTCGTCTATTCTATTGAATTATTATTCTTCTGAGTTAGTTAAATGGCTAGCGATTTATAACGTATCTTAGATTGGATTCGACCAATCTGGAATAAGGTCTTATACCTAGATTAAACGCCGAATTTGTATGGACTAATCTCGGAGTAAGTCTTATTCCAATTTGCTCGAATCCACCCTTAGTAAAGTAGCGCAAGTTTGCCACTAGTAAAGCATATCACGAATAATAACCCACCAACCCTCATTGATCCAGCGTGGTGGGTCTAGTCCCAGCCTCCCAATTTTCATATGGGAAATCTAACAATACAAATTTTCAACAGATTGCATCACCATGTCTAACAACGGCAGCAGGAAGCGCGCCGCACCCGCCTCGGGGCGCGGGGGCAAGATCCGTAAGCCGCGCAAGCCTCTCTCTGAAGACGATGACAGCAACGACTCGGTGCTGTCCGAACAGCCGCAGGAGCCACCTCGGACGCCGTCGCCGATAGTGGACGAGCCCATGCCCAAACTACCAGAGGTAAGACAACATACTTGCTGCTGCGGCGCAGCGACCTAAAGTGGATCTTGGCCTCCGACACAAGATGACGCTACGCTTTGCAGCTCTGAGCTAGTCTACGTCCCCTCGGTCATCCCAGATACGCTCTAATGAAAGCTTGATCTTCCCCCAAAGACACAACATAAACAGGCAGTGGCGGTACCTTCATACAAGCCGAAAAGCCCGGCTTGCCCTAACAAAAACTCAATATCACTACCTACTGGTAAAGCGCAATTATTAAAATCACTTATTATTTTTTCCCATTGTTAATTTTCTTTCATCAGCATTCAAATTATCAATTTTATAAGTTTCTCATAAAACAAATCGCATATAAAGCTGCTTATAAATCGTGCGACGCTTTACATCTCTCTCGCACAAGTTGGCTTGCAACCGGGCTTCGGATTTAAAGTATATCCGCTCTCTTCTAACTTTAACAAAATTGCTACTCTATAAACGTAATACTGCGTAAGTATGTATAGATTCTATGAGAAATTCATACTCTTCGTCAAAGCCAGCTTGCGTTATGAAGTTCGCAAGTAAGGCCTTCTCCAAATCAGGCTTTATTTCTACCGAATCACGTGCAATTTAAACGCGGGCGAACCAATCAGAGGCGACCGACGACAGCTCGAGCTCGGGCGAACCAATCAGAGGCGAGCGTTAATACGCGATTATGCTGTGCAGCAGCCACAGGCAGCAGCCAGCCATTTTTTATTCTTTGTTATTGTCACACTTCACTTTGTTTGAGGGATTGTTTTTAAGTAACAAGTGTTTTCGTAATATGTGATAAAAAAAATGTGTTCCGAGTTCAGTTCGTAGCTTTATTGGTCTCTATGACGAACTTAGATGTGTTGGGCATGTGATGTGTTGCAAACAAATGTGTACTTAAACTTGTTGATGATTGGCATACGAAAGGCAGAGGTAAATAAATTCTTTGAACATCACACATGATTTATGTATTTCGCAAACTATTAAAAGTTATCTAGGGCATTAATTATAATAAATAGGTCTATGTAAAAAACTCTTTGGATTGTTGGTTGCTTCCATTCAAATAATTAAGTACCTAATAATTACATATTGGACTGTAATTCCCGTGCAAAATGCCCATTTTCGCATTTTGTAGTAATTTTCCAGTTGTATTTATCGTTTTTATCGAAATAGGATAATAAATGCATGCTTAATATTACGAATCTCCACTCTGCGAGAATAAGCTGAGTTCGGACGGCCGGCGCATCACATTTTGTTGTAATTTTGTACTTAGTTTTATTTATAGTTTTCACGAAATAGGATAATAAATTCATTATAACATTTTTATTCCTCGTGAAGTAACAATTATTCTGGTATAAATTTTACTCAATAATATTATCGTAGATAAGAGAAATTCACAGTAACTTAACGCGATTTTCGAAGTTTTTTTGGTTTTGTTTCATTTGTTTAGAACAGTAGTTCAATCCAGGAGCTCAAAAAAGTGCCCTCGCGCAATTTATGAAAATCTTTCTCTGCAATTTTGAGTTTAAATAAAAATTAAGCGAAATTTACAAAAAGCGAGGCCGCTACGTACTATGCCAATAGCTATTCTACACTATTCAATAAGTAAATACTGTTAATGTATTTTTGTTTCTGAATAAAGAACGCCTAAATTCGCCAAAATAAAATTCTCAAAAATCACATTCAAGATGTAATAGAAGGTAATAGCCTGTTTTTTTACCAACGACAAGAATGTTTGGAATGCCACGGCCTATGACGATTTGAGTAAAAAATGTGGCTAGTGTCACAAATGAGCACCAACATTGTAGGTACCTAGGTAGCAAGATTAGGAACTTAATAGCCTGTTTTTTTACCAACGACAAGAATGTTTGGAATGCCACGGCCTATGACGATTTGAGTAAAAAATGTGGCTAGTGTCACAAATGAGCACCAACATTGTAGGTACCTAGGTAGCAAGATTAGGAACTTCAGGTTTCGTGGCTTGCCCCAATCTGAAGCCCTAGGCACGCCACTGTAAACAGGCACTTTGTGTCAGCAAAGGGACAGCAATGACTCGGTGCTGTCCGTCCAGCCGTGGAGCCGACGCGGATGCCGTCTCCGATTGTGGACGAGCCCATACTGCCAGAGCCAAAACTCAACATTAAAAGGGTTTTTATGCCAGCAAAGATTTATGGTGGATAAGCGTTTCTAATGACCAATTATGATATAAAGAAACTAAATATCTAAAATATTCATTATAAAAAACTGCGATTAATATATTTAAAGAAAAAAATCAACAATAATACGCATTTACGGACGAAATTAATAACCGATCCCGAGATAGAGATAGGCTTACTTTAGATGTGTTGCCTAGATATTTCTGTTATATGACGGGAAATAACAACAGTTGCCTAGTAAAAAATCCAAAATAGGCATACCTCTATCTCAGGATCGGTTATTAATTTCGGCCGTTAGTCATATGACATTAAACGGAAATCAAAAGCCGTGACGTCACGCCGTGCCAAATGTCATGTTATTGTTGTGACATTTCTATAGAACAAGCCTCGAACGAAACGGATGTTTGGCACGGGGCGTGACGTCATTTACTCAACATGGCGGGCGGTCTTATGTGATTTTGCGGTAGATTTAAATCGGAATATAAAAACGCAAAATAAATATTGTAAATGATCGATTTTTAGAAAAATAATGTATTTTTGGATAAAATAGGTAAACAGGTATCGTTTTAATATGATTTTAAAATTTGGTCAACTTGAATAGGCTATTCATCAGCTGCTGGACCGTCTACAAGTGCAAATAATTTCAACTGAGTACAAAAATAGCAAAATCTCATTAACATAATATTTGGCATTGTGGTTAGTTAGACTGCATATACATCCAACGGCATAGAGCGGCGATGGGCTCACCACCTCTCACGCTGAGCACATGTGCAGTCGCTATTTGGTGAAAAGTGAACTATGGCAAAGGACGGCTTTTGCGGTCGCCGCTATTAAATAAATAAATGTTTGTTTCCAGGAGTTGCTGCGCTCCTTCTACAAGACGCCCGGCAAGCTGCTGATCGCGGGCATGGTGTCCTGGGACCTGGTGGCCAAGCGCGAGAGCAACCCCACCAAGCGCACCCACCCCAACCTCTACAACTTCCACAAGTTCACCGATCGCCGGGTCGGTACTCTTTGTCTTTATTGTTTATTAAAGGTTTAAGGGGGGTTAGGCGGTCAGCGAAAATTTGAATATTGCGCGAGGCCACTATTCGGGTTTTGCGAGGTGCGGGATCCGCGGTAATTCGTAGCGCCATTCACATTTTTTATCAAAAAGTTAATAAAAATGTTTAGGTTTTTCAAAATCCAAATCAGTCAAGATATCGAAAAGGTAAAGTACCTATGTGTTTATGATTTTATAGGAATTATTATTGTAAAACACGGTTGGAATGTGCATTTATATGAAATTTTAGAGGTAACTTCAAGATTATTTTCTATAGTCATCCCCTTACGCATACGTTCTGTAATACATATTAAAAAATTCAGTGCGAAATATCTAAAATATTTTTAATAACAGCTAGTAGAAAACAGGCAATTTTTCCGTTTTCACCACCTAACCCCCCTTAAGTAATCAACTTCTATTAAGATAGGTACAGTTGAGTTGAGTAGTTGACTGCACATGCGCACCTTTGTATGAGCGCCTCGTGTGTACTGATACTGATTTGAATGCATTTAAATTGACAGCATCCTGCGCATTGCTGCGGTATCTGGGGCGCTGCTCGCCATTGTACATTGTAGGTATAGGTAGGATACTTTGAAAGGTTCTCGAGCTAGATTAGTGTAATTTTTAACACTGCTTAACTCCCTTCGTTCACAGAAAGAAAAGAAAGTAGGTAGGGTTAAAATATTTAAAATAGATTCCTATAATTCTTCCCATCTTCAAAAATATTCTTATATAAGTCTTGAGCGCGCGTTTCTTTTTTATAGTATTCGCAGCCAAACGTTAAACGCATAGGTGTCATACATAACTTAGCATTAATCAAAACTTGTGCGTCAAACGCACATCAAATGCAGTGAAAGATGCATAACGGAACCGAGCACTAAAAAAATTAACATTATCACTACAATGATTCGAAAGCTTAGAGCATCATATTTATAAATTTTATTGTTGACACCTGCTATGCGATTTTCTAAGCGACATATAGACGCTGCGCGCATCGCTATGATCTGCTGTCTTTTTCCAATTTTATGTATACATACATATATGTAAGAGACAGAGACAATTCTCAGCGCTGCGGCAGCCGCTGCTACCAAGGCTTTAACTTAGAGATTCGCACTGCTGGGAACCGTCCAATATTGTTAGTCCTGGTACAAACTATTAACCATTGAAGACCACCAGCTTAGCTCACGAAACTGTTAATTCTTTTATAAATATCGAGTATACTTATCAAATAAACATAAAACAAACATTTAACAATCTATTTATGAAAAATCTATGATACCTAGTTATTTTCCGTTGGAGGTAGGGTTGTTAAGCCCGCCTGGCTGCTACCACCATCTTATCTAAGTCCGCCATAACAACGATGTTTATAGCATGGTTGTGTTCCGACAGTTTGAGATAAGATAGCCAGTTCCACAGTTGTTAAGGATTCCAGGTGAAGCGCGCCTCCACCTTACCATCAGGTGAGATGACGGCCAAGCGCTTGAACCCTTGTAGAATAAAAAATATACATTAGTATAAGTACCGATATGTGTTGTCATGTCTCAAATTAAGTCTAAACCAATAATATAGTGTGTTTTCAGTACCGCCTCATCGTGAGCGGCTGCAGCGCCGGCCATTCCGTGCTGATCTCTGAAGAAGGGGAGGCTTATGCATTTGGTAAAGTATTTAAAGTACTTACATATTTCAGACTTAAGCAGTTATAGTCACGATACATTGTAGGCAATCTGCTTCTTAGTCCATTAGCGTTATAGGTATTATAGCAGCAGTGGCATCTTGCATTTTAGACCATATGCTTTTTAGTCAATTAGCGTTGTAGGTATTATAGCAGCAGTGGCATCTTGCATTTTAGACACTGTGCTCATAATAGCATATATTTTATAAACAGCCATTACTTTGTTTTAGTAAATACTTGACCCGTTGGTATCCCAACGACCCGCTTGACCAGCGTTATAGGTTACGGCCCAATCTCCCCATGGGATGTCCATGTAGACCTGTGCCCAGCAGTGGGACGTTTTAGCCATCACCCTGCGTCATCACATTATGAAGCGTCGCGGGTAAACGGGACCTAGATTATACCTAACTGGCCTGTCACGCTTTTTATTATAACTTGTGTTAATACCAGTTTATAGTTTAATTATAATTAATAGGGAGCTTAGTAGACATTTACTGTGTCCGAAATATGCGACTAACTGCCGTACTCAGAGACGTCAATTAAGTTTTAACGACAATTAAACGTCGTTCCTTCTCTATTTAGCACTATACATAAGAAAGTGACAGCAAGAGACTTAATTGTCATTAAAATTTAATTAACGTCTCTGAGTACGGCAGTAGGTGGTTCTATTTATATTGTTAACCTTTACGAATGCGAAGTGTTCAAAGAAATTATAACGAATCGATATATTGCAATAAAGTTTTTTATTTCGATACTAGTATTGATGATCTTTTGCATTATCTTTTTTTTTACTATTTTATCGATGTTTCTGGCCTTTAAAAGCGTTTCGCTTCATTGCTGTCGTGTATTGCGCCAGGTCGCAACAGCTGCGGCCAGCTGGGCTTCGGCGACACGACGACGCGCGCGGTGCCCGAGCCGGTGCCGGCGCTGCGCGGCCAGAACATCATACACGCCGCCGTCGGCAGGAACCACACGCTCTTCGTCACAGGTCGGTCCCATACACACACACATACGTACAGGATTTTGGATCGCCCGCCAAAAGTAAATATGGGGTGATAAAATATTTGATGTATGAATAATGAATGTTCTCTTTTTTTAAATACAACTCTTTTGCCTGCTTTTTATATCCTATAGTTCTAGGTGCGTGCGCTCACCCTCGCGGACGAAGCGACGGCGCGCCGTGATTGGTGCACGGGGTGAATAATAGCGGTCACGCGCATGCGCTTTGATAACCTTGGTAGGCCGCGCGCTAGGTGACAATAATTTTAATTTTCTTAAGAAAATGTTTTTTATTACATTATTTGGTTGTACTGCTGCTATAGGATCGCTTAAAAAAAATTGGCGGGGGGTCCATATTAACCCTATACATACATTCGAGGAACTTCCCGGACGACCACATATCGGCGCAAGGCCGCGCGTACATATTCCCTCACTCAAGATCCCTCACTCAAGATCCCTCACTCAAGATCCCTCAATCAAGATCCCTCACTTAAGATCCCTCGCTCAAGATCCCTTTCTCAAGATCCCTCGCTCAAGATCCCTCACTCAAGATCGCTCACTCAGGATCCCTCACTCAGGATCCCTCACTCAAGATACCTCACTCAGGATCCCTCACTCAAGATACCTCACTCAGGATCCCTCACTCAAGATACCTCACTCAAGATCCCTCACTCAAGATCCCTCACTCAAGATCCCTCACTCAAGATCCCTCACTCAAGATCCCTCACTCAGGATCCCTCACTCAAGATCCCTCACTGAAGATCCCTCACTCAAGATCCTCACTCAAGATCCCTCACTCAAGATCCCTCACTCAAGATCCCTTACTCAACCTACCATGGACCGGCTGCTTCCACAATAACACTAATAGAGCACATAAAACATACATTCGAGGAACTTCCCGGACGACCACTTTTCGGCGCAAGGCCGCGCGTACATATTCCCTCACTCAAGATCCCTCACTTAAGATCCCTCACTCAAGATCCCTCACTCAAGATCCCTCACTCAAGATCCCTCAATCAAGATCCCTCACTCAAGATCCCTCGCTCAAGATCCCTCGCTCAAGATCCCTCACTCAAGATCGCTCACTCAGGATCCCTCACTCAGGATCCCTCACTCAAGATACCTCACTCAAGATCCCTCACTCAACATCCCTCACTCAAGATCCCTCACTCAAGATCCCTTACTCAACCTACCATGGACCGGCTGCTTCCACAATAACACTAATAGAGCCGAATGGATACGCGTAACGAGAGTCGTTATTCGCCGTCCCCGTCTAAAAATTAGAAAACATTTTATGAAGACGGCTGCTCACTGAACATCTGCGACCTTACTTACAAACACTATTTAATCATTATTTAGTTAACCATTGTTTTGTCTACGTCACACAATATACATTTTAAATTTGAGCAAAAGAGACACAACAACTTTTAACAAAATAATACTTGCATAGTGTATATTACAATAACATTTAATGCATAATATGTTTAAGCCCATTTTGTTTTGTGCTAGTAGCAGTTCTAAAACGCAACTTTAAATGAGAGTAAGGTTTATTTTTCTTAAATACCACTACAGTTATGTTTAGATCCATTTTTGTTTCTAGTCTAGTAGTTGTAATGCTAAAACATACTTTAACTACATGGCGGTAAGGTTTGTTTTCCACCACCACTACGCATTTGTTTGCACAGACACGGGCGCGGTGTACGCGTGCGGCGACAACAAGAGCGGCCAGTGCGGGCTCGGCAACACCACGCCGCAGGTGCTCAAGCCCGCGCGCATCCGGTACCAGTACGTATCGGCACCATCATCGTAATAGTAATTGGCTACTTGACAGTTCTCGGAAAAGTATTTTAAAAATTACAAACGCTCATTTTATAACTCTTACAATATTTTTTTTTCTCGAAAAAGCTTTATTTTAATAGAAAAAAATATAAGTATGTTTCTTGAGTAATTTCAAATTTCGCGCGAAAACGGTTGGTCACGTGACATTTAGCCCTGTGACGTCACACTTCAATAAACAAAGGACAATGGCGAAAATGAACCTGACTATGGGCACAGATCAATTATATTCTAAAAAATATGCTGTTATTAGTTAACTTTGAAAATACAAATAATATACCTCAAGAACTTCTAGTTCTAGAGAAATTAATTAATGCGTAAAAATAATTAATATGCATGGGAAAACTTAATCATAGCTTTTGAACGGTTTTGACCATAGACAATAGATCTTGACGACGATGTCAAGTTCCATTTCACGAGTAGGTCTACAATTTCACGTGCTTTCATGTAAAAACCTTACACTCGTCGAAAAAAGATTATAGTATTCTACTTTGACAAAAATACAGTTAAGTATTTTTAGAACAGTATTAAATTGGTGAAAATGATACATTAGGTAAACGAAATAAAAACCAAAAAAGCGTAAAGGGCTTGATTGTTTGACTTGCGTGTAAAGGAACGTCACTGTTGAAATCGAATGACATTGACAGATGTTATTCATTGTTTTTTTTTGCAGTCGGCAGTTCGGCACTGTCGGCAGTCGATCTCTGCGTTTGTTCCGATACGTACTATGCGGCACTTTAATAACATTTCCCCGGCTAGTAATGATTTAATATTATTCGCCTTGGGAACGTACCAAATCCGACAGGCTCGGTCCTACTATGGAGAACATGTGCGTTTCTATATAGATGTATGAGAGTATCGCTTGAGAGGTAGTGGAGATAATACGTTGTTAAGATTAAGAGGGAAAATTAAATCCAGACACATTTCAAGAAAACAATACTATGTATATATTAATAGAAAATAATGTGTCTGGAAGGGAAGGAATAACTGAATATTGTTGCAGTTGTTTAATAGGTCGTCGTACGATTGGGTGCTGTGCACATGTCAGGACCGTGGTGTGGTACCTTGGGTGGGCCAGGCACCAAGATAACATAATAGCAGCACCAGCAGGTTTTTTAGATAGTGTAGTTAAAAGAGACGATTTTGAATAAATCTTTATGTAGGTATATGTATCATTATTTATTCATGCAATGATATTATAAACTAATATCTAGTTAAGGTCAACTTATATTAAGAATTTAATCTTTAATCATTAAAATGATTTTCTAACTTCAAAAGCTCAACAATTTAAAAAATTGTATCTCGCATTTGTGAAGTTTTATATTGAATATGAAGTTAGGAGACTGGTTCTAACTATGTTAGGTATCTAATCAACACAAAATTTATAATGCCCATAGTCATTGACTACCAGGTCCAGCTAGTATGGGATTTTGCCGATGTCCTTTTATCTTGAAACCTTACAGATAGATTTTGTTTGTTTTGTGAAATGTGACGTCACACAAAGCTCAATCATGGCCGCCCGTGTTTCGGGTCTTGTTATTCACAGATAAAAAAAACGCATATTTATTTTGTAAAAATAAAATATTTACAAATTATCCTAATAAAGCAAACTATTAAATAATTATTGTTAAATTATAAACTACCACAACTATATTATTGTCCGACATAGTTCATATTTTATTGTTACAACTGTCAAATAGCCAATTAAAGACAACTCTTTGTGCAAATATCTAGTGCCACTTGGATTTTAAAATTTTATATTAATTGTTAGTGGTTTTCTGGTCTATCTCAAGAAAAAGTAAAAATCCAAAAAGCTATTTGCTCAAAGAATTGTCAATAATTTGACATTCTTCATCGTATTTGGCCTTAGTATAGTGAAATATTTTGTTATGTTCCTAAGTACCTTACTACTTTTTCTTTATTAAATTTGTTAACGTTATGTTTTGGATGTTAGTGTCAATATTGATCATTGTAATTTGACAGTTTTGGGTAGGTAGAGGCGCTGGCGTGTGCACCTACTCGTATTTTATTTTTATCGATATAATATATTTATCATGTAAGCATATTGGCTGAACAGGCTGTAAGCTTATATTGCTGTCCACGGAAGACCAGCGTCGGGGTACCTTCTAGGTGCCTTGACATTATGTTGAGTGGAAGCCTTTTTTGTGCCACATAGTTATTAGCATATTTTTTTTTGTAAACATTTTGTTTATGTGTGTCACAGAATAAATATATATCATTTTATTTCGTTATTATAAGGATTTTTTTAAATTATTTATTTTACTTTATAAATAAACTAGCGGACCGCTCCCGACTTCGTCCGCGTAGACCCCGTACCCCGTGACGAATTTTTGAAAATATTATGTAGCCACACAGAGAAAGTGTAGCTTTCCAACGGTGAAAGATTTTTTCAAATCGGTCTAGTAGCTTCGGAGCCTCATCTTTCCTCTTTATAATATTAGTATAGATAATGTGTTACCCTCCCCCTTAGCGGCGCACCCATTGTGAAGGTGGGCGCCGGCGCGGAGTTCTCCATGATCCTGGACCTGAACGGGTCGCTCCATTCGTTCGGCCTGCCCGAGTACGGCCAGCTGGGTGAGTGTTTTCGATCACTAGCTTCCGCGCACTAATCTGTGCTCACTACATTATAACATAAGATTTTGCTCAATCAAACCCTAGTGAAATGACAGCCATTAAACCTTTTATGTTACCAAAGCATAGCTGGTGCATGTGTTAATTTTTTTCATTTTCCAACAAAATTTCAATAATAAACCAAAAATAATTTGTAACTAAATTTTTTTTTTTACCATTTTGAAAAATTTTGGTAATTATTATACTATATTATTTTTTGTAAAGAGTACAGAGTATTTGCTAAAGAGAGAGACTAAAATCCCAACCGTAAATTAGACAGTTTAGGGGTGAATAGATTTTTAATATATTACATTCCATCAAACTAACAACATATTTGCTTCGTAGGCCACAACACGGACGGCAAGTACTTCGTGACGTCGACCAAGCTGTCGTACCACTTCGAGACGGCGCCCAAGCACGTGGCGCTGTTCTTCGAGAAGTCCAAGGACGGCCACGTGGCTCCAGTCAAGGACGTCGCCATCGTCGACTTCTCGTGCGGAAACAATCACACGGTCAGTACTCAGCTATGCGATTCTCTATACATGGCTGTGATCATAGATGTTACAGCCGTCACATCGTTTGCTGCAGTCAAGGCTCTGGTCAAAGTTAAGGCTGTTTTAATAGGCTAGTTGACTAAATTTCAAAATTATATTAAAACGATACCTGTTTACATATTTTATCCTAAAAATACATAATTTTTCATAAAATCGACCATTTACAATATTTATTTTGCGTTTTTATATTCCGATTTAAATTTACCGCAAAAACGCCATGTTGAGTCAATGGCGTCACGCCGTGCCAAACAACCATTTCGTTCGAGGCTTGTCTTATAGAAATGTCACAGCATCAGTTTTTGATTTCCGTTTAATGTCATATGACTGACTGCGTATTATTGCCAATTTTTTTCTTTAAAAATATTAATTATCCCAATTTTTTATAATGAATATTTTAGATATTTTGTTTCTATAGATCATAATTGATCATTAGAAACGCCAATCCACCCGATTCATTCTTAGTGGACACGAGCCTATTACAGAATACCGATTTTATACCTACAATAAATGTCAAAGAAGTGATTCCCTATCACGCCGCGTACAGCCGTGCGGAGCTAGTGTCAAACAGCGTTGAAAATTATTTAGCAGAATACCAATAGCACGCTCACCGCTGTTGCAGCCGCTGCCACCAAGGCTTAAACGATGTTTGCGCTTAGATAATTGCACTACAGTACTCACTCTCCTATTGAGATTCATTATGATTTGATCAACTTAAAATATCACCTGTAACAAAAGAAGTCACGAAAGAAACAGACAACAGTTTTGTGTACTACATCCTGTGAGATTACGAAGCATACTTATTATTAATTCTATTAACGTCTTATGCGAGTGTTGCTGATTATTATTCCGTTTTTAATACATTTTCTGTGCTGTGCTGTTTAAATATATTATGTGTGTGTGTTTCCTATACAAGATAATTATAATTTGAAGTCTACTCCAAAGCAATGTTTTTAAATAGCGATTGAGCTAGGTTAACAAGTACCAAGCAATAGCCCAAAAAAAAAGCTGGCAGTAGATCGAAAAATACCATTTAGAGCAATTTTTCTCTAAATTCCTTGCAGTACCTTAGTAGTAGTCTACGTACATTTTTGTAAAATAGTTATTTTACAAAAATGTACGTAGTATAATAATATTACCACACAACATTATTATGAAGCCATCTTACGGGGCCTAGGCCTCGTATTCTGGTTCTAAGGACAAACATGCAGCATTCAAGTGAGTGAAGACACTTAGTTCTGCTATACAGGTTTAACACCAAGCTCAGAAGTCAGAGGCTGCGTCATTGGTTACAAGTCAATCGCATGTAAATACAACTGTTATTTTCTATTGAGGTGGAACATAGTAGGAAACAAATATAATCTGTCTTTTAAAGGTGTGCTTATCAGCTATTGCGAATATTGCGTTCCCGCAGCGATTGTTGTTCTAAGATTGTTACTGTTTTTGTTGTTTTATTATGTTTTACGCCAGCTGCTAAGCCTTGCATTCTGTGAACGATTGTACTGATCAAACATGTCTCACACTCTTTTGGATGTGGATTCCTGAAATTGTTTATATTATTTAAAAAAACAGCTGCTTTTAGCTAGGAATATAATATAGAAGTCCGTCTAAAACACACATCACCAACACCATCGTTTAGCAACTAACGTGTTTTTGGGGGACTCTTATCGACCGCTGACAATTTTCCGAACCGGTTACAATCATGACTATTATTACTACAAACTTTTATTTTACATTCGTAGCCTGCAAACATCCACTGCTACGCCACCTCTTACACAAAAACCGCATTATGCCAAAATATATTAATCATGAGTGTGGTTTTATTACAATAATACAAATGGTCCATAAGTCCTTTGAAGTGTAAAATAATACATTAAAAAAACTTATTACATTACGTAAGGAGCATCGTATTGGCTCTCTTGTTCTTTCTTCGGTATACTGCCCACCAAGACATAAGATAACTGCTAGCATGTTTTCTGCCTACTTTCAGGCTCTGGGTTCTAGATTCGTGGCGTGGCTGGAACGCAAAACACCATTACTGAGGATCCCGTTGCACAAATACGAGAGTTCGCGGATTTAAACTATGTATTGATTCGAATTATCTAAAATCTCTTTCAACGGGTGAACCAACGTTTTGGCCAACAGACCCAAGAAAATTACCTGACCTAGAGTTCTTCGTAACCAAGGGTATAATAGCTTCGCTGCACACTGTCACTGAATCTAGCTTAGATGGATCCTCAGATCACTCACCTGTCATATTGACAATAAGCACCAACCCGATAAGTCAAGAATCGGCCGAATCATTGACTAGTCACATAACAGCCCCCTTACTCTTCATTTCGATCCCGATCAATCGAGATTTGTATTGTGAAATTTCGTACTTTTGAGTACGACACCAGCGCTAATATATAAATATATATAGAAATTTAATTTAGTCTTACATTGACGAAAACCTTTCTCTCGCTGTCTCTCTAAAACACCCGATTGAGGTGGATGAAGCCTGTATACATGTGACTAATCTACTGCAGGTGGCAGCCTGGACCAACACTCCCTACCAAGAGGCAAAGACTTAGCCCTATCCATCCTCTGCATATAAGGCAAAAAATATTAGAAAAACGTCGCCGTAGGAGAATATGGCACCGATCGCGCCATCCTTTAGATAGGTCTGAACTTAAAAGAGCAGCTAAAGGATTAAAGAGCATAATCAGAGAGAATCTTTAAATGACTAAGTTAAAAAGAACCTGCAAAAGATGTCCCCTTCAGGCTCAGGTGAACACTCTCTCTCTGGAAACAACTAAAACCCTAGACAAACCTAAACAGTAATTTGATCCTATTAGATATCAGTGTGGAAAATGGGCTAGAACTGACACAGAGAAGGCTGAAGTTTTTGCAAGCCACCTAGCCAACGTTTTTAATCCAAACGACCAACTTGTGGACGAATCAGATGTGGAGGAGATCCTAAACCAGGATTTTCAGTTATGCCTGTCTATTAACCCCATAACTGATAATGACAATATAGATGCCACCATAATTTGAACCTTATTCAGTTGTAATAGGGTGGAAAACCAATAAAATATTTAATGCTGTACCAGTAAAAGGGTTAAACCTGTTTCACCTAAGGAAATTGCGCGAGAAATAAAAAATCTTGACTTGAAAAAATCTCCCGGGTTTGACCTCTTTTCGCCCACGCTATTGAAAAAATGCCTAAGAAATGCATTACATTCTTAGCTTGCCTATTTAATACTTTCTTTAGAACGAGTCATTTTCCGACCGTCAAGACTGCACAACATCGATGCTGGAGTTCCTCATGGCTAGGTACTCGGCCCTATATTCACGTCGGACTTACCCGTATCAAATAACATCACAGTTGCGACCTACGCTGATGATACGGCATTCCTTTTAGTTGATGCTGATCCCATAATAGCTCGCAGCACTCTCCAGCATCAACTTGATGACACACACAAATAGTTCTGCAAATAGCGAATTGTGCCAGTGATACTAAATATCAGCACATGACTTACACAGAGGAAGGGTAATTGCGCCCCTGTAAAGCTTGGGAACGACCTTCTACCACACTCCGACTGCGTGAAGTGTTTCAGATTCCACTTGAATAGGCGCCTAACCTAGAAAAACCACATTAAGAAAAAGAGAGATGAAGTCAGCCTAAAGTTCCGTAACTTGTACTGTTGTGGGCAGAAACTCAGTACTATCAGTGGATAACAAGCTCCTTATTTACAACTCGCCAGTCCGGACTGATGGCAGATACGGATGACAGATACGTCCAGACGTATGGCATTCAGCTGTATGGGGTGTAGCCAGCAAAGTCCAACATTCTCTCTCTCCAACGAGTGCAGAATATGATTTTGAGGGCGATCTCCTAAGTTAATGCTCCTTGGTTCACGAAGAATGACGAAATTCATGAATACTTAAACATGCCGACCGTGACATCGGAAATCGAGCGATTCCGACAACGGCACAGGGAACGTTTGTCTCACCACCCTAAGATAGATAAAAGCTTAAAAAGAAGCCACATTTTTTGATAAAGCAGGGCCGCGCTGGCGGCTTTGAAAGAATCATCCAGTCACCACAAAAAATTCGCTCATGGTCTGGCGACCGATCGCAAATAGATAATTTTAGACGTCGCTTACAGGTGTGCCGCGCTCGTAACGGATAACATTAAGATGAAACTATTTTCAAAAAATTATCCCCATTTTATAAGGATTACTATGAAATAAAAACATTTTACATAAAGTAACTAGTTTTTTTTTTAAATTATTATTTTACACTTCAAGAAAATTAGGGGCCACCCTTTATTTTAATTTTAAGTGTTTTTGAATCGTCCTAACATTTTTTTGGCTATCATCTAACGACAACAACTAACCAACAGTTTAGGCGTGCCTTGGTGGCGTGGCGAGCAGCATAGCTCGAGATACATTTCTTTACACTTGCCTAGATATGCGAAAGTTACTTAGCTTGCTAATAAAAAAAAGATTATTTTTAGTGTAATTATAAGTGTAGGAAAACACTTATTATATTACTCGTATTATATGACTTTCAATTGATTTTTTTATTTAAATATTCTAACTACCTATTTTTATCTTATCATTATCACATTTCTAGCATGAAGTACTTAGAAGCCAGCTATTACTTTATTTGGTTCCTAAAGAAAAATGTAACTAACTGTGGAAACTGCACTGACGAATTATTTAGCTATAAGTATGTACATTTCTTTACTGAGCCGACCCCAAATTACATAGGAACAGGGCAAGCGAATGAATAAAGTATGTACATTTCTAAGAGCCATTGCTTCTTTATTTGGTACCTAAATAAAATAATTATTTGGCTATAAGTATGCTCATTTCTAGAACCATTACATTATTAGGTAGGTAACTAATTGTCACTCGTCACATGCAGGTGGCGATCGACTCGAAGAAGCGCGCGTTCAGCTGGGGCTTCGGCGGCTTCGGGCGTTTGGGGCACGCCGAGCAGAAGGACGAGAGCGTGCCGCGCCTCATCAAGTACTTCGACTCGCAGGCGCGCGGCGTGCGCTCCGTGCACTGCGGCGCCACCTACAGCCTCGCGGTCAATGAGAACGGTAACACGCACACGAACATGAACACGCACACGAACACGAACACTAACACGCACACGAACACTAACACGCACACGAACCTGAACACGCATACGAACACGAACATGAACACGCACACGAACACGAACATGAACACGCACACGAACATGAACACTAACACGCACACGAACATAAACACGCATACGAACACGAACATGAACACGCACACGAACATGAACACTAACACGCACACGAACATGCATACGAACACGAACATGAACACGCACACGAACATGAACATACACGCAAGCACGCACGCACGCACTGATATTAATTGAGTGAGGCTTGCAGAGGTCTCTGGCTCGCAGTAGCACGCCGACCCATTGGGATCTTTTGTGCAAATTTATCACTCTACCTCCACAGTGAAAATGAGCTTGCTTGACAATGTCTTTAAGAGCGATGAGCCTAAAATCGGATAGGCCGATCTCAAGTAACATATACACGCACACTATGTTACGTCCAACCCGGCGCCATTTACAGCCACACGACTCGTCACGTCATATATTTACATTTTATTGTAATATCAGACCCTATTTTAAACGGAATAACATACAAATTAGCTTGTATCTAATGTTCATAACATTTTGTTACAGGCGCTCTATTTATGTTCGGGCAGACAAAGAGGACCGGCGAAGCTAACATGTATCCCAAACCAGTGCAAGACCTTACCGGTAAGTGCTCGAGCAATCTGTTAGCATGGCTGAACAGATATTTATTCAGTTTCTTTATTGTCATGGTTTTAGTCTGGATTGGGTCAGCGGGGTGGGTTATGGCCCAAACTCCCCACGTGATGTTATCCATGCGGGAAGGCCTGTGCCCAGCAGTGGGACGTTTATAGTAGTGATGCAAGGATTTCTGGTTTTAAGATTAGGATTAGAAATATCTGCACCGATAATCGCCGATTAAGATTAGGATTATTGATGGACGGACATTTTGATCGACTAAACCACCAATATTAATATTGTAAAAAAAATGTAAAATTGCATTGACATTACATAATTATATCAGACACGTAATTTATTTTGTCAATTTACGGGAAGGCAAAGGAATTAGGCCATACAGCCAATTTTACTTTAAAACAATAATCGTGAAGAGTCTTATGTAATAATCGGCGATTAGGATTAATCGAAAATATATCAAATAATCGGGGTTAGGATTAATCGAACCCTAATCCTTCCATCACCAGTTTATAGGGTGAAGATGATGATATACAACAAGGCGGTGTTTCGCCCACAGGTTGGAACATCCGCAGCGTGGGCACCAGCAACACTTCGATCGTGATCTCGGCCGACGACTCGCTCATCGCGTGGGGCGTCTCACCCACTTACGGCGAACTGGTAACTGCGCACAAACACACACATTCATACTCACCGAACTGAGGCCGTAGACAAGTAGCAGACGCTCACCTCCTGTCTCCTCGTAATGGGAGATTTTCTGACAGCCCAAATTAAAAAGTAAAAATTAGTTCAAAATCACTCGATAGATGTCGTTTTATGAAAGCTGGGCTACTTATGGGCTGTAATAAATTCTACACTTTTACTTGTCTACCAAAAGAATAAAAAAATAGTATTTACTTACCTATTTATATTCAGGACATCCAGATCCTATTTCTATTTTGCAATAGAATAAATATTACGCAGCCATACACGTGCTCTTCATGAACCCGCCTTTTACTAAGCGCCATACTAATCTATGCTAAGCGCCATCTATGAAGTCATTTACGAACCAATTTCTTTTTTTTTTTGATCTCGGAAAATCGCCCATTGGACGTACTATGCGCGCGCGCTGCTGTATTTTTCACTAGCGTTTGGGACAGTACACAGCAGTGGTGAATTGGCAAGTAGTAAGTTTGAATTAGCATCGTTATTAATAAACATAGAGTAAGCTTGGACTAACAAGTCATTCCTAACGCATGGATTAACGTGTTTTCAATGGTAACTCTTATATCTAATAAGTAAAAAGAATGAGTTTTGAATGAACTCCACGTTAATTGACATAATTTTGGCATTTACAGCTACTAATAATTCTGCGTTGTCATGAAAACGAATGACCAGTACTCGCGGCCTACTTGCATGCTCTATGACAGCTGTCACATAACAGTCACCACGTGACAATCCAACGTAAAATCGATAATTTAAACAATCATTGATTTTAATTTTTTGAGCAGTTACGATTATTACTCAGAATACGAGATGTCTTAATGAAATATTAAATTTACAACTTCATCCCAGAAACCAAACCCACATCAACGGCAACAATAGAAAAATAGCCGACTACAAAATGTCAATGTAGGCCATAATGACACAACCCCACCCTCTTTCGTTAAACAGGTTCCGACAGTAAAGTCGGATTAGTGTACTCATTCATTAGTCCATGTTTATTAATCAGAGACTAGGCAATGGGGCCCGCAAAAGCAGAGCACTGCCATAATACGGCACACCGAAGTTCTACTGCACATGTGCTCAGAGTGATATAGGTGGTGAGCACATCGCCGCTTTATGCTGTTGGATGTATGATTTTTTTTTATATACAACTATTTTTTTTATACAAAAACAATTAAGGGTGAGTTCCACCCATGGAACTGAACAACTTTCCCCAATAAACCTATGTGCAAAAATTACAAAAAAAATTCGACCTCCCATACAGAACTGTCCGATCAGCTGACGACAATAGTATGGGAGATCTATAATTAGAGATTGACATAAACATTTCCTTCCTAATCAATACAGAATCCTTCATCACTATGGTGATTATGTCTTAACATAATGTATACTAGAATAGCAGCGCATTCGCAATGTTTCAGTCAGCTTGCAGACAGCCATGTCATACCTACCATATAATAAATAAATATATCATTTGAAAGTACTTGTACCTTGTCAAAAGAATACTTATGTTTAATTATGACTCTATTTAGAATCATAAATCAAGTGGCGTGCACTGGGAGAGGTCTATGTCCAGCAGTTGACTGATACGGGCTGATGGTAATGATGATGGTGAATTAATGTTGAATTAAATGATCCTAAATAGAGTAAAGATAATAATTATACATGTATTCTTTTGACAATGAACGAGTACTTTCAAATGATATATTTATTTATTAATATGGCTGTCTGCAAGCTGACTGAAACATTGCAAATGCGCTGCTATTCTAGTATACATTATGTTAAGACATAATCACCATAATGATGTAGGATTGTGTGTTGATTAGGAAGGAAATGTTTATTTATGTCAATCTCTAATTTTAACCTCAATTTCTACAACAGAAAAAAATTATATCTCGTGGACCTGGGCGAATAAATTAAAAATGTTTTCTAATTGTGAATACAACGTGGTTTTTCTACAATATAGAACAACAATCATCAGGGCACTACAATTTTTTAAAAGTCCTTACTTAGTTGAAAACAAAATGCAAATTGAAAAAACAGTGTTGAGAAAAATCAACGAGCGGCATTCGAACCTGCACTCTGACGTACCGGGTCAGGAGAAGTGGTAGTGACTAGTGACCAATTTATGCTATGTAAATATGATATAGGAGCAAACATGAATAAATGTATATTTTTTTTTTTTGTTATTTAACTATTTGCGATTGGTCGCCAGACCATAAGCGAATTATTTGTGGTTATTGAATGATTATTTTTAGCAAAGCCACCAGCGCGGCCCTGCTTTATTAGAAAATGTGGCTTTTTTTTTAAGCGCTTCACTATTGCTGATTGATCAACAGCAGTTCAACAACGGGTTAGGGTGGTGAGACAGACGTTCTCTGTGCCGATGCCGGAATCACTCGATTTCCGATGTCACGGTCGGCATGTTTAAGTATTCGTGAATTTCGTCATTCTTCGTGAACCAAGGAGCATCAACGATCGTCCTCAAAGTCATATTCTGCACTCGTTGGAGACAGAGAATGTTGGACTTGCTGGCTACACCCCACTTCAGCTGTGGGGTGTAGCCAGCAAGTCCAACATTACCATACGTCCAGACTGGCTTAAGGACGGAGTTGTAAATTAGGAGCTTGTTATCCACTGATAGTACTGAGTTTCTGCCCATAAGCCAGTACAAGTTTCGGAACTTTAGGTTGACTTCATCTCTCTTTTTTTTGATGTGGTCTTTCCAGGTTAGGCGCCTATCTAAGTGGAATCCAAGGTACTTCATGCAGTCAGAGTGTGGTAGAAGGTCGTTGCCAAGTTTTACAGGGGCGCAATTACCCTTCCTCTGTGTAAAAGTGACGTGCTGAGATATAGTGGCACTGGCACGAATTCACCATTTGCAGAACCATTTGTGTGTGTCATCAAGTTGATGCTGGAGAGTGTTGCTAGCTATTATGGGGTCAGCATCAACTGAAAGGAACGCCGAATCAACAGCGTAGGTCGCAACTGTGATGTTATTTGATACGGGTAGGTCTGACGTAAATATGGTATATAGTACAGGGCCGAGAACCGATCCCTGAGGAACTCCAGCTTCGATGTTGTGCAGTCTTGATCTGGCATGCCCCTGCTTGACTTGGAAGGAACGGCCAGAAAGGTACGATGCTATCAGAGGAAACATCGAGTGTGGTAATTTTTCTTTCACTTTTGCTAGCAGTCTCTTGTGCCAGACTCGATCGAATGCCTGTTGGACATCGAGGAAAGCAGCGGAGCAGTATTTTTTGTGTTCGAAACTCTGACGAATCGTATGGTATACTCGGTGGACTTGCGATGGTTGAATGAGCCTTATGGAAATTAAACTGATGAGATGGCGTGATACTGAAATCGTTTATAACTGCAGTGAGTCTAGTGAGGAATATTCTCTCCCATAGTTTGGAAAGCACTGGAGTCAAACTTATGGGTCTATAAGACGAGGCTTCTTGTTCAGGTTTCCCAGATTTATGAATCATGACCACCTGTGAGATCTTCCAGAGGGTCGGAAAGTGACTCGTTCTAAGGATAGCATTAAATAGGCAAGCTAGGAATGTAATGCATTTTTTTGGGAGATTTTTCAATAGCGTGGGCGTAATGAGGTCAAACCCGGGAGCCTTTTTCAGGTCAAGTTTTTTATTTCTTGCGCAATTTCCTTAGGTGATACAGGTTTAATAGGCAGGCATAACTGAAAATCCTGACTCAGGATCTCCTCCACATCTGATTCGTCCGCGAGTTGGTCGTTTGGTTTAAAAAAAGTTAGCCAGGTGGCTTGCAAAAACTTCAGCCTTCTGTGTCAGTTCTTGCCCATGTGTAGATCCAAGTGTCCACACTGAGATCTAATAGGATTAAATGACTGTTGAGGTTTGTCTAGAGTTTTAGTTGCCTTCCACAGATAAATCATAAAAATAAATAAAATTCGTTTATTTATAAACACAAGTCACTAACAGTAGTGGGGTGAGTCTCAGCCCTTTAAGCATTAAAACCTGTATTAGGTTGAGACTGCTCTTACAAAGTGTCACTATGGACTTGTAAAACAAAGAAAATGTTTACAAATGAAATTAAAAGAACAATACGTAACATTCAAACACTGCTATTACATTCTTACATTATCCTGTTTTTATAATTATTGTGAGGACAGTAGTGTTCAAATGCAAGCTAAATTATTTAAAAGATTTTTCAAAATGTAAATACCACAGACCTGTAAAGATATTGCAGAATTAGCATATTATGTTAAATATCTATATTACATATACTATTTTACATTATTATATGATATTAAATACATCATATAACATATAAATAGGCAATCTTAAAGAATATTTATGTTATATTACACTACTTTTATCATAGAATAAGAATAAAATGTACTTATATAATAAAATACTTACTTAATATATATATAGTATACCATTTTATTTTTATTTTATTTATTACAAGACAATAATGCTTCTGTAGCATCATAATCAAGCTTCTTTAACCAGTCCGTAACAGTTATCTAACATCTATGATACGATTTATTGTAAATGCCGAGTTTTCTATTTATTATATTGTAAAGTCTTTTAGATTGAGCATCAAACTGCATTATAGCAAATTTAGTTCTTACAATTGGTGGAATGACGACGGTACGTGGATTACGTTTTATCAAGATGTTAGGATGCGGAGTGAGTGTTTTGTGAATATTAAGTACACACTTCAAAATGTACAACTGTCTGACAGTCAATAGGTTACAATCTTGGTATAGGTTAGAGGTACTATATGTGATTTTGTTGAATGTCATCACTTTTAAAAGCGACCACTGGGCCCTCTCGATGGAAATAATTTTAGTTTTATGAGAACCGCCCCATACAGGCAAACAGTAGATTATGATGGACTGCACTAAGGTTTTGTAGATGAAGATGAGCAGCTCTCGGTTGGCAATATGTCTGAGATGTTTAAAGAGAGAGAACAGAGGGTGTTCGCCTGAGCCTGAAGGGGACATCTTTTGCAGGTTCTTTTTAACTAAGTCATTTACAGATTCTCTCTGATTATGCTCTTTAATTCTTTGGCTGCTCTATTAAGTTCAGCCCTATCTGAGGGATGGCGCGATTGGTGCCATATTCTCCTAAGGCGACGTTTTTCTAATATTTTTTGCCTTATGTGCAGAGAATGGATAGGGCTTTGAGTCTTTGCTTCTTGGTAGGGAGTGTTGGTCCAAGCTGCTACCTGCAGTAGATTAGTCACATCTATACAGGCTTCATCCACCTCAACCGGGTGTTTTAGAGAGACAGCGAGAGAAAGGTTTTCGTCGATGTAAGACCTAAACCCATCCCAATCTGTTCTGTGACTATAGGTTGTCAAGATCGTGCTTACCGCGCCCACGGGGTACAGGGGTTGGCGGGGACGAAGTAGCACGCGTTTCGTGCGCACACCCGCGCGCACGGCTACACACGTAGTGATTTGCGGATGACATATCTTCAGATCAACACGAATATGTTTACCTACATTACAACACGATGTAGAAATATTGTCTAATGTTTTACTTATGTAGGTAGGTATTTGATGAGAATACATAAATAGTGATAATAATAGGTAAATAACAAATAATTTATTTAAAACTCATATTAATTTGTTTAATTAACTACCGTAAAACATTACATAATAGTTTTAAAATCAGGTTTATTAGATATAATACATTATAATATCAAAAAGCAATTCAAGGAAGACATTTAATTAACGTAATCCATGTCTATTTCTTCTTCGTCGTTTGTCATTCTGGTATTCCTGCAAAGAACGATCCTGTTTACGCTCTTTAAAGTATATGTATATGTTATATACAATTTCTTTTGCCTGTCTTCCAAACGGTTTGCTCATCTTCGGATCGTGATCTCGTGTGCGTCCAACGAAATAGCGCGCGCAAGTGGTCAACGACCAAACGCGGCAAACGACCTCCGACGACTGGCACTACTGGCAGTCCTCGGCACGCGGCGCGCTCGCTATCCCTCCCGCTACACCGCCCGCGCCCCCTCCGAGACCGTATTACCTCGTCCCCGCCAACCCCTGTACCCCGCGGGCGTGGTCAGCACGATCTTGATAACCTATATATAGTCAATGATTCGGCCGATTCTTGACTTATCGGGTTGGTGCTTATTGTCAGTATGACCGGTGAGTGATCTGAAGATCCATCTAAGCTGGACTCAGTGACAGTGTGCAGCGAAGCTATACCCTTGGTTACGAAGAAGTCTAGGAGGTCAGGCAATTTTCTTGGTGTGTTGGCCAATACGTTGGTTCACCCGTTGAAAGAGGTTTTAGGTAATTCGTATCAATCCATAGTTTAAGTCCGCGTCCTCTTGTATTTGTGCAACGGGTTCCCCAGTAATGGTGTTTTGCGTTCCAGTCACCGCCTGCCACGAATCTAGGACCCAAAGTCTGAAAGTAGGCAGAAAACATGCTAGCAGTTATCTTATGTCTTGGTGGGCAGTATACCGAAGAAAGAACAAGAGAGCCAATACGATCCTCCAGTCTGACGGCAGTAGCCTGAAGATGGACTGTATTAAATGGTTTTAATACCGAATGCTTTAGGTTGGATCGGATTACAAGAGCTGTTCCTGCATGGGCACCACCATCAGGATGAGGGGTGAAATAAATGGAAAAGCCTTTTATGTAAGAAGAGCTCCTGATTGTCGCATGGGACTCTGATATCAATACAGCATCCAATTTGTTGGCTATTAGAAGCGACTCTAAATCGGTGATGTTTGGAGTTAACCCGTTAATGTTCCATGTAGCAACTCGTAGTGAAGCCATCTACGTAAGTTTGGCAATGACAGTAGTCAGTAGACCCATCAGGGTACTGATGTGTTGAAGGAGTTGGGCAATTTTTTCATTCTGTTTAGTTAGCATCTGCTCCCATTGTCTTGCTTTGACAGTTATGTGAGTCGTCAGCCTGCTTGTTGATTGGGGGTACTCTAAAACGACCTGCTGTAACATCGGAGTATTTGTGTTGTGTTTTGTCTTGAGTGATTGAGTCAGGTCGGCTGTCCCAAATATAAACACAGTAAGGCACATATTACTCAAAATCAAGATGTTGACACCATGCTACTAACACAGTAATTCCCTACAATATGCAAAGATCCTTGTTCAAAAGGAGGCCGTAGTTTCGGAATTACAAAATGACAAAACACAGTAAGGGCACGGACTGACACAAGATTCCCATAACAAAATCACAGTTAGGGACAGCTACCAACACAGTAAATCGCTGTGTTTTTTGTTGGTAATTGACACTTGCTGGGTTTTTTATTTGGAGATTATAATTGACAAAAGTATATTACAACCACGTTTTTCACGGCAAGGCACACGCGCATCGTCATTCAACATGAGGTTTTGTGTTTCGTATTTGGCGGGAACTGCAGAGTGCGCGCCGTTTATTGGAGAAAGGTGCGGGGCGTCGAGGGACGAAGATAGCAAGCGTCTGCCGGTCATCACATCGGCGCAAGAGCGCGTTGAAACCTGTGGTGTGAACCGAATACAGTTGTGAAGCAGACTCACAGCTTGTTTTTATCTTTTTATAATTATGAGTTGAAGTAGAAAGATTTTAGAAGCTGCCTTGGGTGGAGTTGACCGAAATGCAGATAATACATACCTATAATTATTTTTATTTCGTCTTTGGGTTATTTGTTACACGTTAACCAATTCATAGGAAAATTGGATTTTAAACTTTCGTTTCTGTTATATTATACATGATATATTGGTAATAACGAGACTCAAACGCGTCCCTCCGAGGGACGGGTAAGTATTTATTTGTATGACTGTATAGCATGTATTAATGCCATGCCGTCCTCTGGGGAAGTACTTACAACGGGCGTAAGACATAAGTACTTACTTCGGGCGGGGTTGAAAATATAGTTCTTCTGCCACCCTCAAATTGTCCCTTTTTATCATGTACTACATAATAAATATAGCTTTTGATTTTCAATATTCTCAGTGTTATCGTAATTGACCAGTTTGGCGGAGTGGTTAGGATACTAATTGTCTTCTACGCAGAGCTCCCGGGTTCGATTCCCGTAAAAGACAAAATAATGTTTGAGTGCATGAACGTGTCTATTTTTCTTGGTCTGGGTGTAAGTTTGCTGTGTTATTATATTGTGTTAATATTATATATTAATTAAGTATAGGTATTCAAAAAAAGTATATTTAAGCATGTTTATCCGTTATTTAGTATACATAACACAAGTTAGTAAGGTCTCATGCTGTGTTTTTATTTGGTATGTTGGTTTTTAATAGGTCAAAATAACCATTTGAAATTTAGTAAGTTGCATAAAACATGCAGCACACGTATATGAAATTGAATTCTTTATACTCATAAACATAGGCAATAATCTTCTCTATGACATACAAGAGTTACTTTGGTGCAATATTACGTAATAACGTACGGCTGGCCAAAAATATGTTTTTTGGCCAGCCGTACGTTATTTTGTCCCTTACTGTGTTAATATTTGGGACAGCCGAGGTGGTGCGTTGAATCCAGGAATAGTTTTGTTACTATTATCTGTGCTGACTGTTGGAGCTCTCCTAGGGGTCTTAGGTGCAAGTTTTCTGGGATTCATCTTTCTTGTGAGAATTTCTTTGTAAACTTGACACCCCTTATAGTTCGCAGGGTGATCACAGGAACATAGGGCGCATTTAGCTTTTTTGGGGCAATCGGAAGTTTTATGGCCTTCCCACACTTGACACACCTGAAAGGCCTCATGCAGTTATTTTTGGAATGGCTATATTGTTGGCAACGGTGGCATTGAACAATATTTTGACTTCTGCGTGGATCTTCTGTTTTGACGCGTTGGTGGAAAATATATTGTATACCTTTTACCAGTTTGTTGTTGCTGTCAGGTTCTATATTAACAAAAAACGTTGAGGTTGGAATCTTATCAGGACCATATCGGCAGTTGATGATTTCACCTCTAACTTTGTTGCCGGTTTTCTCTATTTCCTCTATTATAGCGTTATGTGGGGGTGTGTGGTGGAGATTTTTTATGACAACTCTGTAACATTTGGTATCCTTCCGGGTAAAAGTGTAGCCGATTAGCCCTTTCTGACGGATTACATCTTTAACCTGTTTGTAACTTTCCGGAGTTTCAACCATAACACGCAACAGATTTTTGTTAGTAATCCTGAATTTAAATTCGGTGGGTCCTACAACAGTTTCAATGAGTTTGGTCAGTTCGTTGAGGTCCTCAATCCCATAGAGAACAATTGGAGGAGGCTTGTTAGACTGTTTATGGTGATAGACTTTTTCTGAGGTGGGGTCTACGGGCATAGGTTGGCAAAATGAATAAATGTATATGAAGAAATTTTTTGCGTTTCGGTTTGCCATAAAAACTTCCAAGTTCAGAATTTTACAAACGAATTAGCGAATTTAGCTATACATTTAAAGAGATTTAAAAAGTTTTAAGTATTTAAAATAAAACTTCATTTAGCTGAGTTATTGCAAGTAACAAGTCCCCCAAAAAAAGTTTACAAATCGCAATAAATCTGCTAAATAAATGATTTTTATGCAGCAAAGTTTCATATTGCCCGCCCTTAAATACCTTATTGGCTTTAAAATATTTAAAGTTTGTAAGTTGACGTTCGTGGTGGCGGTTCCCAGGGCACCGGCGAGATCAACAAGTCGACGGCTCGGCCCAAGGAGGTGTCGCGCATGGACGGGCTGGCGGTGTCGCAGGTGGCCATGGGCTACTCGCACACGCTGCTGCTGTGCGACGACGCCACCGACGAGGTCAAGGCCAAGCTCGCCGCGCTACCCACCTTCGAGCCCTAAACCCAAAGCCTCCAAGCCCCAGTAAGCTAATATAATTCTTATAATAATTTCCTACCTTTTGTCGGATTTTTCAGACATTTTTTTTTGTGTCGTGTTTTCCCGACGATCACATTAGATTGCCTGATTTTCTTTACGGTATTGCTTTCCTTGAATATCGATTATCGGAACAGTTAAAAAACTAATTTTACAGGTTTTATTCGCACTCTCCTTAGCATAAGAAGGCGCTACTGTTGCATAGCCAAGCGGTGAAAGGGTTAGCAACTACAAGAGATGAGTTATTTATTTTTGTCATGTCACACTATAAACCGCACTGCCGCATTTACTCGGGTTTGTCTAAATATCCATAATTCAATTGTTTTGGCTAGACGACTTAAGTTATTCTAATTTATATTCGAATTGTTGAATTAATTAGTGCCGGAGTACCGCCGACCGAGTGCCTCGGTGTGGCGTCATGATCATGTTCGGGCGCAGCATCTCGTAGCTCGTTCAATCTGATGTCTTGACACGGCAAATCGGAACAAACGGCCAGTGCCTAAATGTACCGATAGCGACCTAAATAAACTCGTAACTGCGGCTATGCTAAGCCGTGCTCTTGTGATCATCCATCCCTTTCACCAGGTACAGAACACACCCACTAAATCTGTTATAACGTCTTGTAAAATCGAATTGACTGAAAAAATCATAAGATTATGAAATGTTTCGATTGCAGTTCTAATTTTCCATTTGTAGCTAGCCTTTGTTGCAAAATTCTGGTGGTTAAACATCATTATTGTGTAAATTTGTCAATTTAATGAATTATTTTAGTAATATTTTACTTAGATTGAAATGTGTAAGAGGTTGTGTGTAACATCACAACATTATTTCAGAATGTGTAAAAAAGGAGCCAAGTCTGTTGGCTCATTAAAAATGTAGTAAGAGATTATGTAACGAAAAAGAAATATGTAGAAAGTAAAATCGATCTGTTGTGTGTTACCTGACTGTACAAAAGTGTGTTCTTGTTGTGTCATTCGTCAAGGTTAATAACCTTCTGACAAAGCGAAGACCCTTGTCAGCATAGTTCGTCCTTTTTATTTTGAATCATTTCAGATTATTAAAATTAACACATAAATTCCAAAAGGCACAAGGATATTAACCATTTCTCATAGATCTATTCTGTCTTATTTTGTTCCTGAAGAGTCAAGCTACAGAAAGACTGGAATCTGCTCAACGACATTATTTTTGTAATGAAGCAATAAACACCGAAGACGATGTTATAATTCCGATAGTTAAAGTAATTTAAATTGGCACGATGTTTCAAGCATTGATCATTATGGTCAAGTACAACGTAAGCATTATCTTGAAATTCATAATCTGCCTTTTTGAAATTATTTTATAGCTTTAGCATCGGCTGATTTTAAGAGCAGCCTCATGTCATGTGTAATCGAACAAATGTAATAAACAACACTTTTTTATTTTTTACGTATACATAATTATTAATACATAATTATTAATATTAAGATAATGTTATTTTGGTGAAGATTGTAGTTGACCGATTCGAAGTGTATTTGGACCCAGTACCATTCACTCACAGTGAATAATTACCTCAATTAATGTATGTAGAACACCTGCGCACTTGTGATATATAAATGTATGTATACTCGTATTTTTGTAAACGAACATGTCTTAAAAGACAATGGAAGGATATCTTATCATGAAAGTGATGACTGCTACTTATTTCAGTTTAAATATACATAAATAAGATTAAGTAATTGAATTCAAAGTAATATTTTTATTTGATGTAAACATAATCATGGTAATGGCTTTCAATAAATGCATAAAATAATCTCGATAATCCTCTAATCAAAGATAATGTGTCTTCATAACACTAATAGAACATTTTAATGTTAAAAGAAATTCCATGTACTAACGGTAATTATTTTAAAACATTAATATTTTAAGTTTAGTTAATAAGGTTTTGTATTTTTTATAAGAAGCAATTCAGCTTGTAGACAGTATTTTCTTGAGAACACAAAATCAAGCATTAAATGTTTGGTCGATAAATTTCGTATCCATGGGCAGAATTATATGTTATGTCCAATATTACAGGAAGATACTCGAGTTCATACATGTAAACATTTAGGTTAAAAATCTTTTAGGAATTGCATTTTACTTACGAATGTTTATTAATTTTACTTCTTTTACAATGAAGCCTATTTTGTAAAACACCATATTGTGACGTCTGCAAAAGCCTGCGCTTGAATACCCACCTCCGTTCAAAGTTTTAGTATACGATTAATGACCTAAATGTGTCGATGTAGAAATTAAGCTCCATTGTGTTATCAATAAATAGTTTGGCGTTTGTGAGATTACTCTTACTGCTATGGTTAAGGTTTTATCAATATTAAGTACTTATTCTTATTTAATTTATATGTAAGACTAGTGTATGGCGCGGCGCCGCTTGCGGATGCGAGCGATGTCAACATTCCCTACATCCGGTGACTTACTGCTTACATAGACTGATTTTTTACCATTCTACTTTTGACGACAAGGAAATATGATGGAATCTTTAAGTCACCAGTAATTTATAAGTGATGTATGTGTTAGGAATATTTTACACAAATATTATCATGTCTCAAAGAGGACTAAATCTCAAGGCTCTAGCTCGGGATAAATATTGAACATTTGACGGGTACAAAACTATAATGTCATAATAACTGTCCTTGCCAACGATTTTTAACTTGTGATTTGATAAATAAACGTTTTCTTTTAAACTATTATTTGTTTTATTTGGGTAAATAAACGTTCTCTCCGTGTTCTGTTTCTGTCGTCCATGTGGTGAGGCCTGTGCCCAGCCGTGGACTGTTTACAGGCTGATGGTGATCATCTGTGGTGGACTCGCCATTCCCACTTGCCGCGGAACTCCAGTCAGCGTCGTCGGTGTGGCTCATTTTAGTTTGGCCACCATCACCAACTCTAAATCTGACTTACTAATAATAATTGTCGAAATTTGTCGCAAAATTTCAGAATTAGTCGGTCCTCCATTCAAAAATTATAACTGGTCTTATAAAGTAATTATTTGTGTTAAAAAATATTTTTCCCACTGTATAACAAGCCTAATGTTTACTATTTAGTCACATCTAGGACTATTTCGTAACAACCTTTTCGTTACGTACATTTATTTCGAGAAATACTCATATTTTGTGAGCGTCACGTTGGCAGGCACACCACGGAATGAGATGGTTTTGACTATGTCAAAAAATTGTGTATAAATAGTGACGTATAGCATATAAATAGTGATACTATGGTTCAAAAGATATTTGAGTATCTTAAGGTGCCTGCTAACTTGACGTCAAGATAGCAGGCACCTTAAGAAATACAGTTCGTATCAATGTGATTTATATGTCAAAAAACTGTGCATAAATAGTGAATCGTATACGCAAAATTTCAACAATTGTACTTCAATACAAACCGAGATATTACGGTCTCTAAGTGGGCTGCCAACTTGACGATTCTTGCGATGGCGATTCCAGAGAAACGGGTTGAAGTTTTAATCAAATAAATACATGAAAAAATTGTGTGTGAAATTGTGAAACTTTCAATATTAATAAAAAAAGAATTCTTACCCGGGCGGTCGGTGCGCTTCACAGGAAAATTGCTGCAAAGTGGTAAAGCGACGGTGACCCCGACCGTACCTGGGTATATCTTTTTGTAAATACTATAATATAAAATAAGCCGCGTACCTATAAAAATGTAGATTGTTATTAAGCGATTTAAACATTTAAACATTTTCACTTCTGATGCAAATGTACTCACTGCTTACCAATTTCAACACAAACAAATAAAACTTTTCGCGCACCATTCTCTTATCACCGGCTCACCGCACGTAAACAAAATCACGCCATCTCTTGGTCGTTCGCGACACTCGCTTGTCCACCACTATCCGAGACTTTTAATTCAAGTCACTAAAATTACAAATTGCTTGACATAAGTTTCCATAGAAATAACGTGAAACTGACATTACAACGGTAGATTTAAGTGTAATTTTATGACTTTAATTAAAAATAATTAGACTTTATGTCAGTATCTTAAGTCAATAAATGAAATTGTGCACGATTGTACTTAAAATCGAATGTATGGTAGAAGTTTACATTGCAGATTTTTGCAAAATAGCAAAGAAGAATTCTTTTTTTATTGATATTGAAAGATTCACAATTTCACACACAATTTTTTCATGTATTTATTTGTTTAAAACTTCAACCCGTTTCTCTGGAATCGCAATCGCAAGAATCGTCAAGTTGGCAGCCCACTTAGAGACCGTAATATCTCGGTTTGTATTGAAGTACAATTGTTGAAATTTTGCGTATACGATTCACTATTTATGCACAGTTTTTTGACATATAAATCACATTGATACGCACTGTATTACAGCCCTTAGGTAGGAACGGGTCGGCTTTCATAAAACGCGTACAAAAAAGAGTATTTTTGAACTAATTTTTATTTTTTAATTTGGGCTGTCAGAAAATCGCCCATCGATATTACCAAAAAAAAAAAATTTTAAATGGTGTACCTAGGCCACGCGGGTATTTGTGTTAAAAAAGGGGCGCGTGTACTTACTGTAGTGTTAAGGCTACTGTACGCTCTGTTTGACCTATATAAGAGCTACCACAACAGCTACAGTCGATTTTGTACACGCCAGGTTTTTCCAGGGGAAAAACTGTCTATTGGTGAACGCATGCATTGGGCAACTTTCTTTAGAGGAGGGAAGATAGTGTTGATTGAGTACTTATTTAGTATGTTGGAGATCTTATGTCACTCCTTTTATAAAAGGCTAAAACACCGGTTGTATGTTCACCTTGCACCTGTACTGTTTTGTTGTGCGTCTGGGTGGTAATACCTTTCCCTTGTACCTGTTCTTCTGCTGGACATGCCGCACATGAGCTAATTTCTTGTTAAGATGGTCGTCATCACACAAATCATGATTATGCTCGATTGGTCAAAGAAGTCACTACAGAGTTTTAAGACGTCTTGGGTGGTGATGTGAAGTCGCGTTGAGGTATTGATCAGTATGTGTAGGTTTCCTGATAAATTTGTGAAGAGCGATTCCACGTCAAAGCTGGCCATCACCTCATTCACTTCGACCTTGTTCTGAGCCAGAATGTTCACGAAATGGCGTGAGTCCTTTACGTACGACGATGTTTGTCCTACCAATGGTTTTAGTACGTTGGCTACATGTTTCGCCAGTTCCTAAGTAAGCGAGTCTATTTGACTAACGATCGGTTTCAAAGGGACGTTTTCTTTGTGAGCTTTCGGCAAACCATATAGCTTAGGAAGCTGTACGTTACGTGGACGCAATAATTATTTTGCCGTTTCTTCATCAAGGGCCTGGAAGCATTATTTTATGAGTTGTTGAGTACTCCGATTCGTTCTCGCCGTGGGATTATAGTTCACTTTTTTATATGTACTCGCGTCACTAAGTAGACTTGATATTCTACTTTTATACTCAGTGGTGTTCAATGATAATAGTCGCATTCCCTTTGTCAGCCTTCATCACTTATATTTTCGTTTTCACGAAGGTTCTTCAGGGTAACTGCTTCGGAAGAAGTAATGTTCGGCTTCGGAGGGCTCGAACGACGTAATGCAACAGCAATGTCCTGACGTAAAATGTCCGCATCATCTGGTATCTTATTACGCTGAATACCCTCTTCGATCGATCCATTCACGACCTCATAGGAAACACGACTAGATGCAATAGCGAAATTCTTCCCTTTCAAGAACTGAAAGCGCAGAGTCGGTTAGGTCAATGTTAGACAAAATTAATCACAGTTCGAGTTTCACGCGAGTTCTCGTCGTCAGCGATATGTCATTTTTGTTTTTCCCATAGCAATTTAAATTTGCGTTGTTGTTTTTAAGCACTTAACGTACGTTGGGCTTGTAGATAAGTTATGCGATCACAAAATATCGAAATAACCAGATGCAAAGACCTCACTGCACTCCAGATGCACTTGGTACAACTCACACACCTAATGTTCCGTATCGATTTACGCAGTTACTCAAAATCAACAACTCAAACATGGAATAATCCCGTTTTTTCCTAAAAATAATTGTAGTGACCATGAAAGTTTAAAATGTTATTAAGCCAGTATTATTATGTAAACAAGCGGCCGCTCGCGGTTTCACCCGCGTGGTTCCTGTTCCCGTGGGAATATTGAGATAAAAAGTATCCTATGTGTTAATCCAGGTTATAAACTATCTGTATGCCGAATTTCATCCAAATCCATTTAGCAGTTTTTACGTGAAAGAGTAACAAATATCGCCACCGCTGCGCGACCCGCGGCCGCTCGCTTCGTGAGCCGCCGGCGGCACTCGGCAAGCTAGCTAGCTACCGCGCACGCAACAGCCTGACCGAAAAGGTTTATAGTGACTCCTGAACCTAAAGTGAAGAGAACGCCTGAATGCCTATTGTGTAGTGTAGTGACTGTGCTGACCTCGTCAAGCCTGCTCCCGGTAAGTTCCTTTCTACCTCCCGCCTAACCTTCTTTACTCTGCTGTATTTGGCGGTGTCTTCTGACCCGCGAATACAACCAGCTATATTACCTTTTATGAGCAAGCAATAGTATCGAAAAATGTTCGACTATCGATATTGAACAACTATCGATCGATTGGTTTTTTGCTGATACTATCGATAGTATCGATCGATTGGTTTTTTGCTGATACTATCGATAATATCGAAACTATTGATCTTTAGCAATAGTATTACTTATTTTTATCATTCGATACTATTGATGGAATCGTCAAGGGTCGATAATTTTGATAGGACTATCGATAGTATGACTGTATTTCGAGGTATCGATAGTATCACGATACTATCGATTGACTATCGCTATCGCAACAACACTACCCAGTACACATTGGCGACTTGGCGTATGTTGGCCCATTGTCGGCAATCGCCATTGTGTAGACGGGGTGAATTGCGCGCCACTATCGATAAATTGCCCGCGCCTGTACACCACTACCTCGTCTACACAATGGCTATGGCCGGCAGTGGGCCAACATACGCCAATGTGTACTGGGTAGTGTTGTTGCGTAGGATCGTGATACTATCGTGACTTCGAAAATCAGTCATACTATCGATAGTCCTATCGAAACTATCGACCCTTGACAATACTATCGATTGATAAAAATAAGTAATACTATTGCTAAACCTCAATAATTTCGATACTATCGATAGTATCAGCAAAAAACCAATTGATCGATAGTAACAGTTGTTCAACAACCATAGTCGAACATTTCTCGATACTATTGCTTGCTCATAAAAGGTTGGTTGGGCGTATTATTGTAATATACCTCAAATTCAATTCATCAAATGATGTCGATTCGATTAAGGCTGTTTGGTGCTTGCTTCCTTTGCCGCCTACGTGCGAAGAAAAGTTAGCTTAAAAACGGTGGTCGTTCAACGATAACCTTTTTCCCGCCGACACGTAAGGACGCTTAAAATACGAGCGGCCTGTTTAAAACTCTTCGCGTTATTTATGGTGAACAGTTTCGTGTGTGTGTGTTCCTGGTCAAGTTCCACCCTGCAGGGTCATTGGACATTGTGTTTGAAGACGTTCCTGTGCAAATTTATTGCTGCTAAGCTGACTGCTAAGACTGACGGTGCGGTGCGCGTTGTGAGCTGGTCGCACAAGGTTAGTGGGTACTGACAACTTAGTTGAATCGACAGTTAGCAAGGGATATAGAACTTAAAAATTACTCATAGCTGTAATAAACAGCATTACATACTCCAGTTACGATCCCGCATGTAGTCAACTATTTACACGTTGCTACATCACATTTATGGTCCTTCGAGCCGGATATTGTTCTAGCATATTACAATATCATTTGATTACTTATTATTTACAATTTTTTATAAATTGTTTGTTTGTTTATTCGCAGATTTACGTAATTTATTGGTAAAATTGTCGAAGTATCTATCTACCCTCGTTACACTGATAAATTCCGCCATTTGTAAATTCCACATTATTTTACGCCATTTAAAATTATTTTATTGGTAAATAGTTTTTTTTACATTTTTTAACGATTTATTGCAAATTCGTAAGTACAAAATGTCAACAACTAAAGCAAATCCGTCCAAAGATCAATTTGACAAGCAATTCGCTCTTTTGAATGCTAAAAAAGAACGACTTTTTTCTCGTATGAATGAGTTATATAATCTTTCAGTAAATATTTCCAATTTCGCATCTAGAAGTAATGAAACATTTATGGTCAAGTCTGACCGTATAGATTTAATGCTTAGTCAATATGAAACTTTAATTGACGACATTAATGACCTCCAATTATCGTATGACTCCAGTTTTAAGCCTGATTATAAGTCATTAAATGCGTTTGAAGACTTATATCTTAAAGTGAAGCACGTCCATGACAATATAAATCAGACATCACAGTCAGGCCCCTATTTCACCACGTCGACAGGTGCGACAATTGTCAAGAAAAGATGAAAATTGTCAAGTGGCCAGTTTCACCACGTTGACAAGTGCGACAATTGTCAAAAAATAATTGTCGCGGCTGAAATGTCCTAAAGGTGAAAATGTATCAAGTATTCGTCTAGGAATTTACCAAACTCTTTTTTCAAATACCTAATTAGAAGTTGTTAAATCAAATAAAAATAAGTCTTTTAAAATCGAAAAGCCTTCAGTCTCTCAATAACTGCCATACAAAATAATGCCTTTGCTGTCTTTGATAAAAACTTATTTAAAACTACTAAATATTTTCCCGCCATTTTGCAAGTCACTTCGTGTCTGTATTTTTAAGTGTTATAAAATTACAGAACGAAAAAGATGTCAATCTTAAAATTGATTCCGACAGCATCGGTGCTTTTTGGTAAATTTAATAACAAATTGACATTTGACATGAAAATTAAGAAATGGAAAGAAATAGCTCAATCGTTTGAATGAAACGGAGTACTTAGATGACAAAGATTGGATTTAATCTAGATTGGATCTAAAAGACACAACGTGGCAAAATTGGAGAAAGAGGACTGTAGTAAGTTAGTATTTAACAATTTTCAATACGTGCACCGATTCTATTTATTACATATTCTACACTGATTTTGCTAACACGGATTTTTTCCCTAATCACAAAATCAGTAAGTTTAAAAGAAAAATTAATTCTTTTTTAAATCTTCATCTATATGCAAATTCATCAAAATCATTACTATCACTATCGTCACTACTACTTTCACGGAGAGCCATTTTGAAAATACGCGTATGTCAACCATGAATGTTACAATTGTAACGCAAGCATGACATAGCTTTTATCTCATGTCAAGATTTACAGACATATCTACAAATATGTCCACTAAGAAAAATAATTCTTGTTTCAAAACTTATTTGTCATTAAAACAATTGTAACAAAATGCCTGTCATGTTTCTAAGCATTTCCATAGAAAATAATTTTAAAAATTGTCACATGTCACCTGTAGCTTGACAATTGTCACTCGACATATGTCACTGACAATTGTCGACATGGTGAAATAGGGGCCAGATGTCACATAGCAGATTGTCACATATTAATTCATCTAGTACTAATGTTACATGCAACATTAAGTTGCCTCCAATAGAATTGCCTAGCTTTGACGGCCAAAATGATAATTGGCCCATGTTCTACGAGTCTTTTAAGGCTAATGTTCACAACAATAGTCAGCTGACTGACTCGCAGCGCGTGCAGTATTTAGTTGGTAAACTTACTCACAGCGCTTTAAAGGTCACCGCAGGTATTGTGCCTACTGGTGAGACTTATAACATAATCTGGAACAGTTTAGTGAAGAAGTTCCAAGATAAACGTGCATTAGGCACTTATTATTTAAATAATATACTTGATTCAAAAAGTTGCACAAATACATCTAACAGTTTAGATTCGTTCATAGAAAAATATGCTTCCTCCGTGGCAGCATTGCAGCAGTTAGATATTAAGGATTTAACAGATTTTATATTGTTTCATTGTGCATTTAGAAAAATTGATTTCCATACAGCACAAACGTTCGAATTAACTGTCCGTGACAAAGAAATACCGTCTTATAACGAGTTAGCTTCTTTCATAAGAGATCAAGTAAAAATATTACAGCGCTCAAATAATAATAACACGACGCGGGCATCGAACAGCGGCGTAAGCGTCAATAAGCCTCCCGCCACTTAGTCGTCCCGTCATACCTACCAGTCGTTCGTCGCGAGTAATAATAACAATATTTCTACCGCTTCACGCTCGAAGTCGTGCATATTTTGTAAACAAACTGATCATTCAATTGTGGTTTGCACTCAATTTAAGAATTTAAGTTCTCCACAGGCCCGATTTGAATTTATTAAGTCTAAACATGGGTGTGTTAATTGTTTAAGTAGTTTGCATACACTTGCGTCTTGCAAGTCTACATTTTTTTGTAATGTGTGTAAATAAAAACATCACACTTTGTTACATTTTAAGAATAAAGAAGTGAGTTCTAATAATTATGTACAAGTGTCGCAAGTGCCTTTCGAGGACGGGTCGTTGACCTCTGTTGGGCATTCGTCGCCGCTTCGCTCTTCGCCCGGCCAGCCCGGCTCAAACATGACCTCTCATGTCGCGAAGACGGAGCAATTGGTTCACTCCAACATGGCGCGTAGTAGACCTGCAGCTGTCACTCTTGAGTCGTGCATTGATGCGTCGTATAATAATAATAATACATCGCGCGATAATCCATCGTTATCATTTGGTGCCGAAGTGCAGCCAACTACTTCTATTTTGTTGTCAACTGCTCAAATTTATGCTAAGACTCAAAATGGTGAGAAAAAATTAATTCGATGCCTTATTGATAATGGCTCTCAAAATAATATAATTACGGTCGAGTGTTGTAAGACGCTTAATTTAGTTATAATTCCTTTAAGTAATTCTTTTGTTAAAGGGATTGGTTCTGCGTCGCGACCGATTTTAGGATACGTAAATTTGGATATTGAATCCCGCGTATACCCGAATAATAAATACAGTATACATGCGCTCGTCGTTGACTGTATTACAGATCAGTTGCCTACACAGTATATAACCAAGGGTGATGTGGGTTACTTAGAGGGATTGCCCCTCGCTGATTTGACGTGGAATGTTCCCGGGAACGTGGATCTCGTGTTAGGTGCGCAATTGTTCCCATATATTTATTTAGGTAACAAAGTCGTATCAGGTACTAATGCACCTCCCGCTTTATTGACCGCGTTTGGCTTCGTACTCATGGGTGATTACCCTCATAATGACAAAAATAATTTTGGTAATAAATCTTATACCTCTATTTCCGCACTTGCACTAAATGATTTAGTGCAAAAATTTTGGCTTTTAGAAGAAATACCTAATATGCGATATTTCAGCCCAGAGGAGACGGAATGTGAAAACTTGTATGCCGCATCTGTCACTCGCGCTGAGGATGGGAGGTATTCTGTCGCTTTGCCTTTTTCTAAAAATCCTAATGATTTGGGAAACTCTCGTACTGTGGCCCAAAGGCGTTTTATGGCCTTGGAGCGTAAATTTAATCGGTCACCTGAGTTACACGAAAATTATAATAAGGTGATTACTGAGTACATAAGTAAAGGCTATCTGTCGGAACTCTCAGAGTCGGATATTACAGATGACGGATATTATATCCCGCATCACGCCGTCACTCGCGCAGATAAGCCTATGCCTCGGATCGTGCTCGATGCTAGTGCTTTAACCCATACGGGCTTGTCATTAAATGACGTTTTACATACTGGGCCTAATTTGCAAGCGGACTTATTTTTACTTTTACTTCATTTTCGTCTTTTTCCAGTCGCTATGACTGCGGATCTAAGGCAAATGTATTTACAAATTGAGGTTCCTAGTATGCACCGTAAATATTTAAAAATCTTATATCGATTTAATAATAACGATTCTATACGAACTTTTCAGTTCAATCGAGTCCCCTTTGGACTTAAGTCGAGTCCATACTTGGCAATGCGGACCGTGCGCCAATTAGCCAATGATATGAGACCCCATTTTCCAGACGCTGCCAATGTGGCTGAGTCCAAGTTATATACAGACGATTTGGTCCACTCTATTGAAGATGAGACTTGCGCTATTCGTCTTTCACAAGAACTAATCTCGCTGTTTAAGTCCGGTGCCTTCGAATTGGTAAAGTGGACAAGTAATTCTCAAGTTTTACTTGATAACCTTCCGGTCTCTCATCGCAGCGCTGTAGACTTCTGCGTTGGATCTGACAATGCCTCCAAGGTGTTAGGTCTTTCATGGGAGCCTGCTGAAGACAGTTTTTTCTTCACAACTCATACAGTGGAAGAGAAGTGCACTAAGCGGAGCATACTGTCTGTGGTCGCTCGCTTATTTGATGTCCTCGGTTTGGTAGCGCCTGTTATTTTATATGCGAAACTGCTTATTAAAGAGCTGTGGCTGTGCAACATTGGTTGGGATGATACACCACCTGAGAGTATTATTCAACGGTTTTCGGCGTTTACACAGGAGTTCCCCTTAATATCAACTTTGAAAATTCCTCGTCATGTAGGTGTCTTACGCGACTGCACTGTGTTGATAGTAGCCTTTTGTGACGCTAGTATGAATGGCTATGGTAGTGTAATATATTTACACACTACTGACGCTGTTGGCAACATCAGAGTAAGATGTTGTGTGCGAAATCAAAGGTATCCCCTACCAAAGTGACCACACTCGCTCTTTTAGAACTCTGTGCCGCAGTGTTAATGTCCAAACTTATACGTACTGTGCAGGAGAGTTACCGTGAGCGTCTCCTTATTGCAAGGACGTACGCCTTCTCAGACTCAACTATTGCTTTATCGTGGATTCATTCATCACCGCATCGTTGGTCTGTGTGTGTGAGTAATCGCGTTGCTCAGTGTCAAGAAAATTTAACTTCTGAAAATTTTTATCACGTCGCTGGAAGTGAAAATCCGAGTGACTGCCTTTCAGGTGGATTGTTGCCTTCGCAGCTCGTGTCACATAATTTATGGTGGAACGGTCCATCATGGATTTGCACCCCACCTTCGGAATGGCCTATAAAACCTTTTTCCCCGACCAATGCAAGCCAACTGCCGGAGCACAAAGCTAATGTGTTCACTACTAGGATTCAATGCGAACCCCCAATCTTAAGTGAATTAGCTCAGCGTATATCCTCATGGGATAAACTTCTTAGGATTATTGTTTTTATCCTTCGTTTTATTAAAAAGATTTTTCTTTCCTCTGGCGTAGTCAATAACCTTATGACGGCAGAGAAAGTTATTATTAAGTCTGTCCAAAGAGTTCACTTTGCAGACGATATAAATGCTCTCAAAAGGGGTAAATTACTCTCAAAAAAGGTTCAAAGCTTATCTGTATTTCTAGACGAGGAAGGGCTGCTACGTATTGGAGGTCGACTTTCTCATTCGGACTTGCCGTTTGAGGCCAAATATCCAGTTTTACTTCCTAAACACGACCCTGTAGTAGATCTTATTATTGATCATTTCCACGTTAGGAACTGTCATACAGGCGCAGGACTCCTTATGTCTATATTGCGTCAGCGTTACTGGATATTAGATGCCAGGACAGTGATAAGGGCTAAAGTGCGAAAATGCAATTACTGCTTTCGCGTTAATCCCTCACATCCTACTCCAAGGATGGCAGATTTGCCATCGTATCGTGTGATGGAAGCTAAAGCCTTTGTCCACGCTGGAGTAGACTACTCAGGCCCACTTCGCATTACACTAACTCGTAAAAGAGGACAACATTCTCAAAAGGCCTATATCTGCCTATTTGTTTGCCTTGTAACAAAGGCCGTCCACATAGAGTTGGTCACAGAGCTGACTTCAAATGCCTTTTTAGCTGCATTTACGCGTTTCATTTCTCGGCGTGGCCCTGTGTCATGCTTATATTCTGATAATGGCACCAATTTTGTTGGTGCAAAGGCTCAATTGGATGACATGTTTAAGTTTTTAATTGAGTCTGAATTCGAGCAGACTTTAAAGCGGGAGCTCATTGCTAGGCGTATTGAGTGGAAAATGATTCCCCCACGTACTCCACACTTCGGAGGTATCTGGGAGGCAAATATGAAAAGTTTAAAGACTCACCTCTACCGCGTGATAGGGACTCAGCTTCTCACTTATGAGGAGTTGCAGACCGTGTTGGTTCAAATAGAGTGCATTATGAACTCTCGCCCTCTCACAGTAGTATCTTCTGATCCGTCCCCGGAAGTAATTACTCCCGCTCATTTTTTAATGTCTACTCCATTGCAATACTTACCTGCTGTGAATTTAACTGATGCGCGTATCAGTCTGGTTCAACGCAAGCAATTACTGGACAATATGGTTCAGTCTTTCTGGAAAAAGTGGCGTTTGGAATATCTGCACACGCTGCAAGTCAGACAGAAGTGGACTGCCACGGACCGTTTAACGGACCTATTAATATTGGAACTGTTGTACTTGTAGGACAGGATGATTGTCCTCCGTTAAGCTGGCCTTTAGGTGTAATTACGGAGATTCACCCAGGTCCTGATAAAGTAGTTCGCGTTGCGACGGTAAAAACTAAGTGTGGAATTTACAAACGTCCTGTATTAAAATTATATCCTATTCCAACGCAATAAGTACATACTTACTTAATACTTATCGTTTATTGTCATAAGTTATTTAGTTTAAAATATAATTTACAACTATGTTAATCTGCTAACGTCAACTTTATTTATCTTAGTTCTTTTGGAAGTTCTGCGAACTCCCAAGGCGGGGAGCATGGTTGGGCGTATTATTGTAATATACCTCAAATTCAATTCATCAAATGATGTCGATTCTATTAAGGCTGTTTGGTGCTTGCTTCCTTTGCCGCCTACGTGCGAAGAAAAGTTAGCTTAAAAACGGTGGTCGTTCAACGATAACCTTTTTCCCGCCGACACGTAAGGACGCTTAAAATACGAGCGGCCTGTTTAAAACTCTTCGCGTTATTTATGGTGAACAGTTTCGTGTGTGTGTGTTCCTGGTCAAGTTCCACCCTGCAGGGTCATTGGACATTGTGTTTGAAGACGTTCCTGTGCAAATTTATTGCTGCTAAGCTGACTGCTAAGACTGACGGTGCGGTGCGCGTTGTGAGCTGGTCGCACAAGGTTAGTGGGTACTGACAACTTAGTTGAATCGACAGTTAGCAAGGGATATAGAACTTAAAAATTACTCATAGCTGTAATAAACAGCATTACATACTCCAGTTACGATCCCGCATGTAGTCAACTATTTACACGTTGCTACATCAAAGGTAATATAGCTGGTAATTACATAGGTCATCTATCACATCATATCATTAGATTTACAATACTCACTCGATAGTATCGAAAATTCGTCGATAGTTTCTAAAGCAAAACTATCAATACTATCGAAACGCATCGCAAGTTTATAGATAGTATCGATACTATTGATAGTATCGTATTTCGATAGTATCGATAGATTCGATAGTATCGACAAGTTCAATAGTATTACCTAATTTTACCATCGATACTATCGATAGAATCGAAGCTTTTCATATTCATATTCATTTATTGCATCTTAGGATATCGATCATATCGGATATCGATTATCGATAGGACTATTCGCGCTATCGACTATTTTTCAAGTTCAACTATCGATAGTGAAACTATCAGTATTGCAACAACACTAGTACAGGGGCCTTAAAATAAAAAGTAGGGTAGGTTAGTTAGGTACCTGTAGTGAAACTAAATTAGTCGCGTCGCGCATCGTTTTAACAAACGGCTCCTAGTCTAAAATTCTCGGTTAAAATCTTATAAAACGAAACGCTATCTTATACAGTTACAGTAATTCACCATGTGTTAGCCCGTGTTACGTGTCACCAGCTTACACATACTTATCGGTTTGTAGCTCAAAAACCTTTTGAGTTAAAGTTTTGAAAACTTTTGTGCCTTATGCACAAATTAGGCACAAAATTTTGAGGTATAAGTCATAACCGTAGCTTAAACAATTACGAAGATACAGCTGTGCAAGCCAGAGACCCGTGTCTCCAGCTCGCACACAGTTTTATGGTCGTAGTTTCAACAGTATTTGAGTATGATGGTTAGTTTTTTTGTTCCTAGGGCACAAATTATGCACAAAATTTCTGGCTATAGTCTAAAACCCTATCCTCACTGGTTTGTCTTAACGGGCGTGTGCGAGCGGTGACACGTGTCTCCAGCTTACACACATAAAACAACTCATAGTAACGAAGTTGTGGTGGCACCTAAATTAGGACTGACACGTTTGATTGCACATAATATGCACAAAAATATGGCATGCTTAGAATTTCTCTATGTCGAATGAGGAAGCTGTAGACGTGGACACTGACTGACAACGTTGGAAGGTATAAATTATAATAGGAATCACTGTAGGTACCCGTACTTCCTACCTCTAGGGACTTCTGGAAATTCAGAGTGGCAATACCTCAAAGAAACAATAACATCACCCTTTTACAATACTTTGCTTATTACATTCCTGAAAGGAAGCTTAAAAACTAGTAAGTATTAGTGTTTTACAATAATATTACAATAAATTATAACATACTTACCTAATTAGTCGCCGTTTCACGTAAATGTCCGTAGTACTTCCTTAAATGGTGTGCGAGTAAGATCTATAACTATAGAGAGAGCATAAGTTTGCTATCTCTTTCTGCCTTAATCCATTAATAATTTTGTTCCGTTTCGGCACATCATGTTTACCCTAAGTAAAAGAAAGACAAAACATAGGATGAAAGGACCGTGTTGGTGAAACTGTGCAACGTTTTACATGGATCCAGCGACACTTGGCCCCAAACAAATCGCTGTCATTATTTTACCTACCAAATAATTATTTGTTTTTTTAGTTGAATAAGTGAATATTATAAGTGTACATATTATTCCGTTGGGCTTAATTGAACAACAAGTTGTTCAGTCAAACATTGCAGTAATAGAAGTGAGTGGCAAGTGCCTGGAATATCGTTTCTTACCTACGTAAGTTTTGTTAATCTGGTTTCGTGATGATTATCAGCAATTTACCATGCAATATTTGATTTGTTTCTATTGAAAATGCTAAAAAATGATTGTAAATCTCTAATTCTAGTCTTAAATATGTGTGCTTTTGGTTTAATACGGAAATTTCAAAAAATTATTTCAACATAACCTGTATAATCAGTATTGTCAGGTACTTGGCAAAGTTTACCCCAAAAATACTAAGGTTTTTGTATGGAACGAATAGCATAAAATAAATTATCTAATTAAATTATATCCACCTGTATTTTTTACCTTTCCTATCTATTCGAGCGTTAGACTGAGCGTGGTAGAAAATAATAAATTTAGTTTTAAGGTTTTAGGGGCCTCACGAGAATCAAGCCAGCCTAGTGTAAATTATCGTTTATTTTCTATTTATTTTAGATTTCCAAAGGACGAAATACTCAAAAAAATTATAATGGAGACATAAAAATAAAGAAAAATGAAATCTTAGCGAAATCGCAGCCACTTATCAAAACTTGACAACACGAAGACTATTGAGGACTTGAACACTGACAATAAAAATAATCTAGAAGTAAGTATCACAAATCATAAAGTGTGTCGCTTCTGAAATTGTGGTGTCAAAACTTGCATTTTTTTTATTATTTTATATATTTTTCCCATAACATCAAAATTTTTGTTTGTTTTTAACTTCTCTATTAGTTTATCAGTGACCGCGATTTCGCAAAATTCTCCTTTATTTTAGTATGAATTTTCGGTATTTCACAAAATTAAGATGAAGTAATTATGTTACAGGTTGTTTAATCGTGCAGTAGTTGCAGTACTGAAGAAACATTAGAACCAAAGCAGCAAGGCATCTTTTTCACTTAAATAATCTTGACTTTGTCGATTAAAAGTTAAACTTACGTTGAAATTAATGTTAGAAAGAAACAATTTAGGCCACGGATTGTTTCATAAATAAGAGTTACCTATTATAATTTGGCTTCACGTGTTATTTTATTTTATATTGTATAAAATTTCTCAAAGATTGATTGATATTTCATCCACAATACATTGTTGTTGATTTTATGTTTTCGTTTCTTTTATCCTAACCATTCTACATCCAACACAAAAATGAGAGGTGTTATGTAGAGAGGTCGAGACATGGTATTTGTTCTTAACATTGTATAAAATTTACCGATATTTAGGGAGTGACAACTGTGAGCTGGCAACATTTTAGTAACGCACACATAGGCCCCTTTTTTTGTGCATGTGTGAAAATTATGCACATCGAAGTTACCTCTTTGGAGGTATGTTATGTGGTATCTATAGTGTGGTAGGTGGTAAATAAGTCCAACACTTACGTTATAAACGGGTATATTGTCCCAAACACAACGGCACATATAACAGTCACAAATACAGTCAGAAGGAGAATAACATCCAAAGCACAAGCACAATAATAGTCCATAGAACATAGAAGAAGGCCAAGGGTTCCCATGCGTCGTCCTTCAGCTGCTGAAGGACTGCACCAATCGCCTTATCGGATGCATCAGTCACCAATGCAAGCTTGGCAATGCAATTTGGGTGAGCTAACATGCAGCTTTAGAAAGGCTGTCCTTGCAGGCACCGAAGGCTGCCAAAGTATCTCCTGTCAGGTTAACAGGATGAGATCCTTTCACGTTACCAACTAGGAGGGCGTGTAATGGGGCTTGTACCTGGGCTGCTTGGGGGAGAAACCTCCGATAAAAATTCAGCATGCCTAAAAATCGCCTTAACTGCCGCACGGTGGTGGGGTAGGGAACTCCTGGATGGCATGTACCTTTGAGTCCAGTGGTCTGGTGCCCCGCTCCGAGATGTGGTAACCTAAAAAGTTTACCTCATGGGCCCCGAAGACGCACTTGGACGTGTTCACCAGCATACCATAGCTCTTGAGCCTGGTGAATATGGCGCGTAGATGCTCCTGATGCAGGGCCTCCGTCTTTGAAAAGACTAAGAAGTCATCCAAGTAACAATATACAAAATCTAATCCGCGAGTCATTTCATCCACAAACCTTTGGAATGTTTGGCCCGCATTGCGTAGACCAAAGGTCATATACGGGAATTCAAACATTCCGAAGGGTGTGGTGATCGCCGTTTTGGATATATCGTCAGGCTTGACCGGGACCTGATTGTAAGCCTTTACCAGGTCAAGGGTGCTGAAGACCTTACAGCCTGCGATGCTGTGAGCAAAGTCGTGGATGTGCCTAATATCATATCAGGCACTGTGCGAGCGTTCAGCATCCTGTAATCGCCGCACGGGCGCCAGCCGTTATCTTTTTTCGGCGCCAGGTGCAGCGGCGATGCCCACGGGCTCTCGGAAGGTCGCGCAGTGCCATTGGCCAGCATAGACTGGAACTCCAGGCGCGCGATCTTGAGCTTGTCTGGGGCTAGACGGCGAGGGGAACAAGAAACGGGAGGACCTGGTGTCGTGCGGATATGGTGTACTGTGTTGTGTGGTATGGTTCGGTGTACGCCAGCTGGTCGTGATCTCTGGAAACTCAGCTAAAAGCTTATGATACTGTGTCACACCAGTTAAGACCTTTACGGAATACACATTTTTACACAGAGCAGATAAAGCGGAAGTGGAAACAGACGTAGTATTGTCTTTCAATCTCTTATTACGTATATCTACAATAAGGTGATAAAAATTTAAAAAATCTACGGCTATGATCGGTTTCGTAACGTCAGCTACTATAAAACGCCAAGCAAAGGTCCTACGTAAACTTAAATCTAACTCTAAATGTATGTAACCGAAAGTACTTATATTCGAACCGTTCGCCGCACAGAGTTCAAAGTTGGTCCTGGCACGACGATCTCGCAGTAGGGACCGAGGGTAGACACAGAGGTCGCTTCCAGTGTCGACCAGGAATTGTGTCTTCGAAGATCGGTCCGTCACGAATTAGCGACCAGGAGACGAAGATGGGCAGTCGTCAGTCGCCATTATCGACTGCCCCCGGCATTTCCCGCCTTGTAGTCACAAGGGCGCACGCAGTCCTTGGCCTTGCTGCCGTACTTGGCGTGGTACCAGCACAGCGGGAACTTCCTATAGTTGGAGCTCGACCGCTGCCTCGACGATGATCTGCTGCTACTACGCCGCGATGAGCGGCGCTGTCCTCTTCTACTGCCACTGCCTGACGCTACGAGGCTTGATATTTGCCTCTTTAGCTCGGCAATCTCTTTCTTCAGCTCACTGAACTCCGAAGCTGGAACGGAGCTGCTGACTGCAGAAACTCTTGGCGATGCGCAGGCGAGGTCGTGGACTCGATCGGCTAAGTCGGCCATCTCCTCGGTCGAACTGGTAGACGGCTGGCCGGCGAGCACTGTCTGGACACCATGAGGAAGACGGCTGATCCTTATGGTCTTCAAAAAATCGTCCGTGACGTCGTATCCAGCGAGACTCTTCAGATGACGAAGAAATTGCGACGGTTTTCTGTCGCCGAGCTCCTCATGCATCAGTAACTGCTGCAGCTTCTTCTCATTAGACGCAGTAAGCCTTTTAATGAGCTCGGTTTTTCATTTTCCGTATTTATCAGACGACGGCGGGTTAATTATGATGTCCTTCACCTCTCGAGAAAACTTGTTGTCGAGTTGACTGATGACGTAATTAAACTTCGTCGCGTCGCTAGTCACACCGGAAATCGCAAATTGGCCTTCGACTTGGGCAAACCAGATCTCGGGTTCCTCTGGCCAGAAGGGCGGCACACGTACTCCCACTTTAAAAACTTCCGGCGATGACAAATGTTGTCCGACATTATTGTCGTCTGATTCCGTGGACACGGATCGGCCTGGGGTATGGCTATGTGCATCTTGGAATCCTTTTTCCATTGCTCAAAATATAACGGGGTCACCAATTTGGAGGTATGTTATGTGGTATCTATAGTGTGGTAGGTGGTAAATAAGTCCAACACTTACGTTATAAACGGGTATATTGTCCCAAACACAACGGCACATATAACAGTCACAAATACAGTCAGAAGGAGAATAACATCCAAAGCACAAGCACAATAATAGTCCGGAAAGAAGATCAGAAAGGTACACTTAAGAAAGAATAGCAATTAAAAGCGATTTTATCGGATAACATAAAAGCACATGAGCAAGTGTCCTTCCGTAAGGTCAAAGCCGTTAGCCAGAGTATCGTGAGCTCCGCGTCGTGAATGTATCTCGACTGGTGTGCGCGCGCGCCGCTCGGTCGTTCGGTCGCCTAGGCACATAGCAAACAAAAGGCGTTATATACCGTCGCAGTGGTTTTGCGCGTTTCTACAGCGCATGACTATTATCGGATGGTTGACCAACTAGCGAATGTGAATATGTGTTATTATTAAATAAATACTTTAAATCTTATACGTGTGTAGTGTTATTAATATAATTTATGTATTTGTGTAATATGTTATAAATTAAATTTGGAATAAGTAGATAAATATTATTTTATAAATTTAAATATTTATAATTATATAAGTAAATAATTATGTGTGGTGGGAAAGTCACCTACACCTCTATAGTATAGTATCTATCTCAATGGCGAGTAACGAGTCAAATTAGTAATCCGATTATTCCAATTCTTCCTCTGGATGCATGAATTATGTCTTAAAATTAGTCCGATTAATTATCATGACGAATACATGTTCATTTATGGCAAGTGGGGTTCTTCAATTCCTTGTAATTGTGACGATGTTACGTTCGCGGCGGCCGCGGCCCGGCTACCGAGGCCGCGCGCGCTTGCTGGCGCTGCGGCAGGCCGCACGCACACGAAAGGTGTAGATTCAAAAGTTATAATTGTGACGAGTGTGGTCAACGGGGCCACCTAAAAGTGATGTGCAAAAGAGTGCGCGATAGTGGCAAGGCAGGTCGGCAAAATTATGTTAGTGAAGACTCTGAGGATGATGGTATGTTCAAAATCGCAGTGACCGCGCAAGGTAACAAACCTTATTTTCTTAAGTTATTAATTGACAATAATTTGATCGAATGTGAAGTAGATACCGGTAGTCGTATATCGGCAATTAACGAAAAATTGTACAAGTCTTTATTTTCACATAAAAGAATTGAAAACGATAATTTAATTTTAAGAGGTTATTCGGGAATTCGTATTAAGTCACTTGGTTACATTGAGGTCGATGTTTGCTTAGGAAGCGTTATAAGACATTCCTTACATTTATACATCATTGCAGACGGTGCGCGACCGTTAGTAGGCCGAGAATGGATGCGAGCCTTAGAAATTAAACAGATAAACCTCAATGAAATCACGGACGATGGTTTTGTGAACCTGTTATGTAAGGAATTCCCGCAAGTTTTGTGTGAGAAACTCGGTACTTGTAAGCGGCCGATTCGACTACAGCTGACTGATAACGAACCGGTGTACGTGCGCGCGCGGCCCGTGCCGCTGACTCTGCGCGCGCGGGTCGAGCGCGAGCTGGCACGTCTCGAGGCCGACGGCTCCATTTACCGCGTAGACTATTCGGACTACGGGACCCCGATAGTCCCGGTAGTTAAAAGTAGTGGCGATATACGGATATGTGGAGATTACAAAATCACGATTAACCCTAAACTCAAAAGAGATTACTATCCGCTACCGCGTATAGAAGAGTTATTTGCAAACCTAACAGGCGGGGAGAAATATACCAAAATAGACCTTAAACACGCGTACGAACAGTGTATTTTATCCGAGGACTCACAACCGTATACCGCTATCACCACACACATGGGTACATTTGCCCCTTATGGTTTATCATGTATACCCGAAAAATATCAAAAAATGATGGAGGAGACGCTTCGGGGCGTGCCGGGATGCGTAGTTTTCTTAGACGATATTTGCGTGACCGGGTTAAATGATACTGACCATATAAAGAATCTCAGGGCTGTTTTCGAAAGGTTGAGTAATATGGGTCTCACTGTGAAATTAAGTAAATGTCGGTTTTTACAGAATAGCGTTAAGTATTTAGGATTTATAATAAGTAAAGATGCGCGGTATGCGATGGTACGCGGGCGGCGCAGAGCGGCCAATCAGCTGTGTGTCGCGGACGCTTAGCGCGCCCGAGCGCAACTATAGCCAACTCGATAAGGAGGCCCTGGCTATCTTGTTTGGCGTTATTAAACCATCAATACTTGTTCGGTAGACGTTTCACTCTACGTACGGACCACCAACCGCTAACGCATATTTTTGGGGATAAGGGCGGGATCCCACAGACGGCAGCTAGCCGCCTTCAAAGGTGGGCGGCCCGGCTGGCTGCATACGATTTTGCAATTGAGTTTGTAAAATCGGCGGACAACGGTCCGGCTGACGCGTTGTCCCGATTGCCTTTGCCACGTGAAGGCCGCTCCACGGACTCGGTAGACTTTTTAAATTTAGTGGAGGAGTCATTACCTATTTGTCATAAAGATGTAGCGAAAGAAACCGAGCGTAATAAATTTTTGTGATTAAAGGTTATATTTTATTTGGGTGGCCTTCGGTCCCGATTTGCGATGAAGAAAAGCCATTTTTTGCTAGAAAAGACGATTTTGCAGTACTTCAGGGGTGTGTTGTTTATAAATATAGAATTGTCGTTCCGTACATTTTGCAAAAGAAAGTTTTGAAAGAAATACACGAGGGCCATTTAGGGATGAATAAAATGAAAAATTTGGCACGTAACTATATTTATTGGTCAACATGTCTACGCCACTCGACCCCATTACCTACCCCTACTTTATAAGACACTGGCCCGGTTTTTACTCGAGAGGGAAGACGCAAACACGGCATTGAGTAAATTTCTTTTACAATATAGAAACAGTGACCACACTACCACTGGGGTGTCACCGGCCGTGGCGCTCCAGGGTCGTCGGCTCCGAAGCCGTCTGGATGCGTTGCGTCCGGATGTGGCAGCTGCTGTGCGCGACCGGCAGGAACGACGGGCATCACAGACGCCTGGCGCGCATCGGGAGTTTCACGTGGGGGACGCAGTGTTAGCTAGGGAGTACACGGCTAAGGGAGACAAATGGGCCGAAGCGACAATTACAAAAAAAACCGGGCCAGTGTCTTATAAAGTAGGGGTAGGTAATGGGGTCGAGTGGCGTAGACATGTTGACCAATTAGTGCCTGGCGGTGGCAGTACCAATGACCGTTTTTCGTTATCGCGAATGAGCGGTGTGATCGGCACGAAAGAGGTAACTTCCGATCGCGATAAAGAGGCATCATTCGTCCCAGAGGTGGAAAACGGAGCCGAGGATGTATTTGAGGATGCGTCAGGGGGTAACGGAGAGGCACCCGAGGCGACGCCGGTGGAGAATCTAGCGCGTGACTCCCCATCCACACCGCCGGCACCACCAGGCGCATCCGCTCGAGCACTGCGTGCTGTCAATCAAGCTATGCGAGTACTTAGGTAGATAGACACTAGATAGCCCAAACTTGAGTAGGTTAAGTAGTAAGCACAGGGTTGATTTAAGTCTTCTGTATTTTTATATATACCTAGCGTAGTTTGTAACTTAGTGGGGAGAAATGTGACGATGTTACGTTCATTATTATATTTGTTGGTGGTGGGTACTCCGAACATTTTAATAAACAGTCTGTTGCTAAGCCGTGCCTTTCATTGACGTCTCAGTAATAATAAATAGTAACCCGCTTATTATCCTTTCAATGGTGTTGCTCGTGATATTCTTTATCGACCGGTAGGGTAATTCAGAAAATCAGAATTTTACGTTCCGTTATATGTAAAGTTAATTCGGTAGTGCGGGCAGCATAAGAATTCTAATAAAGCGTCAATTGATTTATCGATATTATGCCGCCGCCACCACGACTAATTAAGCCACCAAATGCCTCAGCTAGTCTCACTCGGATCTCACTCGGACTCGGATCCCAGCACGCTTCACCATGTCGCGACCCCGGAATATCATTGTGTTATTACATATTAATTTAGTATACATTGCTCGTTACGGTATTGGTAGAGTAAAACAAAAATTATTAGAGTATCTGCTTCGCTTAGTTCTGTATATTCCGAGGTGCGAAAATTATACACACACAAAGACTGAGGCATTGGCGACTCACCCGTGGGTGAAGCGACGCAGGATTGGGTGGCGGCAGCAGACTGTGGCGAGTTCCCTCGGGACCCCAGATTCCCGCCCATAATATAAAAGGGGTTATGACTCAACTGTCAATAAGTGGATCAATCTCTCCAATCATCAGGGGGCATCTTTTCTACTACTTAAAGAGTGACAAATTGGACCAAATGAATTATTAAAGCTCTTGAGATTTAGATGTAAATACTCAAGTGTCTTTACTCTCAGAATTCCTACTATGCTTCTCCATCTCTCCACCCGCATCAGTGACCACTATATCGTGGCTTTGTTCATGCTATGCGTCTACCTTCTCACCACCCGCATCAGTGACCACTATATCGTGGCTTTGTTCATGCTATGCGTCTACCTTCTCACCACCCGCATCAGTGACCACTATATCGTGGCTTTGTTCATGCTATGCGTCTACCTTCTCACCACCCGCATCAGTGACCACTATATCGTGGCTTTGTTCATGCTATGCGTCTACCTTCTCACCACCCGCATCAGTGACCACTATATCGTGGCTTTGTTCATGCTATGCGTGTCTACCTTCTCACCACCCGCATCAGTGACCACTATATCGTGGCTTTGTTCGTGCTATGCGTCTACCTTCTCACCACCCGCATCAGTGACCACTATATCGTGGCTTTGTTCATGCTATGCGTCTACCTTCTCAACACCCGCATCAGTGACCACTATATCGTGGCTTTGTTCATGCTATGCGTGTCTACCCTCTCACCACCCGCATCAGTGACCACTATATCGTGGCTTTGTTCGTGCTATGCGTCTACCTTCTCACCACCCGCCTCAGTGACCACTATATCGTGGCTTTGTTCGTGCTATGCGTGTCTACCTTCTCACCACCCGCATCAGTGACCACTATATCGTGGCTTTGTTCGTGCTATGCGTCTACCTTCTCACCACCCGCCTCAGTGACCACTATATCGTGGCTTTGTTCGTGCTATGCGTCTACCTTCTCACCACCCGCATCAGTGACCACTATATCGTGGCTTTGTTCGTGCTCATTAGCTCGGTTTATATAAGTAACCCTATGAGAATAAAATAGAGCTGTCAGAATAGAAAGATTAACCACGGAACTATCATATTCTTAGCTCAGTTTATACAAGTAACATTTAAGAGAACACGATAGAGTGCCGTCAGAATGGAAAGATTAAAACCACGTAACTTTCCTAACTCAGTTTATACGAATGACAATGAGAGATTAAAATAAAGTACCATCAGAGTAGAAGTTGACCACTTAACTTTCATGCAGACACGTGGGCAGCATCTCAGCACTCGTGGGGCAGCATCTCTGCACGCGTAGGGCTGCCTCTCAGCACACCAGTCTCCAGAGCACTTCACTGAACCACTTTAGACAACCAAATGAGCCCGCTCTTGGCTTGATTGCTAAATTTATTGAGTCTACCCTCACTCCCGATGGTGCCCGCTCCGAACAATGTTGCCAGCCCAGAAAAACTTACCATAGACAAGTCGGTCGTCTGACTTGATACGGTACATCGTGACGGTTGTCACGACAACGGTGATTTCATAGTAGAAGTATGGGCGATCTGTCATATTCCAGTGCTGTTGTTAGTACTAAAAGTCAATTATGGACCGCCGAGATGACAAACTATTGTAGGCACGAAAGTTGTGTCCCTCTGGTAGTTGACAATCTATTTGGGACGCCATCTTGACACGCCCTACGAATTGGAACAAATGGTTTGTATGGAAGTTCTTGTCTATCTCTTTAAGTCAATGGAGCTAAGTGTCAACGTGACGAAGTTCACCTTCAGAGATTGCTTTTCTAGCTAGCTCACATAATAATTGCTTTATAGGACTTAGTATAGGATTTGTATCTAGTTTTTGTATGTGATCGAAGAAAAATATATATTATTCGAATATAAGTACATTTTGACTTTTATAAGTAAACGATAGAGTTAATTGAAAGATTAATTGTTGACTGAGGTCAACTTATTACAAGCACAATGAAATAAAAAATGTATAGGTACCTTAGATTAAAACAAAAAGGGAAGATACGTGAGTAAGCCGCTAAAATTAGGCCTAAAGGCACAATTTCACTTCAGTCGCAATTTGCCGAGCGTACAGGCTACATCGTACTATTGCGGACATTCTGCTGTGATAAAAAGAGAAAGACGCTACTCCGCAGTGGCGCCGGAATCGGTCGTACGTACTCGTCTGTTGCGAAGCGACCGAGACGTCAACGCGCTACTCGCTGACTCCCTCGCGCTGACGTTGAAACTTACTGCTCTGTCTCGCTCGCTCGATTTACACTTTTATAGGTGTGCGTGTGTGAGTGTTTGCATATGTAGTTGAGTAGGACTATATTTTGATTGACTACAAATAGGAGCATGCCGTATCTTCCCTTTTTGTTTTAATCTAAGGTAGGTACCTATTATTTGCATTTTATTTAAATGCACTCTCGGCTCTGTCAAGCTATTATAAAATCTGTAAATGCAGTACCTATGTTCACGGTGTTTTATAAAGGAATGTTGTTGAATGCGTATCAGGGTCATAGTTTTCGATTCTCACCTTTAAATTGTAAAGTAGTAATTGGCGCGCGGCGACACGTCGTTTTCGTCGTCGGTCGTTTGACGAGAATTAACGTTTTTCACGGGTTTGTGTGCAGTATGATTTAACAGTATGAATTACTTCCGAATTTAATCACGCCCATAGGGTAGTGTCTAGGCCGTGACAACCGAAGGGACAAACTCATAGTACCTGCATATAGTTTTAGACAGTGCAGGAAAGCTAAAGATATGTCGTAATATTTACATAATCATGGTACAATCACTATGTTAAAACTGGCAGTAAAAACAAGTTTTTGAAATAATTTATTGCCCTGTATACTAAGTACTTCCTAAAAGATGAAGTGTGCGTTACCCCAGCAGGAAAGTAGCTCCTAGAGTGTTATGAGTGGAATGTATAATTAGTGCGTAATCTGCTGTAAATGTGCGCCGCATAAAAAATTGTGCGTGTTGTCGTTTTGAGGAAAAACGAATAAAACGATTCCTGCTGCAGTAACGCTGTTCCAGCAGGAAAATTCTAAACGAATGATCGGAGAGAGAAAAATTGTGCATGGGCAGAGAGCTAACATTAGTGCAAAAATGTGCGCCGAAAATAAAATTTGTGCTTCTTTAGGTTTTCGAGATATTGCATTTCCTGCTGGAGTAACGTTTTGCAGAATCGTGTATCTCTAAAGCTATTGTATGTGCGCCTGTAGACTTAAAATATACGAGTAGCTCTTAATTTTTTGCGTATTTGTGACAGAATTAGATTTACGAAAATATTCATAAATTTGAAGTAATCGCGCTTTTTTTTCAATCCGAAAAAAAATCGCAGCGCCTAAACGAGAAAATGTATAAAGTCATTGAAAACTGTATTCGATCCTTCTTGACACATATAATAACCATAAAAAGTTTCAAAAGTGTACTTACATGCGTTATTGAATAATATTACTAAAAGTCAAAACGACGGTGTCATAGCTTTGACGTCAACATACATGAAACCGGCTCTACCCAAGATGAGCGGGCTTAAACCAAAAATTAGTGCGTTTAGTTAAATAACCATAGTGAAAATTTTCAGCCTGGAATGTTTCGCATATAAAAAGATATAAACAAAACCATAACATGTAAACAACGGCTGGTTATTCGACCAAATTCGAATGACTACAAAAAAGCGACGGATTCGTGTCACATGTCAATGACCTTCTTTATTGAACATATTAAACATAAGCTGTTGGTCGTACAGTCGCGTTCAAACGTTTGTAGGCAATTATAAGACCTAATTTTAAGGCCTAATTAAAAAAAAATTAATGGAACTTGTGACCATATCAAATGAAAGAGCTTGTTGATGTGGAAATAAATATTTTTACAAGCTTTTATTTACTTTCACCTGTCCGGTGTCTGTAATGAAATCTTGCAACTTAATTAATTTAAATTGAAACACCAGAACTGCCCTTTAAAATTTCACTTTCTATCCAGTCCAAAACGGTGGCCTGAAAGAAATTTCTTTTTAGCGATAAGGCCGCCAATTGTATGTTACTTTGTGTTTGTCCCTTTGTTGTTAATTTGGTGTACAATAAAGAATATCTTATCTTATCTTAAAGGAGAATGCCGGTTTTTGTATGGAAGCCTGTACCAAATGCTTTTAGATGAAACAACCATTTTAAGCTAGCTTATAGTTTAATATTACCATTGGCAATAAGCGTTTTTGTTTTCGAATCCGCAGTTCTGAGATTTTTCCTCATAACTATATTTTTAAAAAACCCGCCTAAAATATTGCAAAGATACCATTCACTATTTAAGGGGCATGCGTTTCGATTTCCAAGTGTTTATAACAGTTTAAATAAATAAAATAATAAACTATCAGCAACGCAATATAGCTAGGTACCTGCAAAAAGATAGATAACTTACCTAAAATCGTACATATGTACATTTTCAAGAGATACCAAATAAAGAACTCATAAAAGGAAGAAACTACCATATATTATGAGGCGGGTTTTAAAAAATATAGTATCTTTTGATAAAAAATCTCAGCATAGTTATGTAATCAGAATACTTTTATGATATACATGAGAGACTTCTGCACTGCAATGGTCATCTAGAGGGTATGTTAATGATCCCTACCTTTAGAAGTTATGTGAAAAACTACAGGTGTCTAGACATTAACAGAATAATATGAAGGATAATAATAATTAAATAAAATGCAAACGTTATGACAGTTGTTTAGGAGTGTTGCTATCTTGATTCAATATGTCTAAAATCGATATCGCCTATGAAATAATCGATTAATTAATAAATTGATCATTCAAAGTCTGAAATCAAGTTCAGCAGCCAAATCGATGTACCTCTTTCTATTCAAAATATCACACAGAACATAGATTTTTTTATTCACTATCAATTCATAATGCCTTCTAACGAATGCAAAATCATATTAATCGTTTAACTGCCGTACTCAGAGACGTCAATTAAGTCTCTTGCTGTCACTTTCTTATGTATAGTGTTAAATAGAGAAGAAAGACATTTAATTGTCATTAAAACTTAATTGACGTCTCTGAGTACGGCAGTAAGCAATCGTGGTGCATTTCTCTTATCGATTTTTTGTTGCTTGGAAACGACTTTTTTTCTGCTGGCAATGAAAAAGCATCCTATCTAATTCTTGACTACCGAAAATGCTTTCGGAAGTCAAAAACTTGGGCTATCGAACTTTTTTATTACATTTCGTAAACGCGGATTTAATAATGATTCATATTTTAGTAATGGCAGTCTAAAAGTGTTAAAGTATTTATGGGAAATAAATTTTTTATAAGCAATTGGTACAGGTTCCGGCATTCTCCTTTGACGCACTTCCTGGTTTCCGATTGAGCTGAAATTTTGCATGCATAATTATATCGCATGACAATGCAATATTATGATGAAATGGAGCTGATCTAATGCTGGAGCTGGAAGGTGGCATAGGAACTCCGCAATATAACGATAAAACCCCATCGAGTTTGGGCTCATTTAATTCCATTCGTCAAAGTGATTTTGATAAACTGATTTTAAGCATGCCAAATCGTTGCGATTGTGCGATTCGTGTTCATGATGGAAACACAGGTTATATTATTATTTTTATTTTTTATATTAATTTGCCTTTTTTGCCACTTAATTGACGTCGTTAACTTAGGTTAATTTTCCACAATGTGCAAAAACAGTAATTTTTCTTTTTTTTAGAAAATATAGGGGTATCTTGTTAACTTAAACATATATAACTTAAACACTTTTAACCAACTTCATAAAATTATCAATAAACAAACAATAACAGTGCAACTACGTGACTCAACGCGACTGTGTCCTTGACGTGATAACTACAACTGTTTGTTTACGATTTTAAGTGCGTATGCACTTCCTAATAAAAAAAACACTTCGCATTATCGATAAAAAGCAACGTTTATGTATCTGTCGCTGTCCCACTAATACCGTACGCTTACTAGCTGTCTCACTTTCTCCAAACTAGACAAAGCGACTCCTTGTGACGTCAGCAGATGGCGCGGGGTCAGAGGCACGAGGTCTCATCCAGAAGAAACAAGTTTAAGTTTGCGTAAATTAGAAAAATCGAAGCTAAAAATGGTTTATACCTATTTAAAAAATAACGTACTTAATAATCTGCAAGGTCACGGAAACAGCTAGTAGAATATTATCTAATTATAAGTTTTCTTTACTTATTGTTTTTTACTTCAGTGTACTTAGGCACAACACTTTTCAACCGGTTCATGAGTAACGTTAAGAAGGTCATTAATATGTACGAATCCGTCGCTTTTTTGTAGTCATTCGAATTTGGTCGGATAACCAGCCGTTGTTTACATGTTTTGGTTTTTGTTTATATCTATTTTTATATGCGAAACATTTAAAAGCTGAACATTATCACTATCTTATTTGACTAAACTCACTAATTTTTGGTTTAAACCCGCTCATATTGGGTTGAGCCGGTTTCTTGTATGTTGACGTCAAAGATATGACACTGACGTTTTGACTTTTGAAACTTTTGGATGGTTATTATATGTGTCGAGAAGGATCGAATACAGTTTTCAGTGAGCTTATACATTTTCTCAATTAGGCGCTGCGATTTTTTTTCGGATTGAAAAAAAAGCGCGATTACTTCAAATTTATGAATATTTTCGTAAATCCAATTCTGTCACAAATTAAGAGCTACTCGTATGTGTTTAGTCTACAGGCGCACATACAATGGCTTTAGAGATACACGATTCTGCAAAACGTTACTGCAGAAGGAAATGCAATATCTCGAAAACCTAAAGCACAAATTTTATTTTCGGCGCCCATTTTTGCACTAATGTTAGCTCTCTGCCCATGCACAATTTTTCCCTCTCCGATCACTCGTTTAGAATTTTCCTGCTGGAACAGCGTTACTGCAGCAGAAATCTTTATTTTCGTTTTTCCTCAAAACGACAACACACAATTTTTTTATACAGCAGATTACGCACTAATTATACATTCCACTCATAACACTCTAGGAGCTACTTTCCTGCTGGGGTAACGCACACAAAGATGAAATAAATGTGGCAAAAAAATAATGGCTTTAGATTTTATTGAATATAAAGTAATTTTGCTGCTGCTTCGTTACTCCACCAGAAAGTCTTTTTGTCAAATAACTTTAAAACTATCAGCAAAACAGATAACAGTTATAATAACGGAGACACTGTCTAAATAGACCATTGTATACTTACTTTTAGCTGAGGGTTAACTTGGAAGGTAAAAAGAGAAAATACCAATTTTTATGTTAGCCAATAGGAATTTATTTTAGATAATTTTTAAATATTATAAGTAAAAATATTTTAATACCCTTTTTTCAATCGTCAATACTAAACACGAATAATCCAAAAAATTAGGGTTGATCACTTGAACATAGATTTTATTCATTAAACTTAATTCTCATTTTTTTTACCAAACGTTGACTTATTACAAACTTACTATTTATTGTAAATCTAGTAGCCAACAAAAGATGTCCACAACGAAAGACTACTACGAATATTTAAAAAAACCTGCGTCTGTTAACATTGTAGTCAATCATCATCAGCCTATAAACGTCCCACTGCTGGGCACAGGCCTCCCACGTGAACAATAGCACGTGGGGATAAAATCTCTAGCATAAATTAATAATAATATTGTAGTCAATATTATTATTAATTTATGCTAGAGATTTTCGTTTTGTAGGTTGGGTAACTATATTTAGCTAACGGTGAAAGTTTGAATCAAAATACGATCTGAAAGTAGAGAGTTACAGTTCTGACCAATTCGACTGAAATACGTAGGGATTTTTATTGCTTTTAGGGTGGATTCGACCAAACTGGAATAAGGTCTTATACCTAGGTTAAGCGCCAAATTTGTATAGACTAATCTCGGAGTAAGTCTTATTCCAGTTTGGTCGAATCCACCCTTAGTCGAATTAATTTTAGTTCTTTCTTTCAAATGGAGTATACTAAGCTATTTAGCCGAGTATAGTATGGGCGCTATTCAAACTTTACATTTATGAGCGACTTCAATAATGTTGACCGAAATACTAATCTACACTGAACCAAGTCTTATTGTTTCCCTACATTTCTGATTTATCTTACTTTGCACATCTTTGTATACTAGATAATGAGGTCAGCAAAACCAGTCCTATCAATCATAGCATAAACAAGTAGAAGCTGCCTCGATGTGTTCCTACCTAGCACGGCCCCCCGAGCTAGGCATGTAAAACTAATGCCAATGCTTCAGCTGCTCAATGTACCTCTACAATTTATCAACAGAATTCAATGTACCTCAATCGTTTTGACAGAAATTACGATAAAATACCTGATCTTCCCAGCTGGGCCCTCGACTGTATAACGCTCGAAATACATGAAAAATACACTGATCTAATGTACCTACAATGTACCTCCCGATTTAAGTATTAAATTCCAGAAATCCTAATTAGAACAGAATATATTCAGCTTTAAAGTTTTGTCTTCCTAGCGGGGCCCTCTGTAAAATCATAGTGAATACGAATAAAAAATATATACCATTTTTATGTTTTTCCAATGTACCTCTTAGTTCTTCGCAATTTACCAAATTTAGATACAAAATTATGATATTGGTAAATAACAGTACAGCTAAACTATTCACAGCTACCCTCATTGCAGCAAATATTACCTGTTGCTGAACTTACCTTACCAAGCGTGTACGGTTATTTGCCAATATCATAATTTTGTATCTAAATTTGGTAAATTGCCAAGAACTAAGAGGTACATTGGAAAAACATAAAAATGCTATATTTTTTTTATTCGCATTCACTATGATTACAGAAGGCCCCGATAGGAAGACAAAACTTTAAAGCTGAATATATTCTGTTCTAATGATTTCTGGAATTTAATACATAAATCGGTAGGTACATCAGATCAGTACATTTTTTATGTATTTCGAGCGTTACAGCCGAGGGCCCAGCTAGGAAGATCAGGAAATTTATCGTAATTTCTGTCAAAACTGTTGAGGTACATTGAATTCTGTTGATAAATTCTAGAGGTACATTGAGCAGCTAAAGCACTGCCATTAGTTTAACGTGCCTAGCTCGGGGGGCCGTGCTAGGTAGGAACACATGCTGCCTCGTCGTACCTAGAGATTGTTTTGGGCGTTATTCGATTAATAATCCCACTAATGGCTTCGCATTTAGCATTAAGCCAATTTCAAGTGGTATATATTTTTAAAGTGCATTTAGTATTGTACGGTAGATTGAATTAAAATGGAGTATCACAACTAGGGTTGCCTGTCACCCGTACTCTAAAATAGAGTATTGTCCTCTTTTTCATGCAGGCGTACTTATTAATCACAATCACACCATTAAAGTACGCTAAAATACTCTATTTACGTAAAAGACAATTTTTTTGTTAAATGTCGCAAAGGTCAACAAGAAATACGTTGTAAGGACAAATAAATGAATACTTTTTTTTTTAATGTCGCAAAGAGCAACAAAAAAAAAACGTTTTTGAATACTCTTTTTTATGCTATGTACTTTATTTTTATTTTAACAAAATGCAAAATTTCCTTTATTCGTCCTAAAAAAAGGTGGCAACCCTACTCACAACACGTTGAGTAGGGTTGCCACCTTTTTTTAGGACGAATATAGGAAAAAAAGAACACGGGAGAAACTCGTCATCCAACTAAAATACGATGCACGTAAGTATAATAATTAAGACAGTTTTAACCTTCGCAAAATGTTGCCATAAAAAAGTTCATTCGTGGACAGCTTTTGTTCGTCATATTAATGTTCCATTAAATACTGGTCTTAAAACTAAACACACAAAGATGATATAATCTTAATACTAAAATGTGAGATCGTAATAATGGGTAAGTTACATTTTACGACTAGTTGCTGCATTTGATGCAGACTCTACTTAAATAAAGTCATAAAAACTAACACTAGTATATTAAATGAACGACTAAATAGTAGAAATTATAAAGCTCAGACGAAGTCTGGCCACAACTAGTACAACAGAAGTGAAAAAATACATTATTTAAGAAAATGTAAACTGTAAACCGTTTGTAAACCAAAAAAATGTTTACCAAAAATGTAATTTCCCTGTCAAATCCATCTAATTTTTTTTATTAAAAAAATACAATATATTGAAATAAATACTGCGATACAGTATTCGTTACAAAAACACCTTAAATTGATTATTCTTATGATATAATATGCGTCTTAATGTATAAATCATATCGTAAGGAGCAAGAGCAGCTGTCTGTGTAATGCCGAAAATCAATAGGGTCTTATTGAATTTTTCTAGCGCTTATATCAAGCGCTCAATCTCTAATATAATTTGAGGAAAAAATTCATGATAATATGATTAAGCCACAAAAAAAATATATATATTTACCAAATGTATTACAACCGCACGCTAAACATTAATAAATCAACTACAATTTCTGGCACTGAAATTTGGACATTATGTCACTGTGAATACAACTGTGTACCGCTTAATAATAAATTATTTTATAAGAGTCCCAATAAGAACTCGCACACACACACACACACACACACACACGCAGTCAGACAAAACCTAGTTATTCATGAATAATTCTAATTAATTGAAAGTTTTGGACTTTTTTTCAGTCTTCTTCTCGCGTTAAGGGAAGCCAACGAGTTGCCTAGCCTTCAGCGCACGATAATGCTGGTGTGCTTTTGATGGCAATGCTAATAATTTTGCCGAAAATGGAAAGTGCTGGATGTGACCAAATATGTTGTACAATGTCTACGATCTGTGTCTATGTGCGCTATCCTATCAAGATGCCATTATCAAAAACATTACCAATGAAAAAAATTAAGCTGCATCTTTCCAGGCTGAAGTTTTTCTATCGTAGAACAAAAAAAATATTGTGCCAACAATATTAGGAACGCCAATCAAGACGAAATACAACCCTAACCTAAGACATTTATTAAGCTAACATTAAAGTGGCGCACTGCAGCCTGGATATATAAATCGACGTGACCCTATGGCTATAAACGGCCCTCCGTTTGACAATTATTGTATGAAAGCAATTTCATCCAAATTTCACAAACGGATGCCATCACGTCGATCGAATAGTATTTATACTAATTGGTTATATGAATATGATATAATATGATACGTGACGTGCACCATAACTCGATAGGTAAGCATACAACATATTACATAAATTAATTAATATTAAATTTAAAAATTAACATATTTTTTAAATGTGTAGGCCAAATCAACGATACACACGCCAGCCAGCAGGTCAACCTATTCAAAATTGTCAAAGTCCTCGTAACTATTGTTCGTTATACTCCAGTTCTAAAATTCAAAATTAATCCAAGAATTTAAATGTTGTGCTATAGCTTGACCACGACCGCTATACCGCTGCTGCAGTACAAACTTGTATGGTAGCAGCGGTATAGCGGTCGTGGTCAAGCTATATGTCTGCTGGCGTATACGTTGTGTAACGCATAAATGTGTACGATTCTTTATATTAACATCTCTGTGTAATAAGGCCTGTTCAAACCTGAGTAAAGCGGCAGCGAATACCGCTCAGGTCAATCAAGCCGCGGAGCTTGATACTAAATACCTGAGTGAAACCCGCGCGGCAATCGCGCCGTAGTTTGAACAGGCCTTTATTTCGACGTTTCGGTTAACATACATAACATTAATTTTGCAATTCAATTGCGTACAAATTTAGGTGCGAATGGTGTGGTGCTATTCAGCCTTATAAACGTAACTCTATGCTTACATCGTTGGTCGCGGCTGCCTTAGTAGTAGGGCGCCACCGACGACGCCGACGAGCCGGGGCGCTGCGGGGTCGTGCGCGAGCTCATCCTGCGGGAGAGGCGGCTAGTTACGGCTCAACGCAGGAGAGCTACCACCCGAATGCTCGAGTGGCCAGACCGGCGTCGTTGGTTGGGGAAGATTATTTATTTTTCAAAATTACCTCTGGTCAGCGTGTTTTCTGTGTATCATCTAGTTAATCACTAAACAAAGGACATAATTTTTTTACTATGGGGCTTGGTACTAAATTCCAAAGTCTTTGAACTTGACGCCAATGTAGAAATAATTGAAGAATACATTATAATCAACATATTTATGACCGTATTATTAATTTAAAGACCTCCGTTTTTTTATATAAATTAAAAACCAACATTGATTACTACTCGAAAATGGCAACATTATAGTAGGATTGTGACATTTTATGTTAAGTGACGCTTGTCTGACGTTTTATATGTCAATACGCATCGTAGACAGATGTCAGCCGCCACACGATTCCCGGCCGCGCTTTCGTTGTGTGATAATTGTGTGTATCGTTGCTAAATACTATAAGTGCGAAAAAGATAACTGTGTTAGCGATATCGTTTCTTCATTACCATAGACCTCATAGACTTACCTACTTGATAACCCTGCGTTCGATAACATTAAAAAAAACCGAAATTTTCGTTCAGAAACGTACAAAACTTATTGAAATACAGTAATCTTTAACGGAGGTAATAACAAATTTAAAAAATATACAGAATGATAGCATTTAGTCTCTTGGACAAGGAAGTATTTGAATTGTTGCAGTTAATTTTTCTTTTATTTTAGTACCAAAAAAATGATGTCTTTTCAATTCAATAAGTAATGTTGTAATGCAGTGCATTTAAGACAATCGCTACGCTGCGCTTCGCGATTGTCTTAAATGTCTAACCTATCACGTGACCTACAGGTTTTGCGAGCGGTTGGCATTTTGCGAAGTTGGCATTATGAGATGAGACACTTTTGATATAGTTCTAGGTGCGTGCGCTCCCGCTCACCCTCGCGGACAAAGCGACGGCGCGCCGTGATTGGTGCACGGGGTGAATAATAGCGGGCACGCGCATGCGCTTTGATAACCGCGGTAGGCCGCGCGCAAGGTAACTATCATTTTAATTTTCATAAGGAAAAGTAAACAAAAAAAAAATATTTAGGTAATTATTTGGTTGTACTGCTGCTAATAGGATCACGTGCAAAAATTTGGCGTGGGGTCCAAAACTAACCCTGTATTATTGGTGTAAAGCCCTTGTCAAACATACAAGCGAACCGAACCGAACCGAAAACGTGGAGAATGCGAACCGAAGCGGAGACGTCAAACCAGACGCAGCGAACCGAACTCGTGGAGAATGCGAACCGAAGCTTCAATCCGCATTCTCTCCATGACGCGATTGTATCGATGGTAAACATGTATTTTTATACTCATTGTGACGTGTATTATACATTATTGGGTACTTTTAATACATTCTATAAACTTTACGGCATCTATTATGGCCACGTGTCGGAATACTTTGATTTTTTTTGTAAATAAACACAACCGCAGCACGCATTGGGCCGGCTCGCCCGGCGTAATACCACCCTCTCACGAGTATTCGGCGTGAAATAATGGCACTTGGTGCTGTTGTGTTTCGTCCGACCAGTGAGGGTTCCCCCTCCTCCTCCCATTCCTACTCCTTCCTTGAACCTATTCCTCCCTTAAAGGCCGGCAACGCGCCTGCGATTCCTCTGGTTTTGCGGGTGTCCATGGGCGGCGGTGATTACTCTCCATCAGGTGACCCGCCTGCTCGTTTGCCTCCCTCTTTTATAAAAAAAAAAAAATAACCATCACGCGTCGCCTTCGCTTCGCGTCTCGCATTCGCTTTTTGTTTGACGTCGTGCATACAAAGCCAGTTAATACAAGTATCTCGCTCACGCCTCGCTTCGCGCGCTCGCCTTGTGTTTGTGATGGCGTCACACGCCTTTCGGTTCGCCACGGTATCGGCACGGATCGATTCGCTTTCGCTTTTCTATGTGACCAGAACAAAACGATTTACAATGATCAGGCTAACATACATATTTTAGTATACATATACATTACATTATCGTTTTAATGTATTTAACTAATTTAGCGCACAGTGCGCTTCAAGTCACTTGACTTGAAGGTACGTAGGTTTTCGCAATTTCGTGCAGGACCTTCTTATCGAATAAAATAGTATGTATTTTTTTTTTGTTTACTTACTTGCATTGTTTGTTGTTTTTTTATGCTTTGAGGTAATATTTTATGGTTTATCATTTCTTTTCCATTTTTACTAATATTTTTTTTCTGTGTTTTTTGATGTAGTGTCAGTTCTGGCAATAAAGAGTTTTATTATTATTATTCCATATATTACAAAATGAAATCGCTTCGCCACGCTTTCGGTTCGCTGTCTGTTTGACAAGGGCTTAAATGCTAAATGACTAATTGAAATGAACTACTAGTTGATGATGACGTGCATTGTTCCCCCATGATCGTTTGTAGGCTGCCGATGACGATGAGGTGTGTATGATCAGTGCTGTGCGTGTGGGGGGTGTGGGGGGGGGGGGTTGTCACTCACACGTTGAGCCGCTGCTCGGCGGCGTCGATGGCCTCGTCCAGCGCTGCGGTGAGGCAGTTGAGCACCAGCTCGCAGCCGGGCGGCGCGCGCCTGCCGCGCAGCAGCAGCAGCGCGTGCCGCAGGCACACGGGCGTGTTCTCCTCCGTCACACCAGTCACCTGCACACGTCGTCATTGGCTATTTCACTGTTGTAACTATAGAATATGAAATTTGTCGGATATCGGTAGTTTATGATTTAACAATAATTATCCAATGGTTTTACTTTTTACAAAATAAACAAAAACTATCTGTCAGGTTTCAAGACAAAAGGATGCCCGGCGTTTTAGGCTTAATTTGTATACTTTTTTAAATCTGTATTCTGTAATTTATTATCTGGCAAATATCACAAAAAAACAGTTGAACAGTCGCTAACTGTCAAATCAAACATGACGTGATGGAATTGTTCACATTTCACTTGAATTATGGTTTATGCTGCCAAGTTAAGACGTTTTTCAAGTAACATCTCTGCCTTTTGAAGACTCAGTGTTAAAATATTAATCAATAAATAACTCTTATTCGCGATTCGATAAAAATAAGACCAACTTGGTTTAGGTAACAAACAATATTAGCTTTACTTTATGACCAAATTCTATTGTATACAAGAAAGTGCCGGTTCTCCTTTGTTTGTTTTATTGAAGTGTGTCGTCACCGGACAAATACCGTTTTCGCGCAAAATTTTAAATTAATGAAGAAAAACATGTTTTTTTTCTGTTACTTTTTCGAGAAAAAAAATATTGTAAGAGGTATAAAATAGGCTATTGTGATTTTTAAAATACTTTTCCGAGAACTGTCAAGTAGCCTTAGGTAGTGTTAACTGAGCTACAGGCGTCGGAACTCCCAAACAATAGCACACAAAGTTGTTGTATGACTTATGCGCTACATGCTCACTCACCGCTTTTATCCCCACAAGGTTAGTCGGTAGCATAAAGTTACTATACCTAGCGGAATAGAGCAACAAACATGAGCTGTGAAACGAAACCGAAATAGTATGGCATTTGTGTGTGTAAAGAATGCGTTCATTGATTTTACGTCATGTCGCTTTTCACATTAACATCGATATCGATTATATTAATTACTAACAGTAATAGTATTAATAGAACTAAAATAGGATGGGATGGGAAAATATCCACGATTTCACGTAAAATCCGAAAAATTCACAAAACCCAAATTCTCAGCGTGCTGATGAGTGCTGACAAACAGTAGCCAAAAACAGTTCTGTTACGTCACATCGCGCATCTCTTTTTATCCCACAGTGTTATGCTAGTGACATCCTGCTCGCTCAGCCCTTTGTTTCTCTATTCCGCTAGGTATAGTAACTTTATGGTCGGTAGGCACTAGGCAGTGAGGCCCGCACGAGCCCGCTAATTGTAACCAACCATATTCTTAGGCTGATTTCACAGTCACGCGTTTGACCAGCGCCGGCCACACGCGCGCGCTACACTACTTAGTAGTTGCGCGTTTGAACTGCGTGCGTGACTATGAAACGCAACTACAATCTAGTGTAATTGTAACCGCGCGCGTGTGGCCGGCGCTGGTCAAACGCGTGACTGTGAAATCAGCCTCAGCAAATAAATAATTCTAATTCTATTCTATACTCCACGGAATCGGCACACCAACTGCACGTGCGCGTGATACGTGGTGTCTCCAATGTTAATATACATTGAGTTAGTAAAAAAACACTACTACACACACTACTAAACATAATTCTTCGCACAATAATTCTACGGTTGTTTGGTCTTGTCGTCTCCCGAGTAGTCAGCGATGAGCTTTCCCCTTTCTGCGTGCCCGACAGGGTCAATAACAATGACCTTTATAATATGTTGTTATCATCCTTAAGCACACCTTATAGTTTTGCAATAGCACTATTAATATTTGATTTAGATTAACGCTTCTGAAGCTTATTGATAAAGAATAATATAATACTAATGATGATAATAAACCACCAACCAACCCGCATTAGACCATCATGGTGGGTTGTGGCCAGGGCTTGGAACCGATACCGAAAATGCAGGTATTATATCGGTAAGTATCGGTATTTTCCATTTCGGTTCCTGGATATTGGGGGTTAAGTTGCTCGCGTCCGTGGGTTTACCCTTGATCCCCTACACGTGACCCCTGGGTGGTGCTAAATGAGTGACACCAACTGAGTGGTAGAGCCACGCTGCGTTGCAGCACGCATTGGGTCGGCTCGCCCGGCGTAATACCACCCCCTCACGAATTTTCGGCGTGAAACAATTGCACTCTGTGCTGTTGTGTTTCGTCCGGCGAGTGAGGGTTCGGGAGACCCCCCCCCCCCCCCCTCACAATTGATATGGCAGCGAACTTTAATCTTGATTTACCCCAGGGGGGTACCGACACATCCGGTGTCGGAGAATCCCCCCCTGAGCGTTCTCGCTCAGGCTGCCCTACGTATTCTGGGGAGGGCAAAAGTCCGCTCGTGCCAATGCATGCTGCAGGCAGGAGAAAGGCAAGACAATTGGCACCCCCTCCTACGCTTCGCGTGGACTTCTGCAATATCAGGGGAATCCACTCTAACTTGAGCGCCGTCCATTACCACCTCGAGACGGCGAAACCGGCCTTGCTCTTCCTTACCGAGACGCAGATATCCCCCCCTCCTGACATCTCGTACTTGCGCTACCCGGGATACAACCTGGAACATGCATTTGTGCCACGAGCCGGTGTTTGTGCCTATGTCAGGGAGGATATGTGCGTTCGTCGCCTTGGCAATCTTGAAGATAGGGACCTCTCCATCTTATGGCTGCACGTCGACTGCGGACGTCATCCTCGCGTCTACGCGTGCCTATAGGTCCCACAGCGGTAACATCGGAACTGACCAACTTATCGAGACCGTCCAAACAGCGACAGACTCCCTTATCCAACGGATCCCCTCGGCCGAGATTGTGGTATTGGGAGACTTCAATGCCCACCACGTCGAATGGCTTGGTTCACGCACAACTGACCACGCGGGTAGAGCCGTTCATGACTTCGCTTTGGCCTAGTCTGTCCCAATTGGTAACCGAGCCAACACGGGTTCCAGATGTGGAGGGCCATGCACCTTCTTTATTGGACCTTCTGCTGACCTCGCACCCAGACGGCTACCAAGTTTCTGTTGATGCACCACTAGGCTCATCAGACCACTGTCTGATTCGCAGCACTGTGCCTCTCACAGAAACTTCAAAACCGCAACCAGCGGCTAGCCGTCGAGTCTGGCATTATAGGTCAGCGGACTGGGATGGGATGCGAAGCTTCTTTGCGTCCTACCCGTGGTGGCGAGTTTGCTTCTCGCTGAATGATCCTGATGTCGCCGCTGACTCTGTCGTTGATGTGATACTGCAGGGAATGGAACTTTTCATTCCAAACTCTGTGGTTCCCATTGGCGGCAAGTCCCAACCATGGTTTGGTCGTTGCTGCAAAATGGCGTCTCGCCAAAAGCGACAACATTACCAAGCCTGGGCTAATGCGGTGTCATCAAAGGATCCAAACACCAGTGCGCTCAGAAAGAAGTACAACTTTGCCGCCAGATCCTTTAAGAAGGACATTGCCAAGGCGAAGTCATCATTCATAGGTAGAATTGGCGAGAGGCTAGTGCGTCTTCCTTCGGGGACGCGTGCGTTCTGGTCTCTCGCCAAAGCTATCTTAGGAAATTTTTGTCAGCCGTCCCTACCACCATTGCACAAGACCGATGACTGCCTGGCCTATACTGCAAAGGAGAAAGCCGATCTCTTGAGCTCTCTTTTCGCATCAAACTCGACCTTGGACGATGGGGAAAACTCTCCACCAACCATACCGCATTGCGCTTGTACAATGCCAAACGTTCAGTTCCTGCAAAGGTCAGTTCGTAAGGCTCTTTTTTCCCTTGATATCCATAAGGCGAGTGGGCCTGATGCAGTTCCACCCATTGTGCTTCGGACGTGTGCTCCTGAATTGACACTAGTTCTAACGCGCCTTTTCCAGCTCTCTTACACCACTGGCGTCGTCCCGAGCTTTTGGAAGACAGCCCTTGTCCACCCGATTCCAAAAAAAGGCGATCGCTCAGATCCGTCCAATTACAGGCCAATAGCTATTACCTCTTTATTCTCCAAAGTAATGGAGTCCATTATAAACCGCCAGCTCTTAAGGTACCTAGAAGAGAACCAGCTACTAAGTGATCGCCAGTATGGTTTTCGTCGCGGTCGATCGGCTGGTGATCTTTTAGTGTACCTTACTCACCGATGGGCGGAGGCAGTCGAGAGTAAAGGGGAGGCACTGGCAGTTAGCTTGGACGTAGCGAAAGCTTTTGACAGGGTATGGCACAGGGCTCTTCTCTCTAAACTTCCATCATACGGGCTTCCTGAGAAATTGTGTTCATGGGTTGCCAGCTTTCTTACTGGGCGTAGCATCAGAGTCGCAGTCGACGGTTCGTGCTCCGATATGAAGCCCGTGAATGCTGGAGTCCCGCAGGGGTGTGTGTTGTCCCCTTCTCTGTTTCTTCTGCATATCAATGATATGCTGCATAACAACAGCATTCATTGCTATGCAGATGACAGTACTGGGGATACGCTCTACACCGGGCGCGCTAACATTTCTCTGGAAAGCGTCATCGAGAGCCGGAATAAACTTGTGACTGACACCGAGAACATGTTAAGTCATGTCTCGGATTGGGGCCGACATAACCTAGTCCGCTTTAACCCCTCCAAAACACAAGTTTGCGCATTTACCGCGAAAAAACATCCCTTCGTCGTACCTCTGAACTTTGAGGGAGCTCCCCTTGATACCAATCCGATTATTGGAATCCTTGGCGTCGATATTTCGAGTGACGTTCAGTTTCGTGGTCATTTGGAAGGTAAAGCTAAATTAGCTTCGAAAAAGCTGGGTGTGCTTAATAGAGCGGGTCAGTATTTCACGCCGGCCCACCGTTTACAACTGTATAAAGCACAGGTCAGGCCGCATATGGAATACTGCTCCCATCTCTGGGCTGGAGCACCCCAATACCAACTCCTTCCATTTGACCGCATTCAACGCAGAGCTGCTCGAATTGTCGGCGACGTGGTTATTTCAGGTCGGCTCGATCCACTGGCTCTTCGGAGAGACGTGGCGTCTCTCTGTATATTGTACCGTATATATCATGGGGAGTGTTCTGAGGAATTGTTCGGCTTGATCCCTGCCGCTAATTTCCTTCACCGCACTACACGCAATCGACTGTCATTCCATCCACATCACCTTGATGGATGGCGGTTACGACTTAGGGATCTTCAAGAAACGAGCCTATTCCTTCCTTAAAAGCCCGGCAACACGCCTGCGATTCCTCTGGTTTTGCGGGTGTCCATGGGCGGCAGTGATTACTTTCCATCAGGTGACCCGCTTGCTCGTTTGCCTCCTTCTGCTATAAAAAAAAAATACCGATTCTTCCACGAGTATTGGTATAGTACCTCAAAAATACCGGTCTATCTGGGACGTTGCCAGTCTGTTTGTCACGTGATATGCAGTGCAGTTAGCCAATCCAAGCGCCACTTATATACTCGGCACCTCTCGTACGCACTAATGAATTTGGTTACTTGGTACCGGTATAAGAACGTGTATTATGTCTATATAATACCGGTACTACTACAATCCTACCACAATCTTACTTACCAGTACTCATCGGTTAACCTGTATTATGAATACCGGTATCAAATCGGTAAGGTAATACCGGTACGGTACCGGTTTGAAAATATCAGTATTACAAGCCCGGGTTATGGCCCAACTTCCCCAAGTGTGGGACGTTTCCAGGCTGATGATGAACATACCCTCTCCTTACTTCACTAAGTTTATTTGTACTGGCACCTCGAGACCAACCGTTAGGTTATGCAAGAAGTGCCAGACGTCCCTGCGCCAGTAGAACACTCGCGCAGGAGACCACCAACGTTAGGTCTTGACGCCAAATTAGTGCCCGCCGCAGCGCGCTCTTCATTCGGTACTCATAAGACTAGTGTCTCGGGAGAGTATCCCCGTGAACACGTGTAGTTCACTGCCTATTGTCCAGATAGGTAGCCGGAGCTGTCGAGCTCGCTCACTTCTCGTTGCACGAAGGGCACAACTCGCAGTTGCCACTGCTAGGGTCGTCGACTCTAAAGTCGACTCCCAAGTGTCCACCTTGGTAGCGGAGTAGTAAGCACACTCACTTCTCGGAACCCATCCGGGAGGCTAGCCAGTTCCCACGTCCTACGCGGCTGGCTGGACCGGAGACCTACGGCATCTAGGAGGCCGTCTCTACTAGTTATCCAGACTAGTACCGGAGATGTCAACACCAATGTCCAATGAAAACCACCGGACAAAGCTGCCAACTATAAGGGAAACTCACGTTCCCCGCAGGACTTTTCGCTTCTGGCCCCTCAGAGACCGCTACTAGGCCCCGCTCGCTGTGCACGAGTTTGGAAGTCCTGGCACACAATACCAGGACAGACGAACATTCCCAAGCTCTACAGCTAACCACACGCCACTACGAGTCCAACCCACGTCCGGATCCCGCCGGAGGCGCCTGGTTAAAGGCACGACCAGCGGGGGGGCTTGAACCGGAACCTCGTAGTACCTCTGAAAACACAACCGGACCCGTAGTTCCAGTTGCGATACCGTATCTATTGAGGGCGGTAGATATGATGAACAGTGGGTCGCGTACCTTGGAGAGGTAGAGCGTGGAGCGGCACACCTGGCACTCGTCCTGCTCGCGCACGTTCCACGCGCCCGACGGCCGCTCGCTGGTGCGCAGGCGGCTCTGGTGCTAGGGGGACATACATACATTATATTGATTTTGAGGTTTAAGCGAGCACTACACATTGAAATGAAACACTTTTTTACAGACTAACTCGCGTTTAATTTACTATTTACACAGTTTTTATATTATCCTAACGTTTCAAACCTTTTACAGGGTCCGTGGTCACAGGGAGGTAAAGGGTTGTTAACTGTAAAGAGTTCGAAACGTCAGGATAATATAAAAACTATGTAAATAGTAAATTAAACGCGAGTTAGTCCGTAAAAAAGTGTTTCATTTCTACATACGTTATATTATATTTTTTATTGACCTACCAAAATACATACATCGCATATTTAGTAAAATGGAGAACGAAATTATAATTTAGATTTACTGAAGTATCGACTGTAAAGAGCAAAGTTAAACGTCATAAGAAAACATAACAGTTTACGTGTAGTTTGTGTGCTGCCGCTCTCTCTTCTATTCGGACACATAGGCAGATGGAGTGGATGAGAGATAGATGCGTCACCAGCCGAACGCTTAGGCCGATCGTGCCTCTCTATCGCTTGTTCCGCGCTCTTGCTTGCACGATCGGCTCAGGCGGAACGTGACACTTTTTCGTGCGTGCAGCCAGCATTCATCGATTTATAAGACGTTATCACGTCTTTATGGGTCCTATTCTTTGCAGCAATGTACAGAGATTTTTCATTGGTTTTGGAGCCGAAACCCTGTTCATGTTTATCATCAGTAGAAGCTATTTAGCTTGTAAAACTAAAAATATGAGCATAAAAATGTCATAAAAAATATCAATAAAAAGTGTACGAACCCTTAGTAACGGACGATCTTAAGAAAGTCAATGACCGAGACGCTTCAAACGCTCCGCCTACCCCCCGGCCCGCCGCCGGGAAAGTTCATAGGGGTCACGGTATACGAGTTGATAAGGAGAACGTTACTACGTGTTTTCGACAAATAGTCACTTTTACAACTTTTTTTTCTTTGCTCGGAAAATAATTATTATTTCATAAATAGGTACAACACTTTTTTGTATCATAATGTTTTCGGCTCCAAAACCAATGAAAAATCTCAGCGTATAAAAGTAGTATAAAATTTAGGAGGAAAAGGAGGAGCTCGATAGAGCAGCGGCTAGCGCGTTCGGCTTGCGATCTTGCTCGCTAAGCAACTTTCGCAATGCCGGGTCGCTACATGGGTGACCAAATTAAAAACATACTCGACGATTTTAGTCTCCAAGCGACTACCGCCATACAAATCCATTGAGGTTCGTACACGAGTCCCGTCGCCGACATTTGTCTCGCGACTCGCGTCTCGCCAGTGGCGCGCTACCTGCCAGTCGAGATCTTCGATACTTAAATCGCGGCGATTTCCAAGATGGCAGAGCAATCATTAAATATTAAATTTGTTTCTGAGGTGGAGAAATATCCTTGCCTATATATAAGGTGACTGCTAGAAACCGCAAGAAACTTCAAGGGCTGGTCAGGTCAAGTGTTGTAAACATGACAAAAATAGTCTCATTGCAGACTAACGTAGGTACTTATCGCCCAGCTGACGCGAACGGGTCCACAGACGGGCGGCCGGCCGGCCGTTGTAAATAATCTTTATTTTTAATTGTTTTTCATTTTATTTTTCTTATGTTATGTTATGCTTTAAAATAAATTAGATAAGTAATCAAAGACTATCCAATTAAACTTCACAAAATGAATTGTTTAATAAAAAAATAACAAAACACGAATTCCTTTTTTGTTATTTTTGTCATGTTTATAACACTTGACCTGACCAGCCCTTGAAATTTCTTGCGGTTTCTAGCAGTCACCTTATATTGGGTGTCCCAGATATCGACGTCAAGCCGAAACCGGGTGATAAGCCAAGTTATAATAGTTATCAGAAAAATAATTAAAAAAATCTAAGTCATGTATTTTCAAAATTATAGACATTTTTAAAAAAATCCAAAAATCTACATCTCGTGACGGTTTTTTACCTGCTGTTGGTACAAATCTTTACTTTTTTAAAGGTTTTATTTTGTTTTGTAATCCTGGATAATGCTTCTGTATACTCTGGCCTAAACTTTAAAGCCAGCTACTCAGGCTTGGAAGGAAATGTCACTTTTTATCCAACCAAATATTCAAAATTAATATTTCGCCCAGCTTAAACATACAGTACTGAAAAAAAAATGTACTATGCGAGTTTGGCAAGTAACTTTAAAAGTTGGCGCATTTAATAAGGATTCTAAAATGGTATGATACATTACAATAATATTAATAATAATAAATGTTTTTAATTTTCTCATCACAGAGTAGGTAATAGTTTAATATAACACAATACAACATCGGGTGGTATGCTATAGCATATCAACATTCTATATAGATTATATAAAAAACGAAAGTACGTGACTTAATTTTTTTTTTTTTTCTGATAACTATTTTAACTTGGCCTATCACCCGGTTTCGGCTTGACGTCGATATCTGGGACATCCTGTATACAACATATTTCTGTGTACACAACATTAGTATCGGAGGTCTGCGTAGCCTTGTGTACGGACTGTGCGCTACTCGACACTCGCGCCTCGATACTAATGTAGTATACAACATTAGTATCGGCAATTTGCGGCGAGTTGTGCACGAGGGGCGTTATGTGCAATGATATTAAATATCATTGCATAACATAAAAAAAATATGTTTAGATACGTTACCTGGCCTCCGTAGTGGCAAGGACAAATCAAGGTAATTGCCTGGACTTCACTCAGGCACACGTCAGTCAGTGTCACATCATTACGTTTGTACCTTTTTAAAGTTTTTATGTTGTTTGTTAGATAAAATGCTTTCCTGTGTAATACAGAAAATTGCATAAACTATACTGCAACAGTAAGAGACAAGAAAAGTATTTATCATCTGTAAGTATTGTAAATATTAATTTAAAATAGAAATTTTTTATTAAGTTAGTACATTTGCGCTGTTGCCAATTCGATATGCGAGAGCGAGAAGCGTCTACTATGTTTGAGAGAAAACAATGGCGGCCGAGATAGCCGTGCAAAGGGGAATGCGCTGTTGCCAATCCAATTATTGGTGGTGGACTACTTCCATAGTTAAATAGTTAGTGAAATAGTTTTTATCTCTTTTTAACAATAGGCTTAACATGATTGTATTTATTTTCTTTCCCTTTCGACGTGTATTACGTCATAGAAAAAATTTCGCCATTTTTGACGTGACAACGTCTTATAAATTGGTTTGCCGGGTGACACTTCAAGAAACTGCGTTACGCTCCGCTCACGTTATGCGCTCACAATGAGAGCGAGTGAGAGGCACGTGTCCCTTCCACTCGGGCATGGTTAGCCCGCCTAAGAGCGAGAGGGACAGACATAGAACATAAATGTGTATTAAATTGTTACTATTATTTCATCCTTCTTCCTACTATACGAATGAATATTCACATTAAAATTATTTTACCACTCAAAGTCGTTGTCACATAAACTTTCGCCCGTATACCGACTTTACAGGCAACCAATTTTTTTAAATGCAATTTGTTCACGTATGACTAGTCTATTTATAAAAGGTCATTGGTTATGTGCCGCGAAGTGCGCCCGTTACCGCGTCGACGAGCTTCAGCCCCTGGCGCAGCAGCGTCTTGCGCGCGTCCTTCTCGTCGCGCACGACGGCGCACAGGCTCGCGAGCATGTCCGCGAGCGCGCGCAGCGGCGCCCGCGGGTCGCGCGCCACCGCCAGCAGCAGCTGCTCCAGCGAGAACATCGTCGGCTCGCACGAGTTGCGCACCTCCTAAGGGGATTATACCACACATTTTTTTTTGACGTGACAACGTCTTATAAATTGGTTTGCCGGGTGACACTTCAAGAAACTGCGTTACGCTCCGCTCACGTTATGCGCTCACAATGAGAGCGAGTGAGAGGCACGCGTCCCTTCCACTCGGGCATGGTTAGCCCGCCTAAGAGCGAGAGAGACAGACATAAAAAGTGAAAGGCACGCGTCCCTTTCCTATTTCATCCTTCTTCCTACTATACGAATGAATATTCACATTAAAATTATTTTACCACTCAAAGTCGTTGTCACGTAAAACTTTCGCCCGTATACCGACTTTACAGGCAACCAATTTTTTCTCTTATATAATGGCTTCGTCCCATCAGCACATTTAGCCAGTGTCAAGTTTTTAATAATAGGCAATTATTATTTTCTTCACATAAAGTGGATGATAATGAGTGATAATGAATGTTTAATGGTAAATGATTTTCCACCAAACCCCTGGAAACTCAATAAAGCTATGGGAATTTATTGAGGTCCCACACGGACTTCTTGAGAGAATTTGAAAAGTGATGTTGCATTGTTTTGTTTTATTTGCTAACACTCATGCATGTTCACGAACACTTAACAGTAAATAATCCACCATTATTTCACATTAATATACGACAAAACACAAATTATAGAAAATAATACAAAACTGCAGACATGACGCTTCACTTTCCCGCCAAAAAGTCCCCGTGCCAAACTTCTAGCTCGCTCTGAGGTTGCGACGCGCAGGTGTACAGTTAGCAACATTATCATTAGAGCGTTATTATTATAAAACAACATAACATGACAATTTATAAATTAAGCGTTTTATTTATCTTTTAATACCCAAAATTAAGCATGATAAATTATAATAACAACAATTAAATTATAAACATACATATATTTTAAAAAATATATAATTTTTATGAAGCTGTGGAAACATTAAATTACATTACAGTGGTTTTACACCTTTTATATAGTCTGTTAATGATTTGCTTGAGCACGGCAACACTTCGCTTTCATCGTCGTCAGATTACAGATACCTTTCTCTGCTTCTTTCTTCATAAACTCCGATACGTTGTAAATAATTTTTCTTGCTTGCCGACGTAAAACTGTATTACGTCTAGGCATATTAACAGCCTTTCAAAATAGTACTCCTAATACAATAACAGTGTGTAACAAAAAAAATAAATCAACAACTTAAAACAGTAACGTAATAACAACAAACAATAAATACCTAATATCGCGACGCGATCAAATAAAATGTACACGTGACTTTTCCACTGCTAAAGCAAAACAAACTCGTACACATGGCGAGCGCAGATGTGCGCGGGGGTGTGCCCCGCCCCCCCTAACCGCTTACGTCCCGCCGATACCTATATTGTGCTATTGCGACGCCACTCGCCTCGTGTCCACAGCGAGCTAGATGATTGGCGCGGGTTATACTAGATACTTCACTCAGTAGATAATTACCAATACCTACTGCTTTATTAGCCTACTAATATTTAACACACCACGCGATCCTACAGCAATCGTAGGGCTGCCTCTTCGTTAAAATTAAACATAAATAACTATTTGTGTCTATTTTACTGAGAACTGTGAATATGTTCTGACTGTGACGGTGGTAGTTTAAAATTGTATCGTTTATAAAATATATTTTTTTATAAATTGGTGCTGACATCATCATCAAGAGTAAATAGAGGTCAGTGTGTAGGTAAAATAAAAAACTACCACTGCACAACAGACCCATCTACTGCACATAAGGCACCAGACATGCGTAAAAACGAATGGAACAATTAAAATTGAACAACGTGCGTGTAGGGATTCCGATCTCGATTCGATTTTATCGAAGATCGAACTTTATTATCCCGATCTTCGATTTTTTGGATCGATTCTTTGCCAGCCATTTCGATCTCAAGATCGTCGCAAAACACACAGATCGAAAATCGATATCTGTTATCATCAGTGGAGAACTCATGTTTTATTTTCTTAAATAATTTAGAAAACTACTGCATAGTCTGGCTGTATGGACTCTAATTCCTTTGATGTCCGAAAAAATCTAACTAGTCTGTGGTTTTGTCACAGGTTTTGTAGATTGTAAGTTACAAATTACGTAAAAACCCTTTACCTTTAGCTACTGATATTTTTTTCTTGCAAAACACTAATGATTATTATCGTTTTATATATAACTTCCTCAGTGTAATAATTCTCGTACTAGAATCGAGATCGAAATCGATTTTTAGAGATCGATCTTATGTTAACGATTTTTTCCCGAATCGATCTTAAAGGCACCGATTCGAATCGATTCATGAAATCGATTTTTTTGCCATAGATCGGAAACTCTGCGTGCGCTTCGCTTGCGAAAACCGCACTGAGATTGGTCCGCAAACGGCCCGAGACCGCTCGGCCGGGCGGTAGGTAATTATAGCGCGCAAGTATATAGAGTGACGGAGGCCTGATTATACGCTTAGTCTTTTTTTTTTGTCCCCTTGTCTGTCACGTAGACTCATAATACGGTACTCACTTATATCGAAGGCAAAGTGATAATACTTTCTAACTAACAAAGACAACATTTTACACAATGCGAAAAAAACGTTGTGTCTCAAAAATTTTCACGTCTAAAGGTGGCGGTTCGCGCCGCGACAGAGACAAGCGACCGAGACACGAGACCGCGACCGGAGATCGCAACCGTCACTTGACGTTAGACAATGTATACGCGACAGTTCGCGAGCGAGACAGGCGCGACCGTCACTGCCTAACGTCAAGTGACAGTCGCGGTCACCTGTCTCGGTTGCTTGTCTCGTCGCGGCGCGAACCGCTACCTAAGGCTGGATCCGACCAAACTGGAATAAGACTTACTCCGGGATTAATCTATACAAATTAGGCGTTTAATCTAGGTATAAGACCTTATTCCAGTTTGTTCGAATCCACCCATAGTGTAATCGGGTTGTACCAAGTTGTACGTAGATAGGAGAAATTGCCATGATTCCATTTAGTTGGAAGCTATTTCCACATTTATTTATTCCCGTTTTGTCGTCAAAAATACGGATAAGTGGTTTCATCAAATATGCGGAAACCGTTTAAAAGTTATTGTCACTCGCCGTCGATATACACTTTTAAACATTCGCGTTCCATTACAATTAGCATTACTCCCCATCTAAATGTTTGTCATTTAGATGGGGAGTAATGCTAACTAAACGTCGGGTATAAAAAGATATGCGTAGTAGGTATACTTTTAATAAGTAGTTAGCGTTAATCGCCGTCTAAATGTTTGCTACTCAACTATCTTTTTTTATCCTCTTGTCTGTCATAAACACTCCTAGAGGTTGCTAACAAATGAAATTTTTATTGTCGGGTGTTACGACAGCTGAGCTCTTACGAGTATGTGCTCGAAATCACCGCCCGCCCATGGACACCCGAAAAACCAAAGGAATCGCGGATAAAATGCTGGCCTTGAGAAAGGAGCAACACCTTTGGGGAAGGGGTAGCAATTGTGGAGCGAGGGAGGGGGAAAGATAGGTCTCCGGTGTTTTACTCATTAGACGGGTCGATGACTCCAGGACACCCATTTCCGTAGTCGCATGATCACAATAGGTGCTGTATAGACTAAAAACAACTAAAGTTATTATAATTTTTAACTTAAATAATAATAATGATTCTATTGTTCGACTTCGTCGCAACAGACCGCCATCAACACTATCACCTTCATTTTTATTCAAATCAAGCTTCTCCGTCCCTAGATTGCCTGGAAGATATCGGCCGCGTAATGCAAGACTTCAAAAAATATATATAACATGTTTTATTAATTACAGTAAAGAACATTCATTTCAAAGTATAAGCACGTGAGTGTACTCGCCTGGAACACCTGCGTGACGCTCCTAAGCCACGACGTAGTAGCGAAATACACGCTCTCCGACTGCGTGAACCCAGTCGAGATCGAGCACGAGTATGCTTTGGGGAACACGACTATGAACTCGCCGGGGCGCTGCACCAGGCGGGAGAGCGATACGTTGTGCTCCCGCAGCAGGTTGGGCGGGATCATCGCGATGTCGGACGGCAGCCAGATGGCCTTGTTCTGGCAGGAGGTGGGGCATAGCGTCTCCACCGCCTTGCGGAAGTTCTCGCTCTGCTCGCCTGGTATGCCGTACCTTGAGATAAAGCGTTTTTAATGTAGGTACTGTGGAGTCTATGCTATGTTTACTTATTTACTAGCGGCCGCTCGCGGTTTCATCCGCGTGGTTCCCGTTCCCGTACGAATATCGGGATAAAAAACATCCTTTGTGATAATCCAGGTTATAAACCATCTGTATGCCAAATTTCATCCATATCCATTCAGTAGTTTTTACGTGAAATAGTAACAAACATCCATCCATACTTACAAACTTTCGCGTTTATAATATTAGTAGGAAGTAGAATTTATATGTCACACCAACAAAGCAAACACTTACACATAAATTATATATACAATGCTACATTACACAAGATAAGTGCCACCTCAATTACAGGTGCAAACAACATGCCAGGACCTGTCAATACGGTTTATATAAATAGGTTTTATGTGAAGTATGTAGGATTTAAATATGTAAGAAATTACTGTTTTTTAAGTTTATTAACCCCTCGAGCGTCATATGTACTTACCGGTGTACAAATTAGTTGAGAGGCATGCGTGTTTCTTGTACTTACCGGTGTACAACAGACTTGGCTCAGATTGGTTGTTTTATTTTAGCCGGTCCGAGTCGTAGTATACAAGTTTTAGCTGTCTGCGAATTTTCTATGGTCCGTATAAAAGAAATTAACATAGTTAGTAAGATTCGGACCGAACAAAACATTATCGAAAAAAAATAATTAAAAAGAGTGTCTGAAGTTATGGACGGACGTCAGCCATATTAGTACAAAGTTGTGTTGTTGTGTTTGTTTACATGATGTTTTCTCAACGTAAAATATAAGTTTTCGTATGATTCTTATCTATATTTACTGGAAACTTAATACAGTTTTTGTACAATGCAATAGTTGTGTGATATAGTGGCAATTTAGATTAAACGAAGATCTAGAAGTATAATTATGATATTTTGATTTTGCTAACAATTATAGCTAACATTGTGTGATATAAAGTGCTGTAATTTTCCTCATATTTTGATTTTTTTGATAAAAGTGATTATAAAGTAGATATTAATCAATTTGTTGATTATTTCATCAGTAACCTTTTTTTATTTACAGTTAGACATAACATACTTTTAGGTCACTATTTACGGGGGCCGGCCACATTATGGCGGCGGTTATTTATTTTGGTTCCTAAGTTAAAAATTGTTTTGTGAGTGAAGTTTAGTGCCAAAGTGTTTATGATTCATGTGACCGGTGCATAGTAATGTTAACTAAAAAGTTATTATGTCAATTGTGTTATGTGTCGTTTGTTAATTATTATAACAAACAGTAAAACCAAAGGTTACCTTTATGAAATATTGAAACCAAAAGAAAACCGTTCCAGTGCCACTACAAGTAAGTCTTTATTGTTCATTCTAAGTAGTTAACTACGTACAAAATCTCATACAGAAAAGAATGACACCTCATTCACGCGAAAATCTCGTATAGTTATTACGCAATAAATATTTTTCCCTAATCAAACAATAAAAAAGTGTTGTATCGCAAAATGCCTGACACGTAAAGCATTTAATGCTTTAGGGTGGCTGGCGCGCCACGGGTTAAAAGTATACTTTTTCAATTGGATGTTTGTTTTAATTTAATGGTAAAAAAGTCTTCAGTATTTTTGCACACCGTAACCAACTTAGTCAAATAAGGAAGTGATCAAAAGCAGAAATGGTATCTAAGAGAACTAGCCTTAACAAGAAGTGGTCGAATACAGAACAGGTCATAAGCATAAAGAGACAAATTAAGAACTGGTCCCTAAACGTCAAAAGGGGTCCAGCCAATGCAGCCACATCTCACCATATCTTGGGCGGGCCGGCGTGCATGTACTCGATCCAGGGCAGGCCGTGCGGGTCGCGGTGCCAGCAGCTGGTGGAGAACATCATGCCGAGGTGCAGCGTGGGCACCGTCACGCCCAGCACGGGGCCCAGCGAGCGCAGCACGTTGCCGCCGTTCTGGGACAGCACCTAGAGGGAAGCGGCACATACTTATATAACGTGACAGCTAGAAACCGCAACAAACACCAAGGGCTGGTCAGGTTAAGTGTTTTAAACATGACAAAAATGACAAAAAAGAAATTGTGTTTTTTTTTCTTCATTTATAATTAAATAATACATTTTTTTAATTTTAGATAGTCTTTGAGTATCTAACTTATTTTAAAAACAATAACATAAGAAAAATATAATGAAAACAATTAAAAATAACGATTATTTACAATGCGCGGGCAAGGGGTTGACCCGTCCGCGTCAGTAAGTACTGACCATTATCCCGTCAACGTAGGTACGTTGACGAATCAACCCCTTGCCCGCGCGTTGTAAATAATAGTTAGTTTTGATTGTTTTTATTTTATTTTTCTTATGGTCTTCTGAATATGATATTGAAAAAAAAAATCTTTTTGTCATGTTTAAAACAATTAACCTGACCAGCCCTTGAAGTTTCTTGCGGTTTCTAGCAGTCGCCTTATATAATAATAAATAATAAAATGCTTATTGAATAACTTATTTTACAAATATATCCAGAATACTAAACACACTATATAATGACAAAAATACACAAGTGCTTGAACTAGGATTACCTTGTTTTCCAGGCAAAAAAGGACTTACTAAATTGTTAAATTAGCAAAGCAAAATACACTTTTATTCTTAGTGACTAAATAAAAATATAAAATAAAAACAAAACAGTATTCATTTATAAACTTATTTTCCTAATGTATATAAACTAAACATTATTCATTTCAAAGAAGGAACCTTACTGAATTCTTAAATAATAATGCAAACTACTCTTTGATTCTTTGTGACTAAACAAATAGCAAAAACAATATCCATTTATAAACTTAACTACTTATTGTATAAAAATTTTACAATATTCATTTTTACTAAAAGATATAGAAACGGACTAATAGGAATAAACTCAATACTTTACAAAAAACCGTAAATTTTCAGGGGGTCCTGTTGCGATCTCGCGGCACCCTCCTAATTAATTACATTATAGTATTTTACAACAACTACTTAATATAAGCGCGGTAGCTCAACTGTCAAAGTTCGGCAACTCGTGCGGTCCGGTGGCATTAGGGATGTGCTAATCGATTGATCTAATTTCCATGTAACACTACTTATCGCGCATAACTCTCTAGCACGTCCTGCTGGTAAAGGAACCGTCAACTAACATTAAGAGCGCTTTCACATATAGGCGTTTTAGTCGCGCGACAGAAGCCCTCCGAGCTTGTGGCGGCGGATACGCCGCGTAGCCGCGTGCGATCAGTCTGCGTAATCGGCGTTAGATCAGCGTTGCGAGCTCATCTGTAGCAAGTTGCAAATTACCTACGTCATAATCTTAAGCATGTTTGATACCGAAATAATAAACGAAGAACAATGAAGAAATACCGTTGGTATTCATATTGGAAATGAGCTAGTCACCCCCGCGTTCAACGTGCGTCTGCAGCGCGACTGTGAAGCGCGGCTGTCGCTAGCGGCGGCGGCGCGACTTAGCCGCGCTACAGCCGCTGTGGTGTGAAGGGATTCGACGTGCAGCGCTGCAGCCGCGCGACTTAAACACCTATATGTGTAAGCGCTCTAACACACACAGATGCCGTCAATATTATACATCTCCCTTATCTTGGTGGATCTCTATTTTAGATAAGCAATAAGTAACATTTTCTCATTTATATTAATAAAATTCTTTGAATGTGATTTTTACTATTAATTTGACTATAGTCTGACCGCTACCGCTGTACCGCGCCTTGGGTATGCGAGCGGCGAGGCGGGGGGCGAAACAGTTGCTCCATTTTGTCATTCTGCCGTCATCGCTCACGGCGGCAACTAGTGTGTCACACGCACATGAGATAAAATATCTAAAAATGGGTTGTGCATTATCTCGAGACAATCAAGACTGTCATTTTTAAAGTGGCTGAATATTTTAAGAAAAGAAAAGCAAACAAAGAAAGTTTATATTATATATTTCCAAGAATTAAAGATTAATTTCATTTATATTGGTTCTTTAATAATTGTACTTATCTAAAAATCATACTGGACAAAAACGGATTGGATGTAATTATACTCGTAAATATAAAGCTTCAATAAACTGTGCTTCGATATCGTAAGATCTGTCTGACACTACGAATCTCATGTGAGTTCATGCTCTTTACTTCCCACTTCCCCCACCACCCGACGCGGTACAGCGGTTGCGGTCAGGCTATAGTAATGACTGCTCACTATGTCAACCATAACAAAGTCTTCTTTTTATTACACAGAATCACAATCTGGATCATACTGCAATAAACATGCATACATTGTATTAACGGCTATTATCCCCGAAGGGTTAGTCAGAAACCAGGCAATAAGGACCGCACCGCACAAGCATTTCTCTGACAGACTCCACGTAAAAATATATCAAAACAACATAAAAAATAGTGAACGGCGGCTCTATGCCGAGATTCTTACTGAGACCACAGCATGCACACAATAATAACTATACAAAAATAATAAGTTCTAAGGGTGGTGAGTGTTATCACCTTGAGATTCCACGGGTGGACGGCGTAGGGATCGGTGGGGTTGATGGTGAACCCGTAGCCCTGTTCGCCGGTGTCGATAGAGGCGGTGTTGACGCACACGTGCTCGGTGCCGAGCAGCACCAGCCGCCAGTACTCCTGCTCCACCTCCTCGGGCGTCGGCTGCTCCTTGGACGGGAACAGAGTCGCTGCGGCGCAGGTAGCCACCTGTGTACACACGTTGTGACGTCATTCAAGATGATAATACTTTAATATTGTTTCTTAGATAATGAATTGGTGCGGTTGGCATATACAGCCAGAGTCAAGTAAGAGATAGAGAGAGAGAGTAGATGAAATGGTAAATAATATCCCCCCCAAACCCCTTGAATTTAATACAATTTTTTTGTAAAGATGTGAGATTATACCAAGGTCTCACACAGACTTCTTGAGAGAATTTCAAAAGTGATGGTGCACTATGTTTTATTTGCCAACACTCATGCACGTCCACGAACACTTGACAGTTAATAATCCACCATTATTTCATATTAATATTCAACAAAACACAAATTTTAGATAATAAAGCAAAGCTGCGAACGCTTCACTTTTCCGCCAAGAAATCTGCTTCAACTTTACATGTTTCTTAGACATGTTCTAACCGCATCTGTAGTCTAGTAGTTTCATGGTATTAGTCCACCAGTGTAAGACCCTGGGACGAGAGTGGAAGTGCAGTTAAAACATTGTGACAAGTTATAATCGATGCAAGTATCGTAAGCATACCTTCCGGAATGTGGTGACGTTCATGCTGCGTCCCGATACGACGCAGTCCTCTGCCTCCGACAGCGCCCACGCCACGTACTCCACGTATTAAAACACCCTGCCTTAGGCAGTTGTTCCACCAACGGGGAGAAAGCGACTAACTATCGGCTATTTTTTCGCTCAAGGAACGTACAATAGATATACATCCCGTGTAAACAAAAAAGATGAATATATAAATAGTTGATCGCTGACTGTTCACACTGCCAGCGAGGACTCGCTCCACTAGTTCGTCGCTGAGCGACAAGAGCTATCAAAAATAATAATATTAGCAATACTTGCTCAGCGATCGCTTATAGCCTTTTCTAATTATAGCTTTACTGGCTTCTCGTTCATTCGTCGGCGATGGAATAACTGCCTTACTACAGTACAGGCTATAATCGCTGCAAGTTTCGTGAGCATACCTTCCGGAAAGTGGTGACGTTCATGTTGCGTCCCGGCGAGACGCAGTCCTCGGCCTCCAACAGCGCCCACGCCACGTGCCCCTCGTCCTCGGTGTCGTCGCCCGACGAGTCCGACTCGCCGAGCAGCCGCTTCTGCCGATGCAGCGGGTTCAGCGCCCGGTCGAGCATCTTCTGGAACTTCTTGTTCCAGCAGCGCTCAACGTTGCTCAGCATCTCGTGGCGTTCCGCTGTCGAAAACCTCGTTCTACAATCCTATTACTCGTATGTGCCGTCTCTATAATGACATAAAGAGCGAACATTCCGAAAGAAAGCGAAAAATGAGGAAATTTTTTGGATTAGTCCCTGATTCGCGGGATTCCTGATTCGCCGAATTCTTGTTTTGCCGGATTCTTGTCTCGTCGTATTTTTTGTTGAAAGAAAACTATAGAAATGTCGCGGTTTTACCTATCTATTAAATAAAAGGCAGACTTTTCGGTACATTAATGAAAATGTTTGTATGTTCTTAATTTAATAACGTAACAGTATACTAATATTTTCGACGAAACAAGAATCCGGCGAATCAGGAATCCAGCGAATCAGGAACTAATTATTTTTTGCAGTGAACTGCATGCATTTAGAGGCAAGATTCGGACCATTTTATGTACCAATAATAAGGCCTAACATTGTGATATTGTAGCTCTCCCTTTGTCAATTTCTACTGACTAGAGTTTGCTGGTTTGGTTTAATTTAAACAGTCGCTCATTTTAGTTTTGGTTTTTAAATGCCATGTACTTGTTTTAGTTTTAGTTTTTACATTTATATTTTTTTTATTTCTACATTCACATTTAAACATAATTAGGATCATTTTGTGCACGCATCCTTTGAGTTATAATCTACATCAAATTTTTAGTTTAAGAATATTATTGTATTACATGATTGTAACTTGTTTTGTGTGCCTTTAATAAATAAATAAATGAATGTGTACAGACGTTTTGAAAATAAAAAACTTGATACTACTTCTTGTGCGTCTGTCCAAATATTCTTGGCATTACGTTGTTGCGTAAACTTCGATCACAATATATAAAACTACATGCACAACCTACGTTCTGCACAAAAGTAACTGGCGAGATATTTCCGTACTCATTTCGTAGTGTGCGAGCCAAGTCTCAACATGACGAAGAGCTCCTTCATTTGAAGTCGGTTCAAAATTGCAATAGGCTCGTGTCCACTAAGAATAAATCGGGTGGATTGGCGTTTCTTGTGATCAATTATGATTTATAGAAACAAAATATCTAAAATATTCATTATAAAAAAATTTAAATTAAAATATTTTTAAAGAAAAAAATCGACAATAATACGCATTCAGTCATATGACATTGAACGCCAATCAAAAGCCGTGACGTCACGCCGCACAGTGGTCGATTTTGCAAAAATAGTCTCGATTTGCATTATACTCATTATTTTTATTTCCAAAGGGTTTTAAATACTAAATAAACCATTTATGAGTGCTAATAATGTACAGGGGGTTAGGTAATCTCTTAAAGCATTTAAAATAAATCTATTTTAGGCAAAAAAAAGTTAAATTCTGTATTGTATTTTTTGTTGCGTGATTACATATTATTAATATTTAAGTAAATTAAAAATACAAATTTATAATGCTATGAAATAAATTTTTATATTTTATATACCTATCTATGTCATCAATAGAAGAATCTTTATTAATTGGTTCCCTTCTATGAGGACCAACATGTCTGAGGAAATTTATTAAAGGGTCACAACTGTTACAAAAGCGCATAAGAAACAAATCTTCCATCAATGCTAGACTGAAACACTTCCGAGTGTTCAAATCTTTTATAACTCCAGCAGCTTTTCGTTTTCCTTTAGAGTACAACTTAGGTTGAGTAGCAAAAGCTAACTCTTCACTACTATAGGAAAGTATTAATGTTCAACTCTTTTTCTTTTTGTATCTGAAGAACACGCATAAAGGGTTTTCTCAAAGAAAGCAATGTTTCTTCAGTAGAAGTATTTTGCTTGGCAATTTCTATTATCTCTTCTTATGGAACTGTTTGTTGTAGCCAATTTGTTGAAGGAATAATCTTATTAAAAGAATAATGTAAGAAAAGTATAGAATTTAATTTATAAGAACCGAACAGCTTTATAAAAGAACAAGAAATTAAAGATGACATTAATAGAGAAAACAGTACAAACCATAACTTTTTGTACATAGGTACACACCTAATAAGTATGTGTTGCTACTGGCTGTAATCTATATACCATTGTGTTCTATTTTTAATGTTTCAAGTAACTGTGGCAAATGGTGAGAAAATAGGTGCTAATGGTATCGGAAAAATATCTTTAAATGACACTAACAGTTTAGTTAATAAAATAACGGATGTCTTTTATGTCCCTATAGATAAAGGATAGCTCTAGATAAAGGTTTCTCTGTATTGTTTAATAAAAACGGGTGTAACTTTTTTGACTCAGCAACTTTTACATTTACAGGTGATCCGGTTCTACATGCTTCGTCCTGTGGTGGGTTATACAAACTTGACTGTAAGGTCAATATTCCCCAGGCAATGGCCTGCGATATGCACTCTGATTCTCTGACTACGTATCAGCTTTGGCATAAGCGTTTGGGTCATCTATGCCGTATTGGAATGAGCCAATTAAAGAACTATGAAGTAGGTATAGATTATAAAGTTATTGACAAAGATCCGTGTCTTGCTTGTGTACAAGGAAAACAAGCGCGTAAACCGTTTAAGAAAATTGTCTACGAGAAAGCGAATGATATACTAGAGTTAATTCACTCTGATATTTGTGGACCAATGTCCGTTAATTCATTTCAAGGTAATAAATATATTTTACTGTTTATAGATGATTTTTAGAGGTTTATTTCTGCGTATTTTATTTCTTCAAAGACTGAGGTAAAATAAAATTTTGTCACTTCCAGTTATTAGTGGAGCGACAAACTGGAGCTAAAATTAAGACCATAAGGACTGATAATGGAACCGAATTCGTCAACAAAGAATTGTCTGAACAGCAGAACGGCGTTGCTGAACGTACAAATCGTTCTATCGTGGAAAGGGCGCGCTCTATGCTGGCTAAAAGTAGCTTACCTAAAGTTTTTTGGGAGGATGCTTTTCATACTGCTGTATATCTAAAGAATAGGTGCCCACATCGTGCCTTAGATAGGAAAACTCCTTTTGAGATGTGGAATGGTCACAAGCCAAACCTAAATCATCTTCGTGTTTTTGGTTGCAGAGCTCTTATTCAGATTCCTCAATGTCATAGAAAGAAATTAGATTTGAAATCAGAAGAAGCTATTTTTATTGGCTATATTGAAGATCCTAAAAGTTATTTATTCAGACATGCATCTAATTCTAGACGTCTACAAAATTCCAGAGATGTAACGTTCTTTGAGAACTGTTTCTCTGATTTAAAAAACAGGAAAGGTGAGAGTAGAGCCATGATCGATTCTCAAGAACCTGGTTTGCTTCTGTCGGACTATAAAGATAATCCTCAATCAATAATTGTTCAAGATAATGTTCCGATTGAAGAGGCTAGTGTTGATATTCCTATTGCTATAGTTGAGAGCGAGGAGCAAGTACATCTGAGTACTGATCCGGAACACTGGGAAGACGCTACTGAGGAAATAATAGATCCAATAGCTGGTGAAGAACAGCGTAAATATCCTGTACGAAATAGGAAACCTCTTGACTATTTCACATACCAGGTGTTTGGTGATGGATCAAGTGAGCCAAATACTTATTCAGACGCGTGTAAAGCTGATGATTCTGATAAGTGGAAAATGGCTATGAATGATGAATATCACTCACTCATGAAACTCAAAACGTGGGAACTGGTTGATCGGCCGAATAAGAAGGTAATACCATGCAAATGGGTATACAAAATGAAGAAGGATGCTTACGGATGCATTACGAAATACAAGGCTAGACTTGTGGTTAAAGGTTTTAAGCAAACACATGGTGTGGATTACTATGAAACCTTTGCACCGGTCATCCGTCATTCCTCCTTACGCAGCTTATTTGCATTAGCTGCTGAAATGGGATTGAAAATGAGACATATGGATGTGGATACTGCGTTCCTAAATGGAGATTTACATGAGGAAGTCTTCATGGAACAACCTCATGGCTTTGCCACAAAATGACATAAAGAAAAAGTATGTCTATTGCATAAATCCCTCTACGGTCTGAAACAAGCTCCACGAGAATGAAACAAGAAGTTGGATGAAACCCTTTTAAAAATAGGTTTTAAAGGAACTGCTTCAGAACCTTGTGTATACACAAAACTTTTTGGTCACGAACTCGTTATTCTTGGTGTTTATGTTGATGACATAATTACTTTTTATAAATCAGATTTGACGTTTGACTTTGTCAAGAAAGAACTGCAGAAATATTTTACCTTAAAAGATCTTGGTGTTTTAAAATCTTATTTGGGAATACAAATAAAATGCAGTAAAGATTCTATCAATGCCAGTCAGTCAAATTATATTTTGTCCGTTTTGGATAAATTTAACATGCGTGACTGTAAGTCGGCGAGTACTCCTTTAGCTCAGAAAAAACTAGAAAAGAGGCCTGATGGTGAGTCATCCTCATTGCCTTATCAGAACCTAATAGGGTGCCTTATGTATCTAGCAGTAAACTCAAGTCCTGATATTGCATATGCGGTGAGTTATTTAAGCCAATTTAATACATGTTTTACAAAGGAACATTGGCAAGCTACAAAAAGAATACTACAATATCTCAAAGGAACAGTAGATAATTCTATAACTTATAGAAAAACTGGTGAATCCTTAGTGGGATATTCTGATGCTGACTGGGCAAATTGTCCCATTGACAGGAAGTCGTACACGGGCTACGTGTTCAAGTTAGCTGGTGGACCAGTGGCATGGGAGGCGAAGAAGCAACCGACTGTAGCACTCTCGTCCACTGAAGCTGAATATATGGCACTGACAGCTGCTTCAAAGGAAGCATGTTATCTGCGTCGATTTGTCTCGGAAATTACAGGTAAATTACATTCTGTTACGATATTGTCAGATAGTCAGAGTGCCCTTAATTTAGTGCATAATCCCGTCCACCATAGCAGGACGAAACACATAGATACACGTTTTCATTTTATTAGAGAAAAAGTGTCAAATAACATAATCTTGTTAGAATACTTGAAGACCTGTGACATGCCTGCTGATGTTTTAACTAAACCGCTTGGGCCTGTCGCACATAATAGATGTATAGCTAGTATAGGATTAGCAAAATAATTTTATTTTTTATAAAATATTTATTTTGTTACCTATGTCTTCTCTTTTTATTCGGGTTTTTCGATTAAGGGGGAGTGTTGCTACTGACTGTAATCTATATACCATTGTGTTCTATTTTTAATGTTTTTTGATATTAGCACTTTACTTCAAATATATTATCTTCAAGCTCAACACGTAATTTTTCTTTAATTACCGAAAGACCTAATTTACAACAGTATGAATATACAACATGCTCCCTCGAAAACTTAATTGCATTGCACTCATAATAAATACTAAGGCATAAAAACCAGTAAATAAAACCATTACGAAAAACTAGGATATACCAATCATTTGTAAACAACTGCGATGCTTTGTCGGACCCAGAGGTTTCGTCAAAACATCTGCCGGTAACCTGTCGGTGGGCATATACCTAAGTTCAACGGTTTTATCGTTCACTTTTTCTCGGACAAAATGGAACTTAACATCTATATGTTTTGTCCTGTTGTGGTGAACCGGATTCATGGCTAATTTTTGTGCACTCTGACTATCTAAGCGACTTACCTGTTATATCGAATATCAGTCGTTTTAAGAAGCACGCATCCTTTACTGCTGTAGCCAATGCCATATATTCGGCTTCAGCGGAAGACAAAGCCACTGTGGGCTGTTTTTTAGCTTCCCACGAAATAGGGCCGCCTGCAAGTTCATAATAGAATCCAGTGTAAGATCGTCTATTAGTTGGACAATTTGCCCAGTCTGCGTCTGAAAAACTTGTCAAAGTTGTAGTATTACCTTTTTCTTTCTTGTATGTAATACCACTATCTTTTGTCGCCTTCAGATAACGTAGACATCGTTTAGCAACATTCCAATGTTCCTGAATTGTAAACTTTTCGTGTCTGTACTGACATTGAAAATATTTGCGAAAAACATAATCTAGGGGATGAAGGATACGTGAACATTAGAATCATTTTTGGAATTTTTGTCTGTCTTTTTGTTTGACGCGCATCACACAAAAACCGCGGGACGGATTTTAATGAAACTGAGAACAGGTGTATAGCTTATGATTCGGGTAATATTATAGGTTAAAGGTTGCTTCACACATATCAGTGAAGCCACAGTTCCGACACAGTACCGGCACAGTGTTTTTCATACATTTTCTATGAAAGCATCCCCACTTGTCAGTGATAATGCTCTCAGTGTCAGTGCCGCCACGGGCAAATCACGGACGTATTCGTTTTGAAAAAATTCATACATAATGTTTGAAATAATATTTTCACTCCTCTTGCTCAAAAAGACCGTCATTGTAGCGTTGTAAAGCGAGGTTAAAATAGCTTTTCTTGCCGTAGGGAAAAGTAATTTTTTTTTAAATTTTTGTCTGTCACATGACAATGAGCCTACAAAAACGAAAAATTATTTAGTCATATGTAGAATAATCATGAATAAAGACTCGACTTATTACTGTTTACTTAAAACAAAATTTTTGAGATAGTTATTATTAAGTTTATGGTAAAATTAGTAATCATTTGAATCTATGGACAACAGAGACCACGCCCACACTTGGACAGTGTGCCCACGCTTCAGCAAGAAACAACTGCACAGTCTGCACATGTGATTAGGTGGTGAGCCTTTAGCCCGTTAGCTTTTACGACACCAAAGGGAAGAGAGGGGTTGGTAGTATTATTTTGATGAGCCCATCGCCGCTCTATGCTGTTGGATGTATGTGCAGTCTTTAGTCCATTAGTCGCCTTTTACGACACCGAAGAGAAGAGAGGGGTTGGTAGTATCATTGAGAGCTTGATAGATTAGTTAGTTTTATAGTTAGTTTTATTGTTGATTTTCATTTAAGTTTCTTTATATTTTAATAACTTTTGTAGGTACACAGGCATTTATTTTTTGTATTTTTGTTTTTGTTTTCCTTAGCTACATTGCTACTTTACGGATGAGCATACTTTTTTAATGCAAGCTGTGTTTGCCTTTAAATGTTGGTGGCAATTAGGTCTTAAGAGTTGTTAATAAGCATTTATGTAAGCAACATTGTACACCAACGTTGGCTGACCTTAATAAATAAATAAATAAATAAATAGTATTATTTTAATGAGCCCATCGTCGCTTTATGCTGTTGGATGTGTGTGCAGTCTTTAGACCGTTAGTCCCTTTTTACGACATCGAAGAAAAGTGAGGGGTTGGTAGTATTATTTTGATGAGCCCATAGTTGCTGTATGCTGTTGGATGTATGTGCAGTCTTTAGTCTGTTAGTCGCCTTTTACGACACCGAAGGGAAGAGAGGTGTAGGTAGTATTATTTTGATGAGCCCATCGCTGCTCTATGCTGTTGGATGTATGTGCAGTCTTTAGTCCGTTAGTCGCCTTTTACGATACCCAAGAGAAGAAAGGGGTTGGTAGTAATAAAAAAAACTACAAAAAAATGAGGTCTAATCATTGCTATACATACCTACCATTTTTCTACAGAAGAAACCTACGTCTAATCTACATAATAATATATACAATTATATTGATACATATTCGCTTTTAATTGTTAATTTTTAAATATTTTCTGAGCTACATTTATCCTCTCAGCTGCCTGCGCCCCTGCGCGCCGATGCCCGCGTCTGGCTTACCTCACCGCTGGGCCTCTCGCGGGTTGGGAACAGATGCATTCTTTTGGAGATTACTCGATAATTTGTTAGAAAATTTACCAACTTCTATATATATTTGGATTCTACATAATATTTCCCATAATATAGCATATAAACCCATTCATAATTTGTAAAAACATTGCATAGTTTCTAGCGTATATTTAAAGAAAGTAAAAAAATAAGGTGCAGTTGGGTAATATCAGGTATATTTTTTAACTAGAACAATTTGAACAGATACTTTTTGTCCTATTTATTTTTTATAAAAGAGGGAGGCAAACGAGCAGGCGGGTCACGTGATGGAAAGTAATCACCGCCGCCCATGGACACCCGCAAAACCAGAGGAATCGCAGATGCGTTGCCGGCCTTTAAGGGAGGAATAGGTTTAAGGAAGGAATAAGAATTGGGAGGGGGGGGGGGGAAGGTGCCTCCGGAACCCTCAAAAATAAATTAATCTTAGACGTATTATCTACACTTAAAACTATAAAAAAACATGCTTCCAAACACATTTCGTTCGATATTTAATATTTAGTATTTAAAATAATAACTCACGGAAAAAAAAAATAACAAATGTCAATTTTAGCTCTTATTGTTACCGAGATAAGAGCTAATAAATCCGCGATCCCGAATCGGGTCGCCATTCGACTACGTATTTTAGATTGATGAAATATTGAAAAAAACACACACAGAACAACAAACAAAAAGTATTGAGAGGTAGATTACTTACTGAGTCATCGTAGTTTAATGAATTATGAGATTCAAACACTTTAATCACTGCAAAATTACACAAAACACACCCACGAATTGTCGTTACTGACTGACTGGCGCGACGCTCACGCGGCGCTAACGCGAACTGACTTCAATATCGAATTTGAATGATAAAATGTTACTAAACTTGGTCGTATTATACGCTTGAATGCTAGCCTACTCTATCTTTTTTAAGATTACATAGGTGCGACAAGGATAAAAAAGAGTGCAACCGCTCGTTTGACGCTAAAATGACCGTTCCGATTTGGGTCGCTTGGCGTCCCGATTCGGGTCGCGTGGCGACGCGCACTTACTTGACGCGTCCCGAATCGGGACGGGAGGGGTTATAACCAGCAACTTAACTATAGCATGACCGCAACCGCTGTACCGCGCCTTAGGTATGCGCGGGTGGTGGGGGGAGTGGGAAGTAAAGAGCATGAACTCACATAAGATTCGTAGTGTCAGACAGATCTTACGATATCGAAGCACAGTTTGTTGAAGCTTTATATTTACGAATATAATTACATCCAGTCCGTTTTTGTCCAGTTTGATTTTTAGATAAGTACAATTAAAGAACCAATATAAATGTAATAAATCTTTAATTCTTCAGACTATAACACATCACAGCAAAAATATTTTTCTCATTAACTCGAGTAACAGTTGAGCAGCTGGCAACAAATTTTTCACGCACACTAGCATTCTAGCATATTGTCATAAACACACTACAATAATGAGTTGCCGCATTTACGGAGCTGTGGTTTATAGGTAGCGCTATATCTAGACGAGCGCAGCGAGGCCAATCATTAATCTATGGTTGCACAAGACCGATGACTGCCTGGCCTATACTGCAAAGGAGAAAGCCGATCTCTTGGGCTCTCTTTTCGCAACAAACTCGACCTTGGACGATGGGGATATCTCTCCACCAACCATACCGCATTGCGCTTGTACAATGCCAAACGTTCAGTTTCTGCAAAGGTCAGTTCGTAAGGCTCTTTTTTCCCTTGATATCCATACGGCGAGTGGGCCTGATGCAGTTCCACCCATTGTGCTTCGGACGTGTGCTCCTGAATTGGCACCAGTTCTAACGCGCCTTTTCCGGCTCTCTTACACTACTGGCGTCGTCCCGAGCTCTTGGAAGACAGCCCTTGTCCACCCAATTCCAAAAAAAGGCGATCGCTCAGATCCGTCCAACTACAGGCCAATAGCTATTACCTCTTTACTCTTCAAAGTAATGGAGTCCATTACAAACCGCCAGCTCTTAAGGTACCTAGAAGAGAACCAGCTACTAAGTGATCGCCAGTATGGTTTTCGTCGCGGTCGTTTGGCTGGTGACCTTTTAGTGTATCTTACTCACCGATGGGCGGAGGCAGTCGAGAGTAAAGGGGAGGCACTGGCAGTTAGCTTGGACGTAGCGAAAGCTTTTGAAAGGGTATGGCACAGGGCTCTTCTCTCTAAACTTCCATCATACGGGCTTCCTGAGAAATTGTGTTCATGGGTTGCCAGCTTTCTTACTGGGCGTAGCATCAGAGTCGCAGTCGACGGTTCGTGCTCCGACATGAAGCCCGTAAATGCTGGAGTCCCGCAGGGGTGTGTGTTGTCCCCTACTCTATTTCTTCTGCATATCAATGACATGCTGCATAACAACAGCATTCATTGCTATGCAGACGACAGTACTGGGGATACGCTCTACACCGGGCGAGCTAATATTTCTCTGGAAAGCGTCATCGAGAGCCGGAATAAACTTGTGACTGACAGCGAGAACATGTTAAGTCATGTCTCGGATTGGGGCTGACATAACCTAGTCCGCTTTAACCCCTCCAAAACACAAGTTTGCGCATTTACCGCGAAAAAACATCCCTTCGTCGTACCTCTGAACTTTGAGGGAGCCCCCCTTGATACCAATCCGACTATTGGAATCCTTGGCGTCGATATTTCGAGTGACGTTCAGTTTCGTGGTCATTTGGAAGGTAAAGCTAAATTAGCTTCGAAAAAGCTGGGTGTGCTTAATAGAGCGGGTCAGTATTTCACACCGGCCCACCATTTACAACTGTATAAAGCACAGGTCAGGCCGCATATGGAATACTGCTCCCATCTCTGGGCTGGAGCACCCCATTACCAACTCCTTCCATTTGACCGCATTCAACGCAGAGCTGCTCGAATTGTCGACGACGTGGTTATTTCAGGACGGCTCGATCCACTGGCTCTTCGGAGAGACGTTGCGTCTCTCTGTATATTGTACCGTATATATCATGGGGAGTGTTCTGAGGAATTGTTCGGCTTGATCCCTGCCGTTGATTTCCTTCACCACACTACACGCAATCGACTGTCATTCCATCCACATCACCTTGATGGATGGCGGTCTACTACTGTGCGTTTTTCAAGAAATTTCTTGCCTCGAACTAGTGTTGTGGAACCAGCTCTCGGCGGCGGTATTTCCAGACCGTTACGACTTAGGGATCTTCAAGAAACGAGCCTATTCCGTCCTTAAAGGCCGGCAACGCGCCTGCGATTCCTCTGGTTTTGCGGGTGTCCATAGGCGGCGGTGATTACTTTCCATCAGGTGACCCGCTTGGTCGTTTGCCTCCTTCTGCTATATAAAAAAATGGTAGTTTCATTTTTATAAAATATTACTAGATCGTCGACGTATACAGCCAGAACCAAGGAGTCTAAGTCCGAATTGTTTTTAAAAATACACGGCTCACGGTTTGCATATAACCAAAAACTGACAAAGTCTGTTTTAACTTTGTATTCCAGGCTCTTGGTGCCTGCTTCAATCCATAAAGTGACCGTTTCAATAAACACAATTTCGACTCTTCTCCTTTCCTTACAAAAACCTTCTGGCTGTGTCATGTAGATTTCTTCTTCTAAATTGCTATTCAGAAAAGCTGTGTCTACATCCATATGACGGACCTTATAATCTTCCTGTACTGCAAGCGCTAACAGGGTTCGCAACGACGAGTTGCGTACAACCGGATAAAAGGTTTCGTGGTAATCGATACCTTCTTTTTGTCGAAAACCTTTTGCTACCAGACGCGCTTTATACCTAACAGTGTCACCTTTCGCATCACGCTTCAGTTTGTAGACCCACTTGCAAGGAATACACGTTTTATGATTTGGCTTGTCTACCAAAACCCATGTGCCCTTTCTGACTAAGGCATTGTACTCATCTTTTATTGCTAAAATCCAGTTATCTTTCTCATCGCTGTTAATCGCAGCTAGATAATTATTTGGATCATCGCACCCATCGTCTAGCAAAGTATTATATGAGAAGTAATCCGGAGGTTTGCGAACTCTTGAAGGATATCGACTAGATTCAATTGAGGAATCTGTAGAGTCACTCGACTGCTGATCATCAACATTGTTGACCTCTACATTGTCTGTGTCATTGACTTCAATATCAGCATCCTCAGCGTCCATGAAAGAAGTATCTATGTTAGGAGCATCTACCTCACATCACCCAGGTCAAGAGGGGAGTTGTACTTCTTGTCTTATAACTGCTGGCGATGATGACTGTGAAAGTAAATTGACAATATCAGAGTTCACAGTACCTATAGGCTCGATATTTTCCTTCAGTCCAGAAAAGTTATTTTCAAAAAATGTAACATATCTTGACTTTAGTAACCTTCTAGGACTTGCCGCATTCCGAAAATAATAAGTACGAGGATCATCTGAATATCCTACAAAAATCTGTTCCTCAGCTTTCGTGTTCAATTTACATCCGTGACTGGATGGAACATGAACAAGTGCTCTGCATCCAAAAACCTTCAGATGAGACAGATCGGGTTCATCTCTTGACTTTAGTAACCTTCTGGGACTTGCCGCATTCCGGAAATAATAAGTACGAGGATTATCTGAATATCCTACAAAAATCTGTTCCTCAGCTTTCGTGTCCAATTTACATCTGTGACTGGATGGAACATGAACAAGTGCTCTGCATCCAAAAACCTTCAGATGAGACAGATCGGGTTTTCTATTAAACCACATTTCAAATGGTGTTTTACCACTAAGCGCGCGGTGTGGTGATCGATTTTTCAAGTAGACGCTTGTCTCTATTGCGTCCTGCCAAAAAGCTTTAGACAGAGAACCATGGGACAATAGTGACCGAGCCTTCTCTACTATGCTACGATTACACCGTTCACTTACGCCATTTTGTTGAGGGCTGTAAGGTGCTGTCGTTTGCCAATCGATACCCACTGACTGAACATAATCCATCAATTCCCTATTCATGAACTCAGTTCCATTATCTGACCGCAAAGTCTTTAGTTTTCCACCAAACTGTCTCTCAACATGAAAATGAATGGAACAAAACTTAATTTTGACTTCAGTTTTAGAAGACATAAAATACACAAAAATAAAACGTGTATAATCATCTATAAAAATAATAAAACACTTACTACCTGTAAACGAATTTGTAGAAAAAGGTCCACGTACATCGATATGAACCAATTGAAGTGGTGATGTAGCCTTCCTGTATTTTAAGCATTTAAAAGGCTTTCTAGACTGCTTACCCTCTATGCAGGGTATGCATGGTTCCTTGTCAACCTCCGTGTACTCCACGCCGATAGCCTGACCTTTTTTAAGTAGATTTATGCCAATTCGACACAGATGTCCTAACCTCTTATGCCAGAGCTGGAAGTTGGAACAATCAGAGTGCACAAGTTTAGCTGAAACATTATTGAACATTTTAATTGAACAATCTAAAGTAAACAGCCCATCACATACAGAACCATACGCTAAAACATTTTACTGTCTACTACATCACACTTTGAGTCATAAATAGTGCTGCCTTCTTTATTAAAAAATTACAGAGAAACCCTTCTCTACTACTTTACTCACTGAAAGTAAATTACAGTTCAAATCAGGAACATGAACAACATTTTCTATTCTGTTCGCCAAAGTATCCGTATCAATGGATACATCACCAATACCTACAGCCGCCACTTTTTGTCCGTTAGCCACAGTAATCGTTCCACCTTGTACTGGCCGTGGCCGATAACTGCTGAACCACTCGCGATGCGAAGTCATATGAATGGTTGCACCTGAATCAATAATCCATTTCTCATAATTTGCAGCTGGCGCAGAGAGAGCTATTTCCTTCACAACAGCCTGTTCCACCTTTTTATTATGATGGCAATCTGTACTCTTAAAAATCATTCCAGACACGTTCATAGCCTTTTTGTCCTTCTTATTGAGACATTCGGGGCTTTTGTGTCCTGGTTGTCTACACTTAAAGCAGATTATAAGCTTCTTTTTCTTGCTTGTAGAACCTGTTGAACGTAACGCAGCAACCTCGTTCTGGTGAGGGTCCTTAGAAAGGTCGTTTAATAGCTTTGTTTTAACCAATTCACTGGTTACATCAATATTCGAATTCTCTTAAGCCATTATCAGCGGTTCGTACGGTGATGTCAATCCTCCGAGAATAATCGCAGCCAGAGATCCATCGTCGATCTTCTTACCTATATCTTTAAGATCTTGAGCAGTACTCATAATGGCGTTGATATAAGATTCTATGTCTTGGAAATCGGTTAAGGTATATTTGTATAATCTACGCTCTAGAGAGAGGCGTCGACCCATACCTTTATTCTCGTATGCTTTTTGTAAAGCACTCCAAGCCTCCTTAGCGTTTTTCGCACTTCGCACGTGCGAAATTGCACCTCCGTCTACCGTAAGGCATATTTTTGACAACGCCTTCTGGTCATTACGAGAGCGCACATCTTCCGCTTCATCTTGAACTTCCAGGTTGGGTAACCGTCTCGGTTTATTAACATCTGAATACCTTGAAAATTTATACTATTCCCTGACATTATCTTCCTATAAAATAAGCAGCTTCGTGCTGATAACTTGTTGAAGGAATAATCTTATTAAAAGAATCATGTTAGAAAAGTATAGAATTTAATTTATAAGAACCGAACAGCTTTATAAAAGAACAAGAAATTAAAGATGACATTAATAGAGCAAAGAGTACAAACCATAACTTTTTGTACATAGGTACACACCTAATAAGTATGAATATACAACACAATTTTTATGTTTGGACCTAAACTTCTTCTCAGAACATCTACACTTACGATAGTTTTGAAGGAAATTTTTGGAAATATTTTTGTTCTTATCAGAAGCTTTAAGACATCAGGTTTCTTAATATTCGATCCAAATTTCTCTTTTTAAAAATATAAAAAGGCTTCCATAAGTTCGGTAGTCCTTCCAAATTTCAAAGAGTTCATTTAATGAAACTGCGGCTTCCGTACCTAAAAACTATATAACCATGTTTTATGACATTTTATGATTTACAGTTTACTGCCAGCAAACGTCCAATATGTAAGCTTTATTTTTAAGGCAGTGAGATCTTGTGCAAAGATGTGCAAAAAAAGTTAGACCATAAGAAAACACAAATTTAATAAAAAAAACCCTTAAGAGCCGGCTTCGAAGTCGCGCCGCGCGAAATTTAGGTTTTTACTGCTACTGTCACAACAATCGAGGCTCGTGCCGCGTGCACAGCGAGTCGTCGGACTTGGACTCGCCAACTAAATTTTAACTTTATTTCCAAGTTCCAAGTTAAGCTCTCATATTTTTTTTTACAGTTATCCATAAGCATTATCTTAAATTCGAATGTTTCAAGAGAAAGATACATTCATTGGCTAGCTGTGTGTTTTTTTTCAATGTTATGGAGCATCGTTTTCTTTATAATTCTTTTACATTCCCGACCCTCGATTGCCGAAGCCGGCCGGCCCTTAACAGTTTTAAACGTCTAATTAAGTAAAGAGTAGGCGTAATCGTTTGATTTTTTACATCAATTTATAAGCACATACCTTGACCTTCCGAAGACAAGATAAAGAAATATGCACTGGTTTATCTTGCAGCACTTTGATAGGTTCGGACGGGATCGAAACACACAAAAGCGCTGTTTGAAAAATGGTTTAATTCATTACGTTATACAAATTAAAAGTAGTTGGAAAAAAAATCATCTTGTTTACGTATCTCAGGTTTGTTATTAACGAAAATTGACAAGTAACTTTATGATTTGTTAATATGTATGTATTAATGAAATCGATGCTAGTTTAATTAAATCGACCACCGTGCGCCGTGCCAAATGTAATTTTTTTGTTGTGACATTTCTATAGAACAAGCCTCGAACGAAACAGATGTTTAACATGGGGCGTGACGTCATTCACGTTGACATGGCGGTCTTAAGCGTTTTTGTGATTTTAAATCGGAATATAAAAACGGAAAATAAATATTGTAAATAATCGATTTTTTGAAAAATAATGTTTTTCAAAAAATCTTTAATTTTTAGGATATAATAGGTAAGCAAGTATCGTTTTAAGAGGGTTTACGCATTTCGGTTTCCCATACAAACTTCCAAGTCGAAATTTTTAAAAACCAATAAGCCAATTTTAATGAAACTTTGCGTGCTAAACTAAAATACAGGGATCTAAATAGTTTGTTGAAAACATTTATAAAAAACGTTTATTTAGCTTGAGTTATTGCAATTTAAAGTCCACCATAGAAAGTTTAAAATCGCAATATCTCAGTTAAATAAACGTTTTTTATAAATGTTTTCAACAAACTATTTAGATCTCTGTATTTTACTCTAGCATGCAAAGTTTCATGAAAATTGGCTCATTGGTTTTTAAAAATTTGGACTTGGAAGTTTGTATGGGAAACCGAAATGCGTAAACCCCTTTTAATATGATTTAGAAATTTAGTCAACTAGCCTATTGTCTTAATGAGAATAAGAATCTTAAACTGAAAAGCGATACTATCCGCAAAGTACAAAACTGTGTTGCAGATAGGTTTGTCGATTGTGAAGTTCGTGATTAGCGGTGTACTCACGTCCGGTGAGCGTGTCGTAGGGCAGCAGGTACTTGACGTACAGCTGGTCGACGCGCTTCTCGGGGTTGGCGCCGCGCGTGAAGTGCATGCCCTCGGCCACGCGGCCCCAGCGCTTCTTCTCGATCACCTTCTTTAGGCCACCGTTGCGCTGCACGATGTGGTAAAGCCGGGGTAGGTTCACCTCGATGCCTTCGTACTGTGAACGTATGGATCGTGGTTGGTGTTAAGAGCGTTTACGCCGAGCGCGAGACCTCAAGTTTAGGTTTTTAAGTCCAAATATCACGCACACAGAAGCGAGCTGTGAGCGCGCGCGACTGTGTGTGTAGAATAGGCTAGTTCTGCTCACTGTAGTCAAACTCACTCACTTTCATCCGTTAGATCGAATTTGCTTTTTCGTAATAGGTACTTCGATTATTTTTTTAAATATGGGCGAAGTAATGCATGAAATATGTAAGTATAATATTATATTGCATGTATTTTTATTAAACTTGCAATGTATGTGTCTTGTTCGGGTGGAATTTTGCAACTCAATTTTGACCCACTTCCCGTTTACTAATTGAGCTGAAAATTTGCATACATGTGTAAATCGCGTGACAATGCAAATTTATGATTGACATGGTGCTGATCTGATGATGGAGATGGAAGGTGGCCATTGAAACTTTGCAATAAAATAGCACAACCTAATCGAGTTTGGGCTCGTTTGAATCGTCTTGACGAGTAGTTTGTCTTTCAATGGTAACCAGGGTCTGATGATGGAGTTGGATGGTGGTCATAGGAACTCTGTAATAAAACGACGCAACCCCATCGAGTTTCGGCTTGTCTCATTCGTCTTGACGAGTCCTTTGTTTTTAAATGGTTACCAAGGTCTGATCTGATGATGGAGCTGAAAGGTGGTCATAGGAACTCATCGAAGAAACGACGCAACCCCATTGAGTCGCGGCTCGTTTGATTTATCTTGACGAGTACTTTGGTGCTAGATGGTAACCAGAGTCTGATGATGGAGCTGGAAGATGGCCATAGGAACTGAGTAATTAAACAACATAATAACCCCATCGAGTAAGGGCTCGTTTAATTCGTCTAGACAAGTACTTTGCTGCTAGATGGTAACCAGGGCCTGATGATGGAGTTGGAAGGTGGCCATAGGAACTCCGTAATAAAACGACGCAACCCCATCGAGATTCGGCTCGTCTCATTCGTCTTGACGAGTACTTTGGTTTTAGATGGTTACCATGGTCTGATCTGATGATGGAGCTGAAAGGTGGTCATAGAAACTCAGTAAAGAAACGACGCAACCCCATCGAGTCTCGGCTCGTTTGATTCATCTTGACGAGTACTTTGGTGCTAGATAGTAACCTGGGTCTGATGATGGAGCTGGAAGATGGCCATAGAAACTCAGTAATTAAACAACATAACCCCATCGAGTAAGGGCTCGTTTAAATCGTCTAGACGAGTACTTTGCTGTTAGATGGTAACCAGGGTCTGATGATGGAGCTGGAATGTGGCCATTGGAACTTCGCAATGAAATAACACAACCTAATCGAGTTGGGGCTCGTTTAAATCGTCTTGACGAGTAGTTTGTCTTTCAATAGTAACCAGGGTCTGATGATGGAGCTGGATGGTGGTCATAGGAACTCTGTAATAAAACGACGCAACCCCATCGAGTTTCGGCTCGTCTCATTCGTCTTGACGAGTACTTTGTTTTAAGATGGTTACCAGGGCCTGGTCTGATGATGCAGCTGAAAGGTGGTCATAGGAACTCATTAAAGAAACGACGTAACCCCATCGAGTCTCGGCTCGTTTGATTCATCTTGACGAGTATTATGGTGCTAGATGGTAACCAGGGTCTGATGATGGAGCTAGAAGATGGCCATAGGAACTGAGTAATTAAACAACATGATAACCCCATCGAGTAAGGGCTTGTTTAATTCGTCTAGACGAGTACTTTGCTGCTACATGGTAACCAGGGTCTACTGATGGCGCTAGAAGGTTGCCATAGGAGCTCTGTAATAAAACGACGCAACCCTATCGAGTTTTGGATCGTCTCATTCGTCTTGACGAGTACTTTGTTTTTAGATGGTTACCAGGGTCTGATCTAATGATGGAGCTGAAAGGTGGTCATAGGAACTCAGTAAAGAAACGACGCAACCCCATCGAATCTCAGCTTGTTCGATTCGTCTTGACGAGTACTTTGGTGCCAGGAAGAAAGAAATTAAAATGTATTTTCATTTCAGGTTATCGAAGATGAGGTTCCACAAACAACAAATAAGGTTGAAGGTCGAAGACTAGTAGATTTTCAATACTTTTTGGACCAAATTAAAATACTTAGTAACCACAATAGAGCCACAGTATGTACAATTGATAATTTACAAGTGATAAAAGAGCATAAAGTAGGCTTATTATCTACATTTTTAATGAAGTATAACATTTACCTTTAGATAAGTTTAAGAATCATGTAAAATCTTGTTTACATAAGAAAGGTCAAAGTGTTTTTAGTTGACAATACAGCCTGGTCATAATTATATTTTCACATTATAGTTTCTTAGTCAATTATTTTTATAACTAATTAATTTTACGCTGGTATATAGCCTTTAACAGCAGTGTCTTACAGACAAAGGTACCTACTTAAAATTTATGTTGCGTTTAAAAGAAAGTATCTCTGAAACAAGAAAAAGTAAGACTTTTCAATACTACCAGTAAAAAATAAGATTGCAAGAGCAGACCAGCTTCCACAGGCGGCACCCGTTCACGTGTATGACATGTGAATCAGCCATCGCTTCGTTTAACCATGTTTGAGGGAACGTAAGGACCCAACGCACATGCCACCACCGCAGAGACACTTTGAGAGAGCATGACACACTCGAGCAACTCCAACGAAAGTAAGAGAATATTACTTTAAACGCAACACAAATTTTGAGTAGGTACCTTTGTCTGTAAGACACTGCTGTTAAAGGCTATCATACCAGCGTAAAATTAATTAGTTTTAAAAATAATTGACTAAGAAACTATAATGTGAAAATATAATTATGACCAGGCTGTATTGTCAACTAAAAACACTTTGACCTTTCTTATGTAAACAAGATTTTACATGATTCTTAGACTTATCTAAAGGTAAATGTTATACTTCATTAAAAATGTAGATAATAAGCTTTCTTTATGCTCTTTTATCACTTGTAAATTATCAATTGTACATCCTGTGGCTCTATTGTGGTTACCATTTTAATTTGGTCCAAAAAGTATTGAAAATCTACTAGTCTTCGACCTTCAACCTTATTTGTTGTTTGTGGAACCTCATCTTCGATAACCTGAAATGAAAATACATTTTAATTTCTTTCTTTCTAGCACCAAAGTACTCGTCAAGACGAATCAAACAAGCCGAGACTCGATGGGGTTGCGTCGTTTCTTTACTGAGTTCCTATGACCACCTTGCAGCTTCATCATCAGATCAGACCCTGGTAACCATCTAAAAACAAAGTACTCGTCAAGACGAATAAGACGAGCCAAAACTCGATGGGGTTGTGTCGTTTTATTACAGAGTTCCTATGGCCACCTTCCAGCTCCATCAGCAGACCCTGGTTACCATCTAGAAGCAAAGTACTCGTCTAGACGAATTAAACGAGCCCTTACTCGATGGGGTTATTATGTTGTTTAATTACTCAGTTCCTATGGCCATCTTCCAGCTCCATCATCAGACCCTAGTTACCATCTAGCACCATAGTACTCGTCAAGATGAATCAAACCAGCCGAGACTCGATGGGGTTCCCTCGTTTCTTTAATGAGTTCCTATGACCACCTTTCAGCTCCATCATCAGATCAGACCCTGGTAACCATTTAAAAACAAAGTACTCGTCAAGACGAAAGAGACGAGCCGAAACTCGATGGTGTTGCGTCGTTTTATTACGGAGTTCCTATGACCACCATCTAACTCCATCATCAGACCCTGGTCACTACTGAAAGACAAACTACTCGTCAAGACGATTTAAACGAGCCCGAACTCGATTAGGTTGTGTTATTTCATTGCGAAGTTCCAATGGCCACATTCCAGCTCCATCATCAGACCCTGGTTACCATCTAACAGCAAAGTACTCGTCTAGACGATTTAAACGAGCCCTTACTCGATGGGGTTATGTTGTTTAATTACTGAGTTCCTATGGTCATCTTCCAGCTCCATCATCAGACCCAGGTTACTATCTAGCACCAAAGTATTCGTCAAGACGAATCAAACGAGCCGAGACTCGATGGGGTTGCGTCGTTTTTTTACTGAGTTTCTATGACAACCTTTCAGCTCCATCATCAGATCAGACCCTGGTAACCATTTAAAACCAAAGTACTCGTCAAGACGAATGAGACGAGCCGAAACTCGATGGGGTTGCGTCGTTTTATTACGGAGTTCCTATGGCCACCTTCCAGCTCCATCATCAAGCCCTGGTTACCATCTAGCAGCAAAGTACTTGTCTAGACGAATTAAACGAGCCCTTACTCGATGGGGTTATTATGTTGTTTAATTACTCAGTTCCTATGGCCATCTACCAGCTCCATCATCAGACTCTGGTTACCATCTAGCACCAAAGTACTCGTCAAGATAAATCAAACGAGCCGCGACTCGATGGGGTTGCGTCATTTCTTCAATGAGTTCCTATGACCACCTTTCAGCTCCATCATCAGATCAGACCTTGGTAACCATTTAAAAACAAAGGACTCGTTAAGACGAATGAGACGAGCCCAAAACTCGATGGTGTTGCGTCGTTTTATTACAGAGTTCCTATGACCACCATCCAGCTCCATCATCAGACCCTGGTCACCATTGAAAGACAAACTACTCGTCAAGACGATTCAAACGAGCCCAAACTCGATTAGGTTGTGCTATTTTATTGCAAAGTTTCAATGGCCACCTTCCATCTCCATCATCAGATTAGCACCATGTCAATCATAAAATTGCATTGTCACGCGATTTACACATGTATGCAAAATTTCAGCTCAATCAATAAACGGGAAGTGGGTCAAAATTGAGTTGCAAAATTTCACCCGAACAAGACATACATACATTGCAAGTTAAATAAAAGCTTGTAATAATTTACTCACCAAAGTACTAAGATTTGCAAATCAAGCTATAAACTTGCACTATCTTCGAACTTACGGAAAGGTCGACAACCGCGCCGGGCAGAGCGTCGAGCGACGTGACCACTCTCTCAGAGGCCTCGCGGCGGACTGATTTGAAGCGAGTGGAGCGCAGCGTTTTGTAGTAGTTTTAGAGTAGTTTTAAAATATTTGTAGAAAAATTATAGAGCTTATTTAGTAAAAACAATTTTGTTAAAATTTTAAATAACACTTTTTTCTATAGTATAAAGCTTTTATCTTCTAAAATATATTTAGTACATTAGAGAAAACAATCACTTTATCACCTATAATTTCTTTAAAAATTCACAATATTTGGAATTTTATAGTTTTTGTTAGTAACCAAAATCAAAAAATGTTTTCAACAAACTATTTTGCTGAGGATCTTTCAAATTGAAAAAAAAATGTTGTTATTAGATTTGTTAGTAATTTAAACACATTTTTAAGCTTCGAAGTTGACGCGGAAAGTCAAATTATGAAAACCTCTGTTCAGTTATCGTGTTATAAATTCCAAAATATCAATCAATTTAAAAATGTTTTCAACAAACTATTTCGACTACAAGATCGCCTAATGATATAAGTATTTAACATATTTGTAAAGTAAGTATTAACAGATATTAAGAGGTTTAAAAAGTACAGTTTTTGAGCAAAACGGCGCAAAAGGACGTAAACGCTCTTAAGCATTAATACTGTGCGGGGGGCACATTGATTCAATTCGAAATTCTTTTCCAAATTACAACTTTTCAGAGAAACGAGTCGTTTTCTTCCGGAACTTTCCCCGAGGTACTAAAGATCTCCATAGTTAAATCCATACACAAAAAAGGAAATAAGGATGAACATAGCAACTACCGTCGAATCACCATTATACCAATAATATCGAATATATTTGAAAAATGTATGTACACACGGCAGCACATCACGCTATCCATTATACATATCTATAACTACGTTGCGGTATGGAGTGTTAGAAAGAAAGTGTCTTCAATTTAATTGGTGGAATTCTCTAGTTTATCAAAATTCCCGAATGGCGAATACAGGCGAATATGTCAAAAACTATCGGCCAATAGTAATTATTCACGGGGGTTGGCCACGCCCCCTGCGCGGCCGCCACCGGGCCGGAATTTTTCTTCTGGCAGTCCAGTCCAGTCACACGTCACGGCAGCAACGCTCGCGTTTTGTAAACACCATCTCTTTAGTCTGTGGTAAACACAAAAATGGCACCTACTTTAAGTAGGGTGGAGAGAGAGCAAATAATTGCTCTAAGACGAAGTGGATGCCGAGTCAAACATATATGTGACCAAACTGGAGTAACGGTGAGTAATTTATTTTCATAATAACCTACTACAAAATATGATTTGTTAGATGTTTGGTGTTAGAAAAGACAAAACAGTGCCGCAGGAGACCCGGCTTAGCAGTGTTAGATTAATGTTTATTTGTAAACAAAAATGGCGGTTAACTTAACTCGTAACTTTCATCTAAATAGGTTCTGCTTTTTTATTTAGTTTCATGCTATATTAGAGGAAGAAATTTTACTGTTTATTTGTAAACAAAAATGGCGGTTAACATAACTCGTAACTTTTATCTAAATAGGTTATCATGATTTTTTATTTAGTTTCATGATAAATTAGAGGAAGAAATTTTACTAAGGGATGAATTATATAAAAGCGGGCCGTGCACGGGGCGCGTCCGGGCTCCGTCCGGGCTCGGATGGCGCACTGATTTGAGACGTTGCATACATTTTGTATCAAGCAGTTCTTATTAAACTGTGCATTGCATGATCCGTGTCCCGTCTGGGGCACGACGCCCCGTGCACGGCCCGCTCTAATATAATTCATCCCTAAACCTGTAATTTTTAGTTTGACTGCTTGTAATGGCGGCTCCACATTATTAGTGCCGACACATAATAAATAATAAAGTGCCGTGACGCTCCGTAAACAGGCGTGAACGTGAATGTGGACGGTTTTCTTGGGGTTCACGCGCGTTCACGCCTGTTCCCCGATCTGATCGGGGACGGGGAACAGGCGTGATCGCGCGCGTACTATTTTGTCCCGCGACAAAGGGTTCTCGCGGCGTTCACGCGTACAAATCCACATTCACGGCCCCGTACTAGTTTACCAAAGAGGAAATTAATCAGTTTACTTCAGACTATACTTCGATCGGTTACGATACGATGTATTTCAGTCATCTACCATCTTCTTTTTTTTCTCTACGTCTATTTCGCGGCGGGTTTCACGAACGATTGTGAGCATCCCGTGAATCTGGAAGGCACGACTTGTGCCGTGAATTCGCGCGTGAATTCAAGGCACTTAAAGCCTGTATATACTTTGATTAGTGATTAGTGCTGGTGACGAGTGCAAGTGCTTAGTGATTAGGAGTAAACACGTGTGGACTGGGCTGCGTTCTGTCGCTTCACTCGAGCGCACTCCGGCGCGCGCTCTAACCGTTCCGTGGCTTGGTGAAATTTTACTCTGATGGCTGTCAGAGCGTAGTTTCATCGGTTCTGTGCTAGTATATGTGTCTGTGGCTCAGAGCGCAGCAACCAAACAACCATTAAATCGGATGGTTATTTTCACTCTGACAGCTATTTGACGTTTATATCATTTAAAAAGTGTCAAAGTTTGCAATTTATGTCAAAACGTCTCGAAAAATTCCGCCTGTTGTTTGGTTGTTTCGTATTGTTTTACTTTTTAATAATTCTGTTATAAATGGTATAAAAGTGGAAAAAATGGAGACAGAAGAATGTTTTCTCGTACTGGACAGGAATACTTCAGAAGAGGTTATAAAAACAACGAGTTAAACTTTAACCAAACAACTACACTACACCCAAAACGACGGAACGCACTCCAGCGATTGATTAGTGCGAGTGGTTAATATAGTTAATTAAAGTAGCCCGCGTAGTAAAGTGATACGTGGGTTCAGTTTCTTTCATTATTTCTTGCAATTGCAAGTGCGCTTCTTGACGTGCGTACTAAACACAGCCACTTGGCAAAATGGACACTACTCGCACTACACATCCTGCACTAATCACTCGCAACTAATCACCTGCACTTGCACTGTCGCACTTATCAAAGTGAATACAGGCCTTAATGTGGAGCCGCCATAACGGATTTTGTGAGAATGCGGATTTTTCATTCTTCTTTAACCGTAAAGTGTAGTAATACGAGAAATAGTTAGCCATAAAATTATAATTTTGTAAGGTAATCAATGTTTTTACACGGGACGAACAAACTAACACCAACTTGTGCTGTTGTTTTATTTGATAGTAGGTGTTACCAATGGTGTATTAAAACAAACCCTAATTGACGTTTTCTTTCAGCGAAAACGGTATATTTTTGGCTTCGCCGATGGGAAGAGTCTGGGTCCCTAGAAGCTCACCACCGTCAGCACTACGAGAGGGCCACGACGTCTGAGGAGGACGCGGCCATAGTTGAATCACACTCTGCTGATCCTTTTTTGAGCACAAGAGTGTCTTCTTCTAATTATAGCGTGAGTATATCATAACAATTACCTACCTTGTTTAAACTCTATTGAAATTAACACCTATTAAACAAAAGTGGGATTTAACTTGCTATTCTTTCTACCATTGACTTGACTGACCAAAAAACCACTTACTGCATGTGTATTTGATGAATTTTTTGATGAAGGTTTTAGTTAAATTATTAAAATAATAAGCTCAAATGCCTTCGCACTTCTTGAGAATGACTTTTTGACAATGAGTAGTCATTGCATAATCTTAATAATTTATTAAGATCCTTTTAAACACGTTTTAAATATCTTTACAAATAAATTAAGTAAAGAATTCAATTTATTATTTACTATGACTGTAAAGTTATATTGAACATGGTTTGTAGTAGGGTGATAATGTTGAATTTTTTTTTTTTTATATCTTGATAACAGAAGCTATGGCTAGATTTAAATAAAGTTTGAATAAGTATATTTTTCTAAACAAAAACAATTAAGTTAGTACTAGAATTGTTAAGAGGGTTTACGCATTTCGGTTTCCCATACAAACTTCCAAGTCGAAGTTTTTAAAAACCATTAATCCAATTTTGATGAAACTTTGTATGCTAAAGTAAAACACAGGGATCTAAATAGTTTGTTGAAAACATTTAAAAAAAACGTTCATTTAGCTGAGTTATTGCGATTTAAAGTCTACTCTAGAAAGTTTAAAATCGCAATAACTCACTAAAGTAAACGTTTTTTAAAAATGTTTTTAACAAACTATTCAGATCCCTGAATTTTACTTTAGCATGCAAAGTTTTATTAAAATTGGCTAAGTGGTTTTTAAATATTTCAGCTTGGAAACTTGTATAGGAAACCGAAATGCGTAAACCCTCTTAAATCAATGTTTCCATTAATAAAAACCTCCAAAATTTGGGAAAGTTGTGAAGTGCCAGCTATTTATTGCATAATCATAATAATCAATTGGGGGGTCCCAATTGCATGTTTACGCCCTATATATCCTTTAAAAAAGTTCAAAAAATTAAATTTATTAATTACTATGTATAGACATGGTTTGTATAGTAGGATGACCCGAAGAATATATTTTTATCAAATATTTGGCTTTGGATACATTTAACTACCTATAATTTAACTACATGCAGTAAAATAATTCAATCAGTGTTTCCAATACCTATTATTTTAAGCCAGGTTACAGACTGTGTGCCAAATTTCATGTGAATACATATTCAGCCTTTTTAACCAACCATAAAATATTTTACATTTTTAATAGAAATATAATTTTAGAGACCGTTGGATATTTTATGTCTACAATAAAAAAGAAACATTGACATAAATTGGGTGAAATCACTAAAAAGTCACACACAATCCTAAAGTTGGTCCTCTGATTCCTGATTAAGTTTTTAAATTTAACATATTTACTGTATAGTTAAAATCTTTAGTTTAATGAATTTACTTTACTTTTTTCTCTGTTTTAGGTTTCCATGGACACTATCCGGAGAAGATTAAAAGAGGCCGGGAAGAAATGCAGCAGACCTGCGAAAAAAATTCAATTATATGAACATCATAAAGAGGCAAGAGTTAGCTTTTGCTTAGAATTTTACAACTTTGACTGGGATAATGATATAGTTATTTTTGCTGACGAAAAAAGGGAAAACGGGAAATAAAGAGGACCCCAGTAACTATCGACCAATTTCAATACTACCAGCAAGTAAGATTTATGAAAAAAATATTCTCAAACAGTTAGTGGAATACTTTATTTTAAATAATCTTTTACATAGTAAGCAAGTCGGTTTTACTAAGGGTCGTTCCACTACTGATGCAAGTGTTGCTCTAGTAAAAGATATATTTGATGCCTGGGAGGAGTCTCATAACGCTCTTGGAGTTTTCTGCGACCTGTCCAAGGCTTTCGATTGCGTTGAGCACCGGACATTGGTGATGTAGTTAAATTACTATGGTCTCAAAGGTTTTGCGCTTGATTTGATAAAGTCTTATCTCAGTTCTAGAACACAAACTGTCTATGTCAATGGAACTAACTCATCTGGTTCTCAAGTAAAAATGGGAGTTCCACAAGGGTCAATCCCTTTCTTACTTTTGATATATATTAATGACCTTCCATTCTTTGTAGAAAACTGTGATATTGTATTGTTTGCATATGATACTTCACTCATTTTTAATGTGACTAGGTCTAAGAAAAATTATGACGATATTAACAATGCTCTCTCAGAAGTACTCAGTTGGTTTACTGTTAATAATTTACAGTTAAATGCTAAAAAAACCAAATGCATTAATTTTACACTACCAAATGTTAAGACCGAACAAACTGATCTAAGGATCAACAGTGATAAATTAGATTTGGTAGGTTCGGCTGTTTTTCTATGGATAACCCTTGACTCAAAACTTCAATGGAATCCTCATGTATCGAAATTGGCCGGCAAACTCAGTTCTGCTGCTTACGCCATTAGAAAATATAGGCAGGTAACCGACATTGAAACTGCTAAAAGGTTTACTTTAGTTATTTTCACAGTGCCATGTCATATGGCGCCCTACTGTGGGGAACAGCGGCTGATGTTGAAACTATATTTATTTTACAGAAACGGGCAATAGAACCATCTATAGACTAAGCTCACGAACTTCTCTAAGAGATATTTTTAAAGAAGTTGGTGTTCTTACAGCTGCATCTCAATTTTTTTTGTGCGCTGCAATATTAACTCATTTGCTAAACACAGTGACGTACACAATTTCAGTACTAGAAATAAGTCAAAACTTATGATGCCCCTGTTCAGGTTACAGAAGGTTCTCGGCTCTTTCTTGGGGCAAGGTATTCACTATTATAATAAAATACAAAGTACTGTACTAGAATTACCTTTAGATAAGTTTAAAAATCATATAAAATCTTATTTACTTAAGAAAGGTTATTATACAGTTAAGGAAGAAGAAGACAAAACAGCCTGGTAATGATAAAATAATCACATTATATTTTCTTAAGTCCATTTTCTTTGTAACTAGCTCATACCCTGGTATGATAGCCTTTATCAGCAGTGTCTTACAGACAAGAGGTACCTACTCAAAACTTATGTTGCGTAAAACGTTGCCTAAATGTTTTCTTGCTTGCTTCATTGGAGTTGCTCGAGTGTGTCATGCTCTCTCAAAGTGTCTCTGCGGTGGTGGCATGCGCGTCGGGTCGTTGCGTTCCCTAAAACATGGTTGAGCGAAGCGATGGCTGATTCACATGTCATACTCGTGAACGGGTGCCGCCTGTGGAGGCTGGTCTGCTCTTGCTAACTTATTCTTATTATTAGTATATTAGTAGTTATAGTCTTACTTCTTTTTCTGTACTGTAAGACATTGATAACATTGATTATTTTATATTGATAATTTTATAAATGTTTTCGTTCTATCATTTAATTGTTGGAGAATGTTCAGCTTATTGCTCTGTTTCTTAATTTCTTTTCCATGTATTTGTTATCAGAATAATAATGTGATAGGTTGAACCTTTGATATTATATTAGCTATAAGTATCGATCAAATTCGGGGTAATTAATCACCCTGAATACCTATTTGTGAAATTTAATATTTATTTAATAAAATATTTACAAATAAATCTTCATAAAAAAACTATTGGATAATTATTGTTAAATTATAAACAACCATATCCGACATATTTCATATTTTATTGTCACAACTGTCAAATGGCCAATATTGTGCTAATATTATAAAAAGAGTAAAACATATTATTTCCTCTACGTGAGCAAAAGCATTGCACATTGTACTTATATGAGATTTGTGTTGACTCACCAGCGGCGGGTGGTTGAAGAAGACGCTCTGGGAAGCGAGGTACGCTTTAATAGCGCACATTTCCCTAGATACCGGCCCCCAGCGGCTGTACAGGCGCGCGATGTACTGGTTAGACACTTTGAAGCGAATGTCCTCAGTCAAATGGCAAGACGGCTTAAAGTCGGCGGGGGCGACCACTTTACACAGCCCGAACTTAGATGCGGTGTTGGAGATCTTCTCGAAGTACTTCAAAGGATCCTGAGAACACCATTATAAGGTAAATCATTACATATTATAAAGTGAAGTCGCCGTTTTCCTATGTATGTTGCTACGGTTTATCCTTCTAAAGCACGCAATGGATTTTTACGCGGTTTCACTGATAAAAAGGTCGATATAAGACATTTCAATAATTTGAAGATGTTATCTACAAAATGGCTGAAGTATGACGGTGTTTCGTATACGTATATAAAAGGTAAACTTGACAAAAACCAATGCTTGTTTTATTTTTTATTTTAATTTCAGACATCAATTACTGCAATGCAAACCCATTACTAACAGCAATTAATGAAAATAATAATAATTATATGTACATGTATTTGTCCTACGTAATAAAACTGTGTGGTCACCATATTAGAAAGTGATGTCTCGCTCCTCGGCTCGTTTTTTTAGTTGTAAATAGGACTGAGTAGGTAAAGTCCTTTTTGAGTAATATGTAATTATTACACAGGACTCACTAATACTATTTACAAGAACTTAAAAATATGACACTCAAACAAAACATTAATTAATTATTGATGTTTGTTTGAGTGTCATATTAAGAGGCTATTACATCTCGACTGTGATTTTTGCGTAAAATGCCCATTTTCGCAATTTGTAGTAATTTTGCAGTTGTATTTATCGTTTTTATCGAAATAAGATAATAAATTCAGGCTTAATATTACAAATCCCCACTCTGCGATAATAAACTGAGTTCGTGCGGCCGGCGCATTTTGTAGTAATTTTGCAGTTGTAGTTATCGTTTTTATCGAAACAGGATAATAAATTCATTTTTATTTTTTTTTAACCTTTTGTGTCCCACTGCTGGGCAAAGGTCTCCCCCAAATTCTTCCACAGATCTCGATCCAGAGCCAAAGACTGCCAATCCCTTGTGTAGTTCACAAAGTCGTCGCACCATCTCTTTTTGGGTCTTCCTCTTTGACGGCACCCGTCCGTGGGTATCCACCGAGTAACAATATGAGCCCACTTGTTAGGGTGCATCCTGCATACGTGACCCGCCCACTCCCACCTCAGCTTGGCAGCTTTCTCACCTACATCTGCTATTCCGGTCCTGGAGCGAATAACTGTATTTCTGACTTTATCTATTAGTTTGATTTTCAGAATACTTCGCTCCATCGCCCTTTGGCAAACCTTGAGTTTGGACTTCTGATGTTCAGTAAGTGACCAGGTCTGTGCACCATAGGTTAGGACAGGCAGAATGCAAACGTCAACAAGTTTCCGCTTCAGTGAGATAGGAAGGTCTCCCTTCATAAACGCTTTCATGGACCAGAAGCTCTTCCAGGCATTACCTATGCGGCGTTCTACTTCCTTGTCTTGCCTGTTTTCAAACGAGACTATCTGGCCCAAATATATGTACTCGTCAACGTATTGCACTTCCTGTCCGTCGATCACTATCTCATTCCTTGTGCCATTAGTCATTACTTTGGTTTTCGACCTATTCATCATAAGTCCAACTTCAAGGCTTGCCGCACTCAGTTGTTCGAGCATTATTTTTAGCTCGGCAGATGTATTGGCGAACAGAACAATATCGTCAGCGAAACGCAAATTAGTAAGTCTTTTTTCACCGATGACCACTCCGCTCGATATCCAGGAACTAGCCAGGCCTCTGAATACTTGTTCCAGTGTACTCGTGAAGAGCTTGGGAGAAAGCGGATCACCCTGTTTGACTCCCTTAAAAATCTTAAAAGGTGGTCCGGCACTATGCAATTTTATATTGGCCGTGCTTTGCTGATAAATGATTTGAAGCAGGTCTATGTATGTGGGTTCTATTTGTTGTCGGCGAAGAGCGTCAAAAATAGCGGCATGTGTCAGACTGTCAAATGCTTTTGAGTAGTCGACGAAAGCTAGATAAAGAGGCTTGTTCAACTCATTAAACTTCTCTATCAACTGATTGACGGCATGCAAGTGGTCTGTGGTTGAGAAGTTCGATCGAAATCCTGCTTGTTCTGGAGGCTGATTTTCGTCTAGTCTAAAGGTGATTCTGTTCAAAATTATTTTTGTGAGCAACTTATAGACATGTGAGGTAAGGCTAATTGGTCTATAATTATTGACATCTGTCTTTTTACCTTTCTTGAACAGCAGGATTATATTGGAGTGACAAAGGTTGTGAGGCATGTCTCCCGTTAACAAAATATTGTTTAGTAAATCCGCCAGATAGGGTCGCAGGATTCGCTTTCCTAGCTTAAGAACCTCCGTAGTTACACCGTCCTCTCCGGGACTTTTGCTGTATTTCATGTATTTGATGGCAGTGTCCACTTCAAGTTCCGTTATGAGAGGCACGTCATCACCACAGCGGTACTCTACAAATGGTGCGGAGTTTGAATCATCAGAATACAGGGTCTTATAGTAATCAGAACATATACTCATAATCTTGGCACGACTGCTATGCTTTTTACCTTCTCCGTCTTGCAAACTAGTGATCCAGGTTTTTGTTCTTGTATATCCCTCTTTTGCTGTTTTCAATGAAGTGCTTTTTTGTAATGCTGTTTTGACAAGATGTGTGTTATAATTTCTTATGTCTGATCTGATACTCCGTTTAGTTTTTTTGTCTAT